>JADLZK010008795.1:0-600000 GCA_015847255.1 Hyparrhenia diplandra | reverse complement strand
ACAACGCATCAGTGTGCAGTGGAAGTGCTAGCCTTATCAGCTGCAGTTCTGCTGTAACCCAAACCTTTCAGCTTCGCAACCAGCTTCCTCTCCGCAGCAGCCTGAAACCATGAACCACTGAGCGTCAGATACACAACACAACATCAGAGGATTGTTGGGCAAAGATGGAGCCCGCCTGTGGCTGTGGGTACCTCGAGCATGGGGCTGTCTTTAGGGATGTTGCATGCCAGGACTATGTTCAGACCGGTCTTCAGCACTAAAACATGTGGGAGAGCAAGCTTTCTGTTACTAATAAAGGCTACCATGAGTGCAGGACAATTCGTTACTGCAACTGCCAACAGAAACAATACCTAGACGGCGGGCCATGCTTGATCCAGTGTTATCAGATGTTCCACCTAGTACAGAGGTCACACTCACTCTGTTATCCTGCAAGCGCCACGAGAAGGGCGCATAGTGAAAATAAACAAAATATCAGTTTTCATCAGGCAACACTGCAAATATGACAAAATGGAATAATTAAACATCATCCTTCTAAGAATAATAAAGCAATTACGGCTTACCGGTCTAGTGGTTGCAGCAGCATATAAATGGCCAAACTTTGTTGTGTTGCATCCGACCCACACATAGATCTACATCAAAAAGTATAAAAAAGAAAAACTCAGATGTGATTACTTACCTATAGATTCTATATACACCAATTAAAGCATGAGAGATACCACATTGCAAACATGCTGAGAGCATTCAGATAAATATACATCTAAAATATCATTGCAGACAGGCCAAGATGATTCAAACAGATCACATTCACATTATTGTCATTGTAGAGACTACAGCAGCAAATCAGGTTTTGCCCTGAAATATTTTAGTATTGGTAATTGGTATTATAAGTGATACAAAGCATGTTTCATGTCCTAACCATGACTGATAAATAAACAGCTCAAGCTTTACTCACAGACAATGTGGAAAACAAAACACGTAAAAGTAATATACTTTTATGTCGTTGAAGAGACATACAGGATATGATTGCAACATCAGGGTCCAAATTTAATTGCTTTTCTAAAAGAAACTTGATAGACATTAGGTAGAACAACTTTCTTTTACCAGATGGCTAACATATAGAGCTAGCGAACAATTAATACCATAACAAGGCTGCAAGCACTGCACTTTCTTCCAGGTGAAGGCTTTTTCTATCTTACCTATAATCTTTATTTTCCTTTTCGTGTTAGGCTTGGATTGGCCCACTAGAGTTGTGGTGCTGAACAGACTAAGAAACCATTGTTCCACACTAAACCAGAAGGGTCTTGATTTACTACATAGTTTTCTGATTTCTCAGCCTACCTATTCAGTGCTAAATGTGTTGTGAACAACCATAGATCATGAGGGCAAGATAGACATTCTAGTCACCTTGTCTTACTGAATGGAAGCACACAGCCATAAACTAAATTTATCATAAAAGTGATCAAAATTGAAGTCCATCACTAGTAGCCATAACCATGACAGACAGATAACACTTCAAGCTTTGTTGGCAGTGAGACTGGAACAACCAAATAGTTAGAAAGTCAGCATTCTTTCATGTCATACGAAGAGAAACAGGAAACAACTTAACTTTAGCATCTAAATCTAGTTTAATTTCTAATCTAAGATGTCACTATATCAGGTAGAACACCTTTTACCCACATGCCTAACGCATAGAGAAAGTGAACAATGCATCTAGGCACCATTTCTTCCAGGTGAAGGGATTCTCTGGCTTACCTACAAATAGTTTTTTTTTTCTCTTCATGTTGCACTTGACTGTATAGCTTGGCCCAATAGAGTTGTGGGGTGAGCAGAGTAAGTTAACTCTGTTCAAAATTTTAAACCAGTAGGGTTTCGATTTATTACATTACATAGCTTTCTGATTTGTCAGCCTAGCTGGTCAAGGCTAATCAGATTGTGGAACAATATGTGATGTGAACTATCATAGGTCATGAGGACAAGATGGATGGCCAAATGTTGAAACTTGAAACTAAATGCTCTCATGAGTTCACAACCTGACATCCTAGTAATTTTATTTTACTGAATCAAAGGACACAACCATAAGCAAACTTGATCATAAAATTGAACAAAACTGAAGCCTATCACTAGAAGTAGCATGAGCAATTACTAATATTACAACACATTCACAACCACACCATGAATTTGAACAACTTCCAGTATGAGTGCTTTGGTTGCAGCGAAGAAACCTTATTTTACCTGTTTAGCGAACCTCACTATCTGAAAATGAAGTGTGACATCATGAAGGTCCTCTGTGAAACAAGTTACTTGCAGCTGCTCACCCTCGGATGACAAGTCACCTGAAGAATTAGTTTGGCCCTCGGTCGAACCCGCCACCAAATCTGGAAAGCTAGTCCTGAGCTCCCCTGAAGACATGATGCGCCTCTAAACCCTGAAATGAGTTCAAATTGCTTCTTCAGATTGGTGGTTGACACAGTCACCTCGGGCCAAGCAAGGGGATCATTCTGCCATCCATAATCCATTAGTATGTCGATTACAGTAGCCGAGGACTAAAACTGACTGAAGCAAAGAATTGCTGGAGCCGTCTAATTGGGGGTAAATCTATTATTTACCAAGTAGGGCGAGATTTTAGAGCGTGGGAATCTCGTGGGTGACAGATGCAATCAGCAAAGCTGAAATGTTTGCAATCGCCCAGCAACATGAGCAGCATGGGGCAGGCACCAGAGCACACACCATGTTGCCGCCGGCTAATCGCAAGTCCCGGCGAGAAGGGGCAGGTCCGGTATACATGATGATTTCTTTACCACAAATCGAAGTTACTAGATCTTGCGGATGATGCATATACTAGTTTTTGGGGGTTGGGATGGGATTGGGGGAGGTCGGGTGGCGGTGTGGGTGTGCGCGGAAAGAGGCGTACCTAGTCGATTTATCGTCGCTGGTGAAAGGTAGATGAAGACCTAGCCAGGTCGCCGTCCGCCGCTCAGGGCTGTCGCCGCCGGCGAGGACCGTGACGTGAGCCAGTACGGCGGATTTTTTATTCTTTTTTCCGTTGCCTACTCACGCGCCTACTGTAATTGACGATCGGAAGGCCCAGCAAGCCCAAATAGCAGACACATGGAATTCCCAGGTTCTTTTTTATTTATACATTAATAAAAACTATAAATTGAAAAGATTCAAAAAAAAAAATCCACTTCTCTGCCTCAATTTTAAGATAATTCCAGACAACACTCTTGTATCACTAACTAGTATTGTTACTTTTGCGATTTGTTATTTATCTTGTGTCACAACATATTAAATTCTTGTCCTTGTCTTTTTGATAGAAAATAACTGTAAGTTGTTAATTGTTTTTGTGTCAACGCAAATCAGTTTTTAGAGTTTGTATTTCTATCTAGTGGGGTTTTTATTCTCGGTACCAAAAATTTTACATTGCGCATTAGAAATCATAATGAACGAAATATGGAATTGTTAGTATAAAACATGTGCAATAACCGTCGCCTGAAAAAAAAAACTAGCATGTCCCTTTTTCTCATTCACTGTATCTATGGTTTGATCTTCAGCTTCGAACTATAAAATCAGACATATTACACAATGAACTCTCAAAACCGTTCAAATTACATCCTTGTACCAGTTTAGAGTAGTTTCAAAGTAAGTTTTATCTTGCTTTTAAATTTGATAATACAATAAATATTTGATAAGGTTTTTAAATCATAGAAAATGTCTCTCAGCTTTTAAAAATTGCACATAAAATTCTAGAGAGTGTGGAAATGACAAATTCAAATAAAATATTTAAAGCCTACAAAAACATGTTTAGAAACTAAAAAAATAGGTTTAGCTATAGAAAATTAGGAAAACATATAAATAATCTAAACAATTTCTAAAACATTCTAGTCGATGTATAAACATGTTGGCAACATATCTGTGCAACCCAGCTAGTAGTTCGTGAGCGGTAGAGGTGCGCGCGTGGCGACTAGCGAGGATGTCTAAGCAAGGCGAGAGGGCGAAACAGAGAGTTTTACCGAGGTTCGGCCGCCTTGAGGGCGTAAAATCTACGTCCCTACTTATAGTTTGTATTGCTTGGTGGTATATTGAGATGAGATTGAGAGGGGGTCCCTGCCCGCCTTATATATCCGGGGGGCAGGGTTACAGGTCGGTTATGACCGACAAAATCTATCCTGATCGGTTACCAAAGAGAAGATTACATCGGGTATGAGTAGAAGTCATACAAGGTAATGTCTATCTTGATGCCCAAGTCTTCGCCATGGTTCTCGCGAAGGCCACCGACCAGAAGAGCCGCCAGAAGGGCTCGGTCTAGTGGCGGGTCGGCCTGGTTGGCTTAGCCCATGTCGGGCCATGAGGGGATAGGGGTTTATCCCCCCCACACTTAGTTAATTACAAATGAAGCATGGGTATTTTCACAATGGCAAAGTTGTCATTGCCGGGCTAACTTAACACTGTTACAGTTTGTTCATGGAATAGGGGTACACTTAGCCTTCGTTTTCACAAAAAGAGGGTAAAATCCCAACATGGTGAAATGCGAAGGTAAAATTATAATTGGGCTTCAAAATAAGCGTAGAAACACAATAGCCCTAAATAATAATGATGTTGACCTTTTCTCTTATTTAGGTTTGGTTGTGGCTCCTAATCTACTATGGATAGACCTCAATGAGTGAACGGGTCTCTAAGATTGGATTGATCTTATATTTAGTAAACCCCTGCATCCATAAACATCTTACCCCACTTTTCTTCGTCTCTCTCTTTGCCTAGCACTAGCACCATCATATGAAGGTCCATCAAAAGTTGAGCTTCTTCAAAAATCGGTTTGGATGCCAAGTCTATTACCGTATCAATGATTATCACCTTCCCTTTTGGCTCCGGGGTAGAAATAGTTTTTTTTTTTTTTTTTTAAAAGTCGGCGGGGAAACCCTTTTTTTTAATAATGGAAACCTCGTTTAAATTCGCTCCCCACGGAGTCGAACCCGTGTCTTTGGGTGCTACTCGGGCGCTCTAACCACTAGGCTAGAGACCCTTTGCATTGCTTCAAAATTACGACACGCCTTCATCACCCCGTCATGGAAAATATCTTTTAACATTGATATGTTGCTAATCACATCGGTGCATATAAGAAACAACATCATCATCATCATCATCATCATCATCATCATCATCATCATCATCATCATCAAGCTACATATATAGTACATAATAACTTCCACAAAATAAACCTACTTCTCTAAATAAAATGACCATACGGCCACACAGGTAAGGTGACACACATTTTGACTTCCTCAAGGCTTGCTGGGTACAAGCAGCTTAAGGTGTGTTTAGTTTCTGACATGGGTTGGATGCATACAAGATCATAGAGAGTCAGCATTTGGCTATTCGCATGGGTGGATGCCATGCAACCTGCAGAGAGGTCATGTATTTTGGATTTTTGGGATCAATTGAAAGGGTTAGCAATGACTCTAGACAAGGTCATGTATTTTGAGACAGGGGGAGTATGTACTTGTAAAGTTGAAATTTGGTGAGATTCTTTTTTTCTTGCTAAAGTATGGCAATGATTTTGACAAACTAACCAATAGCAAAATCTGTAGCAAATGGCAAAAACCTTAGTATTAGTATACAAACAGAACAACCCCTAATTAAATACTCCTATATGTGTAGTACTCTCGTGCAATAGATTTGTTTGCATCATCAGATCAACCATTAATTACTATACACATACCTTGAGTAAAACAGCATCAGCTGGAGGGATGAAAACCATCATGTCACCTGCGATGAACTCAACCGTGCCTTCTCCTTCACCTTCTCCCAACATGCCATCATTGCCACCCACGTCCACGGGAAGGTCCAACACCGAGCACCGCACATGCGGGAATACCTTGGCAATGGCCTTTGCCATCGCCCGTCCCCCACCGCCCACGTCCACCGAGAAATTCACGCCGCCGCGAACACCTCCCCTCACTCACCGACGATGATCTGCGCCACGAAATGTGCTTGTCGGCCCGCATCGACACGTAGAACTCCGCGTCGCGGCCGACCACGCCCGATGGGCCGGTGCCATGCGCCATCATGAACGGAGTCTCCGCCACCGCACCGCCATCATCGTCGTTCTCGAACGATTCGGGTAGGCGTAGAGATGCTACGACATGGAATGGCACGGGAATATTGGTCATGAACGCGATTAAGCATGGATGGCCACTTGTCATCATCGTTGTCGACGAGGAGGCGAAAACCGCGGTGAGGTGGTACAACTAGGAGCCTTCTTTCCAATCCCCACCACCGAGGTTGTCGTGTGAAAGGTCCCTTGTGCACTACTACTTATATGATTTTTGGTGACGGTTTTTTTCATTTTCGGTGGCGGTTATTAAAACCCCCACCGAGCTAGGGTCGGTGATTTTCCATGGAGGTTTCCAATAACCGCCACCCAAAATAAAAAAAAAAATAAAATAAACAAAAAAAAACCTAATGGGCCGGATCCGGGCCGTCGCCGCCGGATCCGCCCCACCACCATCGGATCCGCTGCTCGTCGCGGAACCCGCGTCGGAGGAAGCCGCCTCGCGGATCCGCCCGCGTGGGAGGTCGTCCCTCGCCGGAACCGCGTCGGGGGAGGCCGTCCCGCCTGATCCGCCCGTGGGAGGCCATCCATGCCGGATCCACCACCGGGCGAGGCCAACCTCGCCGGATCCGCCGCGGGGGGAGGTCGTCCCGCGCCGGACGCGCCGTGTGGGGAGGCCGTCCTCGCGGATCCGAAGCCGCCGCGCCGTGCTCCATGCCGCCGTCGAGCTCAAGCACCGGCGTCATGGCACGCCGACCCATGATCGAGCGCCGCATCGCGCCTTGCGCCGCCGGCAAAGGTGTCTTGCCGCGCGGCGCCGGCCCGGCCTCCGCCGGCATAGGAGGAGGAGGAGGAATGGAGTTGGGGGCGGATTCCATCGGGAGGAGAGAAGGGGCGGACGGGAGAGAGGGAGGGGTCGGGAGAGAACAGGGGCGGACGGGAGAGAGGTGAGTGAGTGAGTCCGAGAGATAGAGTTAGGGACCTAGGGTTCGGTTGGTATATATACCAGCAATTTGTTATCGGGCGATCTGGGCTTTTCAAAATCTAATTGGGCTACTCGGACCTGTATATCTAGGCCTCATTTACGGTGACGGTTTTTTTAAAAAAACCGCCACGGTTAATTGATTTACCGTGGCGGTTATTAAAACCGCCATGGTTAATTAGAAATAACCATTTGTGATGCCCCGACCAATTTATAAGAAATCAAGTATAATTCGCAATCACCGAAAAACAATCGCGTCTACACTTGAGTCCATATAAACCCGGTATTCGGAAATCTCGAGTGATTTCAAACTCATCAACAACATACAACAGGATCGTTGAGCTTGGTAGTAAAATCCGCGGTATTTCAAACCAAATTCGATATATTAAACATCGAGTGCGAGTATAATTTATTACAAACTCGGGTTCAAGTGCGGAAGCGATGGTTTGCGAAAACCAAATAGTCTTTTAACGAAAACAAATATAAGATAGTGCCAATAGATAGTCATCCCCAGTAGCGGCATGATGAGAGGGGATATAGATTTGCCTTGCCCCGGCCTTTACTCTTCATCAACGGGAAGCAGGACAAGTCTTACAATAACCATGGTAAACATGCTCACCCGCAACAACGGGAATAAAACCACGAGTACAAAATACTCGGCTAGACTTACCCGTCCAAAATAAAATAAAAAGACTCAAGGATCATGCTAGGCTTTATGCGGGGTTCAGGTGACTCACATTAATTTAGTGAGCCTATGCATGCTACTTGTATATTTTTTTTCCAAGTTAACGAGGGTACTTAATTAATTATATAACATAGATCTGTATAGTCAAGATTAATCATTGCTCGATAGAATAAATAACGACATAAGTAACTTGATCAAAATTATATCAGTACGCAACATGATAAATAACATATAGTGTAGTGATTAAGACTACATTGCCGTTGAAGCAACCCGGGTTCTCACTAACCAGGAGAGATGGCGATTCGAATCGATTTGCAAACCCAGTGGCGAATACCGACACAAACCAAGTCTACTTTGCAAAGGCGGATCCCGATCACTCCCGGGGCGTTACGGGTCGTAAAGTCTCGATCTTGCCGGCTACCCCCTCCTTCTCGGGTGCCAAGTGAGCGTACAACGAGGGCGACGCCATCGTGCGCATCTTCTTGCACCCAATAGAATTCCCCTACCACCATCGCCAAAGGAGGAGTGATAAAGCGGTATGGCGGCCCCTAACATTCCCACGAGCCGTGGCTCACGGCCCCGCGGAGCCTACTAAATGCCGATCGTTCAACTTCCGACCACGGCCCGACAAAGTATGAGTCCTTAAACGATCGGATGGAAAAAGACCACAAGTTCCACCCAATCTAACATGTTTTAATTTAACAGGTTCTCAACAGCAGCTTGACAATCACCCATGTGATTGTTCACAACATTTCCTCAAGTGACCGGATGTCTACTGCAATCATGATACTGAGCATTAACCTAAACCTCTATATAGGATAGGGCAACTTTCAACAAGGATCATAATGCATCAACGGTTTCAACCATTTCCCTAAACTTAATGCGGGAAACATATAAAAAGACTCAAGTCAAATTAATTGGAAGAAATTAGGAAAGGGCGAGAATGCTCCGGGCTTGCCTCGCGAGGAACGATGCTCAGGACACTCGGTCGGCTCGTCGGTCGACCCTTCGTCTCCCGTGACTCCTCCGAACTGCACTCCCCAAATTGGACAGCTCCCCCGCTCCCTCGATCGGCTCCTCGAACTTCCCCGATCCCGAGATGATGCATATGATGGAGAAAAGATATAATTACTATAACATGAATATCAACTTGCATAAAATAAAATATGTATGATGGATGGATGCTTCATGATGCAAGCTATTAGTAAGTGCATATCTCTCCTGCAGAAACCTAACTTAATCTACACAAGAAACCCTAACAAGCTACATCAAACAACACACCTTATCTCTCTAATGACAAGAAATGGCAGCTAGACATGCTTTGTCACTAAAACAAAAATCACACGGGGGAGTTCTACAACTCCAAATTCAGTGAACTAGGACTCTATGGAAAGCTAACAAAATTTCCTACAAAATATTCTTCATTGTCCAGAGCTGAATCTGAACCCATCAGCCTCAAAATTGGGAAAAACAGAGGCTCAGTTTTCAGCCCAAACATCATATACAACCTCCATAACTCACAAACTATTCATGCAAATTATCTCAAACTTAACCAGCAAGTAAATCAAGTAATTATCTACCAAATAAACCTACTAGACATTTCAAAAGATAATCTAAAGCACATGAAATGACATACCCTAGCAAACACTACACTTGCACCCCATAATTAAATAAAATGCTAGAACAAGAAAATGTCAAAACTTCTAAGCTGATCAAACCAAGCTTACGAACAGGTCATAATCATGCTAGGAACACATAATAAAAATACTAATACACATTACCTTCATATAAACATATATTTCTAGCCTATTTCCCATGCATCACAAATATGATAAATACATAACTACTTCAAAAAATTCTACAAACTTTACCAGAGCATCTTACTGGAATATAACAGCTACCATAAAAATCTCATGGCAAGATCATGCTTATACAGCCCTACACAAAAATGACAAGTTAACACTAAACCTAGGCATGAAAATACTTTGTACTATGAAAAGTGTCAGACAATAGACTTCTGAGTATGTAAAGCTATTGAAACCTATCAAGAACCACCACACCAAGTTTCACACTCAAAACCCTAATATTTATTTTTCTATGAATTTCTAAAGATCACATAGCAAAAAACACATAAATAGAAAATCACATTTCTTCTACAAAACATACCATGCATGATATTTTTTCCTAGACTCTACTCACAAAAACAAGCACTTTTCATACAGAAAGCATATTTTTATCTTGTACCAATTAAAAGATATGATTTTCCTTAATTTCCATGCATTTCTAGCCATAAATAAAACTCTATATAAAAGTTCTCAGAAAATAGGATTTCATAATTTTATACTGTAGCCTATCTTCTAACAAGCATGGCAAAATTTGTTTCACTCAAAACGGACTCAAAATGACCAAGATATGAATTTCTAAAGCATTTCATTCAAATCTGGAAAAACAGAAAAAGAAAAAGAAAAGGAAATCAGGCGGGGCCCGCGTGTCAGCGACACAAAAGCAGGGCACGGCGGCGGAGCGGCGGGTCGGCGGCGGAATTTCGCCGGCGATGACCAAACTAGGCAACCAAGTACTCTAAACGCATCTACTCGACGAGACGGTCATGTTGGTGCCCTTGGTTTGCACTTAAACCTAACGAAACGACGACGGCGGCGGGACGGCGGCTCGCGGCGGCGCGGACGGGCGCGGACCGGCTATTCTCGGCGAGAACCGGCGAACCAAAGACCATTCTCGACTCTCCTAGACCTAACTAGGACATGAAAGCAAGCTAGAGGCCCTAACGAGACAACGACGGCGACACACCGCGGCGCATGCGCGGCGGCGCCACGGGCCGCGCGTCGGCGACGACGCCGTCGGTGAAATGGCGGCTCGATCTACTCATCCACCTAGCTCTAGAGCTCGAGCACCCTAAGGTGACTTCAAAACGCGAAAAACGAAAGAAGAAAGCTCGATCTACGAGCTCGCGGCAACTTGCTAACGGGCGGCCATGGCGGCTCGCCGGCGGGCGCTTGGGACGGAAGAAATGGGGCGCTCACCGGGGGCTTTACCGATTCGACGACGGATTCGCGTGGGCGCACAAAGGGACGAGGCTAGGGCTGCGATTTGGTGCGGTTTGGTGCGGCGACGGGCGACGAACCACGGCGGGCGAGCTCGCGGACGACGGTGCGGCGCTTGGCGGCGTTTTCTCGTCGCTGCGGAGCGGCCGGGCGGCGGGGTGGGAGTGTGTCTAGGGTTTAGGGTGCGGCGCGGACGCGGGTTTTAAGGCATGGGCGCATGGGTCCGGCCGTACATCGGCGGCGGGCAAGCGCCACGTTGCCATGGTCTTTGTCGGCCGGCGAGCTGCCGATATCCCCTCCCCCCACTCTGTTTTCTGAACCAGCGACTGTTTTTTGGCCTGTGCCTCGAGATTCGTGCGGAATTTGGAAAAATTCAAAACATCAACTTTGTAGAGAATTTCATAAGCTACAAAACACTCAATATGAACTTTTTCTAATTCGGCCTAGATTTGAAACTAAAAATTAAAAACAGCAAGGTCAAACTTAACTAGTCAAAACAGAGTTTGAATTTGACTCAAATTTGACCCAAACTGTTGGGCACTATTTGAACCCTTTCGAAACCTTTTACAAGAGACTTACAACAGATCATTTGCTCTATATAAAAAGTACTTTATTTCATCTATAGAAACTTTTTGCTAAAAACACTTCTATCAAGCACTTTTGAAATGAGTTTCAAAATGGGTCAAAGAGGTTTGACACTCTAGGGCTATTTTATAAAAACTTTCTAAATTGAAACACAAGCTCAAACATGGCCCTAAATTATGTCAAAAATATATCTAGGCACAATCTAGGTCCAAAACATCATTATAGCTAAGATCTTATAGTAGCTAGATCAAACAAGCATGAAATGAGAGCAACTCAAATTAAATGCTATTATGAACTTGCTCATGCATGAAATGATGATGATGCTATGCAAATGATCATGCTTTCAAGATACTTAACACCTAGGGTGTTACAACCGCCACGGTAAATTAGGGTATTTTTCATGGCGGTTTCTCAAATGCCCGCCACGTAAAATCAAATCCGAACACCACGCAAAATCAATCATATGTAGTAGTGGTGGTTTTTGGTAATTGAGTGTCAACATTAGGTGAACTAATAATGTGTGATTGAGATAATACACAGGAGATTAGTTCACATGTGGTGATGCAATGAAGGAGCTTATTGCATATGAGACATGGCATAGAGTCATGATCGATGGACCAAGAAGGTCATGTGATGATATGAAGTGGATCATATCATTCTTGATTGTGTTGATGCATGTGTTGCATCGGCACTTGGAGATGGAGCGAAATGGAAATGCGCAAGGCAAAGGTATAACCTATAGGGCATTTCATTTCGCCGGTCATTGGAGCTTAGAGAAGTTTATGACCGGGTTTAGGATAGATGGTCGTACTATCAAGAGGGGCAAACTTGTTTGCATATCGGTCATCTAGTGCCACTTGTACGATCTAACTTTGCGATGTGTTAGGATCAAGTGGTGTGGTAAGAGAAAGAGAAAATCCTTTGAAAATAATTATGAAAATGCTAACACACTTGCATATGGAGATGTACACTTGGTGGTGTTGGCACATTTACAAAGGAGAAGTTGTTTCGGTGTTTCTCGGACAATTGGACTGACTTTGGAGTGGAATACTGCTTTGATCCATTGAGCTTTGGATCAAGTAACCATGTGGGTTGTGTAGCCCTCTGAGTTAGCTTTCCATAGAGTCCAAGATCATCGAAAACGGAGTTCGGATGAAGGAGATATCGCCGTTTTACCGGGCAGTGGTCTGACCGGACGCTGTGACCGGACGCTCCGGTCCAGAGTCCGGTCGGAGGGTCCGGTCAGGCCTGTTTTGGAGTGTTCTGACCGGAGGGTCTGGTCAAGAGTCCGGTCTGTGCGTCCGGTCACTTTCGAAGAGGTCTTTGGGGCGTTTTTAAGTGACGGGAGCGTCCCGTCGATGACGGTGCGTCGGTCGGTGACCGGAGCGTCCGGTCGACCCAGAAAACTGCTACTAACGGCTAGTTTTGCCCTTGGGACTATAAGTAGAGGTGTTGGCCGGCCATGGCTGGTTGCTAGGCACCTTGGGGACTTTGTGTCCATGCTTTAGAGTGCTAGAGAGCCCTCCAACTCACTCCAACTTGTTAGTGTTCATCCGATTGAGTGAGCGAGCGATTCTAGTGCGATTGCTTTGAGAGATTGCATCGTGTGGCACTAGGAGATCGTGTTGCAAGCCGGTGTGTTTGTTTCTCTTGGAGGTTGCCACCTCCTAGATGGCTTGGTGGCAAGAGACTCCGTTGAAGCACGCAAAGGAGATTGTGCGGTGCTCGGGAGGAGGATTTATGAGAGGTTTGTGCTCACCTCGTGGGGATTGCAAAGAGCAACTCTACTAGAGCGTGTCATTGAGTTACCTCACTTGTGAGTGTTGGTTCAATTGCGATGCCTTGAGGGGCTCACTTGAGAGCGGTGTCTTGCGGTGCCTTGCGGGGCGTGCCTTGAGGGGCAAGTGATTTGAGGATCACACCGAAGAACCATCTAGGTGAAACACCGAAGGAACCACCCAAGGTGTTGGTCGACACAACGAGGAGTAGGGGAAGTTGGCAAGGTTCCCCCGATACCTCGGTAAAAATCACCGGTGTCAACTTTTCTACTCTTCTCGGTGGTTTGTGGTGGGTGCCAAAGATGTAGTGATGACACCTTATGTAATCGCGACTAATATATTTGTGGACTTGAGTAATATATGTGTACTTTAATTATATTTGTGTAATATATGTGAACATTAATTATTAGCGATAATACTTGTATATGTAATTTGAAACAAAAACAAATCATTAATTAAAATGAAATAAAAAAATCATGAAATAATTAAAATCAAAACAAATCGAATTGAAATGAAAAGAAAAAAAAATAACCCTTTACTCCCGGTTGGTGGCACCAACGGGGAATAAAGGCCTAGGGGAGCCGACCATGTGCCCGGCAGAACCTTTACTCTTCATTGGTACCCCCAACCGGGAATAAAGATCCTACCTTTACTCCCCAACCATTACTCCTGGTTCTACAACCGGGAGTAAAGGTCCGTATGAACTGGAAGTAAAGGTCGTCTGTGTACTAGTGAGCGTGGTGCCCGTTTGCTTGGGGCAACTGGAAGAGCAGCACACAGCTGGGAAAGAGAGGCGGCGGCGAGGTGTTGGGGGAATAACCCAGTAGCCCTGGATTGTGGCTCCGGTGATGACAGTGATAACCACATCAACTTTAGTATAGTACATGCAAATAAACTAATTAATGGTATTGTTACTTCAGAAATAGACATACGTTTTTTTTTCTAAGAAAACAAAAATCAAAGGCACACTTGCATAAATAATGATGACGACCTGTCTCTTCTTTAGTTTTGGTTGTGGTCTTGTGGACGCTTGATCTTTTTTATTTTTTGCGACGAAAGAAGAATTATATATATTATATTAGATGATAGCTGGGTACATGTTACAAGCACAATGGAATACGTTACACATATCCAGAAATTGACTTTCATACAATTTGTACCCATGTTAACAATTGCCAGAGGGAAAAGGAAGGGGACCGGCAATGGTGGAGACGGAGGAGCGGCGGCGGCGGCGCTGCGATAGGAGACGCGAGGGCCAACAAGAAAAGTTTGTGTTTTATGAGGGCCGTGGACTCTTGGTCTATGGGTAGAGCTCAATGAGTGAACGGGGCTCTAAGATTGGGCTGATCTTGTATTTAGTAAACCCTGCATCCGTAAACAGCTTACTCCAGTTTTCCTCGTCTCTTTCTTTGCCTGGCACTAGCACCATCATATGTAGGTCCATCAAAAGTTGAGCTTCTTCAAAAATTGGTTTGGATGCCAAACCTATTACTGTATCAATGATTATCACCTTCCCTTTTGGCTCCCGGGTAGAAATAGCTTCTTTGCATCGTTTCAAAATTTTGACACAGTCTTCATCACCCCAGTCATGGAAAATAAACTGCAACATTGATATGTTGCTAATCACATCAGTGCATATAAGCAACATCACCATCCAAGCTACATATATAGTACGTATTGTTTTGAGCATATTAACTTCCACAAATAAACCGTACTTCTGAAAAGAAAATTGACCATATGGCTTGGTAAATGGCTACAAGGTGACACAACTTCCTCAAGGTTTGCTGTGTATGAGTATGAGCAGCTTAAGGTGTGTTTAGTTTCTCACATGAGTTGGATGCATATAAGATCATGCAACTTGCAGAGGTCATGTATTTTGGGATGAAAGGATTAGCTATGAATCTAGACAAGGTAAAGTATTTTGAGACGACGAAGCGAGTATGTACTTGTAAAGTTTAAATTTCGGTGAGATTCTCTTTTTCTTGCTAAAGTATGGGCCTTAATTTGTGGCAATGATTTTGACAAGCTCATATCCTTCATCTTAAAAAACAATTGCAAAATCTGTGGCAAATGGCAAATACCACCAGGAGTATACAAACAAAACAGTCCCTAATTAAATACTCCTATATATATGTAGTACTCTCGTGCAATAGATTTATTTGCATCTCATCAACCATTAATTACTACCCTACCCGTACCTTGAGTAAAACAGCATCAGCTGGAGGGATGAAAACCATCATGTCACCTGCGATGAACTCAACCGTGCCTTCTCCTTCACCTTCTGCCGGCATGCCATCATTGCCACCCACGGCCACGGGAAGGTCCAACACCGAGCACCGCACGTGCGGGAATGCCTTGGCAATGGCCTTCGCCATCGTCCCGTCCCCGCCGCCCACATCCACCAGAGAATTCACGCCGGCGAATACCTCCCTGCACTCGCTGACGACGATCTGCGCCACGAATCTGCTGTCAGCCCGCATCGACGCGTAGAAACCCGCGGCGAACTCCGCGTCGCGGCCGACCACGCCCCAGAAGCTGGTGCCGTGCGCCATCATGAATGGAGTCTCGGCCGACGCACCGTCGTCGTTCTCGAACCATTCAGCTAGGCGTAGAGATGCTGCGACATCGAATGGCCCGGGAATACCGGTCATGAACGCAGTTAAGCATGGATGGACACCGTCGTCGTCGTCGTCCACGAGGAGGCGAGAAACCGGGGTGAGGTGGTACAAGTAGGAACCTTCTTTCCCTTCCCCACCACCCGGTGTCGTTGTCTCCCTTTCCTCTCTGAATATTCCCAGCGTGGCCAGTAACTTCATGAGGCGAGGCAAGCATGCCCGTTTGCTTGGGGCAACTGGAAGAGCAGCACACAGCTCGGAAAGAGAGGCGGCGCCGCCATGGCGGCTGATGGTGTTGGGGATTCCGAGCTTGATGGCGCACTGTAGCGCCATGGATTTGTGGTAGCCGAACATGTGGCACCAAAGCTCTGCCTGGGCCTGCAGGAGCTCTGCGCCGCTGGAGTTCATCGACGCCGGTGTGAGGGCCGGTGTCGATTGTTGGTTTTGGCCCATACTATTTGCTCGGACGAACTTGCATGCAGAGTGGCGGAGCGAGTCGGTTTGCATTGAGCTGGTCTGGTCGTGCCTGCAGCAATTTATATAACTTGAGATTGAGATGATATTAAAAGAGCCTATATATGTGAGGACGTTATTCAAGCTTGAGAAGCAGGTAGCTGGTATAGAATATTTTAATTATATGGACATACTACCTTATGCACACTGTGGTTGGTACTCTCTTCGTCTCAAAAAAAAAAAAATCGTTCTAGGTGTGGACACACTAATCAAGGCAAAGCTAAAAATAAACCAACATGCCACTACGTTTTGTCTCCTCTCTGTCTTCACTCTCTTGTCGTTCCCGTCATCGAACCAACGCTCGCAACCTCGTGTCACCAAAATGGTGGAGAACAGGATGGTGGTCGTGGCCTCCCTCCACGCCAGTGGAGCAGAAGAGAAGGGCGGCGCCTCTCTTGTACGATGGAGGAGAAGAGCGCCACCGGCACCAGGCTCTACACCGGTGGAGGAGGAGGAGGCAATAGATCTGCGAAGGAGGGCGCCGGCGGAGGGGCGGACGGCGCATCCGGCAATAGCGGCGCTAGTGGAGGTGAAGAGAAGCCCGGCGAGACAGATCCAACGCGTTGTTGCTCCTTGTGCTGGCATCGCTCACGGCGGACCCTCTTGGGGAACCCGCCCCGCCGACCCTGCTCGTCTCCTACGTTACCTTCATCGACCGTGTGTGGGCGCCGCTACGGGCACCCTAGGTCACCGCCTCGCTTCGGGGACATCAAGGTCGAGCCCATTGTCGCCCTCGACGTCCTCCCCTGTCGTTTCCTTACCGGCGATGGATGCGGCCATGGGATCCGTGTTCTTGAAGCCTTTGCATGAGAAGCCATTGGAGCCGGTGTTGGAGAAGAGGCGGGCGCGTGACAGAGCCGACCAATTTATAAGAAATCAAGTATAATTACGCAATTACCGAAGCAATCGCAGTCTACACTTGAGTCCATATAAACCCGGTATTCCGAAATCTCGAGTGATTTCAAACTCATCAACAACACAACAGGATCGTTGAGCTCGGTAGTAAAATCCGCGGGTATTTCAAACCAAATTCGATATATATTAAACATCGAGTGCGAAGTATAATTTATTACAAACTCAGGTTCAAAATACGGAAGCAATAGTTTCGAAAATCAAATAGTCTTTTAGCGAAAACAAATATAAGATAGTGCCGGTAGATAGTCATCCCTCAGAATGACATGAGACAGGGGATATAGGATTGCCTTGCCCCGCCTTACTCCTCATCAACGAGAAATGAGACAAGTCTTACGGTAACCATGGTACACATGCTCACCCGCAACAACGGGAATAAAACCACGAGTACAAAATACTCGGCTAGACTTACCGTCCAAAATAAAATAAAAAGACTCCAAGGATCATGCTAGGCTTTATCCGGAGTTTAGGCGACTCACGTTAATTTCGAAAATAAAGTTGATTAGTGAGCCTACTCATGCTACTTGTATTTTTCCAAGTTAACAGGTTACTTATTTAGATACATAACCATAAGTCCTGTATAGTCAAGATTAAACATGCTCAGCATAGTAATAACGACATAAGTAACTTGATCAAAATTAATTCAGCTACATCATGATAATAACATAGATTGTAATATTAAGACTACGATGTCGCGGAAGCATCCTGGGTTCTCACTATCCAGGAGAGATGGCGATTCGAATCGATTGCAAACCAGCTGGCGATTACCCTGTCATAAACCAGGTCTACTTTGCAAAGGCAAACACAATCACTCCTAGGATGTTACGGGACGTAAAGTCTCGGTCTTGCCGGCTACTCCCTCCTTCTCGGGCCACCAAGTGAGCGCGCAACGGGGAACGGCGCCTGCTCGTGCGCATCTTCTTGCGCCCAATCAATCCCAACCGACTACGCCAAAGGAGGACCGATAAAGCGGACAAAGCCGGCTCCTAACATTCCCACGAGCTTCGTGGCTCACGACCCCGCGGAGCCTACTATATGAACAGGTACTTTCAACTTCCGACCACAGCCCGACAAAGGGTAAGTCCTTAATCGATTAGATGGAAAGACCACAATATCCATCTAATCTAAGCATATTTTAATTTATCAAGTTCTCAGCAACAGCTTGACAATCACCCATGTGATTGTTCACAACATCTCCTCAAGTGACCGGAATCACTATCTACTGCAATCATGATACTGAGCATTAACCTAGACCACTACATAGGATAGGAAAACTTTCAACAAGGATCTCAGTGCAACAGCGGTTTTAACCATTCCCTAACTTAATGCATGAAACATATAAAGTACGCAAGCCAAATTAATTGGAGAAAGTAGGAAAGTCAGAATGCTCCGGGGCTTGCCTCGGAGGAACGTCGGCTGAACGTGCTCGACGGACACTCGGGAAGGTCGCTGTCGACTCTCCTCCTTCGATGGCTTCTCCCGGCTGCACTCCCGGATGAAGAAGCTCCCACGACTGCTCCTCGATCAGCTCCTCCAACACTTCCCCGATCCTGAGATGATGCATATGATGGAGAAAAGAAACGATTACAATTAAATAATCAAAGACTTGCATGAAATAAGATTTGGATGATGAATGAATGTTTCATGATGCATGCTATTAGTAAGTGGGTATCTCTTCTGTAGAAACACAATTAATTCTACACAAGAAACTCTAACAACCTACATCAAGCAAACACTTACTCACTAATGACAGGAAATGGCAGCTTCACATCTTTGTCACTAAAACAGTCCTACGAGAGTTCTACAACTCCAAATTTAATGAACAAATACTCTATGGAAAGCTAACGAAATTTCCTACAAAACATTCTATATCACCCAGACCTGAATCTGACCTTAACAGCCTCAAAAACAGAGAAAACAGAGGCTCTGTTTTCCCACTCAACCATCACATACAACCTCCCTAACTTGCAAACTACTCATGCAAACCTTACCAAACTTGACCAGCAGGTAAACCAAGTAATTAACTACCAAATAAACCTTCTGGACACTTCAAAGGATAATCTAAAGCACATAAAATAATATGCCCTATCAAACACTACACTTGCACACTATAATTATATAAATGCTAGGAATAACAAATTGACAAAACTGCCAAGCTTATCAAACTAAGCTTACTAACAGATCCTATTCATGCTAGGAACACACAATAAAAATACTAATACACACTTCCTTCATATAAACATGTATTTCTAAGCTATTTTCCATGCAACATAAATAGGGTAAATACATAACTACTTCGGAAAATTCTACAAAAATTACCAGAGCATCTTACTGACATACCACAGCTACCATAAAAATTTTATGGCAAGATCATGCATACACAGCTCTACACAAAAATGTCAAGCTAGCACTAATTCCATGCTTGAAAATACTTTTGTACTATGAAAAGTGTCAGACAACAGATTTCTGAGTATGATAAGCTTCTAAAACCTATCAAACACAAACACACCAAGTCTCACATCCAAAACCCTAATATTTATTTTTCTATGAATTTCTAAAGATCACCTTGCAAATAGCACATAAATAGAAAATCATATTTCTTCTACAGAACATACCATGCATGACATTTTTCTTGGATTCTACTCACAAAATTAGGAACATTTTGTACAGGAAGCATATTTTTATCTTGCACCAATTAAAAGATATGATTTTCCTCAATTTCCATGCATTTATGGCCATAAATAAAACTCTATATAAAAGTTATCAGAAAATAGGGTTTCATAATTTTATACTGTAGCCTATAATCTAACAAGCATGACAAAATTTGTTTCACTCAAAAACACCTTAAAATGACCAAGTTATGAATTTTCTAAGCTCATCAAGCAAAACTAGAAAAAAAAAGAAAAAGATAAAGAAAAAGAAAATCGTGCGGGGCCCGCATGTCAGCGACACGAGCAGAGCACGGGCGGCGGGTGCGGCGGATCTTCGCCGGCGATGACCAAACCGCACAACCCGGCTATACCATTTGAATCTACGCGTCAAGACGGACTCATAGGTGCCCATGGTTTGCTTTGAAACGGGCTAAAAGCGGCGATGGGGCAGGCGGCGGCGGCGACGGGCGGCGCGGGCGGGCGGACCGGCCGCTCCGGTGCTCGACGGGGACGAACCAAGCCCCCGTTCTGGACTCCCCTCGACCTAACTAAGACATGCATGGCGTTTCAAGCCCTAACGGAACAACGACGGCGAGAAGATTTAACGCGCTGCGGCGGCGCCACGGGCAGCGTCGGTCGGGCGGCGACGCGTCCCGGAGAAACGACGGCGAGATTCACTCATCCAGCTAGCTCGAGAGCTCAAGCACCTCTAGGCGACTCTAAAACATGAAAAAGAACGACCTAAACTCGATCTCTACGAGCTCAAGCGCGAGCTTGCCCCTTCGGCGGTCATGGCGGACTCGCCCGGCTGGCGGCGGCGCTGCGAGTTAGGGTTCGGTACCTCGGCTTTTTACCTCGATTCGACGGTGGCTTTAGGTAGAGCAGCTCATGGCGGATCTAGGGATTCACTTTGGCGAGGTTTGACGCGACGGCGACGGAGCTTGCGGGACCGGGCGGAGCGCGGCGGCGGCCCGCGTTTCGAGCGAGTGGAGTGGGTGGCGGCGGCTCGGGGAGTGGCGCTAGGGTTGGGGGCGGAGTGTGGGGCACGGTTTTTAAGGCGCGTGGGCGAGCGGACGCAGCGCGTGTCCGAGCCGTACATCGGCGCGGCGGCGCGGTGGCCACGTCGCCCGACGCTGTTGGCCGGGAGCCGGCCGATAGGCCTCCTCCTCTCGTTTTCTGATAGGGTCTCGGTTTTTGGCCTGTACATCGAGATTCGTGCGGAATTTGGAAAAAGTCAAAACACCGATTTTGTAGAGAATTTCATAAGCTACAAAACACTCAATATGAACTTTTTCTAATTCGGCCTAGATTTGGAGATAAAAATTAAAAACAGTAGGGTCACACTCATCCATTCAAAACAGAGTTTGAATTCAACTCAAATTTGACTCAAACTTGTGGGCACTATTTGGATCATTTGCAAGCCTTTTCACAAGAAACTTATAAAAGATCTTTTGACCTACATAAAAAAGTACTACATTTCATCTATAGAAAACTTTTGCTAGAAACACTTCTATCAAGCACTTTTGAAATGAGTTTCAAAATGACTCAAAGAGGTTTGACACTCTAGGGCAGATTTATAAAAAATTTCTAAATTGAAACTCAAGCTCAAACATGGTCCTAAATTATGTCAAAAAATATATCTAGGCACAATCTAGGTTCAAAACATCATTATAGCAAAGATCTTGTAGTAGCTAGATCAAACAAGCATAAAATGAGGTCAACTCAAAGTGAATGTCACTAGTGACATGATTATGCATGAAATGATGATTATGCTATGCAAATGATCATGCTTTCAAGATGCTTAACACCTAGGGTGTTACAGGCGCAGTGGCTAGCGGGGCTCGCTCGGGATCTCCCCATGGCAATTGGCAGGCCTGCTCAGGTTCTCTCCATGGCTGTGGGCAGGCCTGCTTGAGATGTCTTGGGAAGGGGATGAGAAAGAGCTAGCGAAGGGAGCGAGGCACATGGTGGACCCTAAAACGATTCTCATTCTAGGAGAATCTAATAACGGCAGAAAAAAACTAATATTGATGGGTTGGAGCAAAAATTGGCAGTGTTATGCAAAATGTCACCATCGGGTTGTGCCAGGGATATACTCCCTCCATCTCTTTGAAAGTGTCGCTCGAGGAGCGTGTTTGTGAAGGGGCGCACTTTTCAAACGACACTTTCAAAGGGACGGTGTGAGTATCACCTTCGGCTCATAACATAAATGGGCCGGCAGTGATAGGTTCCATCATTGTCGGGTGATTAGCTTCCCACCAATTTTCTAGATCGTACCACTCGATAGTGATTAGTAGTCACTACTAGCTCTGATCACTTAGCATTGATGCTCTGGCAGTGACTTCATTTTTCTAGCGTAGTGCTTACACTTTCACGTGTAAAAGTCGGTATTCTATCAAATATTTTTTAGAAGAAAATTTAACTAAATCCTATTCCACTCTATATATTTATGATTAATTAGCTGAATGTGTTATTGTCGTAGTTATAATTATTCCCTTATTGATTGACTAAACCTAAACTACACAGGTGACCATTGTTTACCATTTTAAGTATGAGTTTAAATGGACTAAACAACTGTTAGACGAAGAGTGTGTTTCATTGTGTGTTTAGTTCCCTATAGAATGCAAATACAAAATGCCAAGTACTTTGAAATGATAAAATGCAAAATGCCAATTTTTTGGTGTGTTTAGTTACATCTAAAATTCACATTTTTCATGGTGCTGGTGGGGGTGAGAAGCTTTTGGTATTTTTTTTTTTTCTCTTGAGACCAAAATCCAAAATGAAGAATAGCCATCTTTTTTTTACCAAAATTTTTGCATGTTGTTTAGTTCCATTATGTAAACTGGTGGACTAGAACCCAAAATGTTTTGGGATGACCCCATCACGTTGAGACATTTCTGATTTTGGCACTAGCAGAGATAATATTACCCAAAATGGCGCTTCGTGCCGATTCTAATTTATATCAGAAGAAATCTTGATCGGTAATAAGAAAGTGATTCTGTTTCAACATAGAGTCATTTTAAGGGGAATCTAGATTCCGAATATTTATGGTGGAATTTGAATCTTTACCAAAGATACTAAAAGACAAGACATGGGTTATAGCCCGATCCATATTATGAATTTTATTTTTATATTTTTATCTTCTTTCCGAAAATATAATTAACCAGACAAAATTTGCAGAAATGTACACCTATCACTAACTGAAATCGACAGACTACAATTTGGTCAATTCGATTGGAAACTTCACCTACAACCTAAATTTGCATAAATAACGACTATGACCACATGAAATAGACAGAACTTTCACCTGCAGCCTGTTGAATCCAGACAAACTTCAATTTCACTATTTCGATTGGGATTATTCACCTACGGCTACAACTAGCAGTATAGATGATATTTCTTCTTTTAAGAAAAACAAAAAAAAATCATGATACCACGGCCTGCTGCAAGGTGTCGTCCGGCGTGGTAGCCACGGAGAAATGCAAGGTCGGTGTCGCTGTTCCTTGTCTGGATCGAGCTCGACAACGAAATGGAAGTAGATTCTGCGTCGGGGACAAATTACCCACGTCTTGCACTTTGTGCTCTCGCCACTATAAAGCCCTCAGAATACTTTGTCTCCATGTAAAAAAAAAAAGGAACAATCCCAATCTTGGTGGTAAGAACCCCTATATATATTCTCAACATGTGTTTTGTTGACGTTGTGAATTGAAGCATTTATACAATATAAAAAGAGAGGCAAAAACCAAATACCAAAAATACAATATAAATGGTGTCGTCCAACGTGTTGTCCGCTTCAATTAGACCTCTTCTTTCTACAGCTTCATGTAAGGTCGGTAGAATTATGTCAGCTGCGGTCCTTAGATCTTCGAAGAAGTTTGCACTAGCCACGTGGTTCAGAAGAACCCTAAGATAGTAAAAGCTCCCTCCTTTGGCTGGATTGGTAGAGAAGATTCTTCCGATCCATTAAAGAGATTTATGTCGTACCCTCCTGTGCCATTTTTGCCCACATATAGAACTCGGGAAAGCTTGGGTAGAAAATACCTCATGCTCTTTCATGCATGTGCCCTGTTCATCTCAAAGCATGTTGGAAGGATCCACTTTTCAGCGTCTAGATGATTAAACACTCGATGAATGAACGCCCTCATGAAACGACACCATATGCATGTCTAGAAGATGGAGCTGTAAAGACAACAAATAAGGAGACCTCTCGCTCAAATCAAAATCGTATATCCTACATAAAGCTTTTTGGTGGGGTTGGCCATCTAGCATCTTTGAATCGTTTGATTATGTTTCCTTATGTCAGGTTATGCCCCTTGAAATTATATTAAATATATACTTGACAACTTTGTTGCTCCTACATGCCTCAACATTGATATGGCAGATCAAAAATTTAAAAACAAATTACAAAATATAGAGCAATTGCCAATTGAAATTGTGATATTTAATTTTCACCGAAGTAATTGGTGGGATTTCTCTTACAATCATTTAAATTGTAATTTATTTTATACAAATTTGATCTCAGCAGTCCAGCTTGGCTCATATGAAAAGTTATGATTTTTTTTTAAAAAGAAATACAACCTACACTAAAGGTTGTAGGTGAATTTTCCCAATTGAATTAGTGACAATGAAGTTTGTCCAGATTCAACAGGCTGTAGGTGAAATTTCCCCATCGAATTAATGCGATTAAAGTCTGTCCATTTCATTTGGTCATAGTCGTATATTTATGCAGATATAGGTTGTAGATAAAATTTCCCAATCGAGTTGACGAAACTGAAATTGAAATATACCAAATTCAGTTAGTGATAGGTGTATATTTATGTAGCTTTTGTCTGATTAATTATCTTTTGCAAAAAGAATATTGAAAAAACAAAAATAAAATTCCTAACATGGTACTATAACCCTTATTTTTCCTTGTCATTTAATATATGTTGTTAAAGATCCTGATCCTACCACAAACATTCGCGATCTAGATTCCCCTTAAAATTACTCTATGTTGAAAAAACCACTTGTTTCATTCGTCTAGCTATCACTCAAGATTTTTCTGAAAATCTTGAGTATTAGTAATGAGAAAACAATAAATTCATTCTTGCTGCTCTCGACTGAAGAAAGAACAATTAAAGTTAAACTCTAAAAAACAACAACTAAACAAGTATACAATTGAAAAAAACACATAAACAAGTGTGCATACTGCTCAGCGAGACTAAAGATGCGGTCTTATCTGAATACCTGACCATGCTTGGTGCTCCATGCCGGTTTGTCTGAATACCTGAACATGTGTTGTGCTCCTGCATGCCGCTCGGTGCATCATGGATCGCGGTTCCGCTGTGCGCCTGTGTGGCGGCGCCGCTGGCTCGCAATGTTTATTAAGCTTCGACCGACAGTTCCTGTGATCATGCTCGTGCCGTGGCTCGTGGAGCCAGGCCGCCCATCCTTGCAGTCTTGTCCATATCCATATGGATGGTTACACTGACTACACAGCAAGATGGGCTCTAGGAAAAACTGAACACTGGGCCAAAATAGAATATTGTTATGCTAATAAGCTCGTGATGGTTTCAGCTATGGTTGCGAATGAGACTCAAGTGAGAGATCATCAATAAGCTCACTCACACTCTAAGCAACCCATGGCGGTGAGGCCCGCTTGCTTAAATGCTTGGGCAACCAAAAATTTCTCTCCACAAAGAGATACAGAGAGATTGGATTGTTTCCCCAAGAATAATGGCAAAGCGGCTTTTACAACTTCCAGAGCAAACCGTAATGATAATCTACCACACCCATCACAAACAACAATCGTTCCATGACAAAAAAAAAAAAAAAAAATAGTTGTAAGAACACAATAAGTTGATAGAGCATGATTTTAGAAATATTTAGCAAAAAAGAATCACCACAATTAGAGTTAGCATGAGGGAGAAAGACTAGTTACAGAATTTCGTTGCAAATTAAAAAAAAAAAAACTTTTGTTCATGTTCTTCAATTTCCAGTATTTAAGCAATTTATTTTTATATTAAAAACAAAGTACCCATATTTCGTGAAGGTGGGAGTGACTTCCATGAAAATGATGACTCTCATGAAAATAAATAATTTTGTGGCGGGATAGTCATTGTCATGAAGGGTACTTAAATACTCTCATGAAAACAGGCAAACGACTAATTTCATGACGAGGTGTCGAGCAATCTCATGAAAATGTCACTAGTAACGAATTCTTTTTACATGACGGGTGGATATCATTTTGCGTGGCGCAGGCATGAGCCCGTCATGCGGCAAAGTCACGGTTAATCCGTGATTAACCGTGACGGGCTCCTTTGGCTCGTCATGCAAAATAGGTGCACCGTGGCGGGCGTCTTACAAGCGCCCGTCACGGTTAATGATTTCAAAAAAAAAAAGACAGGCCCGCCCGAGCCCATCTAGGGCAGCAACGCCGCCGCCACCACCGTAGTCGCCGAGCCACCATCTAGGCTGCCGCCGCCGGAGCTCCTCTATGCCGGATCCGCCGCGGGGATCTCCTCCGCTTCCGGACGCATCGGGATCTGCGCCGTCGAGGTCGGAGGCCGCCGGATCCGCGTTGTCGGTCGTCGATCCGGGTCCGCATCGCCGCCGCGCGGCGCGTCCTCGCCGAAGAGGCGAGGGGGCGCTCGGCCACCGGAGGGGGAGGAGAGGGTGGCGCTATCGCGGATCTGCCGCCCCAGCCGCGATCGGCCACCGGAGAGAGAGAGAGAGAGAGGAGAGGGCAGCGCCGCCGCGGATCTGGCCGCCCTCGCCGCGCTGGCCACCGAAGAGGGTGGCACCGCTCGTTGATTTGGCCGCCCTCACCATGGATCCGTCCGTTGTGGAACCGTCCTCCACGGATTTGCCGCATGCCGGTGGGAGGGGTAAAGGGGCGCCGTGGGAGACGGGTAGGGAGACGAGTGGGCGCCCGGTGGGAGACGGGTGAGGGGATGAGGCGGCCGCTGCGCTGGAGAGGGAGCTCGCGAGCGTGTCACGGGAAGAGGTGGAGGGGCGCTAGTGGTGTCCGAGAAGGGGTGAGGATGAGAACCCTAAGTCACTAATTTATATGAGCCCACTAAGAGAGTAAGTATGGGCTTTTTAGGCTGGGCCACGCTTTACCGTGGCGGGCTTTTAAAATTGTCCGCCACGGAAAATTGATTTTACGTAGTACACTATTTTTCGTGGCGGGCGTGTTAAGGTGCCCGCCACGTAAAATCAATTTTCCGTGACGGTTAAAAGTTGACCGCCACGGAAAATAAAATTGGATGTGGCGGGGCATTATCCGTGACGGGAAAAAAGAGTGCCCGTCACGTAAAGGATTTTACAGTATCACACAAAATCATTTGGTTACTAGTGTGTGCTTCCATGATGGGATTTACACCACTCTCATGAAAAAGGTTATTTTCATAAGAGTGTGGTTTAAACTCTCACGAAAAAAATGTAACCCTCACAAAATCTCTATTTTCTTGTAGTGATGTAATTTGATAGAATTTTTTTTCATAGACACTAACGTTTTGGAATATGGATTCCCCACAATTTGGATATCTTCCTCAAGATGAATAGTGCCCCCTAAAATGGAGAAATAACTAGCATGAGAATCCAACAATCTAGCCATCAAAACAATTGAGAAGCTACAAATTCAAATGAGTGCGTGGATGCTTGTTACTAACAGTAAAACAAGGCCATCATGTCCATCTTTCAAAATCCAAGACATTCTATGAGCATTTTGGTGAAAAGTGGCCGCAACAATGGAGGCAGAGGTGGGGAAAAGATAGCTTGAGTGTGCTCGATGGGAGGGAGGAGGAAGGAGGGTTTTTGTACTATACACATAATAGAGCTGGCTCAAGCCACAAGACAGCGGTAATAGGCACTATATGCATCACTGCTGGGTCAAGCCACAGACGATAGTGATGTCATAGTACCACTACCACTGTTGGCTCGTCGCTTAAACCATCAGTAAAATGTCACTTTCGCATCTCATGTCTTGAGACAGTAGTGATAAGGACCATCACTACCGGGTCATCATGATCCTATCATTTTCGGATTTCAATCTTATAACCCAACAATGAAGGGGTTATCATTGCCGGTTTATAAGCAACACAGTGATGGACCGCTAGCGAAGGTCAGTTCTTTTGAAGTGCTTTTCTAAAAAACTGATTTTCAATGTAACTTGATTTCGTGGATAAAAGTGATTCTTCGTATAAACTTTACAGAGGAAGTGAGTCGGTCAGGATGGAAATAACAAACCATAGCAACATTATGCAACTAGTATGCATACCATTTGATTTTGAGTGGTACATTGGAGCCATAAAATTAAATCTCAAGATTTGGGGGCTCATAAACTAAATAATTTTATCAACAATCTGAGACCTGGGGGGCAATTAGAGTGCTCACTGCTCAGAGTAGTAAGATGTGCATGACTGTATTCATAGAGGTGAGGAAGTGTGTGTTTGTGTTTATGTTCGTCAATATAAGTATTGTTATTCAAAAAAAAAAATGGAAGAAAAGGAAAAAGAAAATGGGTGCCGGTTAGTGTTACCAATAGGAATTAAATGTGCCCATCTTCAGGACCGGCCTAGTTGGTATCACTAACTGGAACTAAAGGTCTCCTTTCGGTCTTTTGTTTTCAACCCGAGATTAAAGGCTGGCCTTAAAAATCGGATTGACAGAATCAGGACTGGTGGGATTTCCCAACCGGGATTGTACATTCTTTCTGCACTAGTGATGTTGTTCCCATATTGGAAGAAAGAAGTTGTGATAAAACAAACACATGTCTTTTTGGACATCTTATGCAATAACTATAGATAATGTTTTTAGAGCAAGTATTATAATACAACCGCTGTCAGCTGTAAGGATCCTTGCAGCCTACTTCTCAGCCCACCTGTACAATGGTTAAGTTTTCAGCATTTAATAATAGGCCCAGTTGTCTGTCTCACATAGTTTCTTGGTTCCTGTGTCCAAGCCGGCTGTAAGCTCTTATTTGTAATAACGTTGAGTGATACAGTTCTCTAAAATTTGACAATTCTGAGGAGGACACAAATTCTAACATAACTATTTTTTTTATTCTCATAAACAACAACAAACTATAGACAGTTTTATTTTGTGATAGTATGGAACTTCTGTATTAGACAGTTTGGTCTAGTCCTCTTATTCTTTTGAAACCGCATCTCGGATCATCTGAAGGGACGTAGCCAAGTCATCCAAAATAACATGGTAATCTGGAATTTTTGTGTCATCGACTGAAACGACTGCCCTTACAGTGTTCATGTAACTCTGGAAGGTCAAAGAAAGAGCCTACAAGCAACGTAGCAAACCAATGCATTAGATAAAATCCACAACTTGTTTGGTCTCTCGTCAGTAAACTTGCACAAAAACAACCAGAGTAATAGCTATTGCCTAATTTTCCACCACTAGATGGCTTCATTTATTTATTTTGGAAAGGAGAAATTAACTGGTTGTAAGTTACTCTCTTCTTGAATATAGTGCTCAACTATTGCGAATTGCTTTAAAACTTACTTCTGGCAAGCCAAAAAGGTGGTCGGCGCAATGGAGACGATCGGGTGCCCAAATAATAGTATCTTCTCCACTGGTCCCATCAGACTTGAAATTGATATGGTAGTATGACCGAGCATGCGTTCGAAGACAAGAGCCGTTGCCTGGTTTAATTTTGTGTAAAATTTACACATACAATAATTAATTCTGTCGGAGACAATATATATCTAAACTGAAATGAAGCATTGGCTTGTATGCGCATTTAATTGACTTTAACCTTTGAAATACACATAAGGAGCTCATGATATTGAACTTGTGTGATCGATACATATCGCAAATTCAGTTCTTCAAAAGAAAAAAAAGATACATATCGCAAATTCCAATGGTTGGAAATTTTATGCTTTTTAAGTTTTTATCCTAATAACTACTAATTAAATATTAGAGTTTGCCCAAGTAGCTTGATAGGTTATAGAATCTACTTTCTCAATCCAGAAATCACTACTGGAATTCCATGCTTTGCCTAGTGCCTAGGACACTCAGCGAAGGCCGAAAAACACTAGCAAAACGATAATACACTCGGCAAACAAAAAATGCGAAAAAACAAAAAATAATATCAAAATTCTTTTTTTCGGTGAGGCCCAGGCCAACCACTACCGACCTCCATCTATCTGACATTTTTTTCCTATATTTCATCGACTGAAAGTTGTTAACTACACTGTCATTTTGAGTCTATATTTCATCGATTCAAACCCGCCACCTCTCTTTAAGCATCCCTTGCCTTACCACTAAACTACACGGTCATTTTGTGTCTATATTTCGTATTAGTTCCTCATATATTATACTAAATCTAGCCTAAGTTGCTTGTTAGAGGACCTAAATGATTCAAATCAAAAAGTTGTCAACTACAAAGTTTCATATCTTTTCGAGATCTACAATTTTCATTTAAGAAGTTTTTTTATCCAAAGTCATTTGAAAATTTTGAATTTCAAATTTGAGAGATTCAAATGTAGTTTTTGCATCACAAGATGGTTTTCAAATAAAAAGTTGTTAAATATAAATTTTCATAACTTTTTAAGATCTACAATTTTCATTTAGGAAAATTTTCCATCCGAGGTTGTTTGAAAATATAAATTTTAAAATTTGAATAAATTTAAAATTTTCAAAACTAACACGGATGGAAAAACTTTCTAAATGTAAAGTGTAGGTCTCAAAAAGTTATGAATCTTCCTAGTTGACAACTTTTTTTGATTTCAATTCATTTAGGGCCTCAAAAACGGATTTTTTAAAAAATTGTTTTGCCAAGGGCTAAAAAGAGGCACTCGACAACTCTTTGTCGAGTGCTAAAAAGGGCCCTCAATAAAGAGGGTCTTGAGACAGGCGGCACGGGGCGACCGACCGCTCCGCTACTCCTCGTGATCGCCGCCGGCGACCCGCCTCTCCTCGCCGCAAAGTAGGGGAAAAGCATCGGGCCGAGGCGCGCCATCATCGGACCGTGGTATCTCCCTTCCTTCCCGCCCCTTCCCCGTAGAGATACCTGGTTTTTCTGCATTTAGAGTTCCCGTTTTGAGTTCGGTGGTTCCGTTCGCGATAGGATAGTTGTTGTAGATTGTTGGGTTGCCAAGCTTTGTTCGCGCGAGTGTTCTATCTTTGCGGTGCTTGATTAAGCTCGCCATGACTGGGAAAAGGAATCGCCGTCTCACGATGGCGAGACCTATGTTTGTGGTCGGTGACATAAATGATGTAGGGGATTCGAGCATTGATGAGGATGATAGAGAGAGGATTCAGAGGCTACATGATGATAGAGGTATGAATCGCACTACCAAACATCCAAAAAAACCAATGGGACCTAAAGGATGGCATTCGACGGGCAAATCAATCAAAAATTTAGTAAGTCATTGCTATTGGAAGAGCGAGAGGAAAATACCATTAGAGGAATGGATGAATCTAGAGTTGCCTGAATGCAAAGCTGATAAGAGATATTCGATAGTTGTAGGCCTGCCAAAACACTCCCAACCAGATGAGGTAACAGTGAAGGAACGATTACAACATGCTCGACCACCACCTGTGGCAATGTTCAACTCTAATTCAATAGTGGTTGCAAAAATCCCTATTCAATTTACATGGCCGAGCAGAGCTGAGAACATAAACAATAGTGAGACACAAATGGATCACCATTCAGTGCAACAACAATCAAAGACGGAAGAGCAGAACAAAGAGCAGAAGGAAGAAGAGCAGGGTACTCATTCGTTGATAGTTGAGACACCCGAGGGCGTGCTCGAGCCGTGTCCGAAAGGAGGGTAGAGAAACAAAAGAAGGAGATTAGAAGTAATAGGAGGAGGGCCGGCCCAAGGCCCTGTCTATTGAAGATATTATCTCACACTCATACATTCCACCAAGGCCCGTGAAAGCGCATTTTAAGCAAGAGAGGACAAAACAAACTCGACATCGGTGGGTCTGGATCCCAGCAGATAGGGTTTGAGACCCAGCAGACCCCACGATACCCCTCTGCCGCGACGAGATCCGGGCCGTTTTGGATCTCGTGCAAGGAAACCCACACAAATCCAACAAATCCAAGAAGCAAAAGGTGTGAATCATCAAGAGAAGATGGAGAGGAAGGATCCAGGAGAGGAAAGAGCAAGATGAAGAGAGGTATCAAGAAAGTCATGGCAATCGAGAGCCATACCAGCAGCAAGGCTACAGAGGTGGTGACAATTATCGAGAGAGCTATGCAAGAGGTCGAGGCCCCCAAGATCCGGGTGATGCCGACCGTGGGCAGGCATACCCCGTCGGGGGTAGAGAGCAAGACAACTTCTAGAATCGCAAGAGAGGAGGTGACCAATACGAGGAAAGAGACCTAAGGTACAAAATCGATGACAAGAAAAGAGGCTATCGAGCTATCGAACAAAGCAGATTAGCAAGGGTCAACCGGGTATGATCAAAGCCAACCTCCTGGCTAAGTCAAAATTGCTGAAATTGCTAATACAAGTACAAAACCAAGAAGATAGAGGTATTAGTACTGGGAATATAGACAGTTCTCAACAAGATTAAATAGAGGTATTGAGCCTTATTGCAAATTAGAGGTACTTAGAGTTATTCTCATTGCAAAAGGCTAGAGCTCAAACATGAAGATCCTTTTCCGAATGTTAGAGGTATTGGCAATGCAGCGAGAAGGAAACATTTTATTGAGCTCGAGCTACCCATGATTTTGACTGCATCTGTATACAAGAAACAATTAAATCGAAGTTCGGCAAAGAGAGCTCGGCAGATTAGCTGGTCATAGAGATATGAAGTGGAGCTGGGTGGCTTGTTGTAACACCCCCTGGTGTTAATCAACTAAAAATCTTGCCATGTCATCATGTTTAGTATAAAGCATGCATCATTAGAAAAATATGAAATGCATTGAATTAAAATGAGTTTATATTTTAGAGAATGGTTGAGCTTAAGAAATTTAGAGTGTTTAAATGTTAAATTTATGTTTTTGATGCTTTTGATCCTAAGTGTGATGTTAAATGATGGTTGGATAGTATAGGTTGGGAATCTGAAATTTGAATCAAATTCAAATTTGAATTGAACTCCGAAAACCCTAATTTCTATTCTTTCTTTTACCCCTTTTCTTTTTATTCAAAATTTATAAAGAATTTGGGTATGGTTATTAAAGCAATTTTGTAGAGTTTTCAAAGTTGAACAAAGTTGGTATTTTGAGTTTTCAAAGTTTAGTTCAAAAATTTAAATTAATTTTGAAAATACCAAAACTAGGGTTTTGTCCCCTTTTGATTTAAAAAAACCCTAATTCAAAATCTAAGCAAAATTTGCAAAAACTTTCAAAAGTGAGTTTGTAGATCTTGTTGAGATGAGCAAAAGTCATGTACAAAGTTTTTCAAGTTGTTACATGATTTTAAAAGTAATTTTGAATTCAAATTTCAAAAATTTGAACTGCTTTTCAAAAGTCCTATTTAGAGGCTGATTTTGAAAATCTTCCAATTATGAAAATTGTAGATCTTGAAAAATTAGCCTAAGTCACTTTTTGGAGTTTTTGAAGTTCAGTTCAAATTTTGGGTGAATTTGAAAAAAATTCAGAAAAGTTAGGATTTAGGGTTAACAAAGAATGCTGCTTTCCCTGTTTTTCCTCCATACCGGCCGGCCGCCGGTGTCGCCGCGGGTCGTTCTCGCGCCTTCGGCCGTCCTCGTGCGTCACCGCTTACATGGACGGGTTCGCGACGTCGCCCGGCCCACGTGTCCGATGGTCCTTTGCCCTATAAAGCTTGGAGACGGCGCCGTTCTTCCTTCTTCTTTCTCTTCCACCGCCGTCCGAAAACCGCCTCCGCCCCCCCTTCGCTTCTTTATGCCGCCGTCGAGCTTCACTCCATCCAAATAGCTTTGCCATCGTGTGTTCGCAACTTTGTTGCGCGCCGTTTGAGCCAACTTCACCGCCGTGGTTCGTTGATCGGTTCGTCGGCGCGCGCCCGCCGTCTTCCTCATCTCCCGCCGGGAGCGCCGCCGCGGCCGTCTTGCCGTCACCTGCTTCGTGAGCTTCAATGAAAACCAGCTAGCGCCCTAGTTTCGCCTTGACGTTGTGGTCACGATGCGCGCGTTGGTTTCGTCTTTGTCCCACAGAGCCGCCGAACGCATGCGTCGTTGCCACCGCTCTTCCATCACCGCCGCCGCTCGCTCGTCGCCGATCACCTTCCGCCTCGTCTCCATCCCAACCAACGTGAGCACCGTCATCTTTAGAGGTCCCGGTCACGAGGGTGTCATCGGTTTGTTGTTTAGTGAGCCGTAGCCGCCGCCGCTTTGCCGCCGAAACGACCGCGTTGCGCCGCGCCGCCGAAGCCACGTCCGCGTGAGGGTCGCGAGGCTCAATTGCGAGGGCTCGGGTTCGCCTGATGGTGCCGAGTCGCCGGTGTCCTCGCCGCCGACGGAAAGCTCCGCTGGCCGCTGCCGCCGTCCGTCGCTAGCCGCGCCGCCATGGCCGCCGGTGATCATGCCCCGTATTAGGTGTCGGGTTTTGGGTGCCATGAGGTCCGCGAGGTTGAGAGGGTCACGTAAAGCCAAGTCGCGTCGTCGAGACCTCACCGCGGGCGAAATCGCCGGCCAACCGCCGGCGCCCGCCCGCGGCCGCGGCGCGGGCGGTTGGGCGGCCTATCGCTAGTGTAGAAGGTTGGGCCGCATAGTGCCGCCGCGCGGGATGTTGGGCCAGATTCGGTCCGTGATCGTTTTCTTTTAAAAAATTGATTTATCTAATTTCCTTTGTTTTGAATAGTGCCGATTCTTTCAAAATTCATAGAAATTTGAAAATAGCTCTTTAAATTCTGAAAATTTTGTAGGAGCTTCTTATGAGTATATGAATCCATGAAAAATTTGAAACTTTGAATTTGAGTAGTTTTTGCATGATTTAAAAATACAAATTTTAATTGAAAAATGCATCTTCCTTGATTTTTAATAACTATTTTATTTATCCAAAAATCATGAAAATTATTTTGGTACTGTTTTATAGCATGACCTACCTGTACAAAAATTTTGAGCATGTTTTGAAAAAAATAAAATATTTATTATTTCATGTCCTATCATTTTATGTGTTTCATGTTTTGTTTAGTGTCAAATAGATTAGGTTTTGTGTGACTTCGGGGGTTGTTTTGTGAATCTTAGATTGTGTCATAATAAAATGGTCCTTGAGAACTCCTTAGGCAATGGTGATGATATCTTTAGAGTAGTTCAACAAGTTGGTTTTGTTGGGTTGCAACTTTATCATGAAATGAATCATGTTCTTGTTTATCATTTCATGCATCTGCAAGCATCATGTTTACATATATGGCATCATATTGAAGCATACATTATTTCGTGTAGTGAACGAGTTTGAGGGTGTCAAGTCTGAGCCAATCACCGAGGAGATTCCATATCCGGTTGAAGAGGGTTCGGATTTTGTTGGGTTTTCTCAAGAATTACCTTTTCCCCGTCAACGAAGGCAAGCCCCTGCATTTAAACCTTTCCTTGATATTTAAAAGTTTTATATCACTTATGTCTATGCTATGTTGCATTAAGTAATTAGGAGTTGAGTGATAACCTAATTGCTGCATTACCATCCTTGTTTATTTCAATATCATCCTTGATAACCTGTTTTTATTTCGAAAATGCTTAGTGATGCTTAGCCCCGCTTTAATTAGTTAAGCTTTTCATCAAAATATTTTATTTGAGAAGATGGTACTTGTTTTTGGAAAAGAAAGAGATGTAGTGATGAATTTGAGATCGGACGGGGACGTAGGTTGAAAGCCGGCGGGATACCTAGCCGTGCTTGTCCCGTGTTGGTCGTTTAAGGACCGTCCGTTGTTTGGCCTGAGTGAAATCGGGACTTTTTGAACGCATGTTGCGCCTGAGGCCGTTTGGGTTAATGGCACGTCTAATCGGCAAATCACCCCGGCATCGGGCCGACCCTAACTAACCACATACTCCGGTAAGCCGGATCTCGGTGGAGCCAAATCGGGAATGGCAACCACGCACTGGGAGTGGAGAGATGGCGGGAGTAGCTTGTACCCACCCTACTGGTCAAACTGTCATTAGGACGGGGTAGGGAGGTGGAGTACTGTGCTCTCGGGTGGCGCAGGCCTCGTTCCCGTTTTGGACAAATCTGAGAAAAGGTTGATATATGCAAGCTTAGGTGCTACATATGTCGTGTGGTTAGGGATCCCCAGCTGGGTATAATCGGTTCGCGAATCGCCGTTGCTTCTCGGAGAAGGAGACCCGATTCCCTGACCTTCATCGTAGTAAATGATGGATTATGTTTTTGGGAAAAGAGAGAATTGGAATATGAGAATATGATTGCTCTAGAATAGGATAACCTAGAGTATATGAGCTACTAATCTGAAATAAAAATAATGAAAGTAAGGATTCACTTATAGTAAGCTTTTCTCGCAAAAAGATTTCTTGATTCTTGCTAAAGCCTTACCTTGACTCCTAAGACCAAAGATTCCCGTGTCTTCTCCTCGCTCTTTAGTCGGGTAAGTCTTGTTGAGTACCCCAAAGACTCGGGGTTCTTTGACCCCTGTTGCGTGAGCTGGTCATGAGCAGGGCTTGTTTTGGTCCCCGCCGCATGACGGTGTACCAGAAGATGAGGATCTAGTAGAGTTGAACCCTCGGGCGGGTTGTCAATGTTTATATGTATAAAGTTACTCCAATAATATCGGCTTGTAATAATAATACTTAAGTTTGAGTATTTGAACAAATGGTTTGTAAACTTATGGTTATGTAATCCTTCCGCCAGACTCGATGTATTTGAATAAAGTGTTGTAATACTTTGGAGTGACTTGTTAATGAGATCCTGCTCGAAGAACAATAGTACTTTCTAGATTATTGGGAACTCGTGCATAATGATCGAGGTCTTAATGACGATGATAAGTGCATGTGGGCCCCGTAATTTAGGAGGTTCTCATTACACTTGTACAGGCCACTCAGAGGCATGCTAATGCGAGTGGATGTGAATGTGGTCCAGTCATAGAGATAGACCATGGGACATTTTTCCAAAGTATGAAGCTATCAACGGTGGATGAGATTTTTGAGTGGATCCCGATTAATGTGTATGGTCCAAAGACATGATGATGAGGAAGATGGAATTCCTAGAGGAAATTCGCACAAAAATTCTGAGTTTGGATCTCCCAATAATAATGGGGAGACTTCAATTTAGTAAGATTTGTAAATGAAAAATCAACCGGAAATGTTGATGTCAATCAGATGAGAGCTTTTAATGAAATGATAGAGATAACTGCACCTCGTGAGAGTTACACTGCATCGCAAGTAGGTATACTTGGTCCAACAAACAAACACCACCAATTCTATGTGTGCTGGATAGAGTGTTGGTATCTAACCAATGGGAGGACAGATTTAATCCGCAACAAATTTCTAATAGCACCAAAGGTCGGGCTCGATCATAATCCATTAATAGTGGACACAGAGGAAATTAGAGCTATGAAAACTTACTATTTCAAGTTTAGTGCACAATCGGCTAAAGCAAGAAGGCTTCAAAGATTGGGTCAAAAGATAGATGGCCAGAAAAGATTCAAGCACAATATTCTTGATCAATGGCACATTGTGTCCAGGGAAACTTAGAAGAGCAATAAAAGGATGGGGTCAGAATTTTGATAGTCAACGTAAGAGATATAAGAAAGAACTATTGTTAAAAATTGGAGAATTAGATGATGAAAGTGAGACCAGAAGTTTAAATCAAGAGGAATGGGCTATCGATACAAACTAGAAAATGATTATCTTCAAGTCCCGCGGATGAGGAGATCGGTGTCAAAGAAGAGGTGGTGAACAATGGTTGCTATTGGGTGATTCCAACTCGAGTTATTTCCATAAGTGTGCTAATGGAAGAAAAAGAAAGATGCACATAACAAGCCTGTGCCATGAAGATGAGGTATTGACTACTGAACAGGAGTTACAAAACCATATCACCGAATACTACAAAAAATCGGTTTGGAGAAGTTTAAAAACGCAAATATGCACTTAGAGGAAAACATGTGGAGTAGAGAGCAACAACTATCACTTGAAGAAAATGTACAAACTCACAAAACCTTTCACATTGGAAGAGTTAGACCATGCCATGAAAGAAATGAAAAACAACACAAAGACCAAATCCCCGTATGGTTTTAGTGTAGAATTCTATAAAAACTTCTTGGATAAATTGAGACTAGATGTTAAGGAAATGCTAGATGAAATGCATGAGGGGAGACTAGAGCTATGGAGACTGAATTATGGAGTTATCATACTTTTTGCCAAAGGTCAAGCCAAAGAATAACCATCAAAACAGCTTTAGACCAATTTGTCTCATTGAATGTTATCTATAAAATAATAACAAAGGTGCCGACAATTAGATTATCAAAAGTCATAGGCAAGCTAGTGAGTCAATTCCGCATCGCTTTTTTCCCAAAGAGGAACATACTTGAAGGAATTGTAATTATCCAAGAGGTATTGCATGAATTGAAAGTTACAAAACAAACAGAGTTATTCCGAAGTTAGATTTTGAAAAGGCTTATGATAAAGTGAGTTGGAATTTTTTGGAGGAAGTCATGATAAAAAAAGGGCTTTAACTCAACCCGGATAAAATGGATCAATATGGCGCTTAGAGGAGGGAGAATCTGCATAGACATCAATGGTCAAAGAGGTGCTTTTTTCGAAGTTACAAAGGGTTGAGGCAAGGGGACCCATTATCACCACTACTTTTTTAATTTAGTGGTCGACACCCTCGTCTACTATGCTAACCAAGGCATGTAATGTTGGCATAATCCAAGGACTAGTTCCACACTTAGTGGATGGAGGTATCACCCACCTACGCGATGCATGACACTGTGGTGTTTTTTTGAGGTATGATCCGTAAAAATCTAAGAAGACTAAAGCTAATATTACAATGTTTTGAAGCCATGTCGAATGAAAATCAATTATGAGAAGAGTGAGGCATACACAAGGCTTAGATGTTGCCCAAAGAACAAAGAAGTTCTAGAGATATTAAACTCAAACTAGCAACTTTCCCAATGAAATATTTAGGGATGCCAGTAAGTATTCATAAAATCTCCAAAGCACAGCTAAGCTATGTAAATGCAGAAAGTGGGGAAAGACTGAACCCGGCAATGTGATTATCTTTCATCCGAGGTAAATCAAGGTTTGATTGAAACTTGTCCTGCCTAGTATACCCATGTATACCATGGGTGTCTACCAAATATATGAGGGCAATCATCGGTTGCTTGACACACACGTAGCAAGATTTTTCCGGCAAGGAACAGGAAAGAAGAAGAAATATCGATGATAAAGTTTGAAGCCCGGCCGCACCAAAAGAGTTTGGGGGTTGGGTTTCTTAGATGTTAGAGTTATGAATATTTGCCTTTTGGCTAAATGGATTGATAAGCTTGAGCGAGGGGATGAAAGCTTATGCCGCTCAATCCTGAAAATAAATATTTGGGTGATAAAAGCATTTTCCAAATCAAGAACAGAAAGGATCACAATTCTAGAGATCACCGCTTAGATGTGAGAGAGTGGTTCCGTATGGGCAGAGTGTTAGAGGTAGTTAGTGGGCAAATGCATTACACGATTCTCGTTAGATGTGTGGATAGGAGAATGTCCTTTAAGCATCGATTCCAAAATCTATTTCAGATTGCGTGGGTTCAAGACATAGATGTATCTAAGGCATGCAATGAAGGACTATGGGACTTACAGTTCAAAGACAATTGAATGGAATTCTACTTCAAGAGTGGATAGAATTACTAGAGTTATTGACACCAATCTCATTGAATGAGGGTATAGATATCATGCATTGGGTGTTAGAGAAATCCAAAAGATACTCAACTAGATCTTTATACAAACACATGACCTTCAATGGAGTTATAGACACACGTATGATGAACCTATGGAAAGGTTCCTTCCCACTTAAAAAGTGAAAAACTTTATTTGGATGGCTACTCATGATAGCATCCAACTGAGTTCAACCGAAAAGAAGAAGTGGTCGATCGAAAATGTGTTTCATTTGTGACATTCCCGAAACAAATGACCATATCTTATTTCAAGTGTCCCATTGCCGTGTATCTCTCGGACATTCCTAAGAACATGTTTAGGATGGCGAGAGAACACCTACAAGATGTGCCGACTTTTTTTGTTTGAGTTCTTGGAAAACCGCCTTGAGTTAGGCAAAAGATGACATTAGTGATATGTGCAAAAGCGCTTTGGACTCTTTGGAAGACAAGGAAAGATATGGCCATCAACAAGAAGATCCCGGGCGTCGCCTAAAGGGATTGTGCACAAGATGATCATCTTGCTAAAGTCGTGGAGGCCACTCATCAAGAAGAAGATGGAGCCGCTGGCGGAGGAGATGCTCCACCGGCCGCCGCAAATGCAACCTAAAAGACCCAACGCCTTGCTAAGCCTAGCCTGTCGTTTTTTGTTTTCATATCTTGTAATAAGCTAGCCTAAAGGGTTGTTGCCTTTACTTTGTGTTGAATTTATCGTGTTACGTGGGTTAGAGGTCGTGGTTAAGTGTGAGGTATAAACTTGTTAGAAGTAGATGTCGGTTGGGCGCTTTTGAGTGCTTTAAAACTTCTATCCCGGTTTCTAACCAAATTAATGGTCTTGGGTGTTTGATAAGCTTTCAATAAAGTCGGGCAAATGCCTTTAATCTAATAAAGAGGGTCTTTACCGAGGGCCTTTTATTGGCACTCGGCAAAGAAGTTTTTTCATATCGCTTTTTGAGGTCCTAAATGAATTCAAATAAAAAAGTTGTCAACTACGGAGTTTTATAACTTTTCTAGATATACAATTTTTATTTAGTAAGTTTTTCCATCCGAGGTCATTTGAAAAATTCAAATTTCAAATTGGAGAGATATAGATCTTGTTTTGCATGACAAGATGAATTCAAATCAAAAAAAATCTTTTATAAAGGTTCATAGGTTTTTGAGATTTACAAAGTTTACATTGGTCATTTATTCATTTAAAAAGTGTTAATAACATTGCTCAGAAATCTTGTTAATTTGTATTCTAGTTCCGTGAAACTATGAGATGATATGAGAGAGACGTAGATTTTTTTGAACACGTTACTAATGCTTTATCCAATGAAGAAATGACCAAATTAAACTTTATAGATTTTGAGAAGTTATGAAACTTTGTAGTTGAAAACGTTTTTATTTGAACTCGTTTATGACCATAAAAAAACTGTTTTTGAAAAACTGTTTTGCCGAGTGCCAAAAAAAAGACACTTGGCAAAAAACTCTTTGTCAAGTGCTTCTTTTGACACTCGGCAACTCTTTGTCAAGTGTTTTTTTTTTCATTTGTTTTTATTTGGCACTTGGCAAAGACCCCTCTTTGTCGAAAGTGCCTGAAAAATACACTTGGCAAAGAGCCTCTTTGCCGATTTCGGTAGTGAATGATAATTATATTGATAAGAGAAAAACTTTATTGTTTGACCAACAATGAGTCTCATCAAATTATATATGCAAAGTCGCTTCGATGAATAGACTTGCATCAATGAATTTATGAGATGATATTGATATTTTTAGCAATTAACTAAATATTATAAGGTCACGTTTGGATACTTGAAATTAAATTTATTGTATAAACTATAGTTGTGGAAGAAAAATCTATAGAATCTGTTAAGTAATTAAAGTCTACAACATTTACTTAAGCCAGAGAAGAAGAATATCTATAAAATGCATTTCTCATCTCCCACCCTATGAATTTGAGATAGGCTTATATGTGAACTTTGGAAAGTTATGGAATCTCAAATTTCAAGCCAAATAGCCTAATTTCTTAAGTAGATTCCAATTTCTCCAATAAAGGAATCCAAATAGGCTCTAAGAGAAGTCAAGCGTCAAAATCTATATTGTATGCTTTTAATTTATTTAGGTCAGAGATGATTATTATTTCGGATAAAGGGTATATGTTACGTTCGACGACATAGCTGAGCTCATCCTACCTGCATCACACATCTCTTCTGCTATATAGTTTGCTATTTTGGCTTAGCTGAGGGCTTGTTTTTACTTACCATGCAACCTAAAATATTTTGGGTTTTGATCATGCATTGTAGCATTTTTCGCTTTGTATTTGGTAATTATTGTCCAACTATAGACTAACTATGCTCAAGAGATTTGTCTCACATTTTTCAGCCAAACTGTGCAATTAGTTTTTTATTTAATTACATTTAATATTTCATGCATGCGCCGGGAGATTCGATGTGATAGGTACTTGTAGCACTTTTTAGGATCACTTTTTGACATTGCATGAGAACTAAACAGGCTCAAACTACCACAGTTCAAAAATGACTTTCAAAATATAAGAATGCAAAACGAGGAATCAGAAATACATTTGTTGTGCGACGGCTGTAGCCTAGTGGTTCTAGGTCCTATAGCCCACGTTATTGTCTTCAAAGACGCTCATAGAGGTAGTGGGTGTAGGTTCGCTTGTAGGGTTTTTTGGTGTTTCTACCCCCGGTTTTAGTCTCAATGGTGATTTTACCCTTGTTTTTTTAACTTTGTGTCTTTTACCCTCACTGTTTTTTAAAACGAAGGAAGAGTCAACCACTGGTCTGTTAAGTATACCTAACGGTGTTAACTTTTGGGAAAAGGACAAGTCTACCCCGCCGCTTCCTCCCTCCACCTTCACCGACATGTGGGCCTAGTTGTTAGATTTTCCTTCAACCTCCAGCCACCTTCATGTTCAATGTCTCTTCCATGGTGGTTGTCCCGGGGTGAGGATGATGACGAGAGAGGGGTCGCGTGCGGGAGCACACCATTGCCAGCCGCTGGGAGCACCACCACCACCGCTGGCTGGAACCCTAATTTTCGTTCCTCATGCTGCGCACTCGCCGGGGGGTGAGGGGCGTGGAGAGGGGGTGGGCGACAAGAGAGGGACAACATAGAGCAGCACCGCCGAGGATTACAACGAGGAGATCGAGAGAAAGACGAGAGGGTCGCCACCACTGCCGCTTGAAACCCTAGCACGCGTTGTGGGCTGCTTTCATGCTGCACGCGCCAGGGATGGGGAGGAGGTGACCCGAAGGGGAGAGGCACGTAGGAGATGTGGGAGAAGGACATGGCCTAGCGACGGGGACACCTCCCGACAGTGCCGGCCCTGAGGGCGGGCGGATGGGGCAGTCGCCCCGGGCCCCCAATCCCATGGGGCCCCATCCTGGTGGTATATACGTATAGAGTAAGTATACTGATGGAGAGGAAATGAGCGCTCAAATTTCATTTTCGTTTCCATTGCTTAGAAGGACTAGTTGAGGGAAATGATGGGAAGCAAACTGGACTGCATGCAGAATCCTAACCGAACGCAATTAAGGGCTCGTGGCCGGTGGCGTGGCGCTGTTCGAGTAGGTACTTAATGCGGCTTCACAAACCCCGGTAGCTCCTAGCTCCTTGGTAGTACCTGTACTCATAGCTCTCGGCCTCTCACACCGGGTAAAATGGGAAGGAGGGAGTATTCAGTAGTATTCATTGCTTGGTTAGCCAGCAGCGCAGTTTCAGTCGTTTCTATCTACACGCTAATGCTAGCCTGCTATCTCGCACTCTCATGTCTAAAACGGGCAACAGTTGTGATGCCGATGTGATCAACCGATGACCCAACGGGCAACAGTGGTGGGTGGTCGGCCATCTCGCACTCTCATGTCTAAAATGACACTAGGCGTAGTTCCGACTGGACACCAGGTATGTCGTATGCCCCATGAGCATATGTAGTACTCCTCTAGGCTCCAAAAAAAGCTAAAATCACCCCAACTTGAGAGAAACCAATTTTCTGGTGTTCCAATAGTGAAAAGGGGGAAAAAAAAGCAAGCACGAGTAAATGAATTACTATGATCACAAAGATGGTCCATATATACATATAAGTTCTTTTAAGAATAATTCAAGCGTTGCAAGAGATCCAAACAAGTTGGTGAGATTGTTGTTGAGGAACCAAAATACCATCATTTAATGACAACTTCACATCGAGCAATGCCATTTTTTAAAAAATAATATGTATGAATTGTTTTCAGTGTTTACCATTAACACTCTTATATATAAGTGTGTTGTTCATATTTATGTGCATATAGGGCCCTCAAATTTAGGTTTCGCCCGGCCTCTAAAAAGTTAGGGCCGGCCCTGCCTCCCGACGGCCGACTCTGAGAGCTCCGGACGGGATGGGTACCACGACTGGGGCACGCCAGACGGGGTACCGCGCTCGTCTGTGCGAAAGTGTGCGACCCGCTGGCCCAAGGGGTATTTCTGTCTTTTGACTGCCCATCTTTTTCGTCCTTTAATAAGACCGGTACCAACGGTGTTAAGAAATAGGGGTAGAGGGAGGTTTCATTTGGAAAAAACGAGGGTCAAAATGCAAAGTGAAAAAAAATGAGGGTAAAATCACCATGGAGGTTTAAAAACAACGGTAGAATCACCGAATTCCCTAAGTTGTATCCTGTAAATTCAGGAAAAAAAAAAGAAATATATCTGTTTTAGTGTATACCTTGACACCAAAGAGTTTGGTAGTTATTTCAACAACTGTATGGGTGAAGAAAACTTCTAACGAGGACTTTTTTCCTGTCCGCCGTCTCCTTGGCCTTACGAATGTACTCCAGGGGATCACTGTACGAGGCTATATGCAACGGCAGAAGCATGTAACCCATTTTGTTTCCCCATGCTACATCTTTTCTCTTGCTAGAATCCAGCATGTCAGCTAATGCCTGATCGATTAAGTATATATATTGCATGAAAGAATATATGTCAGCATTTCATGGTGCAGCATGCATATATGTGGTAAGTTTCATTGGTGCATGCATACAAGTTAAACCAGCATTTCTCAGTTGATTCTCACCTGTAGGCCAGGTGCCGATCTCATATTGACAGGGATGAGTGCTCGAATGCAGACATTCCTTTTTGTGCCAGCAGTGTCACCTGCAGGGCCAGCCGGGTGAATTTGAGCAACATGGCCGGAGAGTGATGATAGATCAGAAGTATACTCCCTTTATTATTTGGTCTTAAAATATATAATAAGTTATATATATGATCTCTCATATATAAAGAAGTCTACATTATATATATACTCGTCAATGCAATTTGTTATAGGAAGGACGAACACTTACCGATTTTCCGAAAATAATACCTTGACAGAGCAGCAGAAGTCAACCCAAATAGCACGTCGGTCACTTTCTGCCAAATTTGTTTTTTAAAAGACAACTATATATGTTAATCACTCACCATTGCACGTAATAAGTTCTAGCTATTATATATATGGCTCGAACGACTTACGCAGTTCATTGCGTTCTTGATGTACTTGATGTCATCAAGGCTAAGGCTTCGGTGCACGGTGCGCCTACTGCCTATTACTGCCATCTTCTCCGGCGACTGCTTGAAGGGCGTGTCCGGGTCGCTCAAGAACATGACGGTTAAAACAAAGCGAGCCACATCCACCATGGTGTTCCAGGACAGCACGACCAAGGACCAGATCCACACGGCGAACGCCATGACGCCGGCGGACGACGGCGGGCGCGGCCGGGAGTAGATCATCTGCCCTGCCTTGCGCGTTCCTGTCGGCGGCAACGACGGCAGCGCCTCCGGCCTCGCCGCGCTACGGCTGGACGCGAGGAGGAGCGACAGCATCGACGTGCCGTCTCCGAGCGAGTGGTGGAACCGGAATATGATAGTTGGCATCGTTGGCAAGTTGAGGAGATGGAATTCCCAGAGCGGGCGAGAGAAGTCCATGGGCAGCGTGGACAGTGAGGCCACGTAGTCCTCCAGAGCTTGCTCTGGGTTGCCGTCGACGTCTAGCAGCCTTGGGACGATGATGTGGTCGTCTACATTTACCGTGGTCCGCAACCACCGTGGCGTGCCATCGTCGCCGGTGGTCTGGATGGAGCAGAAGCGGGGGTGGCGAACAATAACACCTGGTAGCAAATCATTGCGGACAGCGTCATAGTCCAAGGGCATGCTAGTCTCAAACATGCAGATAGCGTACAAATCCTTGAAAAGGCGAGCGGTGGGGCTGAGGGGCTCCGCCGCCGGCACTGCCGGAGACGACGCCATGCCGCCATTGCTGCCGCCGTACTCCCCTGCTGGCTTCGAAACGCGGACCGAGAGCGGCCGCTTCCGAAAAGTCGTCGTCGCCATTTCGGCATCCATGTATCCTCTATCTATCTATTCTATGAATAGATATATGTGGTACGTGTTCTGCTGAAGTTGCCAATTGTCTTATATAGAGTTGTGAGAGAACATAATTAGTCCAGCCAAGTGGTATTTTATTGGTCGGTACGTGCACACGTCTGCTGAGTTGGTGACCCAAATCTATCAATTTTATTATTGTCCTACTGTTTCGAGAACGGGTGCTCGTTTCTTCATTGCTACCTGAATGATTTGTGTTACTATCAGTTTCTTCTATTGCTACCCAAATCTACACTGTTTCATTGCTACCTCCCGTTAAATAAACCATCACTACCAGCTATTTGTATTACGGTTAGAGCTGCTCTTATGTGACGTTGTTTGGCCATTTGGTTTGCCTAGTTGGATGTGTATGGTGCCCTATTTATTCAAGGAATGAAGTTGGTGATATTATTTTTATCACATTTCCTATTTAATTATATTTTCGATTTGAAAGACAGTTTTAAGATTATTTTAGATACAACTGAAGTCCACAAACATTCTTCTAGCACCCGAGTGGGATATCCGACGTGCAACGAAGGGGGTGGAGAGAGAACGCCGAGCTGCATAAGAGTTTGGACCCTATGATGACAAGTGGTTGCCGCAATCTCAATGCAAACCAACAAGAGCGAATGGAGGGGCAACCGGTGGAAAGTTACTCATTGTGGCGAATTGCAAGTCACCCGTTGCGGTATAGAGAATGTGGAACCCAGTTCAATTGTGAAGCTTTCCACCTCTAGTTTCCAACAATGAAGGGTGTTTGGGTGGGGTTCTCGTTTACTTTCATATATAGAATCAGATTTTAAGCTGAAACCAACATCTTATCTTACTATTACTAATTGGAGGCTCCAACGAAGCCCCCACGTTAATTCTCACCGAGACGCTTAAGAAAAAAAAGATAAATGCTAGAAATTCTCACATTAATCGAAAACATCGAGCCATCCAATCTATAGACTCCACAATCAAGAACCGTTAGATCTACTTTTACTTTCTAGAAAATTACCCACATTTGCCATTATTGTAGATATAAGAAAAAAACAAATAAAATTACTATTACTAATTGGAGGCTCCAACTAAGCCCCACGTTGTCTCACCGTGACGCCGCTAAGAAAAAAAAAAGATAAATGCTAGAAATTCTCACATTAATCAGAAACATCGAGCCATCCAATCTATAGACTCCACAATCAGTAACCGTTAGATCTACTTTACTTTCTAGAAAATTACCCACCTTTGCCATTATTGTAGATATAAGAAAAAAACAAATAAAATTACTATTACTAATTGGAGGCTCCAACGAAGTCCCCACGTTAATTCTCACCAGACGCGCTAAGAAAAAAAAGATAAATGCTAGAAATTCTCACATTAATCGAAAACATCGAGCCATCCAATCTATAGACTCCACAATCAAGAACCGTTAGATCTACTTTTTACTTTCTAGAAAATTACCCACCTTTTGCCATTATTGTAGATATAAGAAAAAAACAAATAAAAATATTATGTATGTATATAGGAAGAAAGATGAAAACAAATGAATACATTAGTTTCCCTACCGCACGAGCCGGCAAGGACAATCGTCGCCCAGGGTATTCATCCATATGCCTGATCTTCCAACGGAGGACCCAAAAAGAGGGCGCCGCCTCAAGAGGCAAGACACAGGAAGCTAACACGGCGCCGCCCTTGCTCTCATCGACATCAAACGACCAGTTGGTGCGCCGTCTACAAGAGGAGTCCAGCCTCCTGCAGCTTTGTACTGATCCGAAGTTAGAGCTTCTGTGATGGACGCACCCTGGAGGAGCAGGATGCAGGTTCTACTCGTGCGTGCGTTGCCTTGCGTTGCATGTGAAGGGGTGGTCACCTACGAGGTAGCTGCCAGGCGCAATCTACCAAGATAAAGAACGGACGGCACGTCTCGTGTACTTGCTGGCTGTGGCGTTCGTGTTGTACCATCGTCAGGCTGCCACCGATCTCACCGAAGAGACAGATGTGTTAGCGTTGGCTACAGGGCCGACATCATATCTACATGGAAGTAGGGCACTGAGAAGATTGTGCCGTCAACGCATCAGTGCCAAGGCATCTCAACCCTGGGTGCTGGGTGCAGGAGGAAACAAGTGCCACATCAGGTCGGATCTTGCCTGAAAAATACTACGTTCTTCGGATCCCTCCCACTGATGACCATCACTCATCATTGATCGCCACGGATGCACAGGAGCCGGCTACAGAGGTACGACCTATTCTGAAAGCTAAAAGTTTTCTTTTCTCGTGTGAATAAAAAGATTTTAACCAATTTTTTATCTATATAATGGGAACGGTGGATATTTGTTTAGAAAAAAAATAGATCTAAGCAGTATGAATGGTAGAGCCCTTGGCCCGTGGTTAGGTGATAAAGAATGAATTTTTTTAATTCTTTTTACCTATATAAATAATAGCAGGGTGGGTAAATTTTTAGTAGATAAAATAGATCTAATGGTTATGGACATCGTGAAGTCTATAGATTAGATGACTAGATATTTCTAATTAATGTGAGAATTTCTAGCATTTATCTTTTTTTTTCTATCGCACCAGTTGAGAATTAACGTGGTGCCTCCATTGGAGTAGGGTACATAGCTTGCAGGTTAGCTATCGAAGATTTTTTTTGACCGAAGTAAGCAAAGGAAACTCTAGCCTATTTTTTTAATTTTTTTTAATAATGCAGACATGTTTAATTCGCTCCCACGGGGAGTCGAACCAAGGTCTGCTAGGTGCTATTAAGGTGTAGCTATGGAAGATTAGAGAGGACACATTTATCAGTAGCACCAACTGTGCAGACAATGTGTTTAACACCTTCTCCATCAGCAGATCTTTCATCTATCAACGTTCGATGGTCTACCAGATCATCACACTGTCTGTACCGTTCACTGGAGATCGTAGATAGCGCGTTCCAGTCTTCATGATTCATGGAGCTATGGTGTTGGCGTGCAAGTCCTCCTCCATTGGTGAGAAACTAATTTGATCTTCCCCTATTGTTGCAGAACTCCATGTATGCTGCCTGGTATGGTGTGGCTCTGACCACAAGATAATGATGGTGGATGAGAAAGCGGACGGAGATGACACCAGAAGGATCCATCAGCTATGCTTGGATGCAAAGTCAGCTAGAATGCCATCGAGAATGGATCCACATCTACATCAATGACACCACCGCACCGCGCTATGTCGAGACGAGTACGAACGTCATCTGCAATGGCTCCTACCCCAACGATGGTGCGCACCAACAAGGTGATGCTATAGTGAGTCCCTGCCGCGATACCAACAAGGCAGGCGATGCTACACTGACTATCTACCTGCGAAAACCAACGAGGAAGGCAATGCTACAGTAACTACCTAACTGCTAACACTGATTAAAAATTGCATGAGCGATGCGCGCACGGACGCTGGGTGAGCGACAAATCCCGGATGCCGCTGGCTTTCCATCGTACGGCAACGCTGATTAGGATATTTTAATCCGGCCGCCGGCTCGATTTGTTTATGTAGGTCGATCGGCTCCATGACTGGCTCGGCTCCCGCGTGTCTGTTGTAAACGACGGAGCTTTGACCACACGCATCGTCAAAACGAGTCTCGCGTACCTAGCGCCGCCATCGTCTGTGTTCCCCTCGCGCGTGCCCAGCCAGATTGCTTCGTAGCGACGCCCATGACGGAACGGCGGCGTAGCGAAGGTTTACCCAACGACGGCCACGGTGACATCGATGGAGGCGAACGAGAGGCGGTTAACATCGCCGCGGCCAGGGCGGTACACGGCGCGGCGAATCCCTACCTGGCAACATCGATGGAATCCTTATTGGATCGCACGCACGCTGCTCCATCGTCGTCGGTTGCCAGGTAACTATTACGGTTTCTCCTCGCTTGATAATCTCTCCATATCATATTTCTTTTTATACCTCATGATCGCTCCCTGATCACTACTACACAAACGACTTCTCTTCTCGAGCCCAAAAACGCGATTACTCCCGGTTCGAAATCGAACAGGAATAAAGGTACTTTTATTCCCGGTTCGAGTCTCCACCCGGGAGTAAAAGGCCACGCGGCAGGCCGCTCCCACGCGTCTAGGAACTTTATTCCCGGTTGGGGACACCAACCGGGAGTAAAGGTACCGTTCTTCACCCCAACCGGGAATAAAGCTCCTGGGCGCCAAAATTTTTCGTGGCCCGCCAAAATTTAGCTTTACTCCCGGCTGATAATATCAACCGGGAGTAAAGGTAAAGACTTTTATTCCCGGCTCGTGTTAGCACCCGGGAGTAAAGATATTTAGTCTCGGGTGGAGTTGGGAGCCGGGAGTAAAAGTCCCCCTTTCAACCTTATCTCTTCAGCTCCCATCTATTATTTCTACCGCACTCTCTCTTTCATTTTTTCCTCCACCGCATGCCTCCCATTCTATCTCCTTCTACACATCTAGAGCAGCCATGGCCATGGAGCAGGAGCAGCTGGTGAAGTGCGGCGAGGAGGCACAGGTCGGAGCCAGCCAACACGCGAGGGCTGCCCTTGCGCTGCCGCGGTGCTTCCCGGCTACCATCATCCAGCGACGAGGAGGCTCCCATGGGGCCACACGTGAGAAGGCAAGTGAGATGAATGGAGATCTAGCGGGAGCTCGGTTCATGGTAAGCATTTTCTTCTCCTTATCTATGTTTTAATCTTTTGTCTCCTTGCTTCTCGAGACAAGATTCATGCTTGATAATCTGATTCATTTTTTCAGCTACGGTGATATTGCTTTGGATGACTGCAAGCTGTTTTGGTGATTTGGTGCTGATGCGTGCTTGGATTGACGTATATAGAGAATCTCGGTGTTTTGTAAATGAATATTTGAAAGATTATGTAATACTAGTACTATGTAACATATGGATCTGGATGTACAATTCAATATATAAAAGATTACTTTTGATTGTAATTTGTTTGGTTCGTGAATTACAGTATACTTGGGAGTACATTTGAGATGATAAAATCATAACCGATTAGAAATTAAAATGAAATCAGGAATTAAAATCAAAAGAAAAAAAAACAACCCTTTACTCCCTTGTTGGTGGCACCAACGGGGAATAAAGGCCTCCTCGGCCCCACGTGCCTGGCAGGAGCTTTTACTCCCTGGTTGGTACCCCCAACCAGAATAAAGCCCCTACCTCTATTCCCCGGTTCCTCTACCTCTATTCCCCAACTCGTATTCCCTGGTTCCATAACCGGGACTAAAGGGCCAAACGAGCCGGGACTAAATGTCGATCCTGCAGTAGTGGATGTAGATTATTACATGGTCCATCTTTGAATGATGTTGTCGGTGGCGGTCATGGAGAAGAAGAACAAATAGCACATGTTGGATTAGAGGAGAATGATGTACCGATGAGGTTAAAAAAAAAAAAAGTAACAAAAATTAATAGTTTTTTTATTATTAACAGCCCACCTCAATTTGTGTTTGCAGGAGGTGGTTGAGAAATCTGGACCAAAAATTGGAATAACTTTTGAATCTAAGGAAGAAGCTTATAACATGTACAACAGCTATGCCAAAAAGGTTGGGTTCAAGATTAGAAAGAGCAGGACAAAATATCGCCGAGATGGTAGTCTATGTCGAAAATATATAGTTTGCAATAATCAAGGACATCGAGCAAATGAGGAGTCATAGAAGGACATTACAAGGACAGATTGTGATGCTCGTGTCCAGTTTAGTATTACCAAAGAGGGGATTTGGACTGTGCAAAAGGTCGTAGAACAGGACAATCATTATCTTGCTAGTCCAAACAAGGCTCACAAGCTGAGATCCCAACGACAGATTATAGAGGCGACAGAAATTAATTGAGCGGATACGGGAAGCCGGAATGAAGCCGGCCCAAGTTTATGAGTTCATGAAGGAGTTTTATGGAGGAGAAGAGAACATACCATTTTCTAAGATGGATTGCAATAATGAGATTGGGCGCGAGCGCAGAGACTACTTAGAAGCCAATGATGCACAAACACTATCTGAATATCTGAGAAATAAACAGTTAGAAGACCCATCATTTTTTTATGCAGTTCAGGTAGACAAGGAAGATGGTCGTATAGCAAATTTCTTTTGGGCGGACGACCAGTCCATCATGGATTATAAATGCTTTGGTGATGCTTTGTCTCATTTGACACCACATTTAAAACTAATAAGTTTGAAATGCCCTTGCTCCGATTCTTGGTTGCAACCATCACAAGCAAACAATAATTTTTGGGTGTGCACTTCTATTTAATGAGACTATTGATTCATTTGTTTGGCTTTTTGAACTTTTCTAACACCCACCACAATTTTTCAGATCAAGACGCTGGATACGGCAGGGAGCAATTGCTTTTGTATTCCCACATACAGTCCATCGTCTTTGTTTGTGGCACATTTGCTTAAATGCTTGCTAAACATCTTAGTCATGTTATTCATGAGGCGGATAAGAAAGGTAACAAGTTCCTATCAGATTTCAAAAATTGTGTGTATGAAGACAGTCAGAATCTTACTTCATAGAGAAATGACATGGATTGTTGGCTAAATACAAGCTTGAGAATAATTCATGGATGCAAAACCTATATACTTTGAGGGCAAAGTGGGCTGCAGAGTGTACCGTGAGTCTTTTACAGCCAGACATGAACTCAACCCAAAAGGAGTGAAGGTATGAATAATGTCTTCAAGAAAAGATTTCGTAGGAAACTTGGTCTTTCGGAACTCCTTGTAGAATGTGAGAAGGTTGCAGCTAGTCTTCGCGGCAAATGAATTGATGCTGATTTTTAATTCACGCCGAAAGATCCCGGTTCCATACATTCCAAATCTACCAATGCTGAATGCTGCAGCTAATTCATATACAAGGCGGATGTATTCAGAGTTTGAGGAAGAATTTAAGAGACAGTTTACACTAACTTGTGAGTTGTTGGAAGCTGCGGGGACAAACTTGACATTCTTTGTTAAGTATATGGAGTCTGACCGTGGAGCGACAGTATTATTTTGACTAAAGTTTGAATTTGTTGGAACTACAATTGTGCTATTTTGATGCATCTTTACAATACTCTTATATATGAATGATTTCTTATATTTACAAATCTGTCATTTACTTGACACGAGTTGGGATCGAAGCTAGCAGCTGCGTTGCATTCAATAAAAAATTGATCGTACAGCACCGGCTAATGTCCGGTCAATGCGGATTCAAAGCTCCGTTACAATACTTTCAGCGCAGTACACGTAGGGAGCCGAGCCGTCCAGTCATCACGGAGCCGACATGCGAAAACAAATCGAGCCGGCGGCCGGATTAAAATATCCTAATCAGCGTTGCCGTACGATGGAAAGCCAACGGCATCGGGGATTTGTCGCTCACCCTGCGTCCGTGCGCGCATCGCTCATGCAATTTTTTTTTCCCAATGCTACATCGATTCCAGGTACTTCAACACTACACCAATCAACGCCAACATGATAATGTGGGCAGCCGGGGTGATCTTCGATTTGCACCAAGCCAATTTCACCTGCTTCGACAAGTACAAGGTGACAATATCTTTCCATCTAGAACTTGACTATGCATGGAGGAAGTTGACCTCCAGCCGTGTACCAAGCTTCAACATCCGGTCATGCACTGACCACTGATATTCAATATAGCAACATCGAGGGATGGAAGGACGGGCATGTGCCAACATCATAGGGAGAATGAGGATATCTACTCAAGAAAGGGAAAGCAACAACATGCGGGCCACTGGTGCCGTGATGTCCGACGTCTATGGCATCTATATTAACGCTGACCACACATGCAGACTAAAGGTATGACTACTTGACATATCCCATAATTGCAATTCAATATGACGTACACATGATATGATCCTTTCATTTTAATATTAATGTCCTTTGATTATATTAATTCACACAAATAAGTTTTGATATAATTCTTATTTCTCATTAACTTATTAATAGTGTCACCAAATTACTTCAAGTTTACATGCTAATATTGCTAAAAATTAGGGGACCATGATCCATGGAGTTATCAATAAAGCCTACATGAAAAATTTTAAACCTCCACAATTATAAAAGATAATTAAACTAATCTAATGATTTTTTATAAATTATCCATCTCTACATTATGAAAGACGATATTGCTTTCACGTTTAAGTTCACATTCAAATTAACACATACAAGGTATTATGAAAGAAAAATGTAAAGTAATATGTGCATATATAATTTGTTCCTAAGTTATCCGCCTCACATAAAGTAACCACCTCAACCGTAAAAAATCACCAAATTTTTTTTTCAAATCTACATGTAATTTCTAACATAAGTTAAAACTTACAACAGTTTAAATATTTAATTTTATAAGCTTATCAAGCATGGAAATATATCCTTAACAAACTGCACAAAGAATGACATTTAAAACTCATTTTAAGTTATACTAACACTTATTACGATGAATTTTGTAAGTTGTAATCTTCAAAAAATTTAGACATTTTGGTTGAAATTCTTATAGAAAGCTAAAACATTTTGCCATCAAATTAGTAGACAAATAGCACCGTTGTAAATAATAGTTGTTCTATATGAGAAATTATAAGGCTTAAAATAATTTGGGGAAGAGAATAAAAAATTAGGCTCATGTTGTCAAACTATAGAATGCAGCTAAAACTAGCATAGGTTGAGCAAATGTTTCAACTAAATTTGTATTAGAGATACAAAGAGAAGCTATATATATATATATATATATATATATATATATATATATATATATATATATATATATATATATATATATATATATATATATATATATATATATATATATGCAAAAACTGAGATACCTATCGATTGGCATGAAAAAAATATAAATCAATATTTGATAGATTATCACAATTGAGTATAGATTATACAGAGTACTTATTATAGCTATTATGAGAAAAAAAAAAAACTTATTGGTTTGTGTGTCGTAAAAATTCTAACCCTAAGCGAGCACGGGTTGGTGAACTAGTGGCCATAATCCGACGAGCCGGTACATGGCTAACAACACCTAAAATTCGGCTAACGTTCTTTTAGTACCTCTTGTGTACATCATCGTGACTACAAAATAAAATGACTCACACAAAAGAGTCCATATATGTGAATACTAGGAAAAAACATTATGACTAGGTATCTTGCATTCCTAAACCCTAAACAGGGGGCTCGTCTTTGGGCGTGACCGCGTGAAAGTGCACTACACCACAACATCAGAATCACCACCGGATGATCTCGACGCTGAAAGTGCCTTACAAATGCATATAGTCCGACACGCGTTTTCAAGATGTTGTAAGTCCTAACGCTAAAACTCTTTAGCGTCAGACTGACTTTTAGCATCGAACAATCTATTGCGGTGAATAGGACTTTATAACTAGAAGCGATGGTGGATTTTTTTTTTTTTTTTTTTTTAGATAATGGATAAATATATCCGGCCTCTACATCCAAGGATGTACACGACCAATTATTACACAAACTTTCAATGAAAGAATAGAGAAAGCTATGGTCTCATAGATCGACCGGGAAGCTAGTTCAAACAACATAAGTGATTCCATCCTTTATTGGAAATCTTAAAAGCAATAATTTCTAATTTCTTGCTCGTCGTTGAGATTGCTTCCTTGGTCGTCTAGTCACGCCGCAGCAGAGGCCCAAAAGCGTAATCAATACGCTCCTCCGAAAATTATCTCGCAAAATGGAGTTAGATTTCATTTGATTAAAAATAACATCATTACGACATCTCCGGATAGCCCAAAGACATGGCAGCCACCCCCACCCAAATCAAATTTAATCTTTTTATTTTGATTATCTAGCCAATTCCCGAACATATGGCTGATTGATCGAGGTTGAGTTAGACCAGTAGTTTTTTTCTGCGCCCATCCCAAAAGCTCATTCGAATTCGAATTCGCGGGGAGAAGCGATGGTGGATAGTGGAGAATCAATGTTGTGATAGTATATCACTGCTGGCATGCATTGTATACCTTGAACGACCGAGAGTGATATATCACTGCTGGCATGCATTGTACCTTGAACGACCGAGAGTGATATATCACTGCCGGTAGTGAGTTTAGCTGGCAATGAAGATAGGTGCCGCCATCACTATTGGGTGATTATTAGCTCCCCGACAATTTTTTGGATCTTCGCCATACCACTCGGCAATGATTAGCAGACTTGGGGCCGATGCTCCGGCGGTAGTTGTGTGTTACAGTATAGCATAGTGCTTACAGTTACACATGTCGATTCTAATTTATTTCAGAGAAAAATTAAGAAAGGAATTATGTTTCTACATATAGTGTCATTTTAAGGGAAGCTAAGATGCTCAATGTTTTTTTTTTTTTTTTTTTGGAAACGAAGATGCTCAATGTTTATGGTGCATCTTTACCAAATATACTAAAAGATGAGGCAAAACAGACCGATCCATGTTAGGTATTTTATTTAATATTTTCTAATTCTCTTTTTTGCAGTAGATTATTAATCAGACAAAATCTTCATAAATGTACACCTACCCCTAAATGAAATGGACATATTTCATTTTAAAAGGAAATTAAATGGACAGATTCCAATTTTGACAATTTGATTGCGAAATTTCACCTACAACTTAAATTTGCAAAAATATACGACAATGACCAAACTGAAATGGACAGATTTCAACCACATTAATTCATTAGATGGGCAAATTAATTTCACCTGCAGCCTGTTGAATCTAGACAAACTTAAGTTTCACTAATTCGATTGGGAAAATTGACCTACAACCTCTAGTAGAGGTAGTATTTCTTTCAAAATATCACGACTTTTCATATGAGCTTAGCAGGACTGCTAGAGATCAAATTTGCATGTTTAAATGGTTGCAGTAGAAATCCCGCCAACTAGTTTGGTGAAAATAAAATATCTCAATTTCAATGGACGATAGCTTTACATTTTTTTTGAAATTTTTTAAATATAATTGTGCTATTTATAAAAGGAAAGATCTAGATTCTACTATAAACATTCGGAATATAGATTTCCCTTAACATGACTACGTTGAAACATAGTCACTTGATTAATTGTTTGCTCATTTTTTTTTCTCAAAATAGGCGTTAAGCACCATTTTTGGGCGAGTCTTTTTCCGAAGGAAAGGGAGCTTATATTAAATCTTGGCACAATACATCTCCAAATTGCACATGAAAAAAAATGTGAAATAAAAATACATAATATTCTATGCAGTCGTCTATTTCCCCCAAATGGCTTCTCTCCAACGCCGACGACCAACCCCCAAAACATCATTGTTGGGGGCTGTACGCAGGTCGTCGCCCCCAGCGGCCCGAACCGGGAGGAAGCCTGCGAGCGTGCACATGGCCATCGGGAATAACGGACCGTGCCCCACACACAAGGTAACCGAAAGGGCTCTCGCCGAAGGTGGGGGTTTAGGACCCTCGACGGACGGAGATTCGTGCCCGAGGCCAGCCCTCGAAAGGATGGTTTTCGGGTGGTCCGAGGCGTCCGCGGGCTTGTTTGTTTTGCAGGTGCGATGATGCGGAGGCTCCGGTACCGAAGTCCTCGACTTCGGTGAGTCCACGACCGAGGGGGCGCGGCGCGCGTGGTCCCGCGGGGCAGGTAGGATTGTGAAGCCAAAAGACCAAACCACCCTTGTCGGGGAGGCATATTCGGAGGAATCGGGGTGGTTGAAGGGCATTTTAGGCATGCAAGTGTAAACGGACATGTATAAATAGACCGCTTGTGCGGCATTGTAAGAATGATGGATAACCAGTAATACAAGTCGTATATTCAGCACCACGTCCCCATTGTTTGTTCCACCTTCTGGGTTGTCCATAGGGGTGGTAGGATTTTGTGCCACGCCGGCAATCATACATGCCGCAAGAACTAAAACTTCGAGAACCAGTCCAAAACACATCTAAAACGCTTAAAGAACATTGACATTTTGCACCATCGCGTACAACATAGGATGCACATCACCTTAAGACCTTGAATTCCTCTCCAAATCATGGGATCGATGACACCCGAGTCATTGTCCTTGTAGGAGCTCCCAAGAGCACCCCTCCCCAACAGATAAATGACACAAAATTGGTCGCTTGCCAATAAAATAGACACCCCATAACGGTGATCTTGTCATGGCAATCAATGAAGTCATCGCCGAAAGAGTTATTGGACTAAACTCTAAGCATCTAGATAGAAAAAAAACTATGGGAAAAAGGATAGGTCCCCTCCCTTTTTGCCCGATAGCTGCACTAGTGAAGAAGGAGAGGGGCCTTTGGATTGCAACGGTGACGGAAGCGCGAGTTGCAAAATGGTGATGACTTTTTTCTTGCTGGTAGCGGCTTTGGTAAAGAGGTCTCCTTTATACCATTTTAATTTGGGTGAAACTACAAGTGTCAAAACGAGAAGTGTCTCATTGTGTTCCCAAAGAACTTATCCTTTGTTCTTGAACCTACTCTCGTGAAGATCAGCCCATCCCCTTGCTGATCCAAATTGGTATTTATCACCCTCCCGATTGCTCCACCGAGTCACCGAGGGTTAGGACCACGGCGAGGAGCACCAACAAGAGGCTCCCCCGAGTCACTGAGGGCTAGTACCACGGGCGAGGAGCACCAACAAGGGCTCCTCCGAGTCACCGAGGGCCGTGACCACGGGAGGAGCACCAACAAGGGGAGCAAGGTAACTTCCGCCCAAAGCAAGACAAGCGACAAAGCATCCTCCAAACAACCACTAGAACTCAAAACGACAAAGCATTCATCAAGCAACCTCGGCAACAAACCAACTGTCGAATAGACGACGACCTCGGTGGCAAAGAATCCACCAGAAAAACACTGGGTAGCTGTTGGCACCTGTTATAGCATAATATTAATAGTCAACTAAACATGAAATAAGGACATAAAATGAATATCAACATAGACTAGGGTTTTTACTAACATAATTCCACGAGCTTTGATGATTTATATCTTTACAGGGACTTAACAGATAAATGCAGACAAGAACGGTGAGAAACCAAAGAGTTTACATCCCATATGATGACAAGACTTAACCGTGAAGTAACTCAATCCAAAATATGGACTAAAACACTCTAGAAGGAACCAGAAGACACCAGGAGGAAGGGGATCACGTTGTGACCCTACCCCTCCGCGGCCGCCCGAGAGGGATATAGGCCGGCCACCAAAAAGTGCGGACACCCTGTCAGCCTCATCTTCCTAGGTCGGTTTGCAACCGACTTTGAGGTTGTATCTACACCGTTGTCAAGGTCGGTTTGATCCAATGGTCATCGTTCATCGCCAAGGCCTATATAAGAAGACCCCCTGACCCCAGGGTTAAACCCTAATTCATTCTAATTCGTTCTATTCATTATCTCTTAGTTGTAGAGGTGTCCCAATATAAGGATCACCTCTCTCTCTCTGGGATTAGTGAATTAGAAGTAGATTAGCCATGTAATTAGAAGTAGATTAGATCTAAATTAGATCTAATCAAGAGTAAAGGAGAGTGGAGTTATACTCCAGTTCTGGAGATGTCTACTGTTGACACCTGTTATAGCATAATATTATTAATCAATTAACATGAAATAAGGGCTTAAGATAAAGACCAACATAAGTTTAGGGGTCTAACTAATATATTTTCACGAGTTTTGGTATTCTGTGACTCTCTAGGGACTTAACGGATAAATGCCGAGAAGAATGAAGAAAGTTCCTAATATACAAGACATATGATGAGAAGACTTGACCGTGAAGTAACTCAACCCAAAATATAGACTAAGACACTCTAGAAGGTACCAGAGGACACCGGAAGAAACGGGAAGCCAAGGTGGCATGACACCCTGGCGGCGCCAATCACCATGTAGGCCGGCCGCCCGGTGGGTCCCACCACGACCTCACATTTTTATGTCGGTTTACCACCGACCTTGAGGTTGTATCTACACCGTTATTGAAGGTCGGTTTTGATCCAAGGGTCCACATTCATCGCCAAGTCCTATATAAGAAGACCAAATAACCCTGTGGGTTAAACCCTAACTCATTATCAATTCATACTAGTTCATTATCAATCCATCTCAAGTCCAACCAAGTCTAGACCTAAGCCCTAGTTCATCATACTAGAAGTAGTTAGCTATCTAGCTAGTTCTAGTTGAAGATCAAGTTCATCTTGAGTTCCCGATAGTCAAGCAAAGAGCGTGAGCATCGTTCTTGTGACTTCGCTCTTGTATTCGATCCGTAAGTATTATTATTGATACACTATTGTTATGACTTTGATCTATATAATGATTATATTCTTATTGATATGTGTTTATGCATGCTATGGTTATATATTTAGTTTAGTGAGTTTGTCTTATATCTTATGCATGGAACCGTATAGCATCCACGTAGATGATCACTATGTGGGTGATAAGCAATGTAAAACGTGGTGTTTATACAACGTTTATCCGCAATTGCACCCTACATTCCGGCCGTGTGGTAGATCGCGGGGAGTGACAGTCTGTTGAGTCCTTTGGAATCCACCCTCCGAATGCTAGGACTAGTCGAGCTTTAATTACGGTAATGATCAAGTTTTGTCCTTGGTTGTTATTGGTAATGCTTGCCATGTGTAGATGTAATCCAACCTTGCCATGATAGCTAGATGTATTGCACGATTGTAGTATTCATTGACATATGATTAGGAGTATCTTAGGAATATTCTTTCTATTCTTTCTATAACATGCTAATAGCTCGTATGATACTAGTGGCATATGATGATCTTAGACTTGGGTAGTTATCATTTATTCAATTATCTTTATCTTGTGACTTATCCTGTTGAGTAATGTTAATTAGATGCATATGGTTACTCTGCATTATACAACCTGTAAGTGGATCTTATAAGTAAATCACAATCTAAATAATTACCCTTTTCTCTCTACTTTCCATAGACTCCCTTTCCCTGTGGTAAAATATAAATATGATACCTGGATTACTCCCGGTGAAGTACTACGATGGTATTTCTATCTGTGCGCTTGCAGATATCATGTTCATTCTTTTATCAAGGCCTATCAAGAATACCATACCCATATTTCTTTGAGCGTTATTGCTAGGGTGATAGACTAGTGTATAGGTAATGCTTAGAAATGAGTGGTATACCTTGAGTACATATCCCGATGAGATTAACTCCACTATGGATAATGATGCTAAGATACATCCCACTACTAACACCGCCTAACTTCGCTTTGTTGGATCATGAGATTAATTCCATATCCAAGCTAACATGATTAGATAGATATCCCATATATATTTCTTTCGCCTTCCTAATTTGGATCGTGTTAGAAATATCAACATCTACAGAGTTTGGTATGTCTTGTATCTTATCTTTGGACGACTTATGATTTATATACTTATCTTCTCTATTTACTTCTATACCTTTCATATATGGTTAAGTATAGTTGTTATATTATTGCATGGGATCTCCGCTCGTATTGGGCTCTAGTTATGCTAGTTAGCTAGAGTAGTAATCGATAGTGTAGACTTGGTGTCTAGACTAGAGATTACCCGAGATTGCACCCAACCCCACGGATAGTTTGTGGTAGCCCTAGGTGGTGACAACCACGACGGCCGACGTATTCCACCACGTTCGGGTTGGTGTTTGTAGGACCGTAGTCGGAGCTTCCTAGCCTCCTTCTCATCTCTTTCTGTGGCTAGTGTTCTGATGTCCCAAAGTGCATTAGTGTGATTGCTATCACAGAACCTAAGTAATAGAGAAGTACAAAGTAACCTTGATCTCTCCCTTTGACCTCTTGATTAGTTTAGTTATTCTTTTATTATCTTAGGTATGCTATTATTTTATGTTTTGTTATTTACTTACCCTTTATCAATTACCCCCCTCACTCTAGTCTAGTGATTTGCTAAGTTAGTGGATACATGATTGTGACTTATTAGAATTCTTTAGCCAAAGCTTCCCTGTGGATACGATACTCTAGAATACTCATCCTAGGGAAAATCTACAATGGTAGGCGTTTTTTGCGCTTGTAGAATCCTTCATATTCTTTTAGCACTTAACAAATGCCAACAAGCTTTTTGGCGCCGTTGCCGGGGAAAGCAATTGGCCTAAAGATTCTAATAATGATCATGATGTCTCGCTAATTTAGTGTATCACTAGCTTAAGTAGGATTACCCTTATTCTCATTGAGTTGTTGAATAGACAGACAAAAGATGTCGCTTGCGACCTTCCGACAAGATTCCACGAGAAAGAAGAAAGATTGAAGAACCTAGGGTGCCTAATCATTCAAGATTCATCACCATTGGAACCCTGCTATCTCAAGGTAATGTATTTAAATATATATTATTCTAACCACGTATAGATTAGAGAAGAAGTCACCGTCACAAGAATTCAATGCACACATCTCAAGTGACGTACATAGAAGTTTTTACATTATGGTAAGTATGATCAATAAAGGTGAGAAAGTCTTGCTCATGGACTATAAATTGATTGAGTAGTTATCATTTAATTTCTTGCATTGCATTGCATGTTTACTTGATCAACTCATGCATTCACTTTCGGCTTAGTTTCTGTTTTCTCATAGTAGATCCATTGCATGTTTAGTCCTTTGCATACATCCATATCATTTGCATCTAAAAGCAAAAAAAAGAGAAAAAAAAAAAAATCCTCACCATGATCATGCTCTTTCATCTCTATTTGGATAAATCTCTATAGTGCCATCATGCTACCTTTGTCTACTATAGTATGCTTTGGTTTGGAAATACTTTTTGCTTAAGAGTACTTCCAAAGGCTTTTAAATTAAGCGTGGTGCTTAGGTTAAATAGCCTTCCGTAATTGAATTAGACATGGAGTCTAGTTTGGTTATTGAACTAAGAATTGCTTGCGTAGACATTGGATATTTTTCTAGACTAACCCTTGTAGAAAACTCTCAAATCCGAATCGGGAAAGTCAAGAGCTGAACTTGGATCGAGAGATGAAGCAAGGCATATGATGAACTCCAACCTTGTGCAAAAGACATGGCTCATTCATCATTGATGGAAGAATTGTAAGTATCAAATATCATTCACCTTGTCTTTTGCTACAAGTTACCTTTGCCTTGATCCATATACTAGAGTGCAGCCACAAACAAAATGTGTATAAAACATGAATAAATAAAATGTGCTAAGAGGAATCAAAGAACCACCTTTTCATTAGCATAGGTGAAATCATATTTAACTTTGGACACAACCCCTACTTCAAACTTGTTGTATTCCCTCGGGTATGAGTCCACTAATATTTTGCGTAAAAAAAGAGTCTATGTTATGTCCATTCAATGAAGAAGAGTGTCATACAACATGATAGAAAAAACTCTCATTCGAAGGAAGAGGATGGACAAAGCAACAGGGGCCATAAGAACATCAAAGACAGGTAAGTGAATATAAATCACATATTTGTATACAACTTTTGTCTTATGTTCTAAAAAAGAAAACAATAATAATAATAATAATAATAATAATAATAATAATAATAATAATAATAATAATAATAATAATAATAATAATAATAATATATATCGAGCACATGAAGGCTTATGGTAAAAGAAACATGTTCCTAGGACAAGTTCTATTCGGGTATTCTTGGTCACTAACCTTGCAGAACAAAGGATGAACAACGTCTAAGGACATGGTGATTGCAACACACGATTAGGGATGGTGCAACATTCACACTTAAAGTGTCGAGTGACAGAAGGCTTGAGCTTGGGGAGGAAGGTCAATTCCTCTACAAGATGATCCGACAAAATCTCTTCCTTTGCTCAAGCTCCCATCACTCGACATGCTGGCTTGCAATCCCCTTACTCATTATTACTTTGTCTCTCTAAGTTTGATTGGTTAATAAATGTCATACATAAAAATCAAACTTAAAGATATAATAAAAATTTCTCACTAGAGAAAAAAGTAAGTAAACATATGCTAATTAAAATATCCAATCAAAACTCTTTCTAGCATAGAAGCAACCTTTAGCTCCGTGACAATTCTACCCTTGTTTACAATTACTTGTATATTCCTTCGGGTATCTGTTGTGTATTAATATTTCAGGAGTAAAACTATCAGAGGAGCTAAATGGTCCTAGCACAATTTAAAGAATAAGAAAGAAATGACGATACAATAAAAGAGACAAGTGAGGAGCAAGATACACAAGAGGCCAAAGAAGGAAAGCTTCGAAAGCGTAAGAAAAGGACCACCACAAGGTGTTACGCCGCACTCAATAATATGGTAACATTTTGAGGTAAGTTGTCATTAATTAAGCTTTACCTTAATTACAGCTTGTTCATAAATAAAGAATTAAACATGTTAGAATAACAACCTTGCCTAATTCAACTTCATTAGCTCAACATGTTTTGTTTCTTTAAGTGTTCCTACACCCACTCTCTTGATCTCATAGTCCTAATCTTGTAAAACCAGAATATTGCTTACCTTGCTTTGGAAGAATCATAATCATGTCTTTGATGTTTAGATAAAAAAATCCTTCCAAGAGTCAACGAGCTTGATTCGATCTGTTGAAAGTTTTAATCACAAACAATCATGCTCAATCTTCTAATCTTGTCACCCAAGTTAGGTTTAAGAAAAGCGTATAATAAATCAACTCTATCTTGTTTGTTGTGCCTATGGGTAGAAAAGAATGAATGAAGTTATGGTTCCTGGTGGTGTTTTCCCACCAACAGAGCCCATGCACTTGATCTCTACCATGACTTTGCAAGCGGGACACACTTTTGAGCAAAAATGTGGAGAAGCCTATCGCCTCTCTCAAAAATTCAATAAGTGAAAGTCTTGCAAGCATGCACACTAAAAACAAGATGCTGCCTACGTTTCACTCTAATTCATAAGGCAAAGAACATGGGTGACGTTATCCCTCACCATCTCAAGGAGCACGACTATCAAGATCGATAATACACTCAAGGGACCGACAAGGTAAGAAGTCTCGTTCGAGGAGGACTTAAAACACCTGAACCCTCGCCGAAAAGGTAAGATCGGTAGTTATCCATATTTATCTCCTTGTATTGCATAATTATTTTTCTTTAGCATATTTACATTATAGCACTAGCCTTGCTTTAGAAAAGAAAAAAAATAAATATTTGTTTGTTGTATATAATTTGATAAACTCTAAGCCCCATGTGAGTAATTTTGTGGAGTGTAACAACCCACAAGGATATTTAATGTGGTGGCATAAAAATAAAATATATATGCATGCATCATCATTCTTTATCTTGCATAGAAATAATAAAACCCCAAAAATATTTAATGATGCTTTGAAAGATTTCGAGGCATACAAAAAAGCAACATGGCTAACCCCTAACGCTTAATCAAGTTCCACTAGCTCTGTTGTCTATTTGAGTTCAGCAGGATCCCAAGGAAGAGAAACATGACACACATGGTGTCCAAATAAGTAAAGAAGATCAATCAGCCACCATCACTATCTACCTCTACTTCCAACCATCAAGAACATCGAAGAATATGTCGACATCCAAAATTTGGGGAGTGCAACCCCCATATATCCGATAAGTATCCCTTTATCTTATTTACTACTAGCTAGATATGTTTGTTTTATTAGAAAGATATAAAAAGATGCATAACTAAGTAAACCAAATAAAAAGAGTCTATCTAGTCTTTATTAAAGAGTCTTTATTAGAGTGTGAGAATAAAATAATCTCTCGAAGATAATCTCTAGCTTTAGAGATGATGAATAGTTTGTAACACCCCAGTGTTACTTACGGTTAAGCCATGGTTGGACAAAAATAAGCTTCTTTTATGCCCGATTACGTTGTCGGTCGAAGAGACACGAAAAGAATCAAAATCCGGGAGTTGCCCTTTTTGTCGGAAACCCTAAACCCTAACCTTTCTTTACCCCTTTTTTTGTTTATTTCAAAATCTAAGCAAAATTTCACAAAACTTCCAAAAGCTAGTTTGTAGATCTTTTCTTGATGAACAAACGAGGTGTACAAAGTTTTTCAAGTTTTTGAGTAATTTTAAAAAGTAATTTTGGATTCAAATTTATTCCTTTTTGACGCCATTTCAAAAATTCCAATTTCAAGGCCGAATTTGAAAATCTTCCAATTATGAAAATTGTAGATCTTGAAATTTTAAGCCAAGTTGCTTTTTTGGAGTTTTTCGAGTTCAATTCAAAATTTTGGAGAATTTTGCAAAAATCCGAAAGTTAGGGTTTGGGTGCTACTGATCTTAGGCATGGCCGCCCATGCCGTTCACTGTCGTCGCTGGCCGCCGTGGCCGTCTCGCGCCTTCGGCCATCTTCGCATGTCACCAGCCACCTGGGTAGCTTCGCGACGTCGCCATCCACCTGTCCAACCATCCTTTGCCCTATAAAACGCGGAGCCGACGCTGTCGTCGACTTTTTCTTCTCCTCCACTGCCGCCGGCAACCATCTCCGCCCCCTTTCCTTTGTCGTCGTTGTCGAACTCAAATCCACTGAATTGATCTTGTCATAGTGTTCGCAACTCCTTTGCGCGTCGATTGAGCAAGCTCGCGTCGTTTTCATCGACCAAGTCACCCGCGCGACGCCTTCTTCTTCAAAGGTCGGCGGCCCGCGCCGCGAGCCATCTCTGCGTCGTCGTCAGCCGATTTCGGTGGCGCCAAGGAAAACCGTCTAGTGATATCGTATCGCCTTGACGTTGTGCTCATGATCGGCTTGTCCGTTTTCCAAGCTACCCCAACTTCGTCGGAACGCCGACCTTGCCACCGGGAGCGCCGCCGCGCGGCTTTGTCACCGCCGTCGGACCACCTCCGCCTCGTCTCCATCCAAACCAAAGATGAGCATCGTCATCTCGGTGAGCTACCGGTCACGATAGTGCCGTCCGTTTTCCGTTTCCCGCGCTGCAGCCGCCAGAACGCCGGTCGCCGACGAGCTCGACGTTGCCGCTCTGCCACGTGCGAGGTTGCGTCGTGCTTGAGGTTGTTTTGGGTCGATTGAGTGAGGAGTTCCCCGTCGTCTAGGTGTCCTAGAAAGGTTGCCGTGCTCGCCGTCGCCGGGGAAAGCTCGGGAGCTCTTCCGCCGTGGGTCGCCGCCCAGCCGCCATAGCCGTCGGCAAGGGTGCCTCGGTGCCCTAGGTGTTGGGTTTGCGGTGTCGGGAGGTGTAGGAGAGCGAGGGAGCAAGATAGGCTAGGTGTAGTCGCCGGGAGACCTCGCCGCCGGCGAACTAGCGCCCGGTCAAAGCCGGGCGCCGCCCCGCGGTCAGCCGGGGGCGCTGTAGAGGGCGCCGGGCCGGCTGTTAGCGTGGGCGGGAGCTGGGCCGGCCTTCTTGGCGCTTTGGGCCGCGCCGGGGCAGAATCGGCCCAATGGCCGTTTTTCTTTTTAGTTTTTGTTTTATCGATTTGTTTAAAGGTGAATAGTGCCCAACTTTGCAAAATTCATAGAAATTTGAAAATAGCTTCAAAAATTCTAAAAATTTTTGTAGAGTCTTCTTATGAGTATATCTATCCATGAAAATTTTGAAACTTGAGTTTTGAGTAGTTCTTGCATGTTTTAAAATTACATTCTTTAATTGAAAAATGCATCTTTCATGATTTTTAGAAAATAAAATATTTATTCAAAAATCATGAAAATTGATTTGGTGCTGTTTTATGCTATGATCTAGCTGTACAAAAAAGTTTGGAGTCATTTTGACAAAGTTTATTTCTTTATTATTTTATGCTTTATTTATTTAAGTGTTAAATGTAATGTTTAGTGTATAATAACTTAGGTTTTGTGTGACTTTTGGGTTGTCTTATGAATCTTGGATCATACCACAATCAAATGGTCCTTGAGAACTCCTTTAGTAATAATAGTAGTTCAACAAGTTGATTTTGTTGGGTTGCAACTTTATCGTGAAGGAAAGTTGTACTTAAGTGTTTATCATTTCATGCATCATGTTTACTATTTCATCATATTAAGCAATGCATCATTCATTACGTGTAGTAAACGTGAGTGATGTGGTTCCGCGATGATCAAGCTTTGGAGAAGGTGCATCCACCCGAGGTGTCGGTGTCAAGTATGACGTTGGCAATCCAACTTCGAATCTAACTTTTCCCTCGCAACACGTGGCAAGCCCCGGTGCATTTAAACCCTTCCTTGATGTTTTAAAAGTTTTATATCACTTATGTCTATGCTATGTTGCATTAAATAATTAAGAGTTGAGTGATAACCTAATTGCTGCATTACCATCCTTGTTTATTTCAATACCATCCTTGATAACCTGTTTCATTTCGAAAATGCTTAGTGATGCTTAGCCCTGCTTAATTAGTTAAGCTTTTTCATCAAAATGTTTTATTTGAGAAGATGGTACCTATTTTTGGAAAAGAAAGAGATGTAGTGATGAATTTGAGATCGAACGGGGCGTAGGTTGAAAGCCGGCGGGATACCTAGGCGTAACTTGTCCCGTGTTGGTCGTTTAAGGACCGTCCATTGTTTGGCCCGAGTGAAATCGGGGCGTTTTGAACGCATTTTGCGCCGAGACCTTTTTGGTTAATGGCACGCCTCGACCGGCGTCACACACCAGGTCGGTCGACCCTAACTAGCCACATGCCCCAATGGCCCGAGATCTCGGAGGTGAGCCAAATCGGGAACGGACAACCGCGCGCCCTTGGGAGTGGAGAGATGGCGGGAGTACAAGATACCCTCGGTGGGTTAAAGTCCCGTGTTGGAGGCGTCTCAGTATTCTCGGGTGGCGATGGACCCAAATCCGTTTTGGACGAACTGAGTGAGGGTTGATATATGCAAGCTTAAGTGCTACATATGTCGTGGTGGTTAGGGATCCCCACCTGGGTTTTGAATCGATTCGCGGATCGCCGTTGCTTCTCGGAGAAGGAGACCCGATTCTCTAACCTTCATCGTAGTAAATGATGGAATATGTTTTTGAGGAAAGAAAGTTGGAATAAGAAAAATATGTTTGCTCTAGAATAGGATAACCTAGGGTATATGAGCTACTAATTTGAATTAAAAATATTGAAAGTAAGGATTCACTTATAGTAAGCTTTTACGCAAAAAGAGTTCTTGATTCTTGCTAAAGCCTTACCTTGACTCCTAAGACCAAAGATTCCCGAAGTCTTCTCCTATTTTCTTTAGTCGGGTAAGTCTTGTTGAGTACTCCCGCACTCGGGGTTTATTAACCCCTGCGGTCTGTACCGACTCGTGTTGTTTAACCAAGATTATGTCGGTGGGCTCGACATGATCTGGTGTCTTCTAGTTCTACCTAGCTTCCACAAATTAAGTTAAGTTCTCTTAAATGTAACTTACTCACATTTTGTAAAATTAATGTTATTATTCTTCCGCACTCTGATCTATATTTTTATAACAAATGTTGTAATGTTGTAGCTACTCCTTTGTTGATCCTGGTATGAGAGTGGTGTAATCGGGGTTTCCGATGACACCCGACAAAGCTTCTTAAGTTATTGGGTGCATCTCACATTTGCCGAGGTCTTTAGAACAAAGACAGTGCGTGTGGGCCCGATGAATTAGGAGGTTCTGTCACATAGTTGTTCACTGTAATTCCTTTCAAGTACCTACCTTTCAAGCTTAATTTCTCTCAAGCTTTTAATGCAACTATTTTGACTTGAGATTTGCTCTAAACCTGAACCCTGTGGGTAGTAAATGCTTGCTCTGAAGTCTAGGTAATTGACGGATATGATATATGAGAGTCCGAGCTACTATTTATCTTACTCCTAGTGATACTAGATTTCTGGAGATTTATTTTTTGAAAATTAAAGTGCACATGATAAGTTCCTGTGTGACAAGTGTGTTGAACCTCCTGTCACAGACCATATATACATGCTCCCTAGATTAGGAAAACCCTTTTGACATGTATATATAGATTGCTTGCTTTGCATTGAGTTTGTTCAATTTTGTCGACCCTTAGAAACTTGTCATGCTGATCATGTACACTTCACCACACTCCACTCCATTTCATTCCATTTCATTACACTCCACCTCGTTCCACTCTACTCCACTTGCATTTATGCTACTTCTACCCTGGAAGTACGCATTCACAAAGCATCCACCAAATATCCACAAAAAATGTTCTACTCCTATCCTGGGAAAGAACAACCAAAAATATTCCCTATACCCATCCACTCACACATTTCTAGCCAATGTCTTACAAAAGCTCCATAACATTTGTCTATCTCTCAAAAGTTATTTCAAAAGAGATTTGGGTTGTAGATTAAAAAAAAAAAAGAGAGAAAGAAGAAAGGAGAGATGAAAAATGGACAAGTGTCCTACGGGCGAGAAGAGCCTACCTCCCTAAAAAAAAAAAAAAAAAAAAAAGAATAAAGGAGAGTAAAAAAATGAACAAGTGTCCGCAATAAAACAATGGGTACTTAGATGCTCGCCTCTCCATAAAAGAAAAAATAAAGAAAAAGAAAAAGTAATACAACCCAAGTTCTCATAACGTTTCAGATTCCAAAGAGAGATATGTTTCCTAAAGGAGCAAAAGTAGAATTAGGCTTTCCCCTCATTGCATTCATTACACTCATCTCACCCACCTATCATCATATTTCACTATACACATGCATCACTTGATCGGTGTGACTCGTGACTTTGGATCCATTGCTTGAACTTACAATATATGCTTAGTAAGTAGATTTAGTTTTTCTCCCACCTAGAGCTCCGGATATAAGCCTTAGATATAGAGTGAGAGAGAAGAAGGCATAGTGTCCTCTTTGCCTTTATTCCAAAAATACCACATATTATGAGAGAAAGGCAACACAACATTAATGCCTAAGTGAGGATCCACAATTACCACAAATGAGAGATTTGAGAGAGTCATACAAAAGGAACTCTGAGTTTTATTTTGAAAACTTGCAAAAACTACAGAATGAAGGTTGAACAAAGAGTTTGAGACATGGTGCTTGACTTGATTGTTCTATCTTTCAATTGCCCAGATCCTAAGAAAAGGCTATAAGCTCCATGGTTAAAGGTAATATGGGTAAGTTGAAGGTTGAAAGAGTTTATTCTAATATAGAGGAGAAATTTTGTTTGAGAGCATGTGTACTTTTGAGGCGTGAAAAGCGTTGTAGCAAATCCCGATCCATTGCTAAGTTTGGCTTTACTAGGGACTAGCAAAGGGTAAGCTTGGGGGAACTTGTTGGCACCTATTATAGCATAATATTAATAGTCAACTAAACATGAAATAAGGGCATAAAATGAATATCAACATAGACTAGGGGTTTTTACTAACATAATTCCACGAGCTTTGGTAATTTATATCTTTACAGGGACTTAACAGATAAATGCAGACAAGAACGGTGAGAAACCTAAGAGTTTACATCCCATACGATGACAAGACTTAACCGTGAAGTAACTCAATCCAAAATATGGACTAAAACACTCTAGAAGGTACCAGAAGACACCAGGAGGAAGGGGATCACGTTGTGACCCCCTGGCGGCCGCCAGAGGGATATAGGCCGGCCGCCAGGTGGGGACACCCTGTCAGCCTCATCTTCCTAGGTCGGTTTGCAACCGACTTTGAGGTTGTATCTACACCGTTGCCAAGGTCGGTTTGATCCAATGGTCATCGTTCATCGCCAAGGCCTATATAAGAAGACCCCCTAACCCCAGGGTTAAACCCTAATTCATTCTATTCATTATCTCTCAGTTGTAGAGGTGTCCTAATATAAGGGTCACCTCTCTCTCTGGATTAGTGAATTAGAAGTAGATTAGCCATGTAACTATAAGTAGATTAGCCATGTAATTAGAAGTACATTAGATCTAAATTAGATCTAATCAAGAGTAAAGGAGAGTGGAGTTGTACTCCGGTTTTGGAGATGTCTACAGAGTTTGGTATGTCTTGTATCTTATCTTTGGAAGACTTATGATTTATATACTTATCTTCTCTATTTACTTCTATACCTTTCATATATGGTTAAGTATAGTTGTTATATTATTGTATGGGATCTCCACTCGTATGAGGGCTCTAGTTATGCTAGTTAGCTAGAGTAGTAATCGATAGTGTAGACTTGGTGTCTAGACTAGAGATTACATGAGATTGCACCCAACCCCACGAATAGTTTGTGGTAGCCCCAGGTGGTGACAGCCCTGACGGCCGACGTATTCCACCAAGTTCGGGTTGGTGTTTGTAGGACCGTAGTCGGAGCTTCCTAGCCCCCTTCTCATCTCTTTATGTGGCTAGTGTCCTGATGTCCCAAAGTGCATTAGTGTGATTGCTATCACAGAACCTAAGTAATAGCGAAGTACAAAGGAACCTTGATCTCTCCCTTTGACCTCTTGATTAGTTTAGTTATTCTTTTATTATCTTAGGTATGCTATTATTTTATGTTTTGTTATTTACTTACCCTTTATCAATTACCCCCTCACTCTAGTCTAGTGATTTGCTAAGTTAGTAGATACATGATTGTGACTTATTAGAATTCTTTAGTCAAAGCTTCCCTGTGGATATGATACTCTAGAATACTCATCCTAGGGAAAAGGTACAATGGTAGGTGTTACGTGGCGCTTGTAGAATCCTTCATATTCTTTTAGCACTTAACAAATGCCAACAAGTAGCAAAGCTTCTGCTGGAAACGCGACTTTCGCGACCGTAGCCGCCCTCAAAAACTCTACCACTCGCGCCACCTAGCCGCGCCAAATCATGCCACCACACGGCGCGACAAGCACGAACCAAGGACACCGCCACCGGCGATGCCGATGCCACCACAACACACTCCACCAACACAACCTAAGACCGTAGAACCTTGAGGGTGCTGCCGTCGAAGGTCCCAGCGCTAGGCATGCCTAGCCACGATGACGACCTGCTGTAGGGCATCGGTCCGGTGCCCATGGACGCGGCCCCCGGCCGCTGCATGATCGCCACTGGCGACCACCACCACCGCGGGGGCCGCCGGCCACAAGCCGGGCGGCCACCGCCCCGGATGCCACAAAGCACCAAGAACCGGTCCCTTCCACCGGATCTAGCCCCAAAAGGAGCAGGTCCACGCCGCGGGCCCCAAATCCACCTGGCCGCCACTGCACACCAAGATGGAGATCTAGGCCTTGAGTCACCGGATCCGGCCCCAGGAGGGGCAGATTCGGCCAGGCGCCGCCGGAGGAATTGAAGGTGGAGGACGGGAGGTGAAGGAGATAGGGTTGGAGAACTTGAGAGCGAGAGTAAGCGGCGTGTCGGTTTTTTGGGACACGACGCTGGCTGCCGCCACCGCATGCATGTGGGCGGTGATGGCGACGAACAACCCGGCGGTGGGGGGTGCCAGGGCGGCGAGATAGTGGCGCCTATCTTTGAGATGGATAGTGACGTCTAGCGGTTGTTTAGTCCATTTGAACACTTAAAATGGTATAAAAACGGTCACCTATGTATTTTAGGTTTAATCAATCAATAAGAGAATTATCACTACCAATTAACATGTAATTATATAGAGTGGGTTGAGACTAAATTTTTTTTAAAACATTATTTGATAGAATGCTATTTTTTACATGTGTAATCGTAAGCACTACATCCCTACACACAATCACTATTAATCACTGTCGAGTGGTATGACGAGGATCCAAAAAATTGAAGTGAAGCTAATTACCCGACAGCGATAGCACCTATTCCTACCCGGTAAAGGCATAACTCACCAGCGATACAGGTACAAGCCAACGATCATGATATAGGTACAAGACGACAATCATGCCGGTTTATGCTACGACCGGCAATGATATATCCATGCCCGATAAAGGCACAACTCAGTAGTGACATTTGCGTGGCACCGCTAATTTTTGTTCTGGTCCATCAGTATTAATTCTTTTTCGCCGTTGGATGCACCTAATAGTGAGTCTCCAGTGTTGATCCCACCTTCCACCATTGCTACTAGTTTTAAATGTAGTGTCATGACACCTCCATGCCAAAGATGAGGTCCTCCCTGGTGGCCGATTCAGTAATCGTATGCAAGATACCTCATCATAATGTTTTTGACATCTATAGTATTCACTATTCACATATAACTTTTGTGTAAGAGAGACTTACACATACACATTTCATCTATTTATATTTCTATTTCTTCCAACGACAAAACATCTATTTATATTCTTCAAAAAAAAAAGAGAGAACTACCAAAAAATAGTATGACAAAAGAAAGAACTACCAAAAGTAGTGAGACATTCATTAGACGAAGCCACAACAAATGCGGGCCGACGGAGCCCACGTGTACTATTGGGCCGGCCAGGAGTCACATACGAGGCCCAGCCGGCCCAGATAATTGGGATTCCTCTCGAAAGCGTCTTCGTGAACTCGCACGCCACGGACTCAACAAAGTCACGCCGTCTTGGAATTGTTGGTCTGTGCTTCGGCAGCGGCGGCGGCGGCGGCGGCGGAAGGAGGAGGGAAGGAAGCGAGGGGATGGCGCAGCCGAGCAAGGAGCCGTGCAAGAAAGAGGCATGCGATATCCAGGCCTGCCTCTCCAAGAACATGTTCGACTCTAGGAAGTACGCACGCACCCCTTTGCTTCCCAAACCCCAACACTTCGATTGCTTCGTCGGTCTATGGATAGTTTGTGATTTCGTTTACGTATATAGATGGGATGGAGGCGTGGGATAGTTTTAGCTGAATGCATACTTGCGCGCTTTTCTAGTTTTAGGCTTTTAGCAACGGATTGACCTGGAGAAGTAGAGAAGCTTGGGAGTCATTTAAGACCTATTACTGTTTATTTACTTTCCAAATTGTGTGATTAGTCTTGGCATGATTTAAGATTCAATTGGGGTTATAGCATTCGTGAAATTTAATTGAGATGACTAAGAACTGTCTTTTTAGCTTAGATTATATGCGTTTCACTACTATACTGGGATTTAATTTAAATTTGTGCTGTTTATTTAGGCACAACAGAAAATTTGACCTGTATAAACATTAGGATCTTCAGTTGACATGGGGGCGTTTGGATAAAGATGAATGGCCTTTTTATCAAAATCATCATCATTGTGTTTATCATCACTATTTTTTTCGAGATCCCGTGTAGTATTTTAATACTTCTGGTTTTGGATATTGTTCGGTTTTAACACGCAAGCATACATTTACTGAATGTCAATAGCATGCACATGATTTTTTTGAATCATGTTCTGTATGGATGCCTATATGAGATTATACTTTGATGAGCTGAAGTTCCTGTTTGTTTTATTTCTTCAGGTGTGTTAGAGTTATACAGTTACTTCAGTCATGCTGTGAGCAGTGCGAGTACAAATCAACACACTGCGGTTCTGTTTCTGGATTACTTAAGAATATTTCTAAGTGATGAAACAATACCAACATGGTTTACTGCAGCCACTGAATAAAAGTAAGTTTCAAGACATTTAGGAACTCTGTCGTTACTACAGTTTGTTTCTGTTTCTGCATTTTCTCAGTGGAATTTTAAAATTGAAGTTTGATTCTTGTGTTAAGGTTTCTAACTCCTAGTTTTATGCAAATAACAGCATAATGATGAATTTATGTTGTCTATCCTGGTAAAAGGTTGTCATATTTTATATTGATCCCAAGGGCACCCATTTTTATCACTGCCTGTTTATGGTTAATGCATAGGGCCGTTTGGGAGGGCTCCAGCTCCTCTAAAAACAGGTCCGACTTCGGCTCCTCTGAAGGAGCAGCTTCTTTAAAGGAACTGGAGCCCTTTTTGAAAAATGTTTGGCAAAATGCCTTCTCTTGTTTTTCTAGAATGGATGCCAAATGTCTGTAGTGCCCCTATCTCTTAAATTTCACTGTTTGATGACAATTAGTAATATGAGTTTAGTGAGTCCATCATGATTTTTCACTAAAGAATACGTGTATTTCCTTGAAAAAAAGAATACAACATCAAAAGAATACGAGTATGTGCTATTCGCCTATTCCCAATCCAAGCATAATTCATTAATATTTCTTCTGAGATACTTCCACAACACTATCTGTGTAGATATCCATGAGCCATGAAAACTAAAGCTTATTGACATATATGGGCGAATGATAACACTGAAAGCTAAGATAGCTTGAGGGGAATTTGAACTTTCTTTGATGAGATTCTATCTGGCATTTCTTCTAGATGGTCAGATTACGCAAGCAGAATCATGTGCTGCTTGTTCTTAGATAACTGCATTGCCAAGTTGACCATATGCTGCCATGTGCAGCCAAGGATAGCAGTAGCTGAGCAAAGTCCACTTGCTTCTCTATGCATGAAAGAGAAGAATATAAGGAAAAATGTTCTCTTTGAGATCCAAATATGGATAACTTAGTAAAGTTCCTTAAGTTTTATAATAGCTCTGTTATAAGCACCGATTTTCTGATTCACGTAGAGGTTGATTTTGGAATACAATTAACAGATAATTGCTTTTGCAGGTTCTTTTTAGGTAACCTTAGGACTCTCTGGGGGGCACGGCAATCTCTCTTATGGATTAAGGTATTGTACAACATGACAGTGAATGTTCATGTTGGCTTCTTTTACTGTTTATTACTTTATTACCTGAGCCTACCTTATCAAGTTTCTGTTTGGATGTTGTTTAAAGAATGTCTCTTATGTTTCTTCTTCACACAGGATGATCGTAGGGGCATCGGTAATGCAGACATCCTCAACCTGCAGAATGATGTTCTGGTTGACGAGTTGTTTGGTACTGAGTTGAATAGCAAATATGTATCAGTTCTAAATCCTCTATACCTGTGGTATCCTTCATAATTCTTGAGCTCCTCTACACATGTAATCCCATGTTCCTGTCTTGAACAGCTACATAAGTGAACCCCATGTTACATGTACCGTATTATCCATGAAGATATTTTAGTGACCCCAAAGTTCTGTATGTTCAATGCTCGCGGTGCCATGTTCTATGGCAAGAAAATAGAATCTGGATAAACATCTTTGATAATAATTTAGAATCTCTCAGGGCAGAAACTTGGGATGTAATATGTTGTTCAAATAAGCAACTCCATGTGGTCATTTCAGTATCACACTATTTATGGGTGGCCAGTACCTGGTTGCTGAGAAATACCAGTACCCTGCTTGAAGCAATTCAGTGTTTGTGCTGTACTGCCACGTACATGAGTTATCAAAGACTGTAGTCCGTAGCCAACAAACCTTTTGGCTTTTGCTTGTGGAATGAAACTTGGCGTTTCTGTGTGTTGTCTGACGCAGTACCTACCACTACCAGGCAAGTGTATAAACTGGTATGCGATGCGATGACTTCAAGCTGCTGCTGGCACGCTCAGTACATTCTCTACAACTAATTCTTGCTGTCTACTTGGGACCAACCGGTTTGTTGGTGTGTCCACCTGCACTCCACTCCACAAGAACTCTCCCGTTCCTTAACTTGTTGCTCATCTTCGATAGATGTCAATGATCCAGTGAATGAAGTATTATATATTTGAGAAAAAGGGACGGGTATTATTTGGTCCTTCCTTTTATGAACAATTGTAGGGTTGTATATTTGTATTTGATAAAGCCGCTTTGGTTCGTCTTTACGACGGGTTAGCGACATCCAAACGGCTGAAATTAAAGCTGAAGCAGAAAAGGGTGTGACTAGGATTGCATTTTCAAATTTTCGAATGTGGATCCTCCTTTTTCTTTTTGTGTGTTGTCATTTTCGCAACTTTGCTGAGTCAGATAGTCTTGATTTGTGGTCAGAAAAGCTATAGTACTTGGATTTAGGGATGTGATTAGCAGACCTAATTTAGATGTGCTTCAGTTTCCATTTGCACAGCTCACTTGATCAATTGTGTCATTACTTCAGCTGAAGATGTTGAATTGAAATTGGACTGAACGTTGCATAATTACGCCGGATAGGACCATAGAAGCAGAAAGCTCAGGAAGGAACTTGACAAAAGATGCAAAATCTGACTGATTTTACAAATATCGTTCATGCAGATTAGCTACCCTGATTTCAGTATGATCTTGCACCAAGCGAAACACAAGGCGTAACCAGACTCCAGAGTCTCAACAGTCACACAACTACAACAAGAGAGAACTTCAAACAAGAGAAAGAGAACATTCATCAGCAAAAGGCTACTCCTACTGACAGCTCTGAACCAAGTTCTTGGTCCTGTGCTACCGAGAGAAGCATCTATTGATCAACTGATCACCTCCGTGTCCGTATATACAACTGATACATCATCAAAGACTCGATTTCTCAGCTGCATCAATCAGATCGGTGGCTCCTTCCTCGACGGGGCGGCGCCGGACCCGGACTTGTGCGCCAAGAAGAGCTTCTTGAGCAGCCTGAGCATCATGAGCAGGCCCATCCTCCTCCGCCGGACGACGGCGCCGTGCTTGCGCGTCTCGAAGGCGCCTTCGTAGCCGTCGCCGCCGTCGAGCCAGCAGGACTCCTTGGCGTTGGCCCACGACGGCGTCCCTTTGGTGAGCGGGCACGGCTGCGCGGCCCGGGCGAGCTCCTCGTTGAAGTCCTCCCACAGCATGTCCATCTTGTCCTCCACGGCGAACCGAGCCGAGCCGTGCCGGTGGTGGCCGTAGCCACCCAGCTGCTGCTGCTGCTGGTAGTGGTGGTCGATGCCGGCGGCTTCTTGCGGCTCCACGGCCGAGAAGCTCCTCCGGTGCTCGTGCTCGTGCACGGCCATGTCGACGACGCCGCCGGGGACGACGAGCCACGGCGAGGCCGAGGCGAAGTGGGGAAGGGAGCCTTCTTGGTGTTGTATTGCTCGAGTGGGAAAGTGGGGAATGTGAACTCTTCCATTGCTGCAAAGCTGGTGGTCTCTAGCTCTGAGGCTCTGAGTCTATGGAAGCCTGTGTTGAAAGATGTATATGAGGAGTGGTCATGGAGGTTGCAACTTCTTTATCTACCAGCTCTTGACATTCCAAGAGATAGAATGGAAATGACTAGAAATAGAGGATGATGAGAGGTAAGGGATAATGGCTTAATCTAACTATCTCTGTAGTTGAAAATTGAAGTGATGGTTGGCAAATGGGGTTATTATAACATGGTGATGGCGGTTGGTAAGATGCTTGGCAGCTGAGATTGCTGTGTCAAGTAAGGCCAATCAGACAAGCACTAAGAGCAAAAGTAAAGGGTCCCTACCTGTTTGATGCTTAATAATTACATGCAGGGTCATTAGATTAGATATATAATAATAATAATACAGCTAAAGTCTACTACCTAGGAGCAAAAGATAAAAACTGAATGGGCCCTAAGAATGTTCAGACATTAGTTTATTATTAGCCTGACTGCCTGAACATTACTATCAGCAACTGCTGGTGCTTAGCAAAACATTTTAAAATAAGAACCAAATAAAATAAACAATAGTGTGAGGTGAATTAACCAATCATTCAGGGAATATATCTGGGTTGCACTTTGTTTGCAATGTCCTTAATTCTATGCTTATCGGTGGTTGGAAGATTTGTTTGTCTTATCACTTGTATTTCAGGAGTAATTTTTTATTTGCAGGAGATGTCGTTGAGCAGTGTGAGGACTGAGGTTTTTTGAATGGTTTTGGAGGGAGGGAGAAGAAGAGCATAGAAGCAGGCCGGCAGTGCTTTTCAGCTAAAGGTCAGCGCTCGGCGCTCACTTTTACTGAAAAAAGGGTAAAGATGGCTGCATCCGTGGTGGAACCAGTTTGAACGTTAGGAGGCGACACCTGTGAGACAAGTTGGTTTGGCTCGCGTGACTCCTCTTTGTCGCCACATCCAATGTAAAAAGTTCTGAATAATCACTCTTCTTGTTAATAGTATTTAAAAATTACAATTATAAACTGACCATAGTTTATCAGCTTAGATTCCTTATGGTGTTGTAGATTTTTCTAAAATTTAACATTGTTATTTTTTTTCCCTTTGAGTGTGGCTGATTATAAGGTTTATGTATGTGTGTTTCGTAGAAATATGACTTTTTCCATCTATACTGTGTGATTAACAAAGATACTTCTTTGGTCCTTCAATAAATCAATTTCTTGAGTAATCTGAAGCTAAATGTTTTAGATTTAACTAGATTTTATAAAGCGGATAATATTTATGACATAAAAATAGTATATATAGCTAGATAAAAGTTTCTATATCTTTTTAGGTGCTATAGATATCGGTACTCTTAAAATTTTGAAAGTTTATCTTAGATCAATATAAAAAAAAGTTATTCATTCTTGCCCCGAGAGTAAAAATTATAGTTAGACTCTAACTCATGGTATTTAAAAATCAATTTTAACCATCAACAAGCAGAAATACCAAGAGTCTGTTTGCATAAGACAGACTAGGTACTAGTTAAATTAAATACCTCAAATTTGAGAAGGTCGATTAGCTAATTTTCTAACAACTAGTTGAAGTTTTGGCTAAGAAAAAGTAGCCAACCTATTAGCTCTCCTATTTAGATAAAACTAATTTTACTTAGCTCGCAATTAGCTCTTATATCAAAAAGCCCTAATACAAACATCAATGGCAATGTATATAGCAAATCACAAGGTCATGGAATTATATGCATTAATGCATATACGATTACTCATATTTGTGCCCCAGTGCAGCCTGTAAACTAGACTTGACAAGTTCGATGGTGGAGGGATAGTTTCACTGATCAATTTGATTTGGGAAAAATATGCGCAATCGTATATGCATTTGCAAATCCAATGGGCCTGGACTAGCTACTCTAACTTCCAGGCCTAACGCTCAAGTCCATTCCTAGATGGGCCATTCCGTTCCACTACTAGAGCCCACTCTCCTTCTTTTTTGTTGTTGATTCGTACATTGCCCTACCTACTACTAGTCCAAAAAACTGTAAGACTCAAGTTTAATTAAAGTTATAAAAATTAGTATTAGTATATTTATGTCCTGAACAAAATTAATTATGAAAGTATATTCTATCATTAATCTGTTGGTACTTATTTTGTATCATAAATGTTAGTACTCTTTTGTATAATTTTGGTCAAAGTTGAAATCGTTTTAACTCATTACAAAGCGAGAATTGTATTTTTTTTTAGAATGAAGGAGTACTAGACTTGGCTTGAAATTCAAATTAACTGGTTTCAAATTGAAGTTTGGTTTGAAATTTAGTCTTAGCTCATGCTAAGTTGTAGTTTGTTTTCTTATCATAAAATTCATTTACCTGCGTAGGCTGATCTGAATTTAAGTATGGTTTGTGCATGCTATGGTTATGTTGCGAAGACTTCTTCAAAATATCTCTGATTTATAGAGCATTTTCAAGTGCCTCTCTGTATTCTTATTTGTTGAAATGAATAGTGGTTTTGATTAAAAAAACACACACCCACTCAAATAGATTTTCTAAATTAGATCTCAACATATTATCATCCTCGTCTCTCTCTTTAAAAATTGATTTGAGAGTACATTCAATAGTATATAGTATATATACAAATTAATGTTAAACAAAAATTGATCTGAGAGTGTTTTGAAACCTGATTTCCTGTCCAAAAGTACTAAACGGCTATTAAGCGATGGTGGGCCCGGTGGGCTGGTCCCTTGATGCCAGCCGTTCGAACGGTCGCCGACTCGCCGGAGCGGAGATCCACCCTCTCGGAGTCGGAGATCACGGTGTGTGGCGGCGCCGCAAGGGCGAACGAGATGGGTGGAAAAGCATCGTGGCCCAGTTTCGCCGCCCACCCGCCGGGCGGCGGCGGCGCCTGCCTGAAGCGCAGTAGATCCGCCGGGATCGATCCCCATTCCGGCTCTGGGTAAATCAGGAGCTGCTCCTACGGTCCCGCCGGCGCCGCCTGGTCCCGTCCAAGCATACTAGATGTTCTGGACTTCAGTCAGCGAGCGAACCAGACCGGAAAGTTGAAGTTGCACTCCGCCGTGTCTGTCACGGTGCGCGCTCGCCGTCGCTACCTGTCTCCACCGCGTCAGGTAAGAAAATGCCACTCCCAATCATCCTATGCTTAGACAATTCAGTGCCTGTATCTGGACCTTTTGATGCAGCTTAAGTTTGTGCCTCTGTCACAAAGGAACAGATGGTGCCGTACGTTACTGATTAGTCAACTCAGTCAATCCTGAACCCAGCCGGCCGGCCGGCCGGCCGGCCACCCAGATCCATGTGAAGGGACAAGGGAAAAATCAAGACAATTTCTGTCCTAACTTTGACCGAGAATGATTTTGTTTTTTTATCTACTTAACATCACAGGTACTAGGTATTTTGAGAACATTTTATATTTGAAACCACTGTGCTGGGAATATATGACAAAATTAATGGTCAAAGTTTAAAAAGAAGATCAGGGTGTCAGTTATTTGAAAAACGGGGTGAGTATAAGAATTCAGTCAATTCACAGCTCTAGTTTTGGTTGGGTAACTCTCACACATAGATGATGTAGTACAAACCTCTATATGGCACACCTCATGCACTAATAATCATAAGTAAACTGCTAGCTTCAGTTGTCAGACACAAGCTGTGATGGTGCTTCCATCTAAACTGAGCATATAAACACTTATTTTGTATCAGTGATGCTGCTGCTGGAGTACTCGTTAAGTCAAACAATCAACGCTGAACCCGGCCCAGTCCCCGAGTGAGGGGACAAAGGAAAATGCCAAGAAAATTATTGTTTCTAACTTTGACTGAATCGCATTTCCTCGACAAAACCCAAGGAAGCCAAGCCATGCTCGAGCACTACCAGAACTTAAAATCCTGGTAAAGATCAGCTGGTATTATTCGAGCTGGTGGAGGCCTGCTGGGATTGAGGAAGGAAAAAGGCGAGGCAGTTAATCAAGCGACCAAGCGGGAGGCCAAGAACTGGGGATGGCCATGGTGGAAAGGAGGAGGTATGCTCCCTGTGCCAGCCATGGCTGCTTCCTCCTATGGCTGCTGCTGCTGCAGTTCTTGTTCTTCTCCTTTATTTATGTGCCAGCAACCGCTGCCACTGCCACCACGCAATCACCACCACTAAACAAGACACAAAAAGCCATCATGAATGATATTGCTACTCTGCTGAACTCTCAATCCACCAACACCAGGTGGAACACTACAGACCAGAATCCATGCAACTGGAAAGAAATCAGTTGCACAAATTCAAGTTCTTTCTCGGTCGTCACTAGCATCGCCTTGTCCAACTATGGCCTATCCGACTCCTCCATCTTTGTCCCCCTTTTCCGTCTTGACACCTTGATATCCCTTTACCTCTCCCGAAATTCGTTACAAAATTTGCCCCCCCAGTTCTTCGCCAATTCTTCTTGCTCCATGAAACAAGGGTTGAAGTCACTTAATCTGAGCACCAATCAGTTGGCTAATTCGCTCAGTGATTTATCCCACTTCCCCCAGCTAGAAGTTCTTGATTTGTCCTTCAATTCCTTTGCCAGTAGAAATATGAGTGCAGACTTGGGCTCTTTTCCCAAATTAAGGAGCTTCAACGCTAGTTCCAATAATAACTTGTATGGTGATGTTCCTACCAGTATGGTCGACTCTTTAGCAGAGTTGGTATTGTCTGGTAATCAACTGAGTGGTCTAATTCCTCTGGGTTTGTTTAAATACAAAAATCTTACTCTGCTAGATCTCAGTCAGAATAATCTAATTGGTGCTGTCCCAGATAATTTCACGAGTCTCCCCAAGCTCGAGACTTTGCTCCTTTCAGGCAATGGACTGACTGGGGAAATACCAGGGAGTCTGTCGAATGTGACAACACTGTCCAGGTTTGCAGCCAACCAGAACCGTTTGGCTGGTCCAATCGCCAGCTGGATTACCAAGCATGTAAGGATGTTGGATCTGAGTTACAACAATCTGAGTGGGGCGATTCCCTTTGATTTCCTCTCGCATCAAGGGTTGCAGACTGTTGATCTTACCAACAACATGCTTAATGGTGCTCTTCCCCGCAATTTGTCTCAAAGCCTCTACCGTTTGAGGCTTGGTCAAAACCAGCTTGGTGAGAACATTCCAGAATCAGTTTGTGATACCATGGGCTTGAATTCTCTTGAGCTGGATGATAATCAGTTGATTGGAAATATACCTCCTGGACTTGTCAGATGCAAGAGTTTGTTGTTGTTGAATCTGGCATCAAATAGTTTGAGTGGTTCAGTCCCTGTTTCCATAGGAAAGCTTGACAAACTGGTAGTTCTGAAGCTTCAAAACAACAGGCTGAGAGGATGTATTCCAAGTACATTTTCTGATTTGAGAAGCCTGAGCACATTGAATCTAAGTCAGAATTCATTCAGTGGAGAGATACCAAGCGGAATTTTCGAGCTTTATTCGCTTTCAAACTTGTATTTGCAGGGGAACAATATCAGCGGTGCTATTCCGATCTCAATCAGTTTACCAAAGTTTCTAATCGAGCTCAATCTGGGTGATAATGCTCTGACTGGTACCATCCCAACCATGCCAGCCACTTGGAGCACATCTCTTCTTAATCTTAGTTATAACCTTCTTAGCGGGCACATTCCTTCAAACATCAACTCTTTAAGTAAATTGGAGATTCTTGATCTTTCACACAACTACCTGTTTGGTGATGTGCCATCTTCACTAGGGAGCCTTCAAAGCCTGACACTGCTGGAGCTTTCTTATAATGATCTTTCTGGGTACATTCCTAGATTCCACCCAAATCAAAATGTGTATATTGATATTGCCGGGAATCCAGGTCTTCTAAATGGCACAGGAAACAATAATGACACTCCTACTACGGGTAAGAGAAAAAGGCACTATTTCGTCATCATCTTCACTATTGCCGGTGCTCTTGTTGGGTTATGTGTGCTTGCTGTTATTGTTATGATCTTATCAAAGGGAGTATATCGTGTTGAAGACGAAAGGGTACCTGCTGGGGACGGTGTTGCCCAAATCATTAATGGTACCTTCATAACTATGAACAGCATCGACACCACTGCACTTGAGTACATGAAAGAAAAGAGGGATGGCTGGCGAATCACACCTTTCCAAGCTCTGAACTTCGAGGTTGCTGACATACCTCCGGGACTAATAGAGGAGAACCTTGTTGGCAGTGGTGGCTCAGGGCATGTGTACCGCGTCACATACACCAACCGGTATAATAGCAGAACTGGGGTGGTGGCTGTGAAGCAAATACGAAGCTTTGGGTCCCTGGATGAGAAGCTGGAGCGTGAGTTTGAGTCCGAGGCTAGCATCCTATGCAACATCCGGCACAACAACATTGTCAGGCTGCTGTGCTGCCTCTCTGGCACAGAGCGCAAGCTCCTTGTGTATGACTACATGGACAATGGCAGCCTGGACAGATGGCTTCATGGGGACTACATTCCTTTGGACTGGCCGACGAGGGTCATAGTGGCTGTTGGGGCCGCACAGGGGCTGTGCTACATGCACCAGGAGTGCTCGCCGCCCATCATTCACCGGGATGTCAAGACGAGCAATATCCTACTGGACTCAGAGTTCCGGGCTAAGGTTGCGGACTTTGGGCTGGCTAGGATGTTAGCGCGTGCAGGGGAACCCAACACAATGTCTGCCGTTGCTGGATCATTTGGCTACATGGCTCCCGGTAAGGATCTTCTTTTGGTTAGCGGATTTTACTCTCATTTTGTCGAATTCTATACAGTAATTGGGATAGTAATATACTGTTAAATACCGCAGAGTATGCTTACACGAGGAAGGTAAGTGAGAAGGTGGATGTCTTTGGCTTTGGTGTGGTGCTCCTGGAGCTCACAACCGGCAAGAAGGCCAGCAATGGTGGTGAGCAAGGCTCTCTGGCAGAATGGGCAGGGCACCAGTACCGATCAGGGGCGAGCATCCCTAATGCTACAGACGTCTGCATTAGATATGCAGGGTACGATGATGAGATTGAGACGGTGTTCAGGCTAGGTGTGAAATGCACGGCCAATTCACCGTCGTCACGTCCAACTATGAAGGACGTGCTGCAGATTCTGCTGAAATGCAGAGAGCAGACACTCCGTAAGAGCAGACTGGAGAGTTAGATGCAGATGCAGCTCCATTCTTGCTCCCATAGCGAGCCACCTCTTTATATATTTGCACTCACTTTCCTTTCGTTCTCGAACCTTTTTTTTTGTTACCAAAATTTGCTTAGGAGCAGAATCTCTAGAGATTGACTTCCGTTGTACAAGAAGACCAAGGTTAAGTTCCCCAATAATTAAAACAGTCATGTGTTTTTTGTCCTTTGCTTCCATGAATTGTCTTGAAAAACTGAGATTTATTGAGATGTTTGTAAGCAACCAAAGATCAAAATGAGACATTGGGATTTCTAGGTTCTAAAACTGAAAGTTTCTTAAATCAAAATACAGTACTATCTATGCCCATGCTTACAGTGGGGTGGAGACCCATCCAGACTACAAGATTCTATGGAAATCTAAACGCACACCCAAAATAATTTTTTTGCTTGGTTGGTTCTAGTAGACCGATTAAATACCAAGGCCATGGTCCGGAGAAGGCACCTAAACATTGAGGATGATGAACTCTGCATTCTATGTGATAGTGGCCTAGAGGAAGACATTGATCACCTTTTCTTTGAATGCCCGTTTGCTGGACAATGTTGGAACTCCATCAATTTCACCTGGGACACTAGCTTGCCAATGATGGAGCGCTTGGTGATGGCTAGCAAATAGCAATACACACAATTTGGAGTTCTTCACAGAACCAATTATCATTGCCGCATGGGAGCTTTGGAAACTTCGTAATGAGGTTACCGACTCCTGCTATTTGGTTAGCCAATTTCAAAAACCAATGTTTGTTACAATCAGTTAGATTCAGAGATGATCTTAAATTATCATTTTGCTTTTGCTTAGATGCTTTCAGTTAATTCAAGTTTGTAATGCTCTGGACACTCTTGTTTCTTAATTTAATTTAAATCCTACCGTGGGGATCTGTGTTAAAAAAAAAAAATACAATACTATCTTCGTTCTAATTTATAGGCCGTTTTGATATTTTTAGATATATAACTTTTATTATACATCTAGACACACCCTACCCTATATCTAGGTACATAGCAAAAAAGTTACGTATCTAAAGAAGACAAATTGACTTGTAATTTGAGAGAGATAGGGCGAACTACCGGTACTAAAGCACTGTCATGCGATCGATAGTGGACCTGACGGACCGTCACCGTTTGATTGCCGGCATTGTGCCGGTTCCGCTCCATCCCCCGCTCCTCGGAGCTCATGCTCATGGTGTCCGGGCGCCGTAAGGGGTGAACTAGAGTTTTGTTTGGTTCCATGGGATTAGAGACTATATTTTAGTCCATTTTAGTCTCGAAATTGTTAAAAAGGAGACTTAAAAAGGACTAATAGTCCATATCCAATAGTCTCTTGGGAGATGTTAATGAGACTAGTGATTATCCAATAATCCAAACAGGCCCTAGATCAACAGCAGATCACGGGGTTTGTCCGACTTGGCACGGGTGCTCGCATTTTCCCGTATTTATTTCGGATTTTTCCGACATTGTGCTTTAAGCAAGAAGCGGCGTCCCCATAAACAACGAGGCGCCCGTGGTAAATCTCCAAATCTGCCGCCACACTCATTCGAAAGTGCTGGTAGGGTATGGTTTGCATACGTCGCAAAGGGGTGTGTGTTGTGTGTTGTGTGTAATTTTTAAAAAATAAATAGTTGACGACTACCGGATATGGACCTGCGGCGGCGCCACCGCCCATTTTCCCACGAATGCCATTACCGGTGATCGGCCGGTCTCGTCGCCCGACTTCGCCGTGGCGGCGGTGCCGCAAGGGGAATAATGAGATGAAAACGAGGGAGCATAACGGCCGGGCTGGGTCCGCCGCCCTCCAGCCCAGTTCTTGGCGCCCGGCGCCGGGCGAAGCCGGCGCTTCCCTCGCTGCGGGAGGATCAATGCCCATTCCGCTTCCGACTCTACGAGTGAATCTGAGCCGCCATGCGGTCCCGCGCCGCTGCTTGGTCCAAGCATACAAGATGGACCGCGGCGAATCAGACCTGGAAGGTGAAGCTCCATCCGCCCGTGTCTATCACGTGTCGTGTGGTGCGCGCTCCCCTCCCCACCTGCATCAGGTAAGAAAATGCCAATGCCATGATCCCCAATCATCCTTCGCTTATAGACACAAACTTAAGCTACATAAAAAATTCCTAGATATAGGCAACGAATTGTATAAGGCTTTGGCCCCATGATCTAGCCTTTGCTCACGTTTTTCAGCTCCAACAGCTTTGTGTCTCCCTCACACAAGAGTAAACGGTGTTATACGCCAGTCAGTCAATGTGTATCCAACCTAAACCCCTGGGAAAGGGCACTAGAAAAACGTCAGTAAAACTACAAGAATTCACTTCATATTAGCCTTTGGTGTTTCTGAATCACATTTCACCGACAAAACCCAAAGAAGCCATGCACGAGCACTTCCACAACTTAAAACACTGGTGAAGATCAGCTGGTGGAGGCCTGCTGGGATCAAGGAGGAGGGAAAGAGGCGAGGCAGTTAATCATGAGGGAGGCCAAGAACTGGGGGATGACCATGGTGGAGAGGAGGTATGGTCCCTTTGCCAGTTATGGCTTCTTCTTCATACGGCTGCTGCTCCCATTCTTGTTCTTGTTCTCCTTTCTTGATGTGCCACCGGCCGCCGCTGCCACCACACAATTATATCCACTAAACGAGACACAAAAGACCATCATGAATGATATTGCGAATCTGCTGAACTCTGAATCCGCCAACACCGGGTGGAACACTGCAGACAGTCCATGCAACTGGAAAGGAATCGGTTGCAAAAACTCCAGTTCTTCTTCTTCCTCGGTCGTCACTAGCATCGCCTTGTCCAACTATGGCCTAAATGACTCCTCCATCTTTGCCCCCCTTTGCCGTCTTGACACCTTGATATCCCTTGACCTCTCCCGAAATTCGTTCACAAATTTGTCCCCTCAGTTCTTCGCCAATTCTTCTTGCTCCATGAAACAAGGGTTGCAGTCACTTAATCTGAGCACCAATCAGTTGACTAATTCGCTCAGTGATTTATCCCACTTCCCCCAGCTAGAAGTTCTTGATTTGTCCTTCAATTCCTTTGCCAGTAGAAGTCTGAGTGCAGACTTGGGTTCTTTTCCCAAATTAAAGAGCTTCAACGCTAGTACCAATAAGTTGAATGGTGAGATTCCTACCAGTATGGTTGGCTCTTTAGCAGAGTTGGTATTGTCTGGTAATCAACTGAGTGGTCCAATTCCTCTGGGTTTGTTTAAATATAAAAATCTTAGTCTGCTAGATCTCAGTCAGAATAATCTAAATGGTACTATCCCAGATAACTTCAAGAGTCTCTCAAGCTCGAGACTTTGCTCCTTTCTGGCAATGAACTAACTGGGGAAATACCAGCGAGTCTGTCGAATGTGACAACACTGTCTAGGTTTGCAGCCAACCAGAACAATTTGACTGGTCTAATCCATAGTTGGATTACCAAGCATATTAGGATGTTGGATCTGAGTTACAACAATCTGAATGGGATCATCCCCTTTGATTTCCTCTCGCATCAGGGGTTGCAGAGTGTTGATCTTACCGGCAACATGCTTAGCGGAGCTATTCCTGGCACCTTGTCTCAAAGCCTCTACCGCTTGAGGCTTGGTGTAAACCAGCTTGGTGAGAACATCGCAAGGTCAGTTTGTGATACAATGGGCTTGACTTATCTTGAGTTGGATAACAACCAATTGACAGGACATATACCTTCAGAGATCAGCAAATGCAAGAACTTGTCACTGTTGAATCTGGCATCAAATTATTTGCAGGGTGTAGTGCCCAATCTTATCGGTGAACTTGACAAACTGGTAGTTATGAAGCTTCAAAATAACAACCTCAGTGGGCCTATTCCGGTTACATTTTCTAATTTGACAAGCCTGAGCATATTGAATCTAAGTCGAAATTCATTTGATGGAGAGATACCAAGTGGAATTTTCGAGCTGCCAATGCTTTCAAACTTGTATTTGCAGGGCAACCATATCAGTGGTGCTATTCCATTCTCAATCAGTTCATCGAAGTATCTAATTGAACTCAATTTGGGTGATAATTCTCTGACTGGTACCATTCCAACCATGCCAGCCACTGTGACGACATCTCTTCTTAATCTTAGTCATAACTTTCTTAATGGGCATATTCCTTCAAACATCAACTCTTTAATGGAATTGGAGATTCTTGATCTTTCACACAACAACCTGTCTGGTGATGTGCCGTCTTCACTAAGGAGCCTGCAAAGCCTGACACTGCTGGAGCTTTCTTATAATAGTCTTTCTGGGTCTGTTCCTAGATTCCGCCCGAATCAAAATGTGGTTATTGATATTGTCGGGAATCCTGGTCTTGTAAATGGTTCAGGAAACAATAATGACACTCCTACTGCTGGTAAGAAAAAAAGGCACTATTTTGTCATCATCATCTTCACTATTGCCGGTGCTCTTGTTGGATTATGTGCGCTTGCTGTTATTATTATGATCTTATCAAAGGGAATATATCGTGTTAAAGATGGAAGGATACCTGCTGGGGAGGCTGTTGCTCAAATCATTAATGGCAGCTTCATAACTATGAACAGCATCGACACCACTGCACTTGAGTACATGAAAGAAAAGATGGCTGGCTGGCAAATCACACCTTTCCAAGCTCTGAACTTCGAGGTTGCTGACATACCTCAGGGACTAATAGAGGAGAACCTCGTTGGCAGTGGTGGCTCAGGGCATGTGTACCGCGTCACATACACCAACCGGTATAATAGCAGAAGTGGGGTGGTGGCTGTGAAGCAAATACGAAGCTTTGGGTCCCTGGATGAGAAGCTGGAGCATGAGTTTGAGTCCGAGGCTCGCATCCTATGCAACATCCGGCACAAGAACATTGTCAGGCTGCTGTGCTGCCTCTCTGGCACAGATCGCAAGCTCCTTGTGTATGACTACATGGACAACGGCAGCCTGGACAGATGGCTTCATGGGGACTACATTCCTTTGGACTGGCCGACGAGGGTCATAGTGGCTGTCGGGGCCGCACCGGGGCTGTGCTACATGCACCAGGAGTGCTCACCGCCCATAATTCACCGGGATGTCAAGACGAGCAATATCCTACTGGACTCAGAGTTCCGGTCTAAGGTCGCGGACTTTGGGCTTGCTAGGATGTTAGTGCGGGCAGGGGAACCCAACACGATGTCTGCTGTTGCGGGATCATTTGGCTACATGGCTCCCGGTAAGGATCTTATTTTGGTTATTTTAGCGGATTTCACTCTCATTTTGTCGAATTCTGTACAGGAATTGGGATAGTAATATACTGTTAAATACCGCAGAGTATGCTTACACGAGGAAGGTAAGCGAGAAGGTGGATGTCTTCGGCTTTGGTGTGGTGCTCTTGGAGCTGACAACCGGCAAGAAGGCCAACGATGGTGGTGAGCAGGGTTCTCTGGCAGAATGGGCAGGGCACCACTACCGATCAGGGGCGAGCATCCCTAATGCTACTGACGTCTGCATTAGATATGCAGGGTACACTGATGAGATTGAGACCATGTTCAGGGTAGGTGTCAAATGCACTGCTAATTCGCCGTCGTCACGTCCAAGTATGAGGGACGTGCTTCAGATTCTGCTCAAGTGCAGTGAGCAGACGCTCCGAAAAAGCAGGCTGGAGTGTAGCATGGAGTTAGATGCAGCTCCTTTCTTACTCCCATAGGGAACCACCTCTTTATATATTTGCATTCACTTTCCATTTATGTCGAGCCTTTTCATTTTATTACCAATTAGGTTTGGAGCAGATCTTCATAGATTGACTTCCGTGTACAAGAAGCCCAAGGTTCCCCAAACAATTACGATGATGTGTTTTTTTGCCCTTTCTTTCGATGAATTGCTTTGGAAAGCTGATATTCATTAAGATGTTTGTAAGAAACCAAAGATCAAACTGAAACATTTGGATTTCTACTAGGTCAAGGATGCTGATTCTTTTGAAGTGTGGACGTTTCAAATTGCAAAATGGGGAACAAGTCATATTATAATATGAAAAGCTTAGCGTATGAAGAGTAGTAATGTATTGATGTATCCTGTAATTATGAAGCCACTTGCTAGTGAAATGGTATCAGCTAGGTACCTTCCTCTCCCTAACCCTTTTTCACTAGCAAGTGGTTTTATAATTATAGGATACATCAATACATCTCGACTCTTCATATGCTAAGCACTGTTCACATTCTAGATGACTCTTCATACGCTAAGATTTTTATATTCTAGTAAAGTCAGAATTATGTATGACATTTGGTTAGAGACAAGCCTTTTAGATAGGCTTATCCCAACCTTTATAGAATACTAAGAAGAAAAAATATGACAATGGTGAATTTCATACGAACTGTATGCTTGATGTGTCATTTAGGAAAGGTTGGTTTGGTAAGGGAAAATCTTTCTTCTTCTTATGATTTTTTTTTCATCAAGTAGTCCTGGTTTGAGTTGGTGTGTCCCGGTCAATCTAAGGATGCGAATGATGCGTTTTTAACTTTTATGGACCTTAATATGAATGACAAGTCTACAGTCCGGTCCATGTATAGGTCCATGATTCGGCAAGGAGTTCTTCACAGAAAGCCCTCTTTGAAAATTATGTTACGACTGAAAATTAAGGTTTTCCTGTCGTACATGCAAAAGGGAGTCACTCTCGCAAAAAGGAATTGACAAGGAAATTTCAAGTGTTGTTTTTTGTAGTTTTTTAGGCCATCCAACACCTGTTTTTTGATGGCCACTTTGCGAGCTTTGTTTGGAACTCAGTATTGTTCACCTTTAGAATTTGACCACCCTAGCTTTTCTAATATGTTTGATTCTTGGCTAAATGACTTTGATTAAGCTTAGAAACCAAATTTTGTTAGGAGCGGCTGTGCTTTGTTGGGCTTTATGTTTGACTAGAACTGATATATGTTTTTAATAAAGCTAAGTCCAATGCGAATTGGCTTGTAGTCCAATGGTAGCAGGTCGGTGGGGACGCTACCCACCGGGGTTCAAATCCCGGTGCTCGCACCCTTTCCCGGGATTTTTCTAGGATTTCCCGGCGTTATGCATTAAGTGGTAGCGGCGTTCCGTCGGACGACGAGGCGCCAATGGTGACTTTGAGAATCTCCCGGATCTCTGCCGGTGCTTTCGGTCCTTCGGAGGTGCTCATAGAGGTAGGATTTCCCGGCGTTATGCATTAAGTGGTAGCGGCGTTCCGTCGGCAACCAGGCGCCAATGGTGACTTTGAGAATCTCCAGATCTGCCGGTGCTTTCGGTCCTTGGAGGTGCTCATAGAGGTAGGGTTTGCGTGCGTGTGTTCATAGGGGTGAGTGTGCGTGCGTGTTGTGGCGTCTGCGTTGTCTTGTGTCATTCTCAAAAAAAAAAAAAAAAAAAAAAAAGCTAAGTCCAATACCTATTTGTAGGTAATTTTCTGGGTGACTTACACCGATCCTGTTGCATAAGGAGGAAAGATCGTCATTTCAAGCATAGATGCAGAAGATAGGAGACTAACCATTATGGATTTTCGCAAAGTTTAGTTAGAAATTTCGGAATAATATCGAATTGTAGCATAGTTTTAATTCTTTTCCAAGTTGTCAGTCTTTCGTCCTGGTTGAACTAAACTTTCATAATCTTGTTGCTTTTATTGTTTTGATTTGAGTCTCAGCTTTATACTATCCCGAACGGTTGTGTGTAAAGCTTTGTTCGGTAGACTCTCAGCTTTATACTCCCTCCATTCAAATTTATAGATCATTTTAGCATTTTTATACAACTGTTACTATGAATCTGGGCACATTATCGTATATATCTAGTGCATCGAAAAAGCTATTTTGTTGCTGATAAACGAGTTATGCTGTTTTGTTATGAGAGAAGAACACTATACCATGTCACCGTCCACGCGACCAAATGATGGACCCAGACGGACCGTCACCGTTAGATTCCCGGGCGGATTCAGTACCTTTGCTTTCCGTAGCGTTACGTTGTAACTTTCCGGTGATCTGGTGCCTCCATTCAAGATCCAACGCACCTAGTGATTTTAAACATAAACAATTGCCAAACTTGCCATTTCAGCCAAAGGCGGCTGCCTTTGGGGCGCTGGCGCTTCAGCGTCATACAAGTACGTCGGGCGGCAGAGCCGCGTTGGTGACTATGTCGGCGCGGAAGAGCATGGCATCGGCAGGCCTCGTTGGCGCCCTCACGGCGTTCTCAACCCGTGCGTTACGGCGGCGCGGATCCTTGCTGGGCTGATTTACTAAGGCGCGCGTTTGGTTCGCGTTTTTGCCCAGCCGAGGCCCATGGGGCCTTGGCGAGCCGCGTTTGGTTGCCGCGCACCGTCCCGAGCGAGGGCCGGCCGGATGCATTTTCCTCCCCGCGGCCTGCATCCGGAGAAACGTAGAAATCTTCCGTTTCCTGGGAGCCGGGCTTTCGGGGATGCAAAATGTTTCTCTCACTAATGATGTATTATTGAATAATTAGTAAATATCGGGTGATATTAATGTATTTTATGGATAACTAGGGGAACCTCACCCACGCGTTGCTGCGGGAATTAAAAAAAAATGCAATGATCATAAGAGAGAATTTCGGCAACCTCACGCATCTGATCATAAGAGAGCCGCGGGTATTGTTGAAGGGTTGAATTGTAATTATTAAGAAATACGATCAAGACGAAATACGATCATCGGCAGATGATCAATCACTTTAACTTTGTCCTTCATGCATTATTTCAAGATGAACTTTGAAAGCTTTCTGCATTATTGCACAATATAAATTTGGAGTCTAATTAGAAATAATCAATACTGCAAAAAAAAATGTATAGCATGTCGACGGCTTTCATTAAACCTTGATTAGGGAAAGATTGAGAATAGAGAGTGCAAGGAAGCTCAGGCACATATAAACATTTTAAAAGTAACATTCTCAATCGCTGAAAAGAAAATTTGCATAACTATGAGCACTGATTAATTAGTTCAAAACCTGTCATGATTGACCTTAAATCCAGTACTAAATCAGTAAAAGATTGTCGAGCAACCAAGTGCACACCCGTTATGGTTTGACTGTGACAATAAAAAGAAAACAATTTCATCACCGCTTGGGGGCATGATTGAGAGCAATGTCTGCTTCAGGCAAGGGGATGCAGTCCTGCAGCAGGGAACTTACATTCTGTTGCATTATATTAAGGATGACCAACCATTTGATCATGATCTCGTCAGTAGTTAGCATGTATGGCAGTACCGAGTTTAGGTGCTAACTGACCTCCTCATAAAAGAAGTGCTCATCACAGAGTTCAAGAATGAGGTTTTCCCATCGCTTCCCAATTTCAGTACTTTTCTCACGATCCTTGAGGCCATCAAAAGGCCCAACATATGACCCGTCCAGCATACTGATGTAATTTCTGCCTCTGTTATCACAGGAGAAACATATTTCAGACCCTTAAAGTTAATCTATTTGGCACTTGAAAACTCTGCTACTTTCAACAACATGAAGGTTACCAAATGAACTCATCAGCGGAGGGAGGAATAATAAAAAAAAAAACCAGGACACTGGGGGAAAACGATGTTCCCACCCGTATTTCATAAGAAGAAGATCTTCTCACCAGATCCCGGAAAACCCCCGAACCCCGGTCCCCGCCCGACATGGGAGCCCACATTCCCGTGAGATGGGTCGGGCTTCACACCATGCTTTGGCACACGGGGACCGGCGAGGGATTTTTGTGGGAAATCATGCGTCCGAGAGGACTCGAACCCATGACCGGTGGCCTCCCAACCGGGAGTGCTCACCAATCGAGCTATGCTCAGTTCCCCAGCCGAGGGGGAGGAATGAGCAGTATGTACCAAAAGATGTCAGAAATTAGGAAATAGAGACACATATATATTTTGTAAGGAAATCTGTTCAGGCAAATAACGATACATAGGCCATAGGGCGTATGAATGTGCAGGTACTGAAACTTTTCATGAATCCTTTGATCCAAAGGGGGCCTTAATGTCTTTGTGAACCTATTTCTGCAAACTTCGTTCGTCCTTTCAGATCATGTACAGAAGGAAATTGTTGGTAGGTTTGTAGTCGGAACTTGAGCAGGCAATGTTGAAGTAGGTAAAATATTGTCATGAACAACTGGCGATTTGTCTGAGCTATTGCCTATATAAAACAAAATACCTCAATTGAGGGAAAACATTTTTTTGTACGGTGGGCATGTAAGATGGGAAAAATACTAACCTTCTATAGATATGAATGGTTGGTCTGAGCTCCATCTTTTGGTACTACAATCCAGTATGGTATGTCACTTAGAATTATGCAATCTTGGGCACTCTTGAAAGAATGTATAAGGCAGACTGAAGTTCTGTAAGCTAACTAAAAAGAAATCAACCTGAAATCCATGACAAAGTAATCGATGTCAAATGTAAAGGCAGCACCCAATCAACAACCCGAATGCGTTGACAATAATAGGACAACAAATCATCAAGCTACAAAGAATACTACTTTTGTATAACTAAATTAAAAACAAACAGACAATCCATATTGCTTTAGAGCGTCAGCCAAGGAGCGATGAAGGGATCTGATACCTGAGAGAGAAGGGGATGTTCAGCCTGGAGCACTTTTCGGATGTGGAAATCACACAACCCAAACACCAAGCAGATGAAGATCAGACAACAGATCGAGATGGAGGAGGAGGGGGCGTGAACATCGGTGTTAGGGACGGCGGCGAGGTACACTTGGGGAGCACATGTTTGCTGGCAGAGATGAGGATGAACCTCAGAGCCGCCAAAGCGGATAATGTGGATCAAGGCGACCATTATAAAAAATTAAGAGTTAAGTAAGGTGACCATTATCTCCCTGCAGAAATCAAATAGTACAGAATACAAACAAACCATACATGTCTGAGATGCCACACATCAAGAGGAGTATGTGTGTGTTAGTTTCAGTACATCTGAGTGAACTGAGCAAAGCCCAAATCGTAGCAGCCTGCTGTTGTAACCAAGCACAAAATTGATCCAATAGCACATATGAAAGAAACCATTGAGGCAATTCTTTAAGAAAAATAGGTGTGATAATGATCTTATCCTGATAAGATAAGGTGGAATTTTAAGACTCACCAGAGATGGGAAAAGGAGTGAAAGTAGTGCAATGCAGCATGTCACAATAGTGCTACATGTACGGGCTGCAGTGGCACAGGAGGTTTCTGAAGATGAAGGCAATCCATATTTAAAAAATAGGTGTGGGGAAGCAAATGTTTGACGTCCCTGTGTACTGTACATGTTTCAGTGGTAGTAGTACTCCATGTTCGATATTGGAGTTCAGAGTAGCAGGATAAATATTCTGCAAAAAGGTATTACGACATATATGCTTCGTAGGATGCCATGGAGTTCCTATTGCCAAACCAAAGAAACATTTATCAGAACCAAAATTGCATAAGCAAAATTATATTGCATCCAAAAGACTATATCGATATTACAGTCAACTGTAAATTCAATTGTAAAATGGAATTGTTGCTCACCTGAAAGCAATTGAATGGTTTACTGAACCGGACAGATAATACCATTCAACTATTGACAAAATAATCTTGGAACATGATGCTGTCAGATGCCCATCTGGTCGTAACACCAATGCCCTGCCCCATCTCACCCCATATGGCCAGTTTCTGCTGCTGCAGATCTTCGTCGCCAACGAAGGGCCCGTTGAAGATCTGGCGATGTGCATGCGGGGTAGCCGGATCGGTGGGAGGGCATCGCGAACGCCCTGCTGGCTTATGCTGCCGCCCGCTAGACCTTCAATTGGTCTCGCCGTTGGGGCAGCTGGAGCCGGGAATCAAGATGGATGCGGTGAGGGGAGGTGCTGCAGGGGCCGGGGTGGTGGCGTTGAGGGCAGGATGGATGGGAGCTCGTGATGTGGATGGTCGTAGCCGGCTGCTGCATCATCGTCGGATCCCTCGCGGCCACCGCCGATCCCGCCGACACCAACACACACCAGCGCATCCAGCGTGGCAAGCTCCGGCCACCTGCTGCCGCCGCGGGCGCTTACGACCGCGAGGCTGGGGCGAGGATCTCTATCTCCTCAGTGGCCGGCCTCGCAGCGTGGATCGGAGAATCTGTCGTCGGCTGCAGAGGGAAAACTGGAGGCAGGAAACTCACCGATGGACACGGGCAAGACCGGCGATGAAGAAAATTGACAGCGGCGCAGGAACAATGCCAGAACGGGGTGTTGGTGGCCGATCCGTCACCAAATGCAGAGGGAAATCGCAAAGACAAAGGGCCGCCCGCCAGCGAAACGTAATATATGCGGCCGCAAAAAGAATCATATGGAGGAGGTGGGCAGCCGTAGACCATTGATAGGGGAAGAGCCCGGCCATCTGAACGGATGGAAGGAGGCGGGCAGTCACAGAGCCCTCGTAGGGGAAGAGCCCGCCCAGCTGAACGGCCGGAAGACAGGACCACGCGGATGGACGGAGTAGATTGCAGTTACCAGATGAGTAGGCTAAAACGTACGCTCAGCCGCCGCCGGCGTCGATGGAGATAAGGGCGAGGAGACCAACGGGGTTCGGGGAAGAAACGAAAACGGGGAACAGGCCCAGCCCACCACGTTCTAACGCTTACGGAGAAAAACCAAGCCCACGACGCGCAAAGCTACGGGGAAAAAGCCCAGGACAGCGACGACGCACAAACCTACGATAGGAGTTTTAGATTTCAGTTTCAATTTCAGTTATCAATTCCGTGACCAATCACAATCCCGAATTCCCTGCGTGGATAGTGGGGAGCTCCTATATAGGAGTTTTAGATTAAGACCTGATTAGGTAAAATAAGTCCTTTAAAACTGTATTTACACAAAATAAAAATTATAATCATATTTTTTTAAATATTTTTTTAATCTCATACGACTTATCTCGTGCTGACAGACAATCAAACGCCGCCTCTCTCTCTAGCCCGGCTCAAGATGTTACGGCAACCAAACAACGATATGCTACTGCGTCTTTGGCACGGGCGGGGAGGGATGCATACGGGAGATGCGGGCCAAAACAAAGGAAACCAAACGCAGCGCTAACGCGCATGGCCCCGCAGCCGCGGCGCCGTTGCTCGTGACGGCGTGCTGCCGCAACTGCGACGGCGGCGGTGGTGGAAAAAGCGACGGCGACCGGCAACTTCCGGCCGTGCGGCGACAAGTAGCGCGGCAACCAGCGATGCGCAAGCTTGAGATGGTGGCACCCAATACCCATCTCGCTCTCCAAGAGCTGCGCCCAAGGCAAGGGCCGATGGGACAACGTCGCCACCCTATTGGTCGCATACGGTGGCGAGCCGGTCTCTCGCCGTCGACCGGTTGCTGTGCGGGCGACGGGCGCCAATGAGGCCTCCTGCCGCCTTCTTGGTGGTCATTGGTCGAGCGGCGGCCCGGCGAACGCCGATCATTTTGCGGCGGTCGGCGTCCGCGGCGCGGCGGCGCTTGCCCACGTGCGTGCGTGAAAAAGTTAGCCCCGAGGTAAGATTGGGGCCACGGCGAACGCCGCTGACTAACGTCGGCTCTGCCACTAAAGCATGCGTCTTGTCTGCCGCGCCCAAGCCTGCCGGCTGAAATGGCCCACTTTGGCAATTGTTTGAGCTTAAAATCACTAGGTGCGTTGGATCTTGAATGGAGGCACGGATCACCGGAAAGTTACAACGTAACGTTACAGAGCAAAGGTACTGAATCCGGCTCCCCTAACCTTATACAATTCGTTGCCGTGTCTACCACGGTGCCGTGCGGAGCGCGCGCTCGCCGTCACTACCTGCCTGCACTGACACCTACGTCAGGTAAGAAAATGCCAATGCCATGACCCCCAATCATCCTAACCTTATACAATTCGTTGCCTATGTCTTGGAATTTTTGATGTAGCTTAAGTTTGTATCACTAGTGGCTGTGTTTAGATCTAGGGTGTGTGAAAAACACTGTAGCATATTTCGTTTGTTATGGTAAATATTATCCTATTATGGAGTAACTAGGCTTAAAAGTACATCTCAACAGTGCAATTAGTTACTTTATTTACCTATATTTCATACTTCATACATGTGGCTTTTGGTGCATTTAATGCTTATTTAATGCTTTGATGTGATGAGAATTTTGGGAACTTTTTGGTTTTCTTGTGATGTGACTAGGAACTAAACACAGCCACTAGTCTGTCACACAGTTTTACAGGAGGAATAGATCATGCCGTATGTTACTCGTTATTCAAGTCAGTCAGCCCTCAAACTGGAGCAGACCCAAGTCAGTTAGGCCCAAGTCAGCTAAAAATCCACAGCTCTAGCTTTGAGTTGGTCATTCTCACTCTCACACACACATGTTTTATTCATAAATGGCAAGATAAATCACACAACTAAAGAATGAGACAGTTTTGGCTTGCCAAACACGGGAGTAGAAATGACGGACCATTCTGCAAACCTGCCAAGTTAGTTCTCCTCAAATACCATTCTGTGCAGGCCCCATGATCCAGGCTTTGCTATGTTTTTCAGCTCCAACAGCTTTGGGTCTCCCTCACACAAGAGTAAATGGTGTTAGACGCCAGTCAGTCAATGTGTATCCAACCTAAACCCCTGGGAAAGGGCACTAGAAAAACATCAATAAAACTATAAGAATTCACTTCATAGTAGCCTTGGGTGTTTCTGAATCACATTTCACCCACAAAGCACTGGTGAAGATCAGCTGGTGGAGGCCTGCAGGGATCAAGGAGGAGGGAAAGAGGCGAGGCAGTTAATCATGAGGGAGGCCAAGAACTGGGGGATGACCATGGTGGAGAGGAGGTATGGTCCCTTTGCCAGCCATGGCTTCTTCTTCATACGGCTGCTGCTGCCATTCTTGTTCTTGTTCTCCTTTCTTGATGTGCCACCGGCCGCCGCTGCCACCACACAATTATATCCACTAAACGAGACACAAAAGGCCATCATGAATGATATTGCGAGTCTGCTGAACTCTGAATCCGCCAACACCGGGTGGAACACTGCAGACAGTCCATGCAACTGGAAAGGAATCGGTTGCACAACTTCCAGTTCTTCATCTGTCATCACTAGCATTGGCTTGTCCAACTATGACATATCCGACTCCTCCATCTTTGTCCCACTTTGCCGTCTTGACACCTTGCTGTCCCTTGACCTCTCCCGAAATTCGTTCACAAATTTGTCCGCCCAGTTCTTCGCCAATTCTGCTTGCTCCATGAAGCAAGGGTTGCAGTCACTTAATCTGAGCACCAATCGGTTGGCTAATCTGCTCAGTGATTTATCTGGCTTCCCCAGCTAGAAGTTCTTGATTTGTCTTACAATTCATTTGCCAGTAGAAGTCTTAGTGCAGACTTGGGTTCTTTTCCCAAATTAAAGAGCTTCAACGCTAGTACCAATAAGTTGAATGGTGAGGTTCCTACCAGTATGGTTGGCTCTTTGCTGGAGTTGGGTTTGTCTGGTAATCAACTGAGTGGTCCAATTCCTCTGGGTTTGTTTAAATATGAAAATCTCACTCTGCTAGATCTCAGCCAGAATATTCTAAGTGGTACTATCCCAGATAACTTCATGAGTCTCTCCAAGCTCGAAACTTTGCTCCTTTCAGGCAATCATTTTGTTGGAGAAATACCGCCGAGTCTGTCTAATGTGTCAACACTGTCTAGGTTTGCAGCCAACCAGAACAATTTTCTCGGTTCGATCCCCCGTGGTGTTACCAAATATGTGAAGATGCTAGATTTGAGTTACAATAATATCAGTGGGAATATCCCTGCAGATCTCTTCTTTGGTATGAATTTGGAGACGATTGATCTCACAAGCAACAATCTTGAAGGGAACATTGACACCAAGTTTTCTCCAAGTCTATACCGCCTTCGTCTTGGTACAAACAAGCTCAGCGGGGAAATCCCAGGCGCGATTAGTAATGCCTCAAACTTGGCTTATCTTGAGTTGGACAACAATCATTTGGAGGGCAATATCCCCCTTAACCTTGGTGGATGCAAGAAGTTGACCCTTTTGAATCTGGCATCAAATAGGCTACAAGGTCAAGTGCCAAATGAGATTGGCAACCTGAAGAATCTGGTTGTTCTGAAGCTTCAGATGAACAATTTCAGTGGACCTATTCCAAGTACCTTTTCCAATTTCACAAACCTGAATGCATTGAATCTTAGTTACAACTCATTCAGTGGTTCTATACCAGATGGAATTATGAAGTTACAAAACCTTTCCAGCATGAATTTGCAAGCTAATAAGATTGACGGCGGGATTCCAAATTCAATCTCGTCGCTGAAGATTCTAATCGAGCTGAACCTGGGGAATAACCTGCTAACAGGCTCCATCCCTGAGATGCCAGCCAGTTTGAGTACAGCACTTAATCTTAGCCACAACCTTCTCAGCGGAAATATTCCTTCAAATATTGGGTTTTTATTTGAATTAGAGATTCTTGATCTTTCATACAACAAATTGTTAGGTCAGGTACCATCCTCATTTGTGAGTCTTACTAGCTTGACAGAGTTGGTTCTTTCTTATAACCAACTCTCTGGGTCCCTTCCGACACTTCCTAAACATGCGTCAGTCAATATCACTGGAAATCCTGGACTTACAAATACAAATAGCAATAACGTGGACACTTGTAATAAGAAAAAAAGACACACTCTTCTAATAATCATAATTGCTCTGCCTGGTGCTCTCTTGGGATTGTGTTTTCTTGCTGTTATTGTTACATTGTCATTGTCCAAAAAAGTTTATCGTATTGGAGACAGACAATCACCAGCTGAAGCACGTGCTGCTCAAATCATTAGTGGTAGCTTCATAACTATGATCAGCACCGACACCACTGCACTTGATTACATGAAAGAAAAGAAGGATGGCTGGCGAATCACACCATTCCAAGCTCTGAACTTTGACATAGCTGACATACCTCAGGGATTAACAGAGGAGAACCTCATTGGCAGTGGTGGCTCAGGGCATGTGTACCGTGTCACATACACCAACAGGTATAATAGCAGAACTGGGGTGGTGGCCGTGAAGCAAATACGAAGTTTTGGGTCCCTGGACGAGAAGCTGGAGCGTGAATTTGAATCCGAGGCTTGCATCCTATGCAACATCCGGCACAACAACATTGTCAAGCTGCTGTGCTGCTTGTGTAGTGCGGAGTCCAAGCTCCTTGTGTATGACTACATGGACAACGGCAGCCTTGACCGATGGCTCCATGGCGACTTTGTCCTCCGTGCAGGGAATTCTTTGGCGATGGCACAGCGTGTGCCGTTGGACTGGCCAACAAGGCTCCTGGTGGCTGTTGGTGCTGCGCAGGGCCTGTGCTACATGCACCACGAGTGCTCACCACCTATCGTTCACCGTGACGTCAAGACAAGCAATATCCTGCTTGACTCAGAGTTCCGGGCTAAGATCGCAGACTTTGGGGTGGCTAGAATGTTGACCAGGGCAGGGGAGCCCAATACGATGTCTGCGGTAGCCGGATCATTTGGCTACATGGCTCCTGGTAAGGTTCTGTTTTTTTCTGGGGTTATTTCAGCAGATTTCACTCTGATTTTGCCCCAGTCTGTAGAGTAACTGGGATAGTAGCTACTGTCCATATCACAAGTTCAGGTATTACTGGACCTTATGCCTTTTTTTATGTTTGGCTGCAGAGTATGCTTACACTAGGAAGGTGAACGAGAAGGTGGATGTATATAGCTTTGGGGTTGTACTCTTGGAGCTCACAACAGGCAAGAAAGCTAACGATGGCGGCGAGTTTGGTTGTCTGGCAGAATGGGCTCGCCAGCATTGCCAATCGGGGGCGAGCATCCTCGACGTCATAGACAAGAGCATCAGATATGCAGGGTACCCTAACGAGATCGAGACCGTGTTCAGGCTAGGCGTCAGTTGCTCTGGCATATTGCCATCGCCACGGCCGACTATGAAGGCCGTGCTGCAGATTCTGCTCAAGTGCAGTGAGCGGACGCTCCGGAAAAGCAGAATGGAGTGTAGCATGGAGTTACAAACAGGTCCATTCTTGCTGCCATAGCGAGGCGCCTCTATATATATTTGTATCCACTTTCCTTTCATTTGGAGCCTTTGCATTTTGTTATCAATTTGCTTTGGAGCAAATCTCCATATATTGACTTCCGTTGTACAAGAAGCCCAAGGGTTAAGGTCCCCAACAATTGAAACAATCATGTGTGTTTTGCACCTTTGATTCCATGAGTTGTCTTGAAAAGCTGAGATTTTTTTTTTGAGATGGTGGGTGCGAAACAAAAGACCAAACTGAAACATTTTGATTTGTAGGTTTAAGAAACAGAAAGTTTCTCAAACCAAAATACTGTAATAAGTGATGACTGTTTTTTTTTTGGGAGCAAAAGTAATGACTGTGTTATGTAGTACTGAACCAACTAGTTCACTGTCACTCGACGCCATGATTAGTTTGGGATACATTTGGTTCGAGAGCAATATAGAATGAAATGGTTAAATCCCAATCCCCAGGTTATAGGGATCGGATGTGATTGGTTCGGTGCACATGGGAGTTGTTTTGTCACTTGTTGGGCCTAAGAATATAGTTGGGCCATACTGCCATAACCGTTTAACTTTTTTTTTTTTTTTTTTTTTTTTTTTGGAGATAACCGTTTAACTAATCTGGCCATATTTTCTGAAAAAAACAATAATCCGCCTATATCCATTTTCGGTTGCCGACTAGTACCTCTGTGACTCTGTCCCATAATAGAAGTGCCAGATTCCGCTAGATTGGGCCGAATTGACACGCGTGTTCGTCGGCCGCTGAAGCTCCGGAGACGGCGTGGGGGCTCTAGTCTCTCGCCGGCGGCGACGGAGCGCAGACGAGCAACTGCGAGGGAGGGGAGGAGCCACGGCGAGGAGAGGGGCGGCCGCGGCGCCGCGCCGCCGTGCGGTCGGGGCGGCGCGCGCTTGAGGGAGAGGGGCGGCGGCGGTTGGAGGCTGGGAGGCAGGGAATAGATGGATACTAATTTTTATTGCTTGCTTATCCCCAAAAAGATTACATGCCTCTGCTTATATAGCCCGGCTAGTGGGACTTGTAATCTAAGCAATCTCTCTGTAAGGTTTCCTTATAAGATTGGAATACCTTTTACAAAAAATATTATTTATTTCCTAATAAGGGTCTTCCTTATAGATTGGAATATCCCCTTTTACACACCAAAAGTCCTAAGATAATCCTAACTTGAAGACGAAGCAGAGTTGGACTCGGACGGGAGGGAGGAGACGGCGGCGGCAAGGGGCGGCCCCCCCCCCTTGCGCGCGCCCGGCCCCCCTCGGGCGGCGGGTTGTCAAAATCCCAATTAGCCCTTCCCGGGCTGGCCCACCTTCAGGTCATGACAAGAAATCGTTTTAAGTTTTCTCAAAATTCAATTTTGTTTTTTACTTTGACTAACTATATATGAAAGATATTACTATTTACAATACATCATTAGTATCGTTAGATACATCATCGAATATACTTTTATATAATGAACTTACTTGGAGATATAAATGTTGCAATTATTTTCTACAAATCTAGTCAAAGTTGATAAAGTTTGATCACCACCCATCCCATAATGACTTTTATTTTGGTAATGAGGGATTATTTATCACTCTATAACCAAACATCTTGCAAAGTTAAGTCCCGTCACATTGAATGTTTGGACACTAATTACAAATACTAAACATAGACTAATTTTAAAAGTAATTGCATAGGCTGAAACTAATTTGCGTGACGAATCTATTAAGTAGCCCCATGATTTAGCCCATGATTTGACAGTAAACATTTGCTAATGATGGATTAATTAGGTTTAATAGATCTGTCTCGTGGATTAGTTAGTTTTATTAATAATATCCGATCATCCGATGTGACACCTCATGTAACATCCAGGTTACAACAACACGCTTTCTGTACACGCTTTCTGCTTTGTTTTTCTTAATTTTGTCATCCGCGTGTTTCCACCAAAACAAAAATAGATGCAGCTCTATCTATGACTCGTAGTATATTGGTAATGCAGTTGCAACTAGCACTTAATAGGAGTACTTAATTGAAATCTCACTTTCACCAACCCAATTCACTCTGACACATGTATGAACAGATTTTTTTTTTTTCTTTCAAGATTCATATTTTCGACATACTATAACTGAGTCATCAGATTTGATTTATCAGACCTTGAACAAATGGGGGAAATGCCTTTCGTTCTTATCAGTAAAACTGTAGCTGTCGTGTAGACATATGATACGTCCTCTGTACTCCCTGTCCTATCGACAACACTACCACCAACTCTGCTCTCAGGAACAGTGGAAGAACAGGGCACGACATTGATGAACCTTCGCCCTTGATACCTAACAACTGATCAACCATAAGTTCCGTTGTTCTCGATCGTACAAGGCCAAAGCTTCATTCAGCTCGATCTTAGGCTCCTAGCTAATCAACCAACTCTTAACATAATCTACAGGACCAACAACAGAGTAGATAACAACTACTACTCGTATGTACAAGAAACTAAACCAGAAGCATGGCGGCTAAACGCGATCGAAGCAAGGATCCGCGCAGCCATTATTCTCATAATTTTCATGCGTCGATCTCCATTCCTCCAATCATCCACAGCTCGATCAGTTCGTCGATCGTCAGCAAGGGAATATTTCCGCGATCGAATCCGAACACAATGCCATCCAATCGAACGTGTCATCATCATAACCGAGGTTCGCCACGACGTCACCGCCGGCGTAGCAGTGCTGCTGCTGCAGGCCAGAGGTGACGTCCCCCTGTTCCGCCGGTCCTGGCGTCGTCACCGCGGCGTTCCCGCCCGCCGGTGTAAGGCTGCTCAGCACCTCCTCCTGCTCTCCGCCGCCGCCGGCCTCCAGCTTCAGCGGCCTCGCCAGCAGCGCGGCGCCGCCGTCCTTGTTTCCGGTGGTCGTGGTGGTGGTGCTGGTCGTGGTGGCGCTGGTGTTGGCGTTGCCCGCCGTGAAGCTGATGATGCGGGACCCCGCGTGGTGGTGGAGCTCGTCGTCGTCGACACCGCCGGTGGCCGCGTGCACGACGAGAGACGCGACGGCGGTGGCCGGGTCCCGGCAGGTGTGCACGCCGATGTAGGTGACGGTGTAGAGGCCCGGGTCGTCGTCGCGGCGCTGCACCTGCCGCTGCGCCACGCACTGCTGGTCGTACTTGTGCGTGCACCGGAAGTAGGCCCTGTGAGCAACCATCATCGACAACAAAAAAAACATCAGTAATTCGTCCGGCCAAGAAAGGATCATATGTTTGATCGAAGGGCAGCAAGAAGAAACAAAGAAACGTACTTTGGGTACTTGGAGTTTTGTATCTCCTTCTGTCCGTACTTGCGCCATGCGTGCCCATCCTCCAAATCCTTGGTGTTCTTCGTCACAACCGATGATTGATGACCTCTGCAACAACACACATCAATCAAGAAGTTTTTGGAAACATGATTTCCATAAAAAAAAAAAAAAAAATCAACTGGTTTTAGATCATCAAGTAAGAGCAGAGGATTCTTGGCTCACCTCTTCCGACAGGCGGTGGCCTTCTTGTTGTCCGCTCCACCGCCAGAGGCTTTTCTCTTGGTTCCGGCAGTGCCGGCGCAGGTGAGTCGCTCTGGACCTCAGAGGCCTCCTCCTCGGCGGCGGTGGCGGCGGCCTTGGCCGTGTCGATGGTGCGCGACATGGCGTGGAGGATCCGGTCCAGGAGGCGTGTGGCCTCGGGCGACGAGTCACGGAGCAGCGCCTGCAGCTGCGTCGCGTACTCGCGGCCCTTCTCCATGTCCCCCATCACCTGCGCGTACGGCGCCGCCGCTGCTGCCGCCATGCAGCTCACTCACTCACTCACTCTCAGTGACCTGCTCACTCTTCTTCACTCCTCTGATCCGGCGGCGGGGGGGCAGCACTAGCACTAGCTCAGCAGTAGGGAAAGGCAAGGAAGAAGGAAGGGAAACCCCCTGGAGGTGGAGGGAGGTGCCAGCATTTATGGATGGATGAGGCAGAGGAGGGAGGCCGTGGTTTTCTACGCAGCGGGGCCCGGTGAGGTTTTTCTTAGCCGGGTGGGCATGTGCCAGCGAGGGGGAAGCATCCGGGAAGGAGAGGGAGGTGGGGACGGCGGGCGGAGACGACGACGACGACGACACGCAGGTGACGTCTCCGACGCGACGTCACACTGCTGATGTTCGACTGCGTGCGCCGGGGGTAGGGGGTGGGTTGGTCGATGAAGCGCAAATGCAAAGGCAATTGGAGTGGGGCCCTGGAGTGGGCCCCACTAACCCAATTGTGAGTGGATTTGTGTGTGCGGCTAGGATGGAACCAAGTACTAGGCGCCGTCAAAGCGTGTTTTGATGGCGGCCGGCCGTACATGTGGCTCTCTCATCCGACCGCCGGGGAAGGTCGAAGCCTGTGCTGAGTGCTGAAACCTTCTTTTTTTTTGATTGATGAAACTCTGAAACCTCATCAACAGACTTGAGATACTAAATATTGTATGTTTTTTTAATCTATAATTGATCAAACTTGAGATACTCCCTCCGTCCCCAAAAAAGAGTGCCGTTTTTAGGTTTTGTTGACGTGTTGTTTAATTATCCTGTCTTATTCACATTATTTATATAAATATTATTTATTGTGTTATGACTTATTTTATTATTAGAGATATTTTTATCATTAGAGATATTTTAATAATAATTTATTTATTTCATAATTTACATAATTTTTTTAAATAAGACGAAAGTCAAACATTTTTTAAAAGGAACAAAAGAGAAATAAAATAGTCAAACATGATGTCTAAAAATCTGAACGACATTCTTTTGGATGGAGGGAGTACTAGACTATAGACGTTAGAATTGTATGTTTTTTATCTCGATTTTTTGGGTTTAATCCCCCCTCCTAACCCGCCTCGAGTTAGCCCTAAATCCCCAGTCGTTGGCGCTTCCATTTGTGCAGCTTCGGGTGATTGAGATTGGCTCCAGTGTAATCAGCTGTAATTTTTTTCAGACCGTGGGCATCAGTTGCTTTTTCAATACATATGTAGCACATTTCTTGCTGTAATCAGGGATGCAAAGCATCATGGCACAATGCTAATCTGCTAAAGCAGCACACTTGTAGAATTTGTGGTGATGCTTCAAGGGGGAGCTTGATACTCTCTTCCTCTCAAATTGTAGATCGTTTTGACTTTTATATATATATACATATCTTTTAGTAAGTATATATATCTATATATGTGGCAACAACTATGTACTTAATAAAGCTATAACCACTTCCAGTTTCGAACGGAGGGACTATTGTGAAAAAAATGGCACTCTATCAAGTATCACCATTCAGCCATGCCTGTGCCCTTATAGACCATCCACTTGGCATTGTCAGTTTGGGAAAGCTTACAACATGGAAATCCATTAATCCTTTTGTATCATATGACGTGCTTCAAACCATCTGATGTTGTCCTTGAGTATATATATTCTATTTATTACTATAAATTAACTATTTTCTATTTTATCATTGTTCCGCCATTGCTAATTTGAGCCAGAAGTCTGAACCTTTTTACTGCCATGTGACTTTTCTTTTCTTTTTCTCAACCGTACCACGAGGTAACTTTTCCTGTAGAAACTGGAAAGTCCATACAATGCAAAGGTCCAGCAAATCAAGAATTATTTTTTTGTTTGAACAAATGGCAGGAACAGCCTTGCATTTTAGGAGCAAAAGAATAACACAAAAGGTTCTTCCCTTGGCTTTGAGGCCACCCAAAATACACATGGGTAGAACATGGAGAAAGTAAACGTCAGTTAGGGCAACTAAACTCTTTGTTACATCAATGAATGGAGGATTAGTTTTTGATACTACCGATCTTCAATGCATGCAACATGACAGCTTGAATGTATATGCCAGATTCCCTAGTGAAGAGGCCGAATATATAAAAACTGGCGGACCCTGTGGATGCTGAGCCATTTGTAGGTAAGGATGCATCCTCATAGTGCTGCTTTGGTAGCTGATAATAAAAATAGCACCAAGAGTTTGAATATTCTAAACACTGTATTATGTCCTTTTGTTGGACCACACATGATGTTTGCAGAATATAGGAAGTTGTTAAAAAAATCAGTTACTTTGAGCATGCCCACACTCCATGGATCTGGTGCGGAGAACATGGCCACAAATCAAGGATGCTGCAGAGGAGGAGGTGGTGGTGAGTGGAATTGTTTCAAGCCCTGTCAGCAAAGAATGGAAGTCTAGCATATGGTCTCCCACGTGAGTGAACTTTAGGAAAAGCACTTCTCTAGAATTTCAGAGGTACGTCCTAGCAGCTCAAAGATTGCTGAACATTTAGCACGCTGATTCTTAAACAAGCCTTGCGTAGCTACGGAGTTGGATGTCTCCCCTGCTAGGTGCGCGAGCGCGACCCTACTTTGGTACTCCATCATCCATGATTTGTGTAGCACAGATCGGTGCTACATAAATCATGAATGACGGGTGTCTGCCCTGCTAGGTGCGCGAGCGCTACCCTATTTTGGTACTCCGTCATCTCTACTAGCGGATCACGGCCTCAGGAAAGCAGAGTGTAGTAACGGACATAACGACATTGCCAGAGTGTAGTAACGGACATAACGACATTGCTCGGTATGCACCCATGCTTCTAGCCCTCGCCGGCTTACTTTAGAGCTACCACCGACATCATTGTCTTTGGTAGGTGCTACCGGCGTCGCCCACGACGTGGCCCTGTCTGAGCTCGGTGGACCACTGTGTGGGAGCGTGTTGGGGAGTCTAGTGGGTCATCACGAGCAAAGTGCCGTGGCAGGTTGCCACCCTTCACTGCTGACGTCGACCGCTTGGAGTCCTTGACAAGGTGGCAAAAGCCATGATAGCTCAGGCAATACCTTGGCAGCTGACAAGTCATTGCTCAGTGCGAGTGAGATGGTTGAAACACCTGTTTGGAAGCTCTGCAGGGATCCTCTGGACTTGCGGGAGCTGCATTTGGCGAGGCTCAACTAGTGCGGCTGCAGGTCACATCTCTCGCCACCTATTGACATTGGTGGCAGAGACCCGTCTGCAGTGACCGAGGCGTTAGTGGGTAGAGACATGGCCACCCACGGGGCAAGTAGGCAAGCCATATGCACCGGCAGCTGGGGGCGCGACCAACTGCGTCTCCTCCACGTTCGCCATGGTTCCTGCCATTTAGCGTCTGCTCCACCAAGGCTTTGTTGTCTCCGTCCTGTGTATGCTCAACCCATGACTGGAGGAGCCTGGCCGGTCTTCTCTATGACTCAGTAAGAGCATCTCTAACAAATTAGCCAAAATGAATATCTAAATTTAGCGTGATTGTGTTATTTTGTTAAATAAATCCCTTCTTAAAAAAAAAAACTACTCCAAAAGACTATAAATTGAGACTCTATATATTTAAATTTGCACGTGGAAGCGCAGGAAGGAGCCGCCTAGCCCATGAGAAGGTTTGCGGGCGCGCAAAAAAGCTCAATTGGTGAGCCGCGCAGATTATCTATGTTTGGATGGCGCAAGTTTAGGGATGGCAAGCTATACAATTTGGAGAGGCACATGTATAATTTGTTGGAGAGTTTCTTTTCCTAATAATAATTAAATTTAGCTTTGTAAAATTATTTAGATCATCAATTGGAGATGCTCTAAAGCTGCAAATGCTACGGACGGATGAGGAGTAGGACCCTTGTTTGAGGATTCAATTCAAGTAGCGAAGTCAATGTACGTTTCATTTATTATCAGCCTTCATGGGCTGGGCTGGGTTTACAAAGGAAACCACGCGCGGAATGGATGAGATCACAGATCATCGCTCCCATTATGGGCCGTGGGCGCCGCGAGTTGCAAACCGCCAAACCGAAACCGTAAACCAGATGAACAGCAGCAAATCTAAAAAAAAAAAAACAGCAGCAGATCAGACTTCGCCGCCGGCCGCCGCCATTACCAGCACACCGGGTGCCCGATGTGGCCCTCTATGCAGCGCCCAGGATGGCCACCCACCGCTTCCTGAACCAAGGTAAGATCCGGTGGGAGTGGAGCTGATCCCCATCCCCGGCCGGCCAGATGGGAGGGTGAAGCTTCCCGGTGCCTGTGCGTGCTTGCCGTCTACCTCAGGTAAGCGAACCCGACGACCCGATGCAGATACCACAAGTCGGTCTACGTATAGGCAGCATTCATTCATTGGACCATCTTGAATAGCTAGTCACTAGTCAGCAGGAGTACTCCGTAGAACGGATTTAGCTCTGTTTGTGGCTCTCGCTGTCTCACACATCAGGAACAGATGATGCAGTGCGTCAGTCAGTCAGTCAGTCAACCCTGGACCCAAACCAGGAAGAAGGAGACCATCAAGAAATTATGGCTTTCTGTGTTTAGAGCCCTAACTTTTCTCTAAAATTTCCAAAATTCCTATCATATCAAAGCATTAAATGTACCAAAAAGACGCATGTCCGGAGTATAAAATGCAGGTAAAAAAAAAATTAATTACACAGTTTAGATGTACATTGCGAGACGATTCTTTTGAGCCTAGTTACTCCATGGTAGAATAATATTACCCAGACAAACAAAACGTGCTACAGTGCTTTTCAGTTCGGAAAAGTGTTTTTTCAAGGTTCTAAACACACGCTTTGATTGACTGGATGCCGGTTCGGTCAAAAAAAAACTTTGATTGACTGGCAATGATATTAATTTGAGTGTTTAGTTAGGTATAAAGTTGTATGGTTAGACTTGACATGAAAGGTATATCTTAAGAATACTGTATATTAGAATTCACAGTGTTACTAGGTAGTATGTTATTAGAACAGCTAGCAGAGCAACAATAAGAATTGACAGCCATAGCGCGCCACACTCAATTCTCTTTCAAGTGCCCTGAAGAACAAAACCCAAGGAGGAAGAAGCCATTGCTGAGCAAACCAACTGACAATGATACCCAAAACCTGGAGAGAATAAAGTAGCCTCTGTTTTCTTCCCTTGCTCGCGCCGGTGAAGATCAGCAGTAACCAGCAGTTAAGTGGGAGGAAAAGAGGCGAAGCAACCAAGTGGAGGCTGAGACACAAAAAGTTCAATCAGATGGCCATGGTGTACAGAAGGAGGTACTGTCCCCATGCCCTCATCTCATTCTTGCTGCTAGTACCATATCTGCTGGTCCTATCCTTGTTTCCTGGTGAGTCTTCAGTGGCGGCCATGAATGTGCCGTCTTCCCTACCACCTAACAAGACGCAGGAGGCCATCATGATGAATCTCTCAAGCGTTGAGGGTTGTAATTGGCGTTACAACACAAATATAAGTATGTGTGACTGGAATGGAGTTGCCTGCTCACGCTCTCGGTCTGGTTCTTCCATGGTGGTGACTAACATCACTTTGTCCAACTTTGGCATATCGGACACCTCCATCTTTGCCTCCTTATGTCTTCTTGACAGCTTGGTGTCTCTTGATCTCTCAATAAATTCTTTTACCAATTTGGGGGACAAATTCTCCACCACTTCTTGCCGCATGAAGGAAGGATTGCTGTCACTCAATCTGAGCCACAACCAGTTATCTCACAGGCTCAGTGAATTTTCTGGTTTCTCACAGCTGGAGGTCCTTGATTTGTCCTTCAATATCTTGACTGCTGAAGATTTAAGTTCAGACTTGGGTTCTTTCCACAAATTGAGGAGCTTGAATCTTAGTTCCAACAAGTTGAATGGTGCTGTTCCTGTAAGTATAGCCAGATCCTTGGTGGAGTTGGTGTTGTCTGGCAATCAATTGAATGGTACAATTCCTCGGGGTTTGTTTAAATATGGAAATCTCACTCTGCTAGATCTCGGCCAGAATAACTTCATAGGTCCAATTCCCAGTAGTATTACCAGTCATGTCAGGATGCTGAATTTGAGTAATAACAATCTGCATGGGGAGATTCCCCCAGATTTTCTCTCGCATATGGGGTTGCAAACTGTTGATCTTACAAGTAACATGCTGGAAGGGACTATTCCTAGCCATTTGTCTCCAAGCCTCTATGGCTTGAGGCTTGGTGGAAATAGGCTTAGTGGAAACATTTCAAATTCGATTTGTGGCATAGGCTTGATTTATCTTGAGTTGGATGACAACCAGTTGACAGGAAATATACCTTCAGAGCTTAGTAACTGCAGGAGCTTAACTTTGCTGAATCTGGCATCAAATAGGTTTCAGGGCCCAGTCCCTTTTGCCATTAGTAGCCTTGAGAAGCTGGTAGTTCTGAATCTTCGAAACAACTCTCTCAACGGATCTATCCTAAATAGTTTTTCTGATTTAATACACCTGAGCACAATGGATCTTAGTCAGAATTCATTCACTGGAGGCATACCAAATGAAATTTTTGAGATGGAAATGCTTTCCACTTTGGATTTACATGGAAACAATATCACTGGTACCATTCCAGGTTCAATCAGTTCATCAATGTCACTAACTGAACTCAATCTGGGATATAATGCTCTCACTGGTATGATCCCAAAAATGCCAACAACTTTAAGCACTTGTCTTAATCTTACTCACAACCATCTCAGTGGATCAATTCCTTCAGATCTTGACTATTCAAGTGAATTAGCAATTATTGATCTTTCATACAACAGCCTGTCTGGTGAGGTTCCATATCTAGGGAGTCTGCAAAACTTGACACAGCTGGTGCTTTCTTATAATAATCTTTGTGGGTCTCTTCCTAGGTTCCGCCAAAATGTAGAAATTGACATTGATGGTAATCCTGATCTTGAAAATGATACAAGACACCGCAACAAGAGACGGGCACATACTGCTATTTCTTTGTGTGCTGCTCTCGGTGCCTGTGCTCTTGCTGGATTATGCTTCCTTGTTGTTATTGTTATGATCTCATCTCCAAAGAGAACATACCGCATAGACAACATAATGATACCACCTGGGGAGGATGATTCTCAAATTGCTAATGGTGGCCTCATAGCAATGAACTGCTTCTGCACCTCTGCGATTATGAAAGAAAAGCAGGATGAATGGCGAATTACAGCTTTCCAAGCTCTGAACTTCGAGGCTGCAGACATACTCCAGGGACTAACTGGAGAGAACCTTGTCGGAAGCGGTGGTTCAGGGCAGGTTTACCGCGTCACATACACCAACCGGTACAACAGGAGCATCGGAGTGGTGGCCGTGAAGCAGATACGGAGCTTTGGTTCGCAAGATGAGTTGTTGGAGCTTGAGTTTGAGTCTGAGGCTAGCATCCTATGCAACATCCGGCACAACAACATTGTCAAGCTGCTGTGCTGCCTTTCTGGTGCGGACTCAAAGCTCCTTGTGTATGATTACATGGACAACGGCAGCCTGGACAGATGGCTCCATGGCGCCTACGTCCTCCGTGCAGGGCACCCTTTGGCGAGGGCGCGGCCTGTGCAGCGTGTACCATTGGACTGGCCAACGAGGCTCATAGTGGCTGTCGGCGCAGCGCAGGGGCTGTGCTACATGCACCACCACTGCTCGCCTCCTATCATTCACCGGGATGTCAAGACGAGCAATATCCTGATGGACTCGGAGTTCCGGGCTAAGATTGCGGACTTCGGGCTGGCTAGGATGCTCATGCAAGCAGGGGAACCAAACACGATGACCTGGGTAGTTGGATCTTTCGGCTACATAGCTCCCGGTAAGGATCTACTTTTGGTTATTTTTAATGGATTTCAGTCATTTTGTCGGATTCTGTACAGTAATGACTAAGATGGTAACTGCTGTAGTCAATAACACAGGTTGAAGCCTTGAGAGGCCTAATTTTATGGTTTTTGTTGTTTAATATCTGCAGAGTATGCTTACACAAGGAAGGTGAATGAGAAAGTGGATGTTTTCAGCTTTGGTGTTGTGCTCTTGGAGCTCACAACTGACAAGAATGCCAACGATGGTGGCGATCATGGTTCCCTGGCAGAATGGGCAGGGCATCACTACCGATCAGGGGCAAGTATCCCTGATGCTTCTGATATCTGCATCAGCTATGCAGGGTATGCTGACGAGATTGAGACCGTGTTCAGGCTAGGCGTGAAATGTACGGCTAACTCGCCATCCTCACGACCTACTATGGAGGATGTGCTGCAGATTTTACTCAAATGCAGCGAGCAGACGCTCAGGAAAAGCAGACTGGAGTGTAGCATGGAGAAGCAGCCCCGTTCTTGTGGTCACAGCGAGTCAGTCGTGTTGAACGGCTTTCCAACGGCGAAGTAATTGCCATCAAACTGAAGAGTGACTGCATTGTCTGAACTCTGAAGAACTAACATCTACGTATTATCGTGTATTTCTGTTCAACAAAAGAAGACTACATTAATTCTCAGGGAATGAAGTAAAAGTTTCCCTCTACGTGTTGACAAACTTCCTATAACCGCTATTATGTTTATACCTGTTTCCATAGTACCTACGCATGTATTGACGGATTACCTGCTACTGCTGTCACAAAAGTTAATCCAAAATACGCTTATATAATTACCTTACACTGCTGTTGCAAAAGTTAATCCGAAATACGCTTGTATCCATTTCTCTATTTGGTACCCATAGCATTGTCAATGAAAACAATGTCCATAATTCGATATCACAGTTTAAAAGATAAATGTACAAAAAAAGCTCCTATATAATCCTTGGAATAAAAGGATATTCAAAGATTGGATTCAAATTAACTTTTGATGTAAAAGAAAACATAGAAAGGAACATAGCTCAATATGACAGTTGGACATGTAAACAAAGGAAAGAGAATAAAAGATTTGACCTCAGAGATTTAGCAATCTACTCAAATTGAGAAGAATTACAAGCGTCCTTAATAAAAAAAAAAAACAAGAAATGTAACTATTTATCTCTTTCCTTGTGTATATGGGTTGTCATTTTGATGCCCACTCCAGAACAACGAGAAAGGATGCTTAGTGTAGTATGAAATTATATATCAGATGGTGATAACGAGGACAAAGCACAATTAAAAAGAGAAACCAATAGGACTTTTTGTGTGAATGTCTAGTGTGCATATCGGTCTCCTTTTGTGTGTGTTCCATCACCAAAGAACATCAAAGTGTATAATTGGTGCTGCTCTCATGTTCTCGAAGATTGTTGTCCTTTGTTCTTCTTAATCACTATCTAAAATGCTCTTGCTTTTATTGACAAGAGAATGTTTTTTTATTATACATATTTATGATAATCTAGGGTATCTCCTCGTAGTGCTTTGTTTATGGCTTCAAGCTCGACCGTGGGCCACACTGCAACTACATGATCTGTAGTATTTATGATCAACAAAAGCATCCACAACCATCATCCTAAAGAGTCTGCAAACGAGGACCGAGAGATTGTTGGGTTCCACATAGGCATGTGGTAAGAGCGGCGAACTTTGGAGACTCCAAAAGTGAGTATGAGTCTTCTCAAAAGAGAAACTATCATGCCCATTGAGGGATTCCTTCTTGGTCTACAGAGTTGGTGCTTTGGGCATGTCATGGCACATAAAATTTGTTTTTCATCATCGATATATATTGTGCAGGATCGATGTTGAATCTTGACCATTATCGATAACATCGTTCAAAGGCCAAGGGGAATGGTTTGGTTTCGACCGAGTGTGACGGACCGCAAATTATAAGAGCACAAGTCTGAAATTCGATCGGAAATACGACCAACTTTCCAAACTTGAGGTCATATAATAGCGCGACCATCCGAAATCTCGAAGGATTTCAAACCAACATCGCAACATACGGGATCGTAATCATCGATTGTATCACATCGTTTGCCATCATAGATTACAACATAGAGATTCACTTACCATACATCGGAGTTTCATTTATTATTACAAACCAAGTTTGAAAAGTAGCGGAAGCAAGTTTACTTTGAAACAAAGTACGAAACAAATATATTACAGTGCCATAGTCTTTATCATGTCCCACAAAAGCATGAGAAGAGTGATATGGAGACCATGCCCAATGGTCTAGTCCTCGTCTCCCGCCGGGAGGAGGCAGTACACGCAGCAACCCTGATAATAGCGGTCATCTGCAACAATTGGGAATAAACCCTGAGTACGAGGATGTACTCAGCTAGACTTACCCGACATATAACTCAATAAAAAGACACCAAGGATCATGCAAGGCTTTATAGGTGGAGCTAGCTTGACTCATTTGCATAAAGGCATAATTACTACATCAATTTAACTTGCATCATTTTAAACTCCATAGCATAAAGATTTAGTTTGCAACTATTCCAAAACAAATGATAAAATGAAACAATCAACCTTATACTAATGGAACAAGTCCATCCATCACCGTCAGGGTGATCAACACCATCATCATCATTACCATCACCACTTAACCATCATCATTAGTTGTTTATTTGTGTGCTACATTGGAGATAATCCGTCAAGTGCTCACTATCCAGGAGCGATGGCGACTCGAATCGATTACTACCCAAGCTGGGGAAATATTCCTAACACTCACCTAGGCATACCGGATCGGAGTAGCCTTAGGTCACCATTCTACTCATTCAAGTATCGCGGTCCCACCAAGCGTCGTACTCTCGGGGACATCACCTCGCCGAACAGCGAAGGACTTTTAAACACCTTGCCCATCGATTAACTCGATGACTCCCTATGAGACGCACTTTATACTCCTCGGGTTTCCGGGCTTGAATAGAGTTACTTGGCCGTGGTCGACAACCTCAGGTCGGCCAACTAAGTGATAGGCTGCGTTCAACATGATTAGGAAAGGCTCCAAGCTCAAGTCCTTAATCGACACAGACGGGACTACCGACTCCCAGGACCTCCATGTCCGGTAGCCTCCATTTTCCCGCCTGGTCTCCCTACTTTTGTTTTACAAAAATGGCGGATACATCCATGATACACCATAGTTCATTTTGACAGGTTTGCACCTAACATCTCGCGGTGAAAACATCACCTAACTTCTACCGTTAAGTTTGCAGCTTAACTAAGCAACTATTCGAACCTATACTTAAACAGGTAACAGGTATTAAGGTAGACAAGGAAGGGTAATGTGTAACAAAGGTTTCCATTCAACTCCTATTACTTAATGCAACACACAAGAATTAATAACATGTTTAAATGATATTTAGCAAATACTGGGAATTTAAAATGCACCGGGGCTTGCCTTTCACAAAGTTATCGGCTCGTGCACTTGGGCACTCAACTAGTAGCTCCTCCTTGGCTTCTGGTTCTGCTTGCTGGACCTCCAACTCCTGAAGAATTCCTTGGATCTCTTGAGGTGCTTCCTCGGCTCCCACTAACGTGATTCCGTCCGGAACACCTAGTGCATGCATATGCAATATGATCAATAATATGAATGCATAAAGATAAACATAGGGATGATATGAATGCTTAAAGATAAACATGTGAATGTCATAGATGCTCAAACATACTTAATTTCAGCTCTATTCTAATCACTATAAAACATTTTATCAATTAAGAAGCATAAAACAACACTACTCACTCACACTTCACAATCTGTCCTTCACCAAGCCATTCACAAGAAAAATCATAAATGGAGTTCTAGATCTCCAAAAATCACAAACTTATACTATATGGAAAGCTTATGAAATTCTCTACAAAACACTTTCAAATATCACAGCAAGATTCCGACCATGAAATGGTCGAAATGGCCTCCCAACAGAATCTGTTCTGGCCAAACAGAAAATTACAGATTTCATGTTCTAACTTCTATCCACCGCAACTCTCAAACTACTCATGTAAAATACACCAAATTTTAACAGGAGCTAGATATACAATTTATCTAACTTTCATGTGTACAACTTTTCTCCATAAAACTCCATTTTGACCATGCAAAAAAATATCAAACTTCAAATCTATACATGCATGTCCAAAATCTTCTCAAAAACAAGAGAAGCATACACATGCACAAACTTTTACCAACCCATCTAAGACCAATTCCACTCACTTGAGCACATCCAAAGCAACATTTCAAGACTAGAAAAATATAAAGTCCATGCATGTCATGATAAACTTCATGACTTTAGTTAAAAAGCATTTTCAAGCCTAAAAGAGACTATATAGCAAAAGACATCCTAAAAATCTAAGAAAAAATACAGTGGCCATATTCCAACACATCATGGCCACCATAAAAATTTCAACCCAAAATACCAAGTATAACTTCCTACACAAAATTACCAAATCTATGCATGAAACATGAGGGAAAACACTTTGTACTACAAAAAGTGTGTACCATCAAAGATGGTACTTTCACCACTCACTCTACCACTCAATAAACACTCACAAAAATTATCAAGACCACACTCCCTATATTTTTCTCATAACAAAAATAACAAAAACCACAATAAAAAGCATCCTAAAATAGAAAACCATTTTCCATCATAAAACCTATACCATCTATCATGATGCATGTGTAGATCTACTCAAAAGAAGACCAACAAAAGTGGTTTCACATTTTTCTGAGTTTCCAAGAATTTATTATGCATTTTCAAAGTTTCTTTAAAAAACAAAGGCAAAATAAAGTTGTATATAAAAGTATCTCAAAACTGCTGTTTCATATTTTTATCTTGTAGATCTCATCACAAGGACCACAGAAAACTTTGTCTCACTCGATTTGGGCCAAAAATAAAGGGAGATATGATTTTCACAAGATTTAAAAGAGAAATCGAAATCAGTTTCGAAATCTATACCTACTAATAAAGAGACAAAATTTCCCGTTTACCTTTTTTTTTTTTTTTTGCCCTCTCCGTATCTCTGTAGGCCAGAAAAACATGAAACATTAACTATGATCCGACTCAAGTTTTCCTTCCTCTCCTCAAATACGGGATACGTCATTACGCGGACGATGCGAACTGCAGAGTCGGCGCTCCCGCACGACTTCCTCCCCCGCCGAGTTTTGGCGCTGCAACTTGCTTCCCTCGTGATCGCCCCTGCCCTCTGCCACGCGACAGAAGAGACGGACGTCGCGCGATGAAGTTTGTTGTGCCGCCGCCGCCGTCGTCAATTGAGAGGCAATCTCTCTGTCACAGCAATCGAAGAACCTGATGCGTACAGTACTTGCATGCTAAACCTGATGTCTGCGTGCAAGCTCTCTGTCACAGCAATCAGAGAACCTGATGCCTACTATACTACATCATGGTCCGTGGTTTGGTGTAAATGCAGAAAGTCCATGCCTTTTTTCATGTAACAGATATGGACTTGATAGTTCAAAATCCAAGGTCAGGGAGCAGTACGTACTTTGGACACAGCTCCCGACGGCTGCCTCAAATGAAAGGCACGACCAGCTCGTGGAAGGCCACGCCAGCCTGCAACGGTGCTGGTGATGGTCACGGCAGGAGGAGAACAGTAGTCGAAGTAGGAGTATGGTAGTACAATGGCGGCGGCGGCAGAACTATGACATAGGAATTGCCGCGGAAAATAGAACGTGTGGATGGAGTAACTGAAACCGCAACAACAGATTGGAGTGGGTCTACTTTTGATTTTTTTTTTAGAAACCAATTATTTGGAATCGTTGGAGATGAGTTTTTATTTTCCTCCTAACACTTTTTTTAGAAGTTGTTAAGCTATCCGTCTGTTTGGTTGTGGGACTAGAAGGGATGGGTTGGCTCTGTCCCTTGTTTTGGAGTGGAGGCGAACTCCCTCACGTGTTTGGTTGAGAAGGATGGATGGTGCGCGCTCACCGCCCCTTCTCATCTTCCACGACGGGGCCGCCCCTTCCCCGACGCACCGCCCCTCGCCTAGCCTCCTACCCGCCGGCGCCGCTGAAGATCTCTAGATTGGTTTTGGCTAATTGATGACATTCTTGAACTAATCTCTCTATGCTAAATGTTTGATTAGTTGGAGATTGGTCAAGCCAAGTGTGGTGCACGGTGGTCATGGTGGACGGATCGTGGTGATCCAAAAAGATGATCAAGTGCTCAACTTGGAGTGGTTTCGAGGATCAAAATGGGCTCAAGGCAAAGGTATAATTATAGGGGCATTTTGATTTTATACTCAAGACACTATAGAGGGTGTGAGTGATTTAGGATAAATAACCGTACTATAAAGAGGGAAAAATCATAATCGCTTTACTCACCTAGTGCCACCTATTTGAATTTCAAATTGCATATGCATATGGGTTAGTGACGTGGCGACTTCGATGAGAAACTCTTTAGAAATGACTTGAGAAAATGTCATCTAATTATGCTCAAGAGGTTGACATATTTTTTGGATGAGATGACATTTTATTTGGATCAAGAATTGCAAATTTATTGGAAAAGAAATTTGAGAGAAAGAAAATACATGATATATATGTATATGTGAATGACGTGCATTCATGCTCATGTACTCAGGGGGTGTTTAGTTGGTGAAATATTTTGGGTTAAATTTCTTTGTAGCACTTTTTCGTTTGTATTTATTAATTATTGTCCAATCATAGACTAACTAGGCTCAAAAGATTCGTCTCGCACTTTTTTTAACCAAACTGTGCAATTAGTTTTTTTTTATTTAATTATATTTGATACTCCATTTATACGTCTAAAGATTTGATATGATGGGTGCTTGTAGCACTTTTCGGGTTCACTTTTCACGAACTGAACACACCCTCAAGCTTCCTAGCTAGCTTGCATGTTTTTATTCTTTTTTTTTTTTTGAATTATGTGCGTATTCTGTTGAGACAGTGCAGGAGTTGTTGGGCTTTGACATACGAATTAGAAGAAGCTGCCGCTAGTTGCTGCAGGCGCTGGGCAACATGGACGTTGCTGGCCCAGTCGTCCGTTTTGCTGCAGCATTGGCCCAGGCAAGCGACCGGCCCACTCGTCCGTTCTGCTCGCGCGGCCCAAGTCACGAAGCCGGGAGCCAGGCAGGACTGCTGCTCGATGAAATGACGCTGGCCCAGGACACGAAGAGCTGTTCAACTTGTCCGTTCCATCGACGCTCGGCACTCGTCCGTGTTTCGTTCGAAGAAAAAAATCTCTGTGCTGCGCCGCCGCTGGAGACTTCAGAAGGAGAGCGCCGTTGCTGCGGGACGTCTGCCCGTTGGTGAGCAGCAGCTAGCCGTTGGGGAAGCTTGCTGAGTATATATGTGAGCCTCTCCTCTCTCTGCTCCTTCTCTGGCTTAATTTCGAATTTAAACAGTGAGCTTGTTCTCCCCATTGCAAACCCTAGTTCTCATCCTCTCCTCCCTCGATCTATTGATTTGAGCTGAAATTAATCGAGTGAGCTTGTGCTAGAGATCGATCTGAGAGCTCCAAGAGGATTGCTTCCCTCTCCTCTCCATTTCGTTGGTGGATTGTTGCTATTGAGAGGAGATTGGGAAAAACCTAGTGTGCATTGCATTTCGGGATTCATATTTGTGGCACTAGGTGGTTCTTTGTAATTGTGGATTTCTTATTACTCTTGGAGAGCACCACTCCTAGATGGTTTGGAGATTGTTGGAGGGTTGACAAGAGTTGGTGATTGTTCTTGGCCACCTTCGGCGATTTATGAGAGGACCGTGCATCCTCATCGGGACGACGAATTGCAAGATAATATATTGCTCGTGTCGGTGAGTACCTCTCATTTGCTTTGGGTTGAAGAAGTCTAAAGGCATTTGGCTTGGAGTGAGCTCCACCTTGACCCACACGTGAGAAGGTCGACACAACGGAGACGTAGCTTGACGGGTGCTCAAGTGAACTTCGGGTTAAATCATTGTGTCTCCATTTGTCTCTTGTCATCCTTTGGTGATTGGCTTCATTGTTCATTTTGTGATATCATCTCCGGTGATTGGGTGACTTACCTCGACAAGTCGGTATAAAACCTCCTCTCTACCTCGCATTTACATTGACATATATATTGTGCTTGTGTAGTTTGTGTAGCATAGCTAGTTGCTTAGTCTTGCTTAGTGTAATCTAGCTTGTTCACCTAGTTGATAAGGTAGTGACTTAGCAAATTGAGTGAACTAGAGATCATAGCAACTAGAATTGTCAATAGGAGGCTTGCCGACAAAGTAGAGATAGAGCAAACGCATTTATCGCCATTTGTTATTCTAACAAGTTTGTCTAGTGTTTTGTAGAAAATTTTATTAGGCTATTCACCCCCCTCTAGCCATTTAGGACCTTTCACCGCCAGGAGGTCGCGGGGAGGCCGAGGTCGCCACCGCGCGGCGAGCGGCGAGCCCGCCTAGAGGAGCTCGGAGGCGTCGACATCGAGCGGGCGAACCTAGAGCGACGGAAAAAAAAAAAAGAAAAAGAAAAACGGGACCCGGAACGGAGAAAACGGGAGTTAGCTCGTCCGCCATATTTGGATGGATGGAGCCAACCCGCATCTTTGAGGTACATTCTTTGGGGTTCAACCCAATCGACCTCCAACCCCCATCCAAATGGCCAAAAAATGGGTCCAACCCGGATGGGTCAACCCATCACTCCAACCAAACACACGGTACATGTTTTTAGAAGAAAAAAAAAGAAAACTATTGGAATGAAGTAGAAAGAAAAGGGACGAGAAGTGAGGAAGAAGACTTTGATCTACCTAACCGGTCGTCCATCCACACACATGGCCACTCGCGGCCACCGGGGCGCTAGAGCGCTCTGCGGAGCGGCTCCCCGCCCGTCGCGGCCACTAAGGACACGTCGGGATGCTTGAGCGCCACCTGCGGGCAGCTCGACGGACTTGCGCGCGGTGAACGCTAGCTATGCAACAAGCTAATGCGAATAAGTCGAAGTTTTGATTCATTTTTCCTCCCGTGGCAACGCACGAGCAAATTTGCCAGTAAAACTAAAATAGCAAAACACATTTACATCAGGACCCGAAACTTCTTAGAAAACAACGAAGCCTGAATCTAGAATTCTTCCTCTCTAGTACATAAGCATCAGGAACCCTGAAAAAGTTGCTAATATAAACTGGGCCCCTTTCTCACCTAGACTACTAACAGAGGACGGACGAGGACGAGCGCCGATGGCGCGGCGAGCTCGTCGAGGCTCGCTTGCTCGGTCTTGAGGAGCGGAAGGGACGGACGAGTTGGTGGGTTAGCGATTTGGTGGCCAGAGTGAGGAATAGCAGCGGCAGCGCGCTCGCCGGCGGCCGGCGGCGCTGCCAGGCGAGTCGGCGACAGTGACGGGCGGATACAGAGGTGTCGGCCGGAAAAACCGAGGCGGGCGGCGTCGCTGGCGTAAAATAGGCGCGCGGCGGAGACGGCAAGAGCGGGAGGGAGTGCCACGGGGCTGCCACGCGGGCGCCATGCGCGCTGCGCGGCCGTCCGTACGACGGAGCAGCGCCACGCGCGCTGTCGGCTCGGCTACGGCCGATGGACGGGGCGGCGGCGCTGGAATGGGCCAGCTGGGCCAGATGGGCCGGCCTAGTTCGGTTCCCCCCTTTCTTTTTTTTTTTTTTTTTAAATTTTAAATTTTGAAATCTGATCATACTATGGCCATAAATCAAAAACCGTTGCGAATTTGGAACAAGTCAAAACAGATGAATATTCCTCATAAAATTCTTGACATTTCATATATAGGAAGTTTTGTCAAAATCGGCCTAGAATTTCAATTACAAAATTCGAAATCAAAACAAGATAATTTGAAATTATTTATTTTCAAACTGTTTTGACCAATAATTCAAAAACCATGAAGAATCAGATTTGGGTTTCTAAAGATGAAATGTAGCTCATGAAATTTAGAACCTTTCATTCAACATGATGACAGTCCAGAAATCAACTTAAAATGCACTTTTGAAAAGTTTTCCTAAAACTGTCCTTATGTCAAGCGAGGTCGAGCAATTTATTTGAAACCTAACTAGAGCTAAAGTCCATCATTAACAAAGCTCTAAATCCCAAAAGAAACATAATCAAAATTACTTTAGAGCACAACCATGACTCTAGCCTACATCATCCATCATGACCATGGCAAACCATTCAAAAGAGGTATTCAAATTTAAATTCACACATGAAATGAGATGCATTATGATGCTTATGCTCATGAGATGCAATGCAAATGTGAGCCAAACACCAGGGGTGTTACACTGAGAGTGGTGATTGACGTTTTGAAGGCCATGCATCCACCAACGAATTACCCAATTATCTATAAAACGAGATGTCTATACAAAGCCCTCCCAGACGGAGCTGTATCATGAGAATTGCCACCAATCGCGCATGAGTCCATACCGTTGCAAAGGTCCACAGTCATCGCAACGTGATTCTCACGCGGCAGAATCTTTGACGCACTGCTCTCACTGTCAGTGGCAACAAAGTATACATACATACGCTGTTTGGTTTCGTTCGTCGCTGTGTCGCTGTGCCTAACAAAACAAGTCGATCGACGTACACGACCAGTCAGGGGCTTTGGCTTGAATTGTCTGCGCAGCGGCCGCCGCCGTGACCTACAAATTGAAGAGCTGGCTAGGCACCACGGATGCACATCCACGAACGATCGACGACTTGGAAACAGAGAGCCGGCGCACAGCGAAAAGATAAAATGAAGGCGCCTCGTCCCTCATTGCAGCTGGTAGTTCTGCGTTTCTTGGCGATCTTGGCGACGGCGTTCTTCATCGTTCTCGCCGTGCACGTTGAGCCTGCGCAAGGTACTAAAATCCTACGTGCTATAGATGCTCGCCGTCGCGCTACACAGGTGGTTAATTTATAGGGCTCCCGGAGTCCTAGCTGTTTTCTTCAGTTCACAAGCTATGCAAGAGCACACAGCTAAACGTGAGGATTAAGCAGCTGACTTGCATGTGTTTTTGATGCATCATCTCATTCTCTGGTCTGCGTGCAGGAGGGAGGCAGCCGATCTCACCTCCGTCTCCCGCATCCACATACAAGCCCGGGATGGTATTGCTGCAATGGTGGGTGAAGCAGAGTGACCGGCGATATAATTGGAAATAAAGTGCGCCTCTTATTTAGTGGAAGACAGTGTCCAATTTGAAGTTTTGAACCTTGTGATCTTACTCCATATACTCCCTCCCCATCTCTGAAACTAACGATAAACATATTTTTGTGAGCGATATAAAATGTATTCTGATTTTGAAATACTTCCGCCATCCTAAATTGTAATTATTTTTAAGAATCTTGGAGAGTCAAAGAATAAGTTTGATCAGAATTATCAAAGAATCCAGTGATACTCCGTTGACATCCTAAATGTTATTACCTTATCATATATAAATTCGGTCAAACGTGGGATGCTTTTTTTTTTTTTAGATTACACGCGTACAACGCAGACGCTCAACACGTACGCACACTCACCCCTATGAACACACGTACGCAAACCCTACCCCTATGAACACCTTCGAAGGATCGAGCCGGCAAATCTTGAAGTTCGAAGTCACCACTGGCGCCTCGCTATCTCCAAGATTCATAAAATAACTTACAATTTGGGATGGAGTGAGTATTTCCATTATATGTATTTTCATTTGCTAAATATTCAATAATATCATTGCGGAAGCACATTGAAATCAACCGTATCTTATGTTTCCTATACTTTTATAAAATAAAACCGCACTACCTATTTTTCTCAACATGCAAGGAAAGAGATAAATAAGGATGCTTAGTGCAGTATGAAATTATATATCAAATGGTGATAACTAGGACAAAGCACAATTAAAAAGAGAAACCAATAGGACTTTTGTGTGAATGTCTAGTGTGCATATCGGTCTCCTTTTGAGTGTGTTCCATCACCAAAGAACATCATAGTGTATAATTGGTGCTGCTCTCATGTTCTCGAGGATTGTTGTCCTTTGTTCTTCTTAATCACTATCTAAAATGCTCTTGTTTTTATTGACAAGAGAATGTTTTTTTTATATACATATTTATGATAATCTAGGGTATCTCCTGGTAGTGCTTTGTTTATGGCTTCAAGCTCGACCGTGGGTCACACTTTGCAACTACATGATTTGTAGTATTTATGATCAACAAAAGCATCCACAACCATCGTCCCAAAGAGTCTGCAAAAGCGAGGATCGAGAGATTGTTGGGTTCCACATAGGCACGTGGTAAGAGCGGCGAAACTTTGCGGACTCCAAAAGTGAGTATGAGTCTTGAGGGATCTCAAAAGAGAAACTATCATGCCCATCGAGGGATTCCTTCTTAGCCTACAGAGTTGGTGCTTTGGGCATGTTATTTTTTAGATAATGGATAATCAAATCCGGCCTCTACATCCAAAGATGTACACAGCCAATTATTACATAAACTTTCAAAGAAAGAAAAGAGAAAGCCATGGTCTTATAAATCGACCAGGAAGCTAGTTCAAACAATATAAATGATTACATCCTTTTATTGGAAATCTCTAGAGCAATAATTTCTAATTTCTTGCTCGTTGTTGAGAGTGCTTCCTTGGCTGTCTCGTCACGCGTCGCAGCCAGGGCCCCAAGAGCGTAACGATGCGGCTCCTCACGAAAATTATCTGCAAGATGGAGTTAGATTTCATTTGATCAAAAATAACATCATTACGACATCTCGGATAGCCCAGCACATGGCAGCCACACCCACCCAAATCAAATTTCTAATCTTTTTATTTTGATTGGATAGCCAATTCCCGAACATATGGCTGATTGATCGAGGTTGAGTTAGACTAGTAGCATAAAAGATAATCCTCCAGATCATTTTGGTAAGGGGACAGTCTAGGAATAAATGTTGGATAGTTTCATTCCTATTACAACATATGCACTTCGGACTCCTTTCCAATTTTTTCTTGGCGAGGTTGTCTTTGGTCAAGACTACCCCCCTCTATTAAAACCAAAGAAAGATCTTAATTTTTAGAGGAATTTTTATCTTCCAAATCTTCTTATAACGAAAAGGTGTCTATGTATTCATTAGGTCAAGGTACATCGAGCGGACCAGAGAATAACCCCCGATTTGGTTAGACTCCATCTAAAGAAGTCCGACCCATCCACCAATTCGACATTTGAGATCTGTGCTACTAGAGTTAGCCATTCTGTAAGTTTATTATCGACCAGAGCCCTTCTAAAAGAGATGTTTAGTGGGCTAGTAGCCGTCACATTAGCTACGGTTGTGTGCGGATCTCGCACAATATTATATAAAGATGGATATCTAGCTTTCGAGGCTTATCTCCTACCCATGTATCGTCCCAAAATCTAGTGGTGGTTCCATCTCTGATATACGAAAAAGAACCTTTAGCCAACACCTCCTCTTTAATATGCATGAGGCCTCTCAAAAATGAGAGTCATTAGGTTTGGTACTGTCACTTGAGTTAGGGATTTGGATTTTAGGTATTTATTCCTTATAAGAGATTGCCACATGCCTTCCGTGTTCATCAAGTTAACCAACCATTTGGCTAGAAGGCACTTATTTTGCAACTCTAGATTTAGAATACCTAATCCCCTTGGTCTTTAGGGCGGCACGGGATGTCCCATCGGCAAGTCTATATCTGTGTTTATCCGAAGAACCTTGCCGGAAGAACCTTGATCTATAAAATCAAGTTTTTAATCACCCCTTTAGGTATCTCAAAGAAGGACATCATGAACATAGGTAGGCCGCTTAAGACCGAATTAAGCGTAAACTAGTTTTCCCCATATGACAGGTATTTTGCTTTCCAACAAGATAGTTTACGTTTTGAAACAATCTTCCACCTTTCTCCATTCAGAGTTCAGGGGAGTTGTCTATGGTGCATTGGGATTCCTAAATATCTAAATGGATAATCCTCAATATTGCATCCGAAGAGATTGGTATAGAAGGTTTCCATCTCTTTAGCTGCACCATAGCAGAAGATTTTGCTCTTGTGAAAGTTGATCTTGAGCCCAAATAATTGCTCAAATGCACAAAGCAACAATTTCAGATTTTGTGCTTGTTCTGGGTCGTGATCAATAAATAGAATAGTGTCATCCGCATATTGAAGTATAGATAACTCGTCATCTATAAAGTGAGGGACGACCCCTCTTATCTAACCATCGGCTTTAATTTTGCTCTATTAATAAGAAGAGCTAGCATATCAGCAACGATGTTGAATAAGATCGGTGACATTGGGTCTCCCTGTCTGAGGCCGCGTTTTGTTTGGAAGTAGGGTCCAACGTCATCATTGACCTTTATCCCCACATTTCCTCCAGTGACCATATTTTGGACCCACCGACACCATTTGGGGGAGAAACCTTTCATTCGTAGCGTTTGTTGAAGGAAAGACCACTTCACTTTGTCGTATGCCTTTTCAAAATCAATTTTGAAAATGACACCGTCTCTCTTTTTGGTGCGAAGTTCATGGATGATTTCATGTAAGATAACGACCCCTTCCATTATATTTCTGCCAGGCATAAAGGCAGTCTGCGTTGGCCTCACTACAGTTTTAGCTACCAAATTAAGCCTATTTGTGCCCACTTTAGTGAATATCTTAAAACTCACATTAAGCACACAAATAGGCCTGTATTGCTGAATTTTAATTGCATTATTGACATTTGGAATTAAGGTAATAATACCAAAATTCAGGCTGTATAGGTCGAGAGCCTCCCCATGCAGCTCGGCAAATAAGGATAAAAGATCTTCCTTAATAACTCCCAAAACACGATATAAATTCCGTAGGGAAACCATCTGGGCCCGAAGCTTTATTATGCTCCATTTGGAAAAACAGCCTCCCTCACTTCAGTTCGGTGAATGGCGGCTTATGAGGATATCATTTTCCTCTAGTGATACCGTGGGATGTCCGGGTTTTGGTTTTCCATCGAGGGAGATATCGAATTTTTTGGCTGGCCAAAGAGGTCTTTGTAATAAGTCGTAATATGACTTTTGAGGTGATCATCACCTATGACAGCGCCTTGATCATTTTCAAGTTTATAAATATGTTGCTTTCGATGTTTCCCATTGGCCACTAGATGAAAGAACCGAGTATTAGCATCCCCTTCTAAGAGGGCTTTGACTTTGGCTCTTTCATACCATTTTAGTTCCTCCTCTCTCGGAAGATTAACTAAACGTTCTTTTTAGATAGTGTTTCGAGATCAATCTCTTGACTAGATAGGGGAGAGATCTCAGCTTTTTTATCAATGTTGTCTAAAAGAGCCAACAAAGTCTTTTTTATTTTCGATGAGACCCTGCTGTATGTTTCGCCCAACCCCTAAGATATTGTCTGAGTCTACTGAAGGGTCGAGATGGGGACTAGTGGGGGTGAATAGTCCCTTTTAAAAACTAATCGCACCGGCTAACCAAAACAAATGCGGAAATAAACTTATCGGTCTAGCCAAGACTTCACCCCTCTAACTAAGACTCTAAATCACCTCACAAAAGATCCTACACAAGAAGAGTGAGGTGACAAGCCTAGCTTGAGCTCCTAATCAAATCTAATGCAAGGTCACACAAACCTAAGCACTAGTACTTCAAGCACGGGTGAGCTCCTACACAATTCTAGTAAGCACAAGCACAAAGCTCCTAAGCTCACTAGATGCACAATGGACAAGGCAACACATGCCTAACCCAAAGACTCAAATTACCTAGCTACACAAGCTAAGCAAAGTAACTAATCAAGCTACACAAGCTAGATAGTTACAACTACTCTACTCAAGCACAAGCACAAGCACAATATATATATGAATGTAATGACAAAGCTTGAGATAAGAGAATGCAAACCACCGCGAAGTGTGGACACAAGATGACACCGGTGATTTTTTTTCACCGAGGTCTCGGGAAGCTTGCCAACTTCCCCTACTCCTCGTTGTGTCGACCAACACTTTAGTGGTTCCACGGTTTGGCGAATCACCCGGTGATGATTCTCAAGCTTAATGGCGGTGCCAAATCCCACGGTGGGAGCTCGATCGAGACACTCACACGGTGTGAGTTCTCTAGCCAATCCCTCAGAAGGTACCGTGTGAACCCACACACAAGTGTGGTAGCTCAATGACACGCTCCACTAGAGTTGCTCTTCACGATCCCCTCGAGGTGAGCACGAACCTCTCACAATCTCTTCTTCGAGAGCACGCGACAAGCTTCCTTGCGTGCTTCACGAAGCCTCTTGCCACCAAGCCGTCTAGGAGGTGGCAACCTCCAAGAGAAACAAGCACACCGGCTTGCAACACGAACACCTAGTGCCACGAATGCGATCTCTCAACGCAACGCACTAGAACTCGAACTCTCACTCAAACGGATGAACGATATCAAGCATATGTGAGTGGGAGGGCTCTCAAGCACCACAATACAAGCCACCAAGGCTAGAATGTGCTTAGCCACCAGCCAAAGCCGGCCACCCCATCTATTTATAGCCACAAGCCAAAATAGAGCCGTTGGGGTGCTTACAGCGTTGGTTGATCGGGGGCCTACCGGCCGGACTCACCAAATGAAGTCCGGTCCAGCGTCCGTCGCTCCGAGCGTCCGTCAGAACGGACAAGGCCATCGGGCCCACATACCTAACGGCTACTTGAAGCGTCCGGTGCATGCTTCCGGTCATCACCGGAAGCTTCCCGGCCCTCGCGTCCGGCCGCAGGCCCGGTGAAAACGCCGCTTGAGCTTTACGCGAGACGCGGCCGGACGCTTCCCCCGTGAGCGTCCGGCCAAGCCTCCTCGCCCGGCCGAAGGTACACCGGCCGACGCTTTCAAATAAAAACTCCACCGAAACACCGACGCCTTCTCTTCCTTTGCTTCGACATGCTACCCATCAAGTATACCAAACTTGAGCACGAGGAATAGCATGTTTTCATCTCCAACTTGCATCCGGCGCAATAGAAAATATGCATCTCATTTTCTCGAAAAGCGCCCGAATCCCGCCGCAAGCTTCGGCGGGAGGATGAGCGGTTCCCAAACCCAACTCAACCCCCGCAATCACGCCGCCTTTGCAAATGTGCCAACACCACCAAGTGTACATCACCATGTGCAAGTGTGTTAGCATTTTCACAATCATTTCAAAGGCCGGGTTAGCTCTTGTCACGCCACTTTCGATCCTAACACATCGCAAAGTTAGATCGCTCAAGTGGCACTAGATGACCGATATGCAAACCAGTTTGCCCCTCTTAATAGTACGGCCATCTATCATAAACCCGGTCATAAACTTCTCTAAGCTCCTCATGACCGGGTGAAATGAAATGCCTATAGGTTATACCTTTGCCTTGCGCATTTCCATTCCGCTCCATCTTCTAAGTGCCGCCGATGCAACACATGCACCAACACGATCAAGAATGATATGATCCACTCCATATCATCACATGACCTTCTTGGTCCATCGATCTCGACCTCACTTGCTCTTCACCGCTATTGCGTCGGTCCATCGGCGCCAAGTCCGATGACTTGCCCTTCACACTTGCAACCGGTCCTTCAAGCCAAGTCTTTGTCTTGATCTTCACCACCTTGGTCACATGACTCCATGTCATGTTTCATATGCAATAAGCTCCTTCATTGCATCATCACATGTGTGAACTAATCTCCCGTGTATTATCTCAATCACACATATTAGTTCACCTAATGTTGACACTCAATTACCAAAAACCACAAGGGACCTTTCATCTACGGATCTTGAATTGCCATCTTTCAAGAGGGGTAGACCCGGAGCATGGAGATTGCCAGATATTTGCAACCATATCATAAAATCCATCTCGTATCAACCATCCCCTCTCAAATTTGAAAGGACGATTGTTGGTAAGGTGGGTCGAAGCGCCAGTGTTAAGCACTAGGGGGGTGTGGTCTGAGATATTCCTATCCCTAGGCTCTACTGTTGATAATGGGAACATGATTTTCCAATCTGTGCTGACTAGAACTCTATCCAACTTTTCAAAGGTTGGATTGTCCCCTGGCCCCGCCCATGTGTATTGGCGGCCAGCCATTGTAATTTCTTTAAGCATAAGAGATTCAATGACAGCATTAAAAAGATTTGGCCATTTAGGGTCAAAATCCCCGAACTCTTATCTTCGGCTCTCTCATTATGTTGTAATCTCCTCCAATAATATATGGAAGGGATTCTTTAGAGCACGTGTTGGCGAGTTCTATTAAAAAAGCACTCTTGTTCTGAAGCTGTGCTGGCCCATAAACCGTATATAGCACAAATTTGAAGTCATTTGATTTGACTCTTAAGGTGAATTTTACATAAAATTCGCCCTCATCAATGGCTCCAATGTCGAAGACATTCATGTCTCGCACCTAGCGGGATACCCCCGACCTTCCGTGGGGTGCCATGGTGTGCCAAAGAAAATCATGTCCTGCACAAAATTTTTTAGGACATGATCCGGGAAGGAATCCCGGCCTCTTTCGGATAGAGCAATAAAATTAATTTGCTCTTCCTTAACTAATTCAGCCAAGAATCTATGTTTAGCCAAGTCTCCCGGACCTCTGCTATTCCAGAAGACTCCCTTCATTTTAAAACAATTTTAGAAGGGGTTTTTGGCTTCTTGGGAAGTTTGCCATTTTTAGTATTCTTGGCATTATTATATTTCTTCATGCGACGGAGTGGAGAGAGATCTATGATTTGATCATTCTCCTCTTCCTGCAAATTCTCATTTAGATTACCACAGGCGTCGATGAGAATTGCATCAAGTTGGTTATCCTGCTCATCCTCACTCTTAAGATTGGAGGGATGTATAGATTTAGCAGAACCATTCTTTTTAGACGAACTTACAGTTAACCTATCAACCTTTAAGTTTTTTAATTTAACTACAGCTGATGTGTCTAGGTTGATGCCTACCCTACCAAGGTTTGATAAAACTTTAGAATCTGGAAAGGTAGTGAAAGAGTTACCTGGAAATTCGAGGTTTTTCTTTGCTGCCAGTCTGTCTCCCTTGAGGAGGGTATGGACGTCCGCCGTTGCCGCGTTTAGCGTGGCGCGGTACCTTGACGGGTGCCGCTGTAATTTCAGGTACCATCTCCCCCACGGCCTGGGAAGAGGTGTCCACGGATTTGAGCACCGCCAGTGCAAAGGTCGCAGCTTGGCGTAGCACGTGGTGAGGTGGCTCCCGGGTTGGTGCAGGGGTGGCAGCAGCATGTGGCGATGTCGGGGTAGAGCCACGTGCCGCCAAGGTGTCCTCCATGCCCTTCTCCACGGTCGAAGTAGTGGACAAGGGGGTAGCAAGCGCCCCCCTGCACAGACGCCAAAGTCGGAGAGGCCGTCAGTGGCGTGCCCCCTCCCGAGGGCGGCCACCAAATGGGAGTGTCGCCTCTCCCTCCACGGTATCGACCCCCTCGACACCCTCGTCGATAGAAGGCGACGGGGTCCCGAGCGAAGCACCATCCACCATGGGTGTAGCGGGGAGTGATGGGGCGGGGTGGTGCACCCCCCACCTCACCGCCACCGACGAGTTGCCCCCCCTCCGTGGGGGGCAGGTGGCCAGCGAAGAGGGCAGCCCGGCCCCCTCCACCATGACTCCACCCCCCCGCCTTGGCGAGATAAGGCGGTGGTGGAGTCCCTCAGCGTGGGCGGGCGGCAAAGCAAGCACCGGGCGGTATTGCGGCCTCGACCACCGCAGAGCGATCAAAGAAACACTTGCCACCCCCGTGCTTTGGGCATGTCATGGCACATAAAATTTGTTTTTCATCATCAGATATATTGTGTCGGATCGATGTTAAATTTTGACCATTATCGATAATTGTGTATCCACTAAATTACCCAATTATCTATAAAGCGAGTTGTCGATCTATATGGATACAAAGCCCTCCCAAACGGAGCTCATAAAACAACTTTGGTGGCGTTTTTTTCATGTTGTTTTTTAAAACATTAATCGATGTAATCCGAAAAAGTACAAAAAATATAAAAAAAAATACAAAACCCACGGAGGAAAGGTCACCATTAATTGGTGTAATCCTCACGCCGCGACGGCAAAGTCGTCCCGTCCACCTCCGCCTCCTCCTCCTCCTCTGCAGCTACGCACCCGCCCACCATCACAAATCCTCCTCGCCACAGCCGTGCCGTCACGCCCGCCGCTGGCTTTCGCTTGTCGTCGTGCCACGACGCCTCCTCAAGGGCCCACCACCGCCATCACCACACAATTGCGTTCTTGAGAGAAAGCGATGCAAATTGCTTGCTCGCTTCGTTGGTAGGCAAAATGCCGACTTCGCTTTGTGTGTTCCGGTAGAGCCCGTTTTAGTAGGTAGAACTATCGTGCACGAGCTATCTTAAGATTGGGTCATCCTTTTCTCCTCTGTTGGAGATAGCCTAATAATCATTTGTTTCTCGGCGCTAAATGACGTCTTTTTTTGTCGAAGTAGGTAGGATGCAGTGTTATGGCATCACTTTTTAATAAATATTTTTATTATCTTTTTAATGAATATTTTTTTTAAAAAGATCAAAATTATGCTCTGGAGACGGTATCATTGTCAGAAAAAAAAAAAAACACTTCCTGTGAAGTCGTGTTCCGTTTTGCTCCGTACTTGGGCAGGGGGCAGGGGGCGGGGCAGGCCGCAGGAGGGAGCGGCCGCCACTGCTGCTGCAGGTGTGCTCGCTCTTCCTCCCCTCCTCTTCTTCCATTCGATTGCTACGCGAGCGATCCGTGATTATTTGCCTTGCTTCTTCGGATCTGCTTGCAGATTCATCATTCATGGCTTCCTAATGCTCCATTTCGTTTCCCGATGCTGCAGCTCCTCTGAACGAACACCACCTGTTCGACGAAATACCCAAGCGAGCCGACCCCAAGGCAGACGCGGCCCCAGAGGGTGCGGGATGCAGGATCAACGCCTTCCCCGACGTCCTCCTCTGCCGCGCGATCTCCAGCCTCGACGCGCGCGAGCTCGTGCAGACCTGCGTGCTGTCGCGGCGCTGGCGCCACCTCTGGCGCTCCGTGCCCCGCAACAACGCCACCTAAACCACGAGCGTGACACGTGCTGTTCAAGAAGTTCGTCACCCGCTCCCTGATGCGCCGCAACCCTGTTTCTTGGACGAGTTCCGCCTCTGCTACCACGTAGGGAGCCACAGCCACCCGTCTGTGGATCCGCCATGCCTTACGCAGCCAAGCTCGCACCATATGGAGCTTAACTTGCGGTTCAATCCTCTGGTGTTTGCTTCAACCTGCTCCTTGACAAGCCTGTACCTTTGCGTTGTTCTCGTGGAACCTCCTTTCTTCAGTAGCCTCCGAACGGGCTGCACCGTTGGAACGTCTCGTCTTGATTTGATGCATCATTTCCTCTCACACACTCAAAGATTTGACCATCAGTGGCGAATCTATGTGCAAATTCCGTGGAAGAGCATCTATTTCTATTCCAAGCCGCTGTCATGAAGAATACCTCTTCGGAGCATCCTTTGATGTTGGTACCCCAGATGATAAGGTCGATAATGTCTGTCAGTTTCTCAGAGGCCTTTCCCATGTTGCAAATTTGGAATTCTCTTACAGAGGGCCAACGGTACGCTTCTTAATTAGGTTTAAAATGTATTGAATGTCCATACTGGTACTAAATCTGTTTAAATTATAGCTCATTTGACACCCGAACTTTGACCACTCACCTTATTCAAACATTTGTGCAAAATAACACTTCTTTTGTTGTGGATTGCTTTATTAACAAATGGTCTTTACTGAATGACTTTGACTAGTGTTGTGTAAATGTTTTGAATAAGATGAGTGGTCAAACTTAGGGAGTATTTACAAGTTGGATGCCAACAGCTAGGCATGGCATTTGTTCTCCGTTTGCTGCCAAACCTATTCTGATGTCAAGTTCTCTAGTGCCAACGTGACATAATCAAGTTCTTATTCTCGGTTAATTTTGTGCATTCACTTAACTGTTGGCTGAGCATTGCCTCAGTTGCTTCTTTCGCACAGAAAAGAAACTTAAAAAAAAAAAAAACCCATTTAGTAACATATCCAGTGCCTTTCTATCATCAATTCATTACAGTGTATGGGTTCCAAATACCTGGAAATACTTGTCCTATATAGGAGGGTGTCTCAAGTAGCCATGTGCATCCCAGTACCTACAATCAGCTCACTATGATCCAGCATATTGTCCACTTATTTTTGTCCTTTCACCAGCGTCTCTATTTGACTTTGCCTGGTAATTTTGTAATTTCCGAGTTCATGTTCTCCAAGATTTCAGAAAATAGGCAGAGTGCTGTGTAATGCAGGTTCCTTTTATTAAAAATAATGTCTGCTTATGTTGTGATTTTTGTCAGATACTATGTCCTGAAACTATAGTTCTTCCTCATTAGCACATGCCAGTTAATTTTGGCATGTTCTGAATTTATTTGGCAACATTGTTGAAGTTTAAACTACAATATGGCATAAATTTGTGAACCCTGTATTTCAGCTGAAGATGGAGAATTTATTGTGGTGCCCCAAAATTTAACCTTAAAACCCTGAGACTTGGTGAATATGGTGTCTCTGCTGTGACTTCTATGCATTGCTTGTCTTCCTTCAGAACTCACCTAATCTGATTAAGCTAACTCTGGTAATCCGAGAGGTACAGCTTCCCTGCACATGTTTATTGCTCTTTGCATGATAGCCGATGCATGTGCCATCAAGGTTAAAAAAAGAATGTATGGTTTCATGTTGTAGCTGCCTCGGGGCCAGGATTCATAGGCGACCAAGAAGAAAGATTGTTTACTTGTGAGCACCTTATAGTGGTTGAAATTGTTTGCTCGGGCTCGAGTGTTGCGGAGGATGATCCTGTGCTAGTCAGCCTGGTGGATCTGCTACATGTTAATGGCATAACCCCTTCTGTAAGATTTGAGGCCAAACCTACTGTAACATTTGAGTTCTAGGGAAATCCTTACAGATAAAATAATAATAAAAAAGCAATCCAAATGGTTAATCTGCCAAATTCAGAATAAAACTGTATGTTTTTTTTGAGAAACGAATAAAACTGTATGTTAAATTGCTTAATCTACATGGACATCTTCTGTACTGATTTAGTATTCTACACCTCATATATTTAACCTGTGGCAACTGAAGCTTTTTATCGCTGTTCATGGGTTCTCATGAGCATGCAAAGTAGGAGTATTCAACAGGATCTAGTCATATGGCTCTAATGATGATGTTGGCTGTTGATTGACAAAGACATTCAGCATCCCATGTGAAATGAGTGGCGGCTTTGACCTGCAGGCAAGCGTGCGTATCCCTTCCTTGCAAGTTCCCTTTCCTATCAATTAGAATACCCTGGTTGCAGGTTCAAACAAATCACTCCGGTCCCTTTCGATGACACCGTCTTTCCTCCTTTCTTCTCCTCCATTCGTTGCTCCATCCCCACCTCCCAATTCGTTGACCAGTGAAGCTAGATCTGCAGTGTTCTATGAACTGCTCCAGCAGTTTTAGAGTAGAGGTGGGAACTCTGAACTCATAGGTACATACTACTCCAAACAGAGGACTCTGATTCAGTTCGCTCTAAAGGTGGGGATTGGCATGCTTCTAGCATAGACAGGAAGATACACCGAAAGGTATGTATCAAGGCGTGTTCCTGTGTATGCTTGTCTTGATATTTTGGCCCTAGTTTGATGCATGTTTGCAATTTTCTTTCAGTTATCTGAATCATGAACATCGATCTGTGGCATCAACAAGCAAGTGGATTCACAATCAACAGGTACTCAGTACTTCATTGACCCTGCGCTCTTATTGTTTCACAAAGCTCTGTCGCTGAAGTCTGAGGTTGCCCATGTGCATGCTCCAATGTGCAGAAGAAGAGCATAGATGGAGGGGGTCATGGTGAGCGTTGCCACGGGGGCGATAAACTCCCTAATCGACAAGCTTACCACGCTGCTGGCTAAGGAATTCAAGCTGCACAACAGGGTGAACCAAGACATTGCCCTGTTGAAGGATGAGCTGAGCTGCATGAACGCTGTGTTGGAGGAACTGGCCAACAAGGAGGTGCTCGATCTGCAGATGAAAAGTTGGAGGAAGGAAGTGAGGGAGATGGCCTACGACATTGAGGATTGCATCGATAAGTACATGCAGCAGCCGTACCAACAGAGATCTGCTGGAATCATGGGTTTCTTCGGTGTGTACTTGCAGAAAGTCCAGGAGCTGGTAGGTCGCCATGGGGTTTCTCAGCAGATAAAAGAGCTCAAGGATCGAATTGTTGAGGCAAACCATAGAAGAAAGAGGTACAAGGTTGACACTGAAGTTGATCCTGGAACTGCCAACGCATTATTGTCCATTGATCCCCGGTTGCCTGCACTCTATGCCGAGTCATCTGATCTAGTCGGTATTGATATTCCAAGGGATCAACTTATTAATGTGCTAGATGATGGGGTGAAGTCATTAAAGGTAATTTCAATTGTGGGACTTGGAGGGCTGGGCAAAACTACTCTTGCAAATGAAGCTTATAAGAAGATTAGCTGGCAATTCGATTGTAAGGCTTTTGTGGCAGTGTCCCAGAAACCGGATGTAAAGAGGATTTTACGGATCTTGGTTTCTCAAGTTAAGAATCAAGATTATGCTAATACAGAAACAAGGGATGCGAATTGGCTCGTTGATGCACTGAGGGATTTCCTCAAGGACAAGAGGTGTGCTCTCTGTTTTATATTGTGAGTCCTAGTATTTAAAACCCAGTCTCCATTCCAAGTTACGCTACCTATGAGGCACATTCTCAAAGTCCATCTACTTAGTACCATTTAATTAACTACAATGCTAATGAATCTCTTCTGCAATAAGCATGTTTGTCATTATACCATCAATTTTAGAAGAAGCCATGCATGCTATTTTGGGATTATTTTGTAACATGGTATGAATTTGGCATGAAACAGTTCAATTCCCATATATTTAACTTTGCCTATTTTTAATCATTATTTATGATTCAATTGTCTAATAATATGTTCTCATTTTCAAGGTACTTCATTGTAATTGATGATATATGGAACACCCAAGCATGGAAGACAATTAAATGTGCGTTGCTTGAGAATATGTGTGGCAGTAGGATAGTGGTGACAACAAGAATTGCTACAGTTGCCAAATCATGCTGCTCTGGCCACCATGGTACTCTTTGTGAACTAAGGCCACTAAGTGAAGCTGACTCCATGAACTTATTTCACAGAAGAATTTTTGGCTCTCAAGATCTGTGCCCAATCAACATTAAAGATGTTGCAACTGAAATTGTCAATAGGTGTGGTGGTCTGCCATTGGCGATAATTACAGTTTCTAGTTTGATGAGTACTAAATCAGATAGAAGGGAAGAATGGCTGAATATACGTGACTTCGATTGGTTTTGGATTTCAAAATTATAATGTAGAAGAAATGGAGAGGATTTTTGTCCCTGAGTTATAATGATCTTCCCTACCATTTGAAAACATGCTTTTTATATCTAAGCATGTATCCAGAAGACTATGAGATCGACATGCATCAGCTTGTGTAAGGAGGTGGATAGCAGAAGGATTCATAAGGGTCAAAAAGTGGGAGAACCTTAGTGGATGAAGGGACATGCTATTTCAATGAACTTATAAACAGAAGTCTGATCCAACCTGCAGGTATCGGGGTTGATGGTCAAGCAATGGCATGCCGTGTGCATGATATGATTCTTGATCTCATTATATCCAAGGCAGTTGAAGAAAATTTTTGCAGTTTAATTGGTGATCCAATGCAAATACTGCACTCACAGCAAAAAGTCCGCCCGACTCTCGATTGACTACCGTCCCCAAGAAACTGTGATGTAGCAGTCAACCTTGAATTTTTCGCATGTACGGTCTCTTAGCATATTTGGATATTCTGAAAAGATGATTCCTATTTCAAACTTTCAAGTTCTAAGAATGTTGGATCTAGAGAGTACTGCAAAAATGCACAACTGTTATCTTGAGAACATAGGGGGCCTATTTCATCTGAGGTACCTAAGGATTGCAGGAAACAGCATCACACGTCTTCCAGAACAGATAGGAGAGCTACGGTTTTTGGAAACATTGGATCTGCGTCGTACGTGGATAAGAAAAATTGCCGGCAAGCATTGCTAAATTGCGCCCGATTGATTTTTCTATTGGTTAATGGTTCACAGTTAATGGATGGGGTGGGAAACATGCAATTTTTGGAGGAACTGTCAGGTGTATCGGTGTACAATGAATGCTCAACAAATTCTTTGCAGGAGTTGGGCAGCCTGACCAACCTGAGAACTCTTCGGCTAACATGGCACATTAGTGACTCGGCGCAATGACAGTGCAGCATACACAGATATCTTGGCTTCATCACTTGGCAAGCTTGTTAGTTCCAGACTAAGTTTTTGCGTATCAACAGGGGGCCTGGTTCTGTTCACATCCCTCTTGATTCTTGGCCCTCACCTCCTCATCTTCTGCGGGAATTATGCATTTTGAGGTGCTGCTTTGGAATGATCCCAGAATGGATGACTTCAATGGCCAACCTCTACAGGCTCCACATCAGGGTCACGCAAGTGACACAGGAAGTCCTCGATATCCTTGGGAGCTTGCCTGCCCTGCTAGACCTGGAGCTTCGATCAGAAGCTGCAGATGATTGCGCCATGGAAATGCTAAGCTTTTGCAGCAGTAAATTCCGATGTCTGAAGATCTTGCGCTTGTACGGCCCGATCATGGGTCTGATGTTTCAGGCTGAAGCCATGCCACAGCTGGAAACATCCTCCATTGAAATAAGAGCATGCAGAGCACAATCCACACTTGCTGATCATCCCGGTCTTGGCATCCACCATCTCACTTCGCTCAGGGATCTCAATGTCTGGATTAACTGCGGAGGGGCAAGGGCTGCAGAGGTGGAGATGTTGGAGGCTGCCCTCAAGCATGCAACCAAACTACTTCCCAGCTGCCCGACGCCACGTTTCTATAGAGATAATGAAGAGGGGATGGTGAAAGATGAGGCACATGAGCAGCGAGGATGATGTCGACGACAAGATTCAACTAACATGGGAGATATGTAGAATGAAATGATCTTTGTGCAGGCACAGGCCGGGATGCAATGATGTGCTCGTAGACATTATTAGTCAAGCAGCCTATAAGTCAAATCTCTACAAATGATGTGCTCGTAGAGTACAGTACAACCTACAATTTATACTTGACAACTTTCACCAGAAATCTTCACAAGAACACTGGCCATCCTTAAAATGATGGAACAGATACAAGTCACGAATAACTATCTCCCGCTCTGAAGCTTGGCTTATGAACTTAATTGCTTCATCACGCAGATTCTTGAAGATTCGAAGTGGCACCCCAATCGGGGTGCTGATAATCCCAAATGCGATGGCAATCCTCTCACTGTGGAACTTTAGATTTGTTTCTCTCTGTTCCTCTTCAACATCATGAACAACAAGATCCGTTCTACTTGTGTAAGCCAGTTCCTTCAGCCTTACCATCAGCTTCTCCAAGAAAGCATAAATTTCATCTGATCTTGGGTGTGACATGTCGCCTGCAACAAATGTGTGCACAGCATTCCCCAGATGGATCCATGACTGACCTGGCTGTTTCGTAACTCCGCTATCCCTCATTGAACGCCTAAGCTTAAAAGTGTGAAGCCATTTGCTGTTGGTAGCATACATGTTTGCCATCAGAACATATGATCCAGCATCACACTGTTCTAGTTGAATAACTTTTCAGACGCCATTTTTGCGTACTCCGTGTGCTTGTGTAGTCGACAGGCTGACAGCAATGTCTTCCAAAGAATAGCTTCATGGCTGATGTTGTTTTCCTCAATGAAATTTTTGGCTTTGTCGAGTAGTCCAACTCGACCATAAAGATCAATCATGCAATCGTAGTGCTCAGTGCTAGGAACAATCCCATGCTCTTTTTGCATAAGCTCAAAGTAGTGGCTTCCTTCACTGACCAATCCACTATGGCTACAAGCAGATAGAACAGCAACCATGGTTATCTCATTTGATGCAATATTTTTGGCTATCATTCTGTTGAAGATCTCTATAGCCTTTGTTCCTTGCCCGTAAGTTGCATAGGAGTACATCATCGTAGTCCAGACAGTAACATTCCTGTCCTGAGCTTGATCGAATATCCTGCGAGCATCTTCAAGGCTGCCACACTTCTAATACATATCAACAATGGAAGACGCCAACGGTGCATCCAATCTCTGTCCAGCTTTTCAACAAATCCATGCACTTGCCTGCCTCGCTCAACCATGCCTGCATTCGCACAGCTTGCGCCCATGCTGCCCTTCTTCCCAGCAGCAACGCTCCGCACTACGGCGCCAACGACCGCCCCGGCGCCACCCACGGCCCAAAGGATTTGGGCTGTGACAGTAATATCACAACTGAACTAATCTAATATGTCATATTTTTCATCGGTGTAGACAAAATCAATAGAGAATTTACTAGTAGTAGCGGTCAAGGTGGTGGAAGTTTTGTATAGTACGCTATACAACGATTTTCAAAGGTACACTCATTTTTTTTCCATGGACGGCACTATCAAGACTTGTCTCTGAAAATGATTCGAAAGACAATCCTTTTCTAAAATATCAATTTCTACACAAAAATTAATATTTCCAACCGTCCCTAAAAATGTTTTCTACTTTTAGAAAGGAACGCTCACCTTTATGTCAAAAGATTGCTCTTTTAGAAACGGTGCACCAGAAATCTTTTGACCTTTATGTCAAAGATTGTTCTTAAAACGGTGCTCCTAAATCATTAACCAAAATCATAAAACGGCAATACAACTCAAAATAAGCACCATCAATCCACCACTTCAATTTAGGAGCTCACAAAATTAATACAAGTTCTCAATTTGGATTTAAGGATATAAAACAAGCATCATCTATATATATCTATACGTACATGCATGCAAAGATCAAGATAATCGAAGTGCTGGTCGGATCATTCGTTCATTCACCAATAAGATACTCCTTACGCTAGATGTCTAAAACACGACTGATGAGTACAGCTAATCATCAGTAGTAGATAGATCACAGATGAAGAATACTATCATTCCATATATATATAGAAAGGATACTTAAATATTCTTGTCGCTTGGTCTCCTTAAAATATTCAGATTATCCTATTATAAACATCGGATTATCCACTTTTAATTATCAAATAATTCGTCCGATGGATTTTGTTAATGCCATATCCTACACCGTATCCGCATATAGTCAGATTCGGATTATTCACATCCGTCACGGATATTAAAAAAAACACTTCTTCATATTCTTAAAATTTGTATTGGAGCGGTGTATTATCCAGGACCACTTTCATCCCTAGCCAGCAATGGTTATGTATTATCACCGTCCATGTTCACAAAAATGATAATAAAACTAGCAGTGAAGGAGTGATGAAATTTTGTGCAGTTGTTTGAACCATTTGAAGTTCGTTAAAATCAAAATGTCTCGAATAGAAAAGTTAGGTCTCATTTAACAAGCTTTCCCTATCTTTGGCTCCTTTGAATATTTTAGCATGGAATCAGAGCAGACAAAGCCCCCAGACGAGCTGTATGATGAAAATTGGATGAACACCCAATCGCGCAGTCTACCGTCTCGCGTGTCTGAGATCCACAGTCACCGTAACGTGGTTTGCACGCGGCAGAACCGTTGGCGCCGGTTATCAGCCTGTCATCCTTGAAGGACCAAAACGGCGACGGCGACCAGGGGGGTGGTGGTGAATGGGGCCGTAAATTTTTCTTCGAAAATATTTAGGTCAATGTCCCAACTTCACCTCGGAAGAGCAAACAAAGCACCGAGATGTCCACGACCCAAAATATAGAGTGGATGCTCCCTAGGAACACAGCGGGACACCTCAAACGCGATCAAACACGACTGTCGAGAAAGGAGATTGAACCGAGCGATAGAAAACGAAGAAACTTCGGCTCCTATAGAGAAGATCGCGATTTCCCGAAACTAAAATACTTTCAACTAGTGACAGGAGCACTTAGATAAAATCCTCGGATCGATAGAAATTCATTGCAAAAACCGGGTCTCAAATCGAAACTTGAACGTGCAAACTACAGATGAAAAAGCAACCTGAAAATAGCCCGAAAAATCAACCCGTAAATGCCTCGGTTTGAATCAGCAAGAAAGCTTTAGGAACCGAGAGATCACAGGAGGGAAAATTCCAGAGCTTAGGTGTGCTCTCGCTGAGAACAAAAGCTGCATGTTTGCTGAACCTGCAGAAGAGACACACGAGCAAGACAGAAAGCAACAATCTTGTATATCGTGAATGCTGTGGTAACCAAATTGATATATAAATTAATGCTCTAATGATTACCTCATGATTGTTAGAAGTAATTCACGTATGCAATGCAACAGAATAGATAAAATGCATACTGAACTTGACTGGATTCAATTCCCGATCAATCAAAACTGCTGCTTGCTATCTACCTTGAGAAGTACATGCAGAGAGTGAAGTTACGAACTAGACCTGACTTGTTTACCTTGCCGACCTGACAACCTGCTGCAAGCTGCCTGACGAGAAGCTGTTGCTGGCTGCCTGAAGGACTAGGACTCAGCTCTTGAGAACAGCAGTCCTGATGACAGCGCCCCGCTCGGACAAGCGCCTGAATGATGATGGTGAACGCTGGGCGCTGATCTGCACGAAACTGAAGAAGATCGTAGAGAGCACGGGTGAAAAACCAACGATCGGACGCGCCGCTACTTGGTGGTGACGTCGATCAAGTCATCGAGACCCACATCGGATGCCAGACTCAGAGAAAAACAATGTTCGATGGAAACTCAACAGCGGGAACCAGATGCGCCGCTGTTCATCGCCATTTGAGAAGCACCTCACCGCTCAAAACCAAAAAGGCAACCTAGATCCTCAGATCGAGATCAACGAAGATCTAATTAAAGAAAAACGAATCCATCCAGAGCTCCTGAAAAAGACCACGTACGTGATAGTACTAGATCAAAAGACAAACAAAATTGTCCAGCCGCACGAACAGAAAATTAATCGGATTAAATCAAATACTCCACAAAAGACTCCCAAAATTCTCACAAGAGATCTTCATAGAGTCAGTCGCTATTCCAGAAAAATCATGGCCCGATCCGAACTCGAAATTTAGGAATTTCAGATCACAGGCAAGAACGAAAATTGGGAAAATAAATAGAACATAGTGAACGAAAATCACAGATTCAATTTCAAAATCCCGGAGGACACATAGGAGGATTTGGGCCTCCTGTTCCCACTCAAAGATCACAGGTTCCAATCTCAAATTACACATACGAATCATATGGACCTCTCTCTAACAACCCTAAAGAACAAAGAAAAACACGGTAAAAAAGAAAAACGCGAATGAGAGAAGTAACGGAGGTTGGGGACTCCCTCGCCTATTTAACAGGTTTATTTCACTTTATTTCACTCCCCATTTTATCCCTAAGCCTAATTAGAGCCAAACCAAAATAGCCATGGGCGATATGGTCCGACTTCGGGATAAACTTGATTCGGCGGCCACCGCGCCTTCTCCACCGGTAGCTTCGCCGGCGACGCGAACTCCCGATGCCGCCACGTGTCGTCCTTCCGCCATCGAACCTCAGCCCAGGTTTTGAGGCCCAAACCCTCAAAACCCGCCGCCGATGGTTTTGAGGCGAAACCACCAAACCGTCTCGACACATGTCACCGCCGCCTTCGACCGCCCGGCGCCAAGTCTTTTGAGCCTCCCGCCGACATGCACGCCCGTCGTCTTGACCCGATCGACATGGTCACTCCACGCGTCCTTGCACTTGTCGATGTCCCAAGTGTCACCACCATAGCCGGCCACCCGGCGCTCGGTCCCTCGATCCAAGCCTCACGTCCGTCCTTCACCGCTCCAGTCCATCGGCCACGGCACGTCCTCCTTGATCTTCACCTGCCGTTGACCACCGTCCTCGAGCTCAACACCGCACCACACAAGCTAAGAAACAACGTCTTCCAACACACCGCGTGTGTGCCGGGTGAAGGTAACCGAGGTAGAAAGAAAGTGAAAATAGAATAAAAAAAATATTGAGAGTTGACAATGACTCATCACAAAATCTAAACACAAATGATTATAATCAACCATGTGTTCGCAATCTCCCCTTGATGAGTGCATTGGCAACACCAACACAAAAGACAGAAGAGGGAGGAAGAAGAACTCACCCAAATGACCAAAAGCCAAGGAAAAGCATAACGGGGTCATTTGTGATGAGCAAAGACAAGAGCAAAACTAGACCCTCAAGACAGAGGCAAAGGCTCGACACATCTAGCAACTCCCCCTGAAAAGATGCAATCTCTCAAATGCATGCACACTCACTATCTTTGTGAACATTTTTCTCCCCCTTGTTGGCATATGCACTTGTCAAGATCGTTTAAGTTAGAGCCCATGATTGCAAAACTCCCCCTTGAAACATGCTATGGATGCACAGGTTTTACAATGCAAGAGCTTCGAGGATTATAGCAAGTCAAATGAGAGGATACTCTAACTAGTATCATGCCAACAAAGCACAAGTGCTAGCAAACGCTCAAAGCGATCAAATGGTATGAAATATGGCAATGAAGCAATGTTGACCAAATTTTAAGCATTTCTGAGAGAGGGGTTCACCACTGAAATAAGCACATAGCACATATAAGCAGAAGATCAATCAAGTGCTAAGACATGTACACAGATGAACTACCCCAAACAAAGTTCACACATCATGCAAAAGATTGGCCCAAGTTATGATTTCATCATTTTTAGTTATTCATTGGAGTTTGCAGCGAGTTTCAAAAATTGGGCAAAACATGTGTGTGCGAGTGGTTATCCACAACCGTCAGTCTTACTAATCAACCATGTCAAGCCTATCTTTGTGAGCAATGAGAAGCTTAAGACATGGTGCGGATCAACCACAACCTAGTCCAAGTTCATTTCAAAGTGCAATGAAGAAGCGGTCTCAAACTATGAAGTGGGACGATTATGGACCCATCTCGATCTTTTCCAATCACTTAGCTTAGATTGCAGATTTTAGACATATAAGCATCAATGGATAACTATGGATTTTCTTTTCTAATGCAAGGCTAGTGCTATAATGTAAATATGCTAAAGGAAATAATTATGCAATGCAAGGAAATAAATATGGATAACTACCGATATTACCTTTTTTCGTGAGGGTTCAGTGTTTTAAGTCCTCTGAACAAGACTTCTTACCTTGTTGTTTCCTTGAGCGAATTACACCTGATCTTGACGGTTGTGCTCCATGTAATGGTGAAGGACAACGTCACCCATGTTCTTTTTGGGTCTTATGAGTTGGAGTGAAGGTAGACAATGTCTTGTTTAGTGTGCATGCTTGTAGGACATTCACTTGTTAAATTCTCGAGAGACTGGTAGGCTTCTCCACCATTTTGCTCAAAGTGTGTCCCCGCTTTTGCAAAGTCAATGTTGAGATCAAGTGCATGTGCTCATTGGTGGGGAAAACACCAACGAGAACCAAACTTTATTTATTCTTCTCTAACCATAGGCACATCAAACAAGATAGAGTTGATTTATTATACACTTTTTTCTTAAACCTAACTTGGGTGACAAGATCGGGAAGATTGAGCATGATTGTTTGTGATTAAAACATTTGACGAGATCAAATCTAGCTCATTGACTCTTGGAAGGATTTTCTTATCTAAACATGATGTATCAAAGGCATGATATTGATTCTCTTCTTCCAAAGCAAGGTGTGCAACATTCTAGCTTTACGAGATTAGGACTATGAAATCAAAAGGGTGGTGGTAGGAACAACTAAAGAAACAAAACATGTTGAGCTAAAGAAGTTGGATTAGGCAAGGTTGTTACTCTAACATGTTTGAATCTTTATTTATGAACGAGCCATTCGGAAGGAAAGCTTAAGCAATGATAACTTACCTCAAGATGTTACCTTATTATTGGAGTGTGATAGCGTAGCACCTTGTTGGTATTTCTTAGCGTAGCGACAAAGTCATAAGCGCCGCGAAAAGTACCGTTGTAGCACTTCACCTAGTAGTATTCCGTGTCAATTTCCACGAGGGAACGGGTGCTAAGTCTGTTCTCCTAGATATCAAGGGTCAAGCATAGGAGGTGATCCTAGGAGCGATGTGTTCTTTTCAGCACTTAGGCTAAGTCGGGCTACTCGCTACATTAATCGAGTATTACTTGAGCATCCGGAGTGCACTTGGTCCGCCAAGCGATGCCGGCCTCTTGCTCTCTTTGCATGGCCGGGCGTGGAGGGAGTACAATGGGCTTAATAGGGCTGTCACCACCTATCCCCTACCTTACTACCGTGGATTGCGGAGCAAACGAGGGGTGATTCATAACTTAGACACCACGTCTACGTTACTTGTCACTACTCTAGCGTCGATCGGGGGATCCCGTCTTTATCGGGGCCCTCTACTAGAGCATTTACTACGGGGGCACACAACGATCCCATAATTCTCGATATAATAAATGATAGCGTGAACTTAAGAATGATACTGAAAAGTAAGACACGAATAACTTCCGCCAATTCGTAGAAGTTACCCGTAGAGGTACAAGGTAGGGAGGCGGGGGCCGAAGATCCCAACTCCGACAAAAGAAAGACCGCGGGGTCGCTACTCCTCTCTTCCTCTCTACCTCTCACTCTCTCACTCCCACTGAAGTGTCTTGGCACTCTCTAAACCACCCTATATGTGAGATGTGGAGTGTAATTCTCGAAGGAATGTGGGGTGAATGATGGATCACATGGTGAAGGAATGTGGGATTCCTTTATTGAATGTGACTTGTGTGAATGGGTGTGGGATGATGTACAAGGGGTATGGGCCTCTTTATATAGGGAAATGAAAGTGATTCTTGGCGGGAGTTTTGGCGCCAAATCCCCCGAAAAACACCGCCATGCACCGCCTCGGCTCCTCGAGTCGGACACGGAGACAAGGCATGGTGGGATCGGGCGCGCGGGCCTGCGGCCGCGCCGCACTGCGGCGGTCGGCCCGTGTTTGGCCGTCCCCGCGCCCATCCTTCGCGTGTGGGGGCTGGTGGCCTAGTGTAGGTCGCCTTTCCGAAGGTGTTTTGGTCCGTTTTGATTCGGTTCGCGGCTGTCACGTTCCCCTTGTCCAAAGCACGATTCGATGTGCGCTTCTCTCTTTCTTTTGGCGTACTTTTACTGTTTCCACGTTTATGCCTCGCAAAACATATTTTCTTCGAATACAAGTGGAAATAGATTAATAGCAAAGGTTCATGTGGTAAAAAGTACGTTATTCATCATGTTATATAAACTAAGTTGGCGGTATAATTTGTATGATAATGACCGCCAACAACTCCCCACACTTAGTCTTTACTGCGTCCTCGAGTAAAACGCAAGACTAGGTGGGTTTACCTCGATGAAATAAAATATGCATACAAGTTATTTCAAGCTTCACCTACACTTGTGAATTTTGATGTGTCTACCATATTAATCTTGGGTAATTGAATTATGGAACAACATGGATTCAAATTCCCTTGCTTGAATAAGTGCGGGGAACTTGGGTTTTCATATGATTTTGAAAATATAAATATAGCGTTGCTCCTCGAATGATTCACTTGGATCACTCAAATATTTGTGTCCGGTTCCTCACCGAGGCATATGAGAGTTTTTCCTTCTTTTTCTTTTCTATTTCTAAAAGCTTATATGGATCTTTGGGTATGGAAAAGATATGAAGGCATACTTACTGCATATATTGCTTGGGCCAAAGCTTGGATCCAAGGAAAAGGATGGCATACCCCTAGATCAAGAAGTGCATGTGTGTGGATATATGGTGGCTATCCTATTTCTACTATGCTCCTTGAAATATCTCTCTTTTATTGAGACTTTGGAGAAAATATTTGTGAGAGCATGGGCTATCTTTGTTTCTTTTCTTCATTTTTTTTATAGAGAGGCGGGTATCTAAGTACCCATTGTTTTATTTCGGACACTTGTCCATTTTTTTTTCTCTATTTCTTTTTATGTTTATTCTTTTATTTGATGATAGCCTCATGTCTCTTTTTCACGACTTTTGAGAGGGAGATATCAACAAGTGTTTGGAGCATTTATTTTGAATGAACCTAACAAGGATATTTTTTTTTTTTTTGTCTACTCCCAATGTAGGAGAAGAGCTTTTTGTATGGTGGATGGAAGCGTGTTTTAGCGTATTCCCAAGTATAGGGATAGGATATATATGTGGCATGTACGTGATCTTGATCTTGGGGGCATGACAACTATCTCAACAAGGGTCGTGAGACTTGACACAAGCTCAATGCAAAGATAAGTAGCATATATATATGGCAGGTTTTTTGCATTTGATAAACTCAATATGGCTCTAGTAGGAATTTGCATATCATTGAGGAGCATGCTAATTGAATTTTGAATTTTTGAAGACAAATCCCAAGTTCATATAAAAGAGCAAGGTTCAAATCATCCAGGTTATATCACATATTCCAATTACTTAGATAACATGGGGTCCCTATGATAGATATTTCACAAGGCATAGGAATATTAGCAAGGAATAAAGAGTATGCAAGTTTTATCAAAGGATAGCATGGAGAGGGAGCATCCACATTTTTTTTTTTTTAGTGAGGAATAAAAAATATGTTGGTTGAAAGATATTGAGAGATCTAATGAGGTGGAGGTCAAGGATGATTAAATCATAATGATTATACATTTTAATCCTGTTCAAAAGGGGAAGGTAAAAGGATTTGAATTTTTTACTTTATGTAGTGTATGTGTAGGTTTCTTCCCCCACACTTGTTCCTTTGATAAATTATAAAGATAGAGAACTCAAAAGGGACAAGTGTGCATCCAAAAGGTTTTGTCTTGTTGACATGTTCAAAATTAAACTTCAAAGCATTTTGGAAGATGTGAGAGCAAGAGTTTTGCACAAACCGTCATTTGAAGAGGAAGGAGTTAATGGTCGCCGTTAGTTCGTCCTTCTCCTTCTTCATCGTGGATTTCTCGATGATTGTGCATTGTGTTGGGGAGATCTCAGAAGTTTGTTCATTGTGTTTGGGAGATCTCCCCACACTTGGTCTTTCTACCGGTTTTTATTCGAAACAAGAAAAAAAACAAAAAAAAGAGAAACACATGGCTCTATCGACATGAACATTGTAGAGCATTTATTGTGACAACTTTTTATTTTATTTTATATATATATGTTTTTTTTTTATTTTTCTATTTTATTTGTTCACAACAAAGATCACTCAAGCAAGGCTAATCATAAAGAGGCAATGAAAAAAACATAGCCTTGATTCATCTCCAACATAAAAATACTTCCATAGATCATGACAACAATACTCTAAGATCATTAACCAAGGTTCAACACCATGTCAATTTTGATTAAAGGAGGTCTTTTTTTAACCTAAGCACCATGCTTAATTTAAAAGATCTATGGATGTGCTGTATACGAGCTCATCCAAACTAGAGCATAAATCAAAAACATGGGAAGCATAAAGTTTTGGTTCTATGGAGATAAAAAATGAGTGAAAAGTGTTGATGAACATTTATTTCCTTTGCATACCTGGATATACTTACGGCAACATTTTTTTGGATGTAGCATAGAAGTCGTTTTTGTCTGCGTGATCTCCATGTCCAGCGCTTCTCAAGGCTAGGCCACACACACCACGGCGTATGTGCGGGCCATGGGCCCCGATGGTGGCCGCAAGGGCGGGAGGCGAGCCCTTCTTGCTTGTTGAAGCGATGAAGGGTGGAGGTAGGTGGCACATTTGTATTTATCTTGATCATGTGGTGCCAACCTTCTCCTCTCCTCTTCTTTTTTTTCAATTCTTTTCTCTTTTTTTTTCAATTCTTTTCTTTCTTTTAAGCAAGCTTGGGATAACATCATTTTTTTTCTTGACCCCTTGGTGGATGGAACTTGAGATTCTCACCATCTCCCCCCACACTTGGACTTTTTGTGCAAAAGTCAAGTGTGCAAAGTTCGTCTCCCTTAGGAAAGTGTGTTCCACCATCCATGAGTATCAAAGTTTGTCTCTTTTTTTTTTGTCTTGATGTCGACCCCATGTTTTCAAGCATCACATGCCTCTTTTGATCTCCTTAATCGATTTCCACCTGAAATGGTTAGCGACAAGAATACCCGAAGGTGCATACTAACTTGATAACATGTTCTTGCTTTTTATTAATAAGAACAAAGGGAAAAACCTTTTTTTTTGGTGATCCGGGTTATCTCTGGTAGTGCTTTGTTTATGGTCTTAAGCTTGACTTGCGGAATTCTTCTTGCAACTATCAAGGGTGGTGAAGTTCCCAAAAAACTCCACGTGAGCATTATCCATTTAAGATCAAGATGCAAGGTTAGTGCCATTGTGCTACTACAAGATCGATGAAGGCATACACAACCATCCTCTTAGAGAGTTTGTAAGCGAGGATCAAGAGGAAGTTGTGATCCTAGTAGGAGCACATGGTCACAAGTGAGGCAAGCGCTAGAGATCCAAAAGAGGTGAGCATGAAATATGAGGAATCTTAAAGGAAGATTTTTCATGCTCAATCATGGTTTCTATCTTGGTTTCTAGAGTTGGTGCCTCCGGGCATGTCCATGGCACATGAGTTCTTATCCTCAAAAGGTATTTCATGAAAGACAAATGTTGTATCTTGACTATTATCACGAATAATGTTTTGTTGGCTAGAGGGACATGGCTTGTGTTCGAGCGAGGGTGACAGGTGTTTTATTTCACTAAGATGCGAGAGCAACTTAAGTGAATTGAATGGAGTTATTAACTTCGCCTCCTCGACATATCATGGTTGGGATGTTCCTTTGCCACTTGGACTTTTCGGATATGGGTTCGGAGTGGCACAAGCAACTTCTCCCAATTTTTCATCAAGGCTCCCATGGGTATTTTTTTTATGAACAAGGTCTTGAGTGGGTAGCCTATCAAAAGTTTGAAGTTGAGGATGGGAAAGATATAGGGATCTAAGAACACCTCGACTTTGTCAATCTCTAATGGCACGGCCCTTTCGATCCCACAACACTCAAAGATAAGTCCTGATGGATTTTTTAGAGTTTGTCGGTCGGGACTAGCGGTATGTTTCCCAAAAGGGCTTCCGTTGAGAATTGGAACATGATATTAGTCCCACTGTGAGGTTGTGTACGGCTTCCACCAAAAAGTTCCCTTTAACAAACAAGTAATGATGTTGGAAGGTGACAGAATCTGAATTGCTTCAGAAGAATGTTTCACTTCCAATGACCATTTTGTTGATGGTTTAGCTCTAGGGAAAACTTCATTTGTTGTGGGGTTTCTATGCCAAGAGAGGTTTGAGGCTCTCCCATGATCCTTGAATTTGATCGGAAACTTCGAAGGATGAATTTTCCTTTGGTGTTCGTGATATCTCAATAGTCAATCCTAAGGATGGTAAGGGTATAGATTCGGCTGATGAGGGTTTCTCAAAGCTTGACATGCCCGTGTTATGGAGGGGAAAAGGTTCTACAACGGGAGAAGCAAGCTTCTCTAGGATGTGATCAAGGGTCTACCTTTGTTCCATTGTAATTTCATCTATATACGACCCTCCAATGGTCATGTCAAGGCATAGGGCATTGTCTATGTCAAGAATGTTCTGGCATGAACACGTCTCCTTGAAATCTTGTAAGAGGCTAATAAGGTTGTCATAGAGGTCAACCTCTTCGGGCGTGTCATACTCATGGGGAGAGTCTGTCAGCGAAGTTTTCATCTCATGTGACTGTAATGAAAAAATGTTTTCCTCCCCAAATTGACATCTACATCCCCGAATGTTGATAAGAAATATTATTATTTTTTTTAGGGATGCCCATTTGGAATTTTAATTTTTTTTTGGATATCAAAAATGTAAAATTCCCTTTTTTTAATTCTTGTGCAGAAGAATTCGGTCATGTATGGTCTCTTGGCAAAAGCTCGTGTTGTTTGGGTTCTCAAGGATTCCTTGTCACATTTTAGTGCAAGGGATTTGAATGTTTATACCCATAGTAGGATTATACATGACCTCCACAAATCCTTAATAGAGTCATGGAAAAATGTTCATTGAGGGTTTTTTTCAAGGTCGGCTGGGATTGGTGGTTTCTTCAATTCTTCGTATTTCGAGGTGTTACTGAATCCTTCAGCAAGGTCACCCTCGAAAAATAGGAGATCCTACCATGCGGTCCCCTTGGGTTTTGGTTCGGCAAGGGTCTCTATAGGTGTATCGGGTTCGCAAAGCGGCCGAAGAGACTTCCCTTTGATCTGCTTGGATTCTACTCGGATGGGTTCTAGCGGGAGAGTATTCAAAAATATGGTTTAGGAAAGCTCCTCCTTCCGATGGGTTTTTATGTGAAAACGACCCTCCGCATTTATGTACAAGCTGTAAGATGGATGTTCTATCAATGGGTTTTCCAATTTCAAACCCGAAAAGGTTTGGACCAACCATGGCTAAGCCAGTATGAGCTCAAATCTCGAAGGCGTGATTGGCATCGAAGATTGACATGGTTCTAAGAGCTCGCCCTTAGGAGCAAAAAAGGTTTAGAGATGGTTGCTCCATAAATTAAACTAACTAGGAAAAAATACAAAAAAGAATGGCAAGGGGTAAGGGCTCACACTTGATAACTAGGTTTCACAAACTATAACGACAACCGTTCCCCGGCAACGGCGCCAGAAATGCTTGTTGGTATTTCTTAGCGTAAGCAGCAAAGTCCGCAAGCGCACGGAAAGTACCGTTGTAGCACTTCACCTAGAAGTATTCTAGGTACCGAATTTTCACAGGGAACGGGTGCTAAGTCTATTCTCCTAGATATCAAGGGTCAAGCATAGGAGGTGATCCTAGGAGCGATGTGTTCTTTCAGCACTTAGGCTAAGTCAGGCTACTCTGTCTATTAATCGAGTATTACTTCGGGCATCCGGAGTGCACTTGGTCTGCCAAGCGATGTCGGCCTCTTGCTCTACTCTTGGCAAGCGGGACGTGGAGGAGTACAATGGGCGAATAGGGCTGTCACCACCTATCCCCTACCTCACTACCGTGGATTGCGAAGCAAACGAGGGTGATTCATAACTTAGACACCACGTCTACGTTACTTGTCACTACTCTAGCGTCGATCGGGGGATCCCGTCTTTATCGGGGGCCATCTACTAGAGCATTTACCACAGGGGCAAACAACGATCCCATAATTCTCGATATAATAAATGATAGCGTGAACTTAAGAATGATATCGAAAGTAAGACACGAATAACTTCCGCCAATTCGTAGAAGTTACCCGTAGAGGTATAAGGTAGGGGAGGCGGAGCCGACAGATCTGGCACTCACACAGTAGAAAGACCGCGGGGTCGCTACTCCTCTCTTCCTCTCTACCTCTCACTCTCTCACTCCCACCGAGTGTCTTGGCACTCTCTAAACCACCCTATATGTGAGGCGTGGAGTGTAATTCGAAGGAATGTGGGGCGAATGATGGATCACATGGTGAAGGAATGTGGGATTCCTTTATTGAATGTGACTTGTGTGAATGAGTGTGGGATGATGTACAAGGGGCATGGGCCTCTTTATAAAGGGAAATGAAAGTGGTTCTTGGCGGGAGTTTTGGCGCCAAATCCCCAAAAAACGCCGCCATGCACCGCCTCGGCTCCTCCCGAGCCGGACACGGAGACAAGGCGCGGCGGGATCAGGCGCGGAACTGCGGCGGCCGCCGCACCTACGGCGGTCGGCCCAGGTTTGGCCCGTTGTTGGTAAATCTAACGTCACTATCACATTAGGTGGAATTAATCTCACCTAAGGTCGTATGCCATCGAGAAAACTCAATGTGGTTCATCTCTTAACACTACTATATGCTAGGTTGTCATCCCCAGCAGCAATGCTAGGAAATGCATATGTGATACTTGTGATATGTGTTGTCTGCGCAATCTAAGGAAATAAATATAAAAGGTCTATCCGCATAGCGCCTACGATATATAAATACCATTTGTAGCATTTCAATCGGGAGTAATCCGTGGTTTTGTCATTTATATTCTACCACGAGGGAGGAATAATCTAAAGATGGGTGAAAACATAATTAATAAGTGGCATGCTTATGAGAGATCCTTTTACTAGTGCTTACTTTAGCGGGGGGTAAACCAATAATGAAAATAATATGATAATGATAAATAAAGGCGAGAGGCATCACACACGTAGACAGAGAATAACTACTAAGTTAGACTTAACATTGGACTACTTTAAGAGACAAAATTCATCTATAGCATTTAATCTACTAAGTCATTACATCTACTCTAAGGCATATGTTATCATCTATAGCATAGTAAACTCTAGATCATGTATCCTACGACTATCAAGGAAAATCAAGAGCGAAACAAGATATTCCCCATAATCAATGTCCACGTGTCTTATAAACGGAGGGTGGATTCCAAAGGACTCAACAGGACTGTCACTCCCGCGATCTACCACACGGCCCAGAATATAAGGTGCATTCGCGAGGTAAATCATATATAAGCACCACGCTTACATAAATATCTTTGCCACCTAACCCACTCGAGTATTGAATTAGGCGCTCTACGAATAGATACATATATGTACCATAAACTAAATCTATATCAATCATACTATTAGAATAAAGTAAGAACATAACAAACAAACACATGATATTAATTAAGTGCAAGGTCATAGATACAAGATAATTCATACCGTAATACTTGAAGATCGAGAACTCGGGTAGACACACCCAACTTTAATTGTATCATGCCTCTGCTAATCAACTTGCATGAACTAGAACTAGATGAACTAGAACTAGAACTAGTAGCTAACTCTAATCTCTGGTGGAGGAACTCTCTTCTACTTTTGCCTGACTTTGGTTTACAATGAATTCGATATCAAGCCTGGGGTCAGAGGGTCTTCTTATATAGTACTTGGCGGTGAACGTCAACCCTTGGATCAAACCGACCTTCAACAACGGGATAGATACAACCTCAAAGTCGGTTGTAAACCGACCTAAAAAGTCTGAGGCTAACTTGAGGGCCCCACCGGCAAAAATGGCCAAAATGGCATCGGCGGCCGCCGGCCTTCCTCTTCTCGGCCTCCTGGTTCCTTCTGGTGTCTTCTAGATTGTTTTAGTCCACTTTTTGGATTGAGTTGCTTCACGGTCAAGTCTTATCATCATATGTCTTGTATATTCCGAACTTTCTCCATCTTTCTCGCATTTACCTCAAGTTAAGTGCCTGGAATTACACAATTCACCAAAACTCGTGGAATTTATTAGTTTAAACCTCTAATCTAAGTATATATTCAATTTATGTCCTTACTTCATCTCTTGTTGACATATAAAAGTATAGGATAACAGGTGTCAACAAGCTCCCCAAGCTTAACCTTTGCTAGTCTCTTAGCAAAGCTTTTCACCGAGTGGATCAGAGTTGCTATAATGAATTATTCTCTCACAAATATACATGTCATCCATTTAGAATTCTCCTCCAAAGATAGGTAAAACATTATGATCCTTCAACTTTTTATTATCTTAAAGACATGGGGCTTTTTAATTATACTCAAATCTTGAATAATTGAAAGATAGAACAATCAAGTCAAGCACTCATATGTCTCAAACTCTTCATTTCACCTTTGTTCTGAGTTTTTATAATCCTTCAAAATAAAACTCGAGTTTCCATTGTATGACTCTTTCAAATCTCTCATATGTGGTATTTTTGGATCCTTACCAAGGCAATGATGTTATGCCTTCTCTCAAAATATATAGTAATTGTGAAACAATGGCAAATGTATCATACCTTCTCTTAACCTATCTACTAAGGATTATATCCGGAGCTCATAGGTGGGAGACAACACATACTTGCAAAGTATATATTGTAAAGTCAAACAACGGATCCAAAGGAACAAGTCATACAATGTAGGTGTATGGAATGTATTTGTGAGGTGGATAAATGATGATGATGGGATATAGTGTTTCTAATTCTACTATGCTCCTTTGAAAAATTGATCTCTCTTTTTTTGAAATTTTTATGAAGATACAAAAAGAGAACTTGGGCTAGCTTTTTATTTCTTTTTATTTTTTGCAAAGAGGCGGGCATCTAAGTACCCATTGTTTTCAGTTGGACATTTGTCCATTTTTTACTCTCTTTTTTTTTTTTTTATTTCTTTTGGAGAGGTGGGTCCTACTCACCCTCGGACTTGTGTCTATTTTTTCTCTCTCCTTATTTTAGAGATGTGGGCTCTACTCACCCTCGAACTTGTGTTCATTTTTCATCTCTCTTTTCTAGGGAGGTAGGCTCTACTCGCCCGTAGGACACTTGTCCATTTTTCATCTCCCTTTTTTTTTTTTTTTTTTTTTTTTTTTTTTAGCGAGAGCCACAAGTTTTTTCTTTTTGTCAAATGAATGATTGAGAGATAAAACACATGGAGCATGAACGAGGTTTCGAGAATATTTATCGAGATGAGAAATATTTGATGGCTAGCAAATGGATGAAGGGTATATGAGTGGTGTGTATATATATGTGGAGATGTGGAAATAGAATTGTATGACAAGTTCCCAAAAGGGTCTCAATGGTTGACTAAACTCAACACTAAACAAGTAATGAAAGAGTTTTCCTATTCTATAAACATGTATATGGTCGTGGTAGAAATTTAGAACTCTCTGTCATATAGGAAACTCATCATGCAATTTTTAGATTTTCACAAATCAAATCTCCGAATTTAGTGCAACTAGGAGTAAAATAAATAGCAGCTCGGACTATCTCATATCATATCTCCAATTACCTAGATTAGCTTAGATATATGCTCCCACAATTTCATGCTCAAAATATATTTCTCAAATTAAAACAATTTTATTTATAGCATGGGAGAATTCTAAACCAATGTTAGGTACTTGTAAGAAAATAAAAACAGAGCAACTATTCATCATCTCCAAACACAAGAGATAGCTACTATTTTATTTAAACAAAATTAAGTATACACACTCTTTTTTTTTTATTTTATGATTATGCATTTTTTTAAAGCAAACAAAACAAAGCAAATTTAAACAAACTATATAATAACATAATATATATAATAAAAATATAAAAATAGATAACTGCCAAGTCATTGGGACTTACCTCGCCAAACGGGGACAATTCCCCAAGCCGGTGTTGGTTCGGGGGTTCAGCGACGCCCATGACGGCGGCGTCCATGCATGGCACTCATTTCCTCATTCTCGGCGCTCGGCGATGTCTCCGAAGCTCGGTGATGTTCGTCGTCGTATGGGTGTTCCACTCTCTCTGGTAGTTGTAATAGTTGATCTGGTCATACCTCATGTCTTGGATGGTGTTGTACATTCCTTGAAATGTGTATGCATCGTACCCTGCAAAAGAGCTGTGAGCAGGTTCGGGAGTTTGTTGTGAGGTACCTGGAGTCTCATGGAAGTAACCACTTCCACGATAAGGTTCTCGTCGAATATGTGCATCTCCTCCTTGCTCACTTGGGCCTCCTTGTTCAAATCTGGGGGACTGATTAGTGCGACCATAATCTGATTGTGATGGTGGAGGGTAGGTCCATTGCTGGTATCCTCCAAACGCTGGTTCTTGTGGTCTTGGGTCTGCACCGGTCCATATTGGATCATGGGTACGTATCTGTCGAGTTGGCATGGGTCTTTGTACATTGACGGGCTATGCCTGCACATTCAACAAATAAGACTGCACATGATATATGGAGAGTTCGGGGTTAGGCAACCGAATCTCCCCGATAGTATGATGGGTCATGACATAGGTGCTTCCTACATTCTTCAAAATGTGTCCATTACTAAAGAAATCAAAACCTATGACGGGTCTATCACTCCTTAGAAAAGCAACATGAGCATTATCATCCAAGAGTCCTAAATGATTGGCTATTCTAGTGATCAGTGACGTGCAATTGATATTTCCTAGGAGAGTTGGCACAGCTATCCAATGCTGAACTAACATGTATATCGGTGAAACTTGCCTTCTCTTTATAGCTGCATAGATCAATTGCAACTCTCCTACTCTAACATTGTGTCCATCCTTCCTAGGCAAAAGAGTGAAAAGAATCCACTTATGGAAAAAGCGGAAAGTGGGTAAGTGTAAGTCTCTGGCTTTTGCATCTAAGAATGCATCTACATTGGTCAAGTCTTTCCAAACAGTGGCTTGGTTGAAATCATCTAGAGCTATGTCTAAATCCATGACACAAGAGTGTAGAAAACCAAGTGCATCACTCAAATTTCTCCAAGTGAGAGAATATTGTTGTTGGAAGAATCTAAATGTGACTCCATCGTCAGTGCAACGAAGAGTGCAAAGAAATTCCATAGTCAAAAACTTAGAACCTTCCTCTGTGATTTTCGCAAAAGTTTCCCAGCCCAAAAAGCAAAAAAATATGAGCAAATTCAACATCCATACCTGTTTGAGCTAGAAGATCAGGGTCAATTTTAGGAGTGTGAGTGAATGTACGATTCTTCAATTGATTATACCTTGCTTTCTCATATTGTTCATGAAACTTGAGATGGGAGTTAGAAGTTAACCTTCTTACTGCAGCAGGGGCTGGATGTGGTGGCACATCTTGTTCAGGCTCATAGCTCATCTCTGATGGTGCTCTGGAAGATGATTCTTCAAGTTTCTGAAGACGTCTTGATCTTTTTCCACTGAATGATTTCCAGAAACTCATCCCGCAAAATATTAGTATACAAACAAAGCAAACAAGAGACTAATGGAGGGGTTAGAATAAAAAGTTATAAGTTAGTTGTCCAAAGTCAGTCGTCCAGGGGTTAGTCGTCCGAATGAAAGATTGCAAAGTTGTTTTTATTTTGACAGAACTTCCCCTAACAAAGTTTTATCTTGATTACTCCATTAGGACAAAGACCTCCACTAATCTTTCTAAATTACTCTAATACTCCTCAAGATCTTCTCCTCTCTCAAGAAAATTTTCTATTACTACTAAGAACTTCCTTCCTCCTTCTCACTTCTCTTTCTCTCTACTACCAAGCCCAAGGCTTTCTGGATACTAGAACTTCGAATTGTAAGCTAAAATGTTAAGCAAAGCAGTGTTGGTGTGGTGAAGAAGCGAGGGATGAGGGGCCTTTATAGAGGAGTTGGGAGCCTGGCGGCGCCAGTGGTGATGGCGTCGGCCGCCATGGTGGTGGGTCCACTCCCACTCACCTTCATGCGACAAGATATTGCTCACCCCAATGCCATTTTTTGAGTGGGTTTTTCAAAGTGGAAAAGATTGGCGGGAGTGGTGCATGGTGGTAGGTGAAGTTTGAGTGGTATATGTGTCTTGTCCAAGTTAGGTGAAATATGGAGGTTAGTGTATGACAAGTAGGTCCCATCACATAGTGACTCTAATTTTTTGGTATTTTCAATATATAAATGCAGGAGTAAAAATAATAATGTAGGAATAAATATTTTTTGAGCCTCCACAATAAATATTTTCACGGGTTATGACACAATCGTAAAATTATTTATATGGGGCATAGATTTTTCTCGTAAGTAAAAGTAAATAAAGTAGATAAATAATTAATAACTTACCTCTTGATACATGTCCGTAGTTAAAATCCTCGAACTGGGACTTCCCAACATTATTAGTTATCGATGCTTTCTCCGTTTCTAGAGATAGTACCGATGATGGCTCTTCTTCAATTTCGATTCAATTTTATTTGCTGTCAAGTTGAGTTCGATCCGGGTTTGAATGCGGACTTCTCTTCCTTTCCATTTAAGTTGAATGTAATCTCTCCAAATTGTGACATTGATATTTGCATTTGCTTTGTGCTTAGGAAAGGTCGTCCCGAGAATGATTGATACTGAGTCCGGTGGCATATTCAAAACTACAAAATCCACAGGTATAAAGAATCCTCTGATATTAACTGGTACGTTTTCTGCAATTCCTGAGGGGTATCTGATTGATTGATCTGCCAATTGTAATGATATTGAAGTTGGCTCCAGGGTTGTGTACTTGAGTTTGTCAAAGACAGTCTTGGGCATTATGCTAACGCTTGCTCCAAGGTCACACAATGCTGTGAATTGATGATCTCCAATTGAACAATTAATTACTGGATATCCTGGATCTGTCATCTTATGTGGTAATATGTTAAGGATAGCCGCACTGCATTCTTCTGTTAACTTGATCACCTCCGTAGTGGGTAATGGTCTTTTCTTATTCAAGATATCTCTGAGATACTTGGCATAGGTTGGAACTTGAATAGCGTCTAGTAGAGGTATGTTGATATATAACTTCTGGATTACTTCCACAAACTTTGTAAACTGATCATCCACTTGAGGTCCATGGTTTCTTCTTGGATATGGTAAGAGATTTGCATCATGAAAGTCTTGAGTCATTTGAGGTTCTTGAGTCAAATCTTCTATGTCATCATTCCCTTCTTCTCTAATTGGTTGTATCACGTGTCTTGTTGTTGTTGCCGGTCTTTGCAGGTGCCGTAATTGGTGTCCTCGACCGCTGTTTCTATTATCCTTCTTGGGTCAACAGGATCACGTGTAGATTTACCTCTTCTTGTAGTAACATTATTTACCCGCTCAAGGTTAGTGGCAACAGATTTTTGCAAAGAAATAATTTTGCTATTTGACTTTCTACTTTTTTATTAAAAAGACGTTGTTCTTTAAAAAGCAACAGAGAAGTTATCCATCTTAAGAGTTATATCTTGTAAAATTTTATCATTAGCAACAAACTTCTCGGAAAGAGTTTCGTAAAAGCTTAGTTTGTTCTTGAACTAACTCTCTTAAAAAAGGGCCGTCTAGAAATTTTACCTTGATACTTACCCGGGTTGTTGGATAGCTGTTGTAACCTTCATTCTTGTGATTGAGTTGATGTTGAGTTGTTAACAAATCATGCTTGAATTTGATGCGTAATCAATATAGTCTTGTAAATCTTGTCTTTCTTGCTTATCTTTTTGGCTCGTTGTTCAAGCCAATTTAGTAACACATCTATCCGAGTTGATATTGCTTTTACTTCTTCCGGAACTTCTTCTATCTCGATGGTAGTGTTGAGTGTCTTGATTCCAGCTTTTGATTTTCTCGATATCTTGTTCATGAGTGCTTCAGCTTTGTCAAGAGTGAGTGATAAAAAATGATCCTTCGCCAGCTTGCATCTAGTTGCTCTCCCCGCTCTTTGTGTTAATCCATGATAAAATCCTTGCATAAGCAACCAATCTTTGATTCTATGATGAGGGCAATTTGATATATATTCTTGTAAACGTTCCCAAGTATCCGGGATTGATTCTCCTTTCTCGCTGTTGGAAATTGGTTATTTTTCCTCGTAGGGCATTGGTTTTACCCGTGGGAAAGAACTTTGATAGGAAAGGTGTAGAACATTCATCCCAATTCTTAATTTCTTCTTTGTTGGTGTAGAACCATGATTTCGCTTTCTCCTTCAATGAGAATGGAAATAAGCGGAGTAGTATGATATCTTGGGGAACATCCTTGGGTGAGAAGGTGTTGGCAATCTCCGTAAAAATTCTCGGATGTAGGCGTGCATCTTCATGAATCTTTCCACCGAATGGAGTAGCTTGTATCATATTGATGAGGCTTGGCTTGAGCTCAAACTCAAGATTATTAAGTTGAAGTGTTGGTCTGTGCATTTAATGTTCTCGGTCTTTGGGAGCGAGAGAACTCTCGTAGGGATTTTCCAGCCATAGCTTCAAAAATTGATATATTCTCTCTTGATTGATTTGATTCGATGAATGAAGTGAAGTGAATCACAATCAATTTCAATTTGATAAACCCCGTATAAAATAAACAAAAGAAAAACAAGGGTAAGCTCTGCTAAAAGCAGCTACCTAGTTTAGATTCTCATCATAAGTTTCCATTTATTAATATGTCTAACTAACTTTTATTTCCTCCCCGCAACGGCGCCGAAATGCTTGTTGGTAAATCTAACGTCACTATAACATTAGGTGGAATTAATCTCACCTAAGGCTATATGCCATCGAGAGAAACTCAATGTGGTTCATCTCTTAACACTACTATGTGCTAGGTTGTCATCCCCAAAGCAAATACTAGGAAATGCATATGTGATACTTGTGATATGTGTTGTCTGCAATCTAAGGAAATAAATATAAAAGGTCTATCCGCAAGCAGTTTAACGTATATAAATACCATTTGTAGCATTTCACCGGAGTAATCCGTGTTTTGTCATTTATATTCTACCACGGGGGAGGAATAATCTAAAGATGGGTGAAAACATAATTAATAAGTGGCATACTTATGAGAGATCCTTTTACTAGTGCTTACTTTAGCAGGGGTAAACCAATAATGAAAATAATATGATAATGATAAATAAAGGCAGAGGCATCACACGAGAGAGATAGAGAATAACTACTAAGTTAGACTTAACATTTGACTACTTTAAGAGACGAAATTCATCTATAGCATTTAATCTACTAAGTCATTACATCTACTCTAAGGCATATGTTATCATCTATAGCATAGTAAACTCTAGATCATGTATCCGAACGACTATCAAGGAAAATCAAGAGCGAAAACAAGATATTCCCCATAATCAATGTCCACGTGTCTTATAAACGGAGGGTGGATTCCAAAGGACTCAACAGATCACACTCCCGCGATCTACCACACGGCCCGAATATAAGGTGCATTCGCGGGTAAATCATATATAAGCACCACGCTTACATAAATATCTTTACCACCTAACCCACTCGAGTATTGAATTAGGCGCTCTACGAATAGATACATATATCTATCATAAACTAAATCTATATCAATCATACTATTAGAATAAAAGTAAGAACATAACAAACAAACACATGATATTAATTAAGTGCAAGGTCATAGATACAAGATAATTCATACCGTAATACTTGAAGATCGAGAACTCGGGGTAGACACACCCAGCTCTAATTGTATCCGTCTGCTAATCAACTTGCATGAACTAGAACTAGATGAACTAGAACTAGAACTAGTAGTTAACTCTAATCTCCGGTGGAGGAACTCTCTTCTACTTACGCCGACTTTGGTTTACAATGAATTCGATATCAAGCCCGGGGGTCGAGGGTCTTCTTATATAGTACTTGGCGGTGAACGCCAACCCTTGGATCAAACCGACCTTCAACGACGGATAGATACAACCTTAAAAGTCGGTTGTAAACTGACCTAGAAGTCTGAGGCTGACTTGAGGGCCCCACCTGGCGGCCGGCCAAAATGGCATCGGGGCGCCGGTGGCCTTCCTCCTCTCGGCCTCGGGTTCCTTCCGGTGTCTTCTGGTGTCTTCTAGATTGTTTTAGTCCACTTTTCGGATTGAGTTGCTTCACGGTCAAGTCTTATCATCATATGTCTTGTATATTCCGGAACTTTGTTACACAATTCACCAAAACTTGTGGAATTTATTAGTTTAAACCTCTATTCTAAGTATATATTCAATTTATGTCCTTATTTCATCTCTTGTTGACATATAAAAGTATAGGATAACACGTGTCAACACCTGCCCCGCGCCCATCCTTCGCGTGTGGGCTGGTGGCCCAGTGTAGGTCGCCTTTCCGGAGGTGTTTTGGTCTGTTTTGCTTCGGTTCTGGCCTGTCACGTTCCCTTGTCCAAAGCGCAGTTCGATGTGCGCTTCTCTCTTTCTTTTGGCGTACTTTTACCTGTTTTCACGTTTATGCCTCGCAAAACATATTTTCTGCTCAAAACTTTTCTTCGTGGGGCCTCTTGTGTATCTTGTTCCTCATTTGTCTCCTTTTATTACATTGTCCTTTCTTTCTTGTCTTTAAATTGTGTTTAGACCTTTTTGCTCCTCTCATGATTTTATTCCCGCAATATTAGTTGACAAATGTATACTCGAAGGAATACAAGTAATTGTAAACAAGGGTAGAACTGTCATGGAGCTTAAGGTTGCTTTTTATGCTAGAAGAAGTTTTGATTGGATATTTTATATGCACACCATTACTTTCTCTCTAATTGAAATTTTATGATATCTTAAGTTTGATTTTTATGCATGACATTTATTAACCAATCAAACTTAGAGAGACAAGGTAATTGTGAGTAGATGGATTGCAAACCAAAGATGTCGAGTGACGGAGCTTGAGTAAAGGAAGAGTAATGTCGGATGATCTTTAGAAGAGTCAATCTTCCTCTCCCATGCTCGAGCCTTCCCGTCACTCGACACTTTAAGTGTGAATGCTGAATCATCCCTAATCGTGTGTTGCAATCATCATGTCCTTAGACGTTGTTCATCCTTTGTCCCTACAAGGTTAGTGACCAAGAATACCCAAAGGGAACTTATCCTAGGAACATGTTTCTTTTAGCATGAGCCTTCATCTGCTCAGATTTTTATATTATTATTATTATTATTATATTTTTTTCTTTAGAACATAAGACAAAAGTTGTATACAAATATGTAATTTATATTCATTTACCTGTCTTTTTGATGTTCTTGTGGCCTCAGAGCTTTGTCCATCCACTTCTTTAGAGTGATTACTTTTCTAGATCGTGTTGTATGACACTCTTCTTCATCGAATAGACATAGCATAGACTCTTTTCCTCGCAAAATATTAGTGGGCACATACCCGAGGGAATACAACAAGTTTGAAGCGGGGGTTGTTGTCCAAAGTTCATAAGATCTTACCTATGCTAATGAAAAGATGGTTCTTTGATTACTCTTAGCACAGATTTTATTTATTCATGTCTTATAGCAAACTTTATTTATATGATCGCACTCTAGCATGTGGATCAAGGCAAAGATAACTTGTAGCAAAAAGATAGAGTGAATGATATTTGATACTTACAGTTCTTCAATCAATGATGAATGAACCGTGTCTTTTGCACAAGGTTGGAGTTCTTCATATGCCTTGCTTCATCTCCTCGATCTAAGTTTATCTCTTGACTTTCCCCCGATTCGGATTTGAGAGTTTTCTCGCAGGGGTTAGTCCAACACAATATCCAATGTCTACGCAAGCAATTCTTAGTTCAATAACCAAACTAGACTCCATGTCTAATTCAATTAAGGAAGGCTATTTAACCTAAGCACCACGCTTAATTTAAAAGCCTTTGGAAGTACTCTTAAGCAAAGATTTCCAAACCAAAATATACTATAGCAAACAAAGGTAGCATCAAAGCACTAGAGATTTATCCAAAATAGAGATGAAAGAGCATGATCAAGGTGAGGATTTTTTTAAAAATGCAAACAACATGGATGGATGTATGCAAAGAACTAAACATGCAATGGATCTACTATGAGAAAACACAAACTAAGCGGAATGAATGCATGAGTTGATCAAGTAAACATGCAATGCAATGCAAGTAATTAAATGATAACTACTCAATCAATTTATAGTCCATGAGCAAGACTTTCTCACCTTTTAATCATACATACCATGATGTGCGGCTTCTATGTACGTCACTTGAGATGTGTGCATTGAATTCTTGTGACGGCGACTTCTTCTTCAATCTATACATGGTTAGAATAATATATATTTAAATACATACCTTTGAGATGGCAGGGTTCCAATGTATGATGAATCTTGAATGATCAGGCACCGTGGGTTCTTCAATGTTTCTTCTTTTCTCGTGGAATCTTGTCGAAAAAAGTCACAACGACATCTTTTGTCCTGTCTATTCCACAACTTAACGTAACAAGGGTAATCCTACTAAAGCTAGTGATATACTAAATTAGCGCATTATCATGATCATTACTAGAATCTTTAGGCCAATTGCTTCCCTCGGCAACGGTGCCAAAAAGCTTGTTGGCATTTGTTAAGTGCTAAAAGAATATGAAGGATTCTCGCAGTTTACGTAACACCTACCATTGTAGCTTTTCCCTAGGATGAGTATTCTAGAGTATCGTATCTATAGGGAAGCTTTGGCTAAAGAATCTAATAAGTCACAATCATGTATCTACTAACTTAGCAAACCACTAGACTATAGTGAGGGGGTAATTATGTTAAAGGATAAATAAATGTCAAAGAATAATTAAACTAATCAAGAGGTCAAAGGGAGAGATCAAGGTTCGTGGGTATCTCTATTACTTAGGTTCTATGATAGCAATTATACTAATGCACTTTGGAGCAGCAGATCCATCCCATCTCTCGAGAAAGACTGGGAAGAAGGTAGATGGGAGAAGGCTGCCAAAAGCTCTATGAAAACACCAACCCGAACGTGGTGGACTACAAAGGCCTTACAGAGCCGTCACCCCCGGGCTACCACAACTATCCGTGGGATTGGGCGCAGTCTCAGGTAACCTATAGCCTAGAAACCAAGTCTACACTATAGATTACTACTCTAATCACATATGATAATTAGAGCACTCAATACGAGCGAAGATCCCATGAAAAAGCATAACAACTATACTTAACCAAATATATGAAAGTCATAGAAGTAAATAGAGAAGATAAATATATGAATCATAAGTCTTCCAAAGATAAGATATGAAACATACTAAACTCTGTAGACATCTCCAGAACCAAAGTATAGTTCAACTCTTCTTTACTCTTGATTAGATCTAAGTTACATCTAATCTACTACTAATTATATGGCTAATCTATCTCTAATTACATATCTAATCTTCTTCTAATCTACTTCTAATTCACTAATCCCAGAGAGAGGTTATCCTTATATTGGGACACCTCTACAACTGAGAGTTAATGAATAGAATGAGATAGAATGAGTTAGGGTTTCACCCTAGGGTCAGGGGGTCTTCTTATATAGGCCTTGGCGATGAATGATAACCCTTGGATCAAACCGACCTTAGCAACGGTGTAGATACAACCTCAATGTCGGTGGTAAACCGCCATAGAAAGGAGAGAATGACAGGTGGGACCCACCTGGCGGCCGGCCTAAATGGGCTCTGTGGCCACCAAAGGGCCTACCTCTCCTCGGCCTCTGGTTCCTTCGGTGTTCTCTCGGTACTTTCTAGAATGTTTTAGTCCACTTTTCGGATTGAGTTGCTTCACGGTCAAGTCTTGTCATCGTATGAGATGTATCTTCCAGAACTTTCTCCATTCTTCTCTATTTATCTGTTAAGTCCCCGAAAAAATATAAATCACCAAAGCTCGTGGAATTATGTTAGTTAGACCCCTAGTCTATGTTGATATTCATTTTACGCCCTTATTTCATGTTTAGTTGACTATTAATATTATAATATAATAGGTGTCAACAACCACCAAACCGTCTCGACACATGTCACTGCCGTCTTCGACCGCCCGGCGCCATGTCTTCGAGCCTCCCGCCGACATGCACATCCGCCGCCTTGACCCGATCGATATGGTCACTCCACGCGTCCTTGCACTTGTCGATGTCCCAAGTGTCGCCCACCATAGCTAGCCACCCGGTGCTCGGTCCCTCGATCCAAGCCTCACGTCCCGCCCTTCACCGCTCCAGTCCATCGCCACGGCACGTCCTCCTTGATCTTCACCTCGCCGACCACCACCGCCTCGAGCTCAACACCCGCACCACACAAGCCAAGAAACAACATCTTCCAACACACCGCTGTCTGCCGGTGAAGGTAACCGAGGTAGAAAGAAAGTGAAAATAGAATAAAAATGTTGAGAGTTGACAATGACTCATCACAAAATCTAAACACAAATGATTATAATCAACCATGTGTTCGCACACCGTGAGCGGCAACAAGTATACGCTACTATATACCTGTCTATACGCTACTATACACCGTGAGCGCAGCACCTTTTCGCTCGTCTCTGTCGTCGCGTCGTCTAAACAAGCAAGTCGACGTACACGACCACTCGGTCGATAGCTTGAATTTTTTTAGATCAAAGGCACTGCCCAGCTTTATTGAAAGCGTAATGCAAACCGATGACCCGCATTAATCGGCTTAACCAGATTTCAGTTTCAACGCACTCATAAGTGCCGCCCGATACATCTACTTGAAAAACAGAGTTTATACCTCTAAACGAACCCGAACTTCTAACAAACTTAACGCTAACGGCGGCACTTGGCTCACCAAACCGACAGATTGTTTAAGGTACACATTATTATTACAGAAATGGTGAGACCAATTAGCCTGCATTCGCCACAAGCAACTGAATCATTTCCTCAGCAACTGGTTCCATCTTCTTCTTCAGCAGCGGCTTCCACCCTTTCAGCAAGATGATGGTCTTGTGAATAATCCCTTTGGGCGCCGCCAGTACCTTCTTGTTGATGGCCATGTCATTCCTCGTCTTCCACAGAGTCCATAGCGCACCTGCACAAATAACTAGTATCATCTTCTGCCTAACTCCATGGCAATTGTCCAAGATCTCTACAAGAAAATCTGAACAACTCAATGGTGCTCTCTGCCATCCTAAGCTCGATCTTAGGAATGTCCAGAGATACACTGCAATTGGACACTGAAATAGGATATGGTCATTTGTCTCAGGAATGTCACATATGAAACATTGCTCTGAGCCTGACCACTTCTTCTTTTTCAGCTGGACACCTGACTGGATACTATCATGAGTAGCCATCCAGATAAAATTCTTGACCTTTAATGGAAAACAACCTTTCCAGAGATTCATCATTTGTATATCTATGACACCATTGAAAGTCATGTATTTATAAAGAGATCTAGCTAAATATCTCTTAGATTTTTCTAGAGCCCAGATCATTCTGTCTCTACCATCTTCTACTGATATTGGTGTTAATATCTCTAGCAGTTCCACCCATTCTTGCAACCATATTCCATTAAGTTGTCTTCTGAATTGTAGATTCCATTGGCCTTCATTATATGCCTTATTCACATCTATGTCTTGGTCAAGAGTGATCTGAAATAAATTCTGAAATCTGATACTCAAAGGGCAGTCCCCAATCCAAACATCTAGCCAAAATCTGGTTTGATGCCCACTTACTACTTCTAACACTCTTCCTTTCTGAAACCATTCTCTAACATCTAACAGAGATCTCCAGAACTGTGATCCTTTTCTATTCTTGATTTGAAAAATGCTTTTATCTCCCAAATATTTCCTCCTCAAAATTGAGCAACACAGATTCTCTTCACCTCTTTCAAGTTTGTCAATCCACTTTGCCAACAAACAAGTATTCATAACTCTAACATCTAAAAAGCCTAATCCTCCAAACTCTTTGGGTCTGGTGTCGATAGCTTGAATTGGATGCGCAAAGAGAGGAGAGCAAGCAGCTTGAATTGCCTGAGACCTATAAATTGAAGAGCGAGGCAACCATGCATGCGCATCCGCAAAAGACAGCGAAAAGATAAAATGAGGGCGCCTCGTCCCTCCTGGCCGGTACTTCTGCGCTTCTTGGCGATCTTGGCGTTCTTCATTCTCGCCGTGCACGTTGAGCCTGCGCAAGGTATAGACGCACCGCTCTAAGGTTGATTTATAGGGCTCCTGGAGTCCTGGTTACTTCAGTTCAAAAGTTGCTAGCACATATATACAAGTGAGTGAGGATTAAGTAGTTGACTTGCATGTATTTATGGTGCATCATCTCTGGTCTGCGTGCAGGAGGGAGGCAGCCCGGCTCACCTCCGTCTCCGGCAGCAAATTCAAACCCACAATCACATTGCTGTAATAGGTGACGCAGAGAGTGACCAGCGATATAATTAGAAAGCTGTACAACCAGAATTAGTGTCTTCTCCTAGTATTTTACTGTCACGATCTGACGGCAGGAGGACCCAGGGAAGATTGGCTACTACGGCAAGACTGCTTACTGCTGCCCGTCTGGCAACAGCAAGAAGGCGCACGGGTATATATAACCCGGTAACCGTTTCTTGATCGTTAACGAATTGTAACAGAACAAATAGAACTCAAGAGCATAGATGTAGAAGTAGATAGGGCCGGGTTCCTCAGCTCCTGTACCAACTCTGTTACAAGTTACAACTTGGCATAAGCTAATCGTTCCCCTAATCCTACCACCAAATTTCCCCAAGGCCACAGCGTGATCAAATCCATGTGTCGCCCGAAGGATTTGACTGGTGAGTACCCAATCGCGCCAGCTGTGTCGAGTTCCCAATCGCTCAATGGGAACCAACAAGTTTAACATTTTTTGGATATGGTTTCTACTTTCTAATGTTTAATTGCATTTCCTCGCGACTTCATCGAATAATTATAGGTTGAACTGAGCTCACTCCTGAAAGGACCCCCGAAATGGCGACAAACGTTTACGCAGGTCTCATGTGGCCTAGGGATCAGAATTTTGCGGAGGTCGCCAAAACAAATCTAGTGGTTCCATGATGTAATTCACCCTCTTTTATCTCATTCAGCAAAAATAAAATAGTAATTAAATATGGTAAAAAAAAAGATCTTGTGTGGGGCCTTAATTTGGGCACACATGCTTGCAAGAAAATGAAGTCTTTTTGACATAGGCAGAGTATACATGCTTCATAGAGGCATATGAGTCACCCCTCGTCAATTCATGACTTTACACATAAGATGGTCATGTGCATTTCAGTGTCGTATTGGTCTCAAAAAAATTTTCTCAGGATTACGTGTTATAGGTGAAGGTGTAACGGAGTTTGGGATTCTCCGAAGATGGTTTGGTATGGTACTGGGTAGAGGATGTGTCGGCAGAGATGCCCCCTCATCAATCACTGAGATTCGCCCCATATCTAAAAGGTTTCTAAATTGTCCACTTCTATTAGGATATTAAGATTTGAAACAGATGCGCCCCATATCTAAAAAGACAAAATAACATAATTTGAAACATATATACATGATGCATAGTTTTCTAAATTATATCAACTTGCTCTATGTTGTAATCATCAATATTCAAAGAAATAAAGAATAGTCTCCCTATCTTGTGTCTACTTGTTCTACTTTCATCTATGGTGTTGATCATGAAAGACGGAGAGCAAAAGGTCCTAACCGCTGGCAACATGTTTTATAACAATTTCTACACATATTAATTGTCATGTGTCCTCAAGAGGGGGCCCAAAAGGGCTTGTCACAACCAAAAAAGGCCGGCCTAGTAGCCCGGGAGGGGGGAGGCCCCCCCCCCCCGCCTGCCGCCACTTGCCGTCATCGCGTTGTTTGCTTCCTCATTAAGTAATATTATTTAGGGATAAAATAGGAATAGAATAGGAAATAAAGGAGATCTACTTCTCATACAAGTCTTCCTAGGACTATAAATACGTCATGGGGGAGATGTAATCGCTTGGATCAAGAAGAAAAAAATAAAGGGGTAACAACACCTAATAGCTTCACTCTCAACCCTAGACTCCCTCTCTCCCCTCGCGCATGTACGCTGCCGCACTCCCCGCCGCCAGCGCCACTACCACGCCGCCCACCCCGCCGTCCTCCTCTTTTCCAACAACCTCGGCAACCCCGATTGCCGCCCCGTAGGCAACCCCGATTGCCGCCACCACCACCGCCCCCCGCAACCCCGATTGCCGCCGCGCCAATGCCTCCCCGACAACCCCGATGGCCGCCCGCCGCTGTCAAGCTCATCGCCGACGTGTCACCGATTGCGAAATTCAACCGATCGTGGCGGTATCCGGAGACGGGGACAATTCCCACCACCGATGGCTTCCGCGACCACCGCCCGGCGCATGGACAATCGCATTCATGGAGGAGCTCCACACCATCCTCGACGACTACGAGCGGGCTGTGATAGCATGCTGGGAGAGATAGCAAGCTGTATAGCAAGCTACCATGGACAACGACAATGACGTCCTCCATAGCCACGGTGAACCGGTGGCCACGCCCGGCGAAGAACACCACAAAGCATGTGGCCATGTTGTTCGACGTCGCGCGCCTCGACGTCATCTCGGCCACCACGACGATGTCCCTGCCATGGGCACCGCCGACGGTGATGATGTTCCCCGGCACCGTTGGCGTCACACCCTCCACGATCATCGACATCGTATGCAACGGACACGCCTACCCCGAAGATGCCACAGCTAACGCGGCCCAGTCGGATCGGTCGGGAGGCCACCACCGACGTCCACCAGCTGCTCGACGAAAAGCCAACCCAACTAGGCTAACGTCAGGAGGCTCCAACATTGGCACCGATAAGTTCCCCCATTACCGGCAACATCTTCTTTGTCACTTTGGGAAAGCCGGGGAGCATCCACACGGCCGCCATCGGCAGCAAATCAACGACATCGCGCGACGTCGGGGCCGACATCACCGACCCCAACCCCGCGTCCTCGCATCGCCAATGCTATGCACACCATGGGCAGCAACAATGTCGCTCCGGCCTACATCACCATCACCAACGATTCTGCCAAGAGGAACACCGGCAACGACAACAACAACCCCAACATCCTCGACGTTGCCATCGACGTCGACAACCACGACGTCCCCCACATGGGCTCCACCGGGCCGTTGAGAACACCGACGCACCCCTAGGCGCCGCCCGCGAGATGGTCGTTCACTCACCGAACATCGGCGACAAGATCAATCCACCAAACCTGCTAGACATGCCAGCATCCACAATGATGGAGACCATAATCATGCAAGCTGCGTATCTGTTCCCTGCTTCAACACTTGCAATTGCATTGTGGGCACCCTCAATCCCAAAGAATTGGACTCCCGATGACACCGGCGCCAACTACGGCCGCGAAGGCTCCCCGGCAAGACTACGACAACGGAACATCAGCTCCACCAAAGACGCGAGGTATGTCGCTATCCACGATAATAGCGGTACTTCTCCGGTTCATCTACGTGTGTTGGCATTTCTTAACGCAATCAAAGGAAATAGGTATTAAAACCCATCCCAATAAAAGCGTCGAAATGCACCGATGGCATTCCCAAGTAAACCACCATGTCGGTGATCCGAAATGAGTTTGTCAACGGGATAGATCTTGCCATCGTAGATATTCATCCGCAGCGCACGGATCTATCATTGTAGCATTTCACCCGGAAATATTCGGGGTATCGTTATTTATATTCGCCCAAAGGAAGGCATGTGATTGATAAATTAGCATGGCATCTCGAATAGAGGAACATGTGTTTGCTTAGACCAAATTACTCATAACAGGGTAAGTGATACAGTTCATAGATAGTGTGACACACACTTGGAAATCCACCAAAGAAAAAAGGATAAAGAAAATAGATAAAAATAAATGAATAAATGAATAACCTAATGGAGTAAATCTAATGTATCTAGTCATGGCCATACAAGTGAATAGTTAGCATCATATGCAAACTGATCTCTAAGCGTTGTTAGGTCTAGGATAACGGGGAGACTTCCCTGGTTACCATACGGCCCGATAGGAAGCATTTACGAACTCCTACAAAGACAAAGAACGTGGGGGGATTTCAAAAGGGATCTGACAAGGCTTGTCACGACCAAGCCGCCTACCCCCTCAACCGTGGCGTGCACTCATATTTGCAGTGTCGTAATACCCGGGCACCATGCCCGCATACTAGAGCACTACTCTTGTCCCCCCCCTGGGTCCCCACTCGTCGAATGGACGGACTAGAACAAGAGCAAACCCGAAGGAACAACAAACCATTATCCCACCTCTAATCAAGTTAGGCATATGACGTTCGTTAAAGAACTGTGATGAACATGTCAAGATCATGATATGTAAACTATATACTAGTTCATATACCACTACAAGAACATGAACAAAACTATACTCTAGTTCATAAGTTAGGCCAAGAATGTAGAAATAGGACTTGCAAATAGAAGAATGCTCCATAGAGAAGATGTATTACCAAAGCTCTTTCTTCTAGGAGACAAGCCCTCCTTGTAGCTTTTCTACTCCAAGTGTCTACTAAAGAATAAAAGAAGAAAGAAAGAAGAAGAAGAAGAGAGAGAGATAGAGGTGGTAGAGAGAGATGTATTCTTTGGTTTGCCGGACTCCAAATGGTGTGTGTTGAGAGAGGGAGAGAGGGGGCCTATTTATACACTTGGAGGAGGGGCCTAAGTGCTAAATTACAACCAAACCGACCTGGTAAACCTTCCTTGTACGCCAAACCGACAATCCCGTATGGTAAACCAAGTTTGGAAGGTGCACGAACCGCCTCCACGAGGCCGGGCCTCAACCGCCTCGTGGAGGGTGCGGCCGCACTTGGGTGCGCGCACGCACCCCCTCGGGCGCCGCTCGCCCGGGTCTTGGCGGGGTGTCGTCTTTTGCCCTGAAAAGTTGTAGGGCGGGCTGCGCCGCCCGCATTTGATGTTTTGGGTCGATTTGCTCTTTGGGCTTGGATTTTGAAATAATGCGCTTTCCTAAGGCGTACTTTGGTCGATTTTCCACTTACTTTTATTTTAAATCTGCAAAATAAAATACAATACACTACAAGTGGAATTTATTAGTGATAAATGCATATGAACATAAAAAGATTTAATTTTACTCCCTTTATGGTAGTAAGTTGACGGGCAAAATATAACGTTATTTACCGTCAACAAACTCCCCAAGCTTACCCTTTGCGCGTCCCTCGAGCAAAAAGAGATAAGTACTTGGTTGTTGATCCGGGGTTGCTACAATGCCGGTTCACGTTTCACAAGTGCCGGGGTTATAATAAGATTTTCTACCAAAGTTTGAATAAAATGGCACATCTTTTTCTTACCCTTTATTACCTTTCATCGTAGCGGGGGCTTTCTAGCTTTTCTCAAAGCCTTGGGCTGTTGCGATAAAAAGCGGTTATAACGGAGGTGCTTATCTTTCATCCTTTTGATCAACTTTTTTTATCCGGGATTTTATTTAGATAATATTTATTTCTTTTCGAGAAAGCATGGGCTTTATTGCTATATATATATTTTTTTTTTTTTTTTGGAGAGGTGGGCTCTCGCTCGCCCTAGGCTTTTGCCTTTTATTTCCTCTCGTCTCTCTTTTTTTTTTTTTAGAGATGTGGGCTCTACTCGCCCTCGGACACTTGTCCATTTTTCATCTCATTTTCATTTTTTTCATTTTTTTTTTCATAGCCCAAAATCATTTCTCTTTTTTTTTCAAAGCATAGATTCCCGGATGTCAAGTTTCTCTTTTGGACGAAGTCATAGCAAATCCATTTGTACCATATCATATTTGGCAACAACTTAGACTAGATAGAGCATATGCAACCCACATGAATCGGGTTTTTCGGGATAAGTTTTTGAATTAGCCACTAAAGCCAAACTCTAGAGAACTTCAATTAGAAACTAGGCACGTGGCAAAGCATAAAAAAATGAGCAACTATTCATCATTTCAACAAGGGACTAAGACTAAATATTTTTATAGCTCATATATATAAGCATTAAGGCACAAAGAAGAGCTACTTATTCTATTTTTGGATTTTTTTTTTTTAGTTTTTTTTTTTTTTTTGATGCAAAGTTGCTGAAATTTAAACATGCTAAAATAAAATAAAATTTGATGGAATTAAATATGCAATGCAATGATACCTGTGGGGGTCCTCCCCAAGCTATCTGGAGGCCCGCGGGTATCTTTATTTATTTTTGTTCTTTTAGGATAACTGTCATTTTACCTTTGACGGAGGGTCCACTCTTTTGAGTCTGTGGACTGGGACCTTCTCCAGTTTTGTCATTTGATGGTGCACCCGCTCCTGGAGATACGGAGGGCTGTACCTCTTTTAGCTTCCACACCTTTTTAGGAGGAGCAAATTTTGATTGCTTCTTTGGTTCTTCTTTTGGTGCAGAGCTGCTTTCCGGGGTTTTCTGTCCTTTTGTAAAGATGGGGACCTTCTCCTTTTTCTTTGGTTTAGGAGCTGTCTTTTTCTTCTGTTCCCACCTTTTATTTTTGCTGACTGCCTTGGAGGTGCTGCCGGTCTTTGGGGGCTGGATTTCTATTTCTTTAATGCCTTGTTCCCCATATTTTATCCGGATCATTTTGCACTCCTCTGAGACTCGGGGCCTGAACTCAAATTTCTCTTCATTACCATTGATATTGAAGCGGATTTCTCCAGCCCCAACATCAATTTGTGCCCCGGCAGTGCTCAAGAATGGTCGTCCAAGGATGAGTGGCGTATCTTTGGTGAACTCCATGTCCAACACCACAAAATCAACTGGAACAAAATACCCTCGGATTTTTACGGGTATGTCTTCTGCAATCCCTGCTGGGTACCTTATGGATGAATCTGCCAGCTGTAGTGTCATAGATGTTGGCTCAAGATTTGTATGTTTGAGCTTGTCGAAGACGGATTTTGGCATGACACTAACACTGGCGCCCAGATCACATAAGGCGTGGTTGAATGTTTGTGTTCCAATTGAGCAGGGAATTGTAGGACACCCTGGATCTTTCTTCTTTTCCGGCAGACGATTCAGGATGGCGGCACTGCATTCTTCAGTCAACTTCACAACTTCTGTTGTTGGCAGTGGCCGCTTGTTCTGGATGATGTCTTTTATGTACTTGGCATATGATGGTACATGGAGCATATCCAGGAGTGGCACACTTACATGTACCTTTTGGATCATCTCCAGGAACCGAGTGAACTGTTCATCCGTTAATGCGCTTCCTTGTTCTTGTGGCGAAGGGTAGGTACGTTGTGTCTGTATATTCTAGTGGTACCTCCTCCATTTCTGGCTCTTCTGCTACCTGTGGGGTTACCTCTTCAGGTAGCTTCTCTTTCTGTTTCCTCACCGTAGCATTGGGATTTGGTGGGTCACGAGTAGATTTCCCCCCTCTGGTGGTTACTGCATTTATGCTCTCCTGGGGGCTTCTTCGGTTGCACCGGAAGCTTTTTCTCCCACCGTTACTTGGAGACGAGCAGCTAGCTGGGCTATTTGTGCTTCAATCTTCTTGTTGAAGGTCAACTGACTTGTCATAGCAGAGTTAAATCCGTCCAACTTGCTGCTGACTCCCTCTAAGATGTTGTCAGTCTGGCTCATCTTTTTGGTGAGGTTTTCATTAATCTTTGCCTGGCCCAGTACCAGGTCCTTCAATGATGGCTGACCAGGGTTATAATACCCCTGGTTGCCTTGGAATGGTGGCCTGGACTGGTTATTCCAGCCCTGCTGCGGTTGACGATACCCGTTGCTGTTGTTGATGAAGGCAGCTTCTTCACGGGTCTCAGGGCAGTTGTCCCCTGAGTGGCCAACCTCACCACACGTCTCACACGTCATGTGAGCGTCTGTGGCGTAGACTGGGCGCTGCTGGGCAGTAGCATCTGTGCTGCGCTCTTCCAGTCTCTTCAGCAGAAGATCCATTTTTGCGGCAAGCATATCCGCCTCCTTCACGGTATGCATGCCTTTTTGTGTTTTGGCCAGGGCTCTGTCTTCGCCCCAGCTCTGGTTTGCCACCATTTTGTCAATCAGGGCTGTTGCCTGATCGATGGTGAGCGATAGAAATGCGCCACCAGCAGCGGCGTCGAGGTGCCCCTTGGATATGGTCGTGAGACCATTGTAGAAGTTCTGGAGCACCAGCCAGTTCTCCATCCCGTGGTGCGGGCATGCTTGAATGTATTCTTGCAGCCTTTCCCACGCCTCCGGAATGGGTTCTATCGGGTTCTGCTGGAAGTTGGCGATTCTCCCCCTCAGGGCATTGGTTTTGCCCATGGGGAAGAACTTGGCGAGGAACGCCGCGGAACATTTGTCCCACGTACTGACGACTTCCTTGTCCTTGTAGAACCACTGTTTCGCCTTCCCCACAAGGGAGAAGGGAAACAGGCGGAGCCTGATGACGTCTGCTGCGACATCTTTGATGACGATTGTATCGCACAGCTCAAGGAAGTGTTGGAGATGAGCGTTTGCGTCCTCGCTCGGCAGTCCACAGAATGGACTGGCCTGCACCATGGTGATCAGCCCAAAGACGGCTTCGAAGTTTTTGTCCGTCACATTCACCGACGGCCCAGTGGGCACGTTGGTGACAGCGGGAGTTGAGAAATCGCGCAGCGACTTCTGGGCCATAGCTTGCGGTTCGGTTGGTGCAGGGATGTCGGTCTCGACTGTCGGTGTTCCGGCTGAGGAAGAAGCGGCACGAGACCGGCCCTTCCTTAGGAGTGCCTCTGGATCGGAGGTGAAGTTTTCCGGCAGGAGGAAACCTGACATACACTATCCTGTTTTCATCCACAATAGAAGAAAACATAAAAGATTAGCCTGTATGAGCAAATGGCATCCACACACACAAGTTCATATTCATAGCCAGCTATTTATTTATTTATTTTTCACAATGCCTTCCCCGGCAACGGCGCCAGAAATGCTTGTTGGCATTTCTTAACGCAATCAAAGGAAATAGGTATTAAAACCCATCCCAATAAAAGCGTCAGAAATGCACCGATGGCATTCCCAAGTAAACCACCATGTCGGTGATCTGAAATGAGTTTGTCAACGGGATAGATCTTGCCATCGTAGATATTCATCCACAAGCGCACGGATCTATCATTGTAGCATTTCACCCGGAAATATTCAGGGTATCGTTATTTATATTCGCCCAAAGGAAGGCATGTGATTGATAAATTAGCATGGCATCTGAATAGAGGAACATGTGTTTGCTTAGACCAAATTACTCATAACAGGGGTAAGTGATACAGTTCATAGATAGTGTGACACACACTTGGAAATCCACCAGCAAAAAGGATAAAGAAAATAGATAAAAAATAAATGAATAAATGAATAACCTAATGGAGTAAATCTAATGTATCTAGTCATGGCCATACAAGTGAATAGTTAGCATCATATGCAAACCGATCTAAGCGTTGTTAGGTCTAGGATAACAGGGAGACTTCCCCGGGTTACCATACGGCCCGATAGGAAGCATTTACGAACTCCTACAGCACAGGCGAACGTGGGGGGATTTCAAAGGACGGACAAGGCTTGTCACGACCAAGCCGCCTACCCCCTCAACCGTGGCGTGCACTCATATTTGCAGGTGTCGTAATACCCGGCACCCATGCCCGCATACTAGAGCACTACTCTTGTCCCCCCTGGGGTCCCCACTCGTCGAATGGACGGACTAGAACAAGAGCAAACCCGAAGGAACAACAAACCATTATCCCACCTCTAATCAAGTTAGGCATATGACGTTCGTTAAAGAACTGTGATGAACATGTCAAGATCATGATATGTAAACTATATACTAGTTCATATACCACTACAAGAACATGAACAAAACTATACTCTAGTTCATAAGTTAGGCCAAGAATGTAGAAATAGGACTTGCAAATAGAAGAATGCTCCATAGAGAAGATGTATTACCAAAGCTCTTTCTTCTAGGAGACAAGCCCTCCTTGTAGCTTTTCTACTCCAAGTGTCTACTAAAGAATAAAGAAGAAGAAAGAAGAAGAAGAAGAGAGAGAGATAGAGGTGGTAGAGAGAGAGATGTATTGCTTTGGTTTGTTTGGACTCCAAATGGTGTGTGTTGAGAGAGGGAGAGAGGGGGGCCTATTTATACACTTGGAGGAGGGGCCTAAGTGCTAAATTACAACCAAACCGACCTGTAAACCTTCCTTGTACGCAAACCGACAATCCCAGGGCGGTAAACCAAGTTTGGAAGGTGCACGAACCCGCCTCCCGAGGCCGGGCCCCGAACCGCCTCGGGGAGGGTGCGGCCGCACCTTGGGTGCGCGCCGCGCGCACCCCCTCGCGCCGTTCTCGCCCGGGTCTTGGTGGGGTGTCGTCTTTTGCCCTGAAAAGTTGTAGGCCGGCCTGCGCCGCCCCATTTGATGTTTTGGGTCGATTTGCTCTTTGGGCTTGGATTTTGAAATAATGCGCTTTCCCGAAAGGCGTACTTTGGTCAATTTTCCACTTGCTTTTATTTTAAATCTGCAAAATAAAATACAATACACTACAAGTGGAATTTATTAGTGATAAATGCATATGAACATAAAAAGGTTTAATTTTACTCCCTTTATGGTAGTAAGTTGACGGGCAAAATATAACGTTATTTACCGTCAACAACGTGCCAAACAAGGTGCCACTTGAAGATGGGAACACCTACATGCGATGTCTTCCTTGCCACCTCAAGTTGCCAAGCTACATGTTGACATCTCTTATTTAATACTTTTATATGTCAACTAAACATGAAATAAGGGCATAAAATGAATATCCACATAGACATAGGGCTTATACTTGACAATTTCCACGAGTTTTGGTGAATTATATATTTTTTAGGGATTAAACAGAAAAAATGCCTGTAGATTTGAAGCCCTACGACACAAAAAGACGTATCCGTGGCGTAAACCAACGTGGAACATACACTAGAACATTCTAGAAGAGACCCAAAAGCACCGGGGAGGAGGCTGGGACCCACTTGCCATGGGGCCTACGGCCGCCCTACTGGCAACCCGCGGCCGCGGCCGTGGGGCCCGCTGTCAGCCTCAGCTTCTATGTCGGTTCCAAACCGCCTATGAGGAGTAATCTAGTCCGTCAATCAAGGTCGGTTTGATCCAAGGGCTGTCGTGCATCGCCTAGGACTATATAAGGAGACCCCCTGACCCCTGGGTGAAACCCTAATTCATTGTAATTCATTATCACCTCATTCAAGCCAGGCAGAAGTAGAAGAGAGCTTCTCCACCAGAGATTAGGATAGCTACTTGTCTAGTTCTAGTTCTTCTAGTTCTAGTTCCTTTAGTTAGATTAGCAAGTCGATTCAAATAGAGCTGGGTGTTGCCAACCCAGGATTCTCGATCGTCAAGTCATTACGGTATTATCTTGTATCCATGACTTTATTCTATTTCAATATTAAGTGTTGGTTTGCTATGTTCTTAGTTTATTCTAGTAGTATATTTGATATGGTCATGATTAATTGTGAGTTCATGTATCTATTCGTAGATCGCCTAATTCTAATCTCGAGGGGGTTAGGTGATAGAAATAATTATGTAAGCATGGTGCTTAGATATGATCTATCTGCGGATGCATCTTATAATCTGGGACGTGTGGTAGATCGCGGGTGTGATATTCCTGTTGAGTCCTTTGGAGTCCATCCTCTGGTTATAAGACTAGTTGAGCATGGTTTTGGGGATTATCTTGTTTTGTTCTTGGTTCTCCTCATAAATCTTCAAGATGCATAGATTCATGGTTGTTATGTTTGTATGATGGTATATGACCTAGGGTAGATGTTTGACTTAGTAGATTTAATACTACATAAGAATTCCGTCTCTTAACGTAGTCCACGTTAGTTTGGGTAGTGAGTAGTTTATTCCTAAATCTCTGTGTGTTAGCTTTGCCTTTATTTATCACTTATCATATCATTATTGGCTTAACCCCTGCTAAAGTAGTACTAGTGATCGATTCTCTCATAAGTATGCTAGCTCATAATTGTATCAGCCATCCTCATATTCCTCTCTGTGGTAGAATTATAAATGATAAACCTGGATCCCTCCCGGTGAAATGTGACAGTGTTATTTTATCTGTAAACGCTTTGGATAATTTAATAGCTATACTTATTTGTTTAGAGATGAATGCAAATCAGCACGTTTATAAGTAGCACATATAACATTTCTAGCATTACTTTGCTAGGGATGACAACCTAGCCTATGGTAAAAGCTATGAGATGAAGAAACACCGAGTGCCTCTCGGCTCATATGGCCTTAGGTGAGATTAACTCCACCTATTGGTTGTAGTGACGTTAGAAGTACCAACAAGCATTTAAGGCGCTGTGGCCGGGGAGGATATTATGGCTAACTAGAGATATTATGAGAAAGAAACTTATGATGAGATCTAAACTAGGCACTTTACTTTAGCAGGATTACCCTTGTTTTCCTTTTGTTTATATTTTATACAGGGTTTATCATAAAGGATTGATTGAGATTCACCTCACTTCGTTCATCAGAATAAAGTCGGTCAAGAGGAAGCATACAATCAGCTTTTGAAGCTATGGGTGAAAGGACCTTACGAGAGTTCTCTCGCTCCAAGCAATGAGAACAATCGCCTTCGGACCGGTACTTCAAACTAACAATCTTGAGTTTGAGCTCAAACCCGGCTTCATCAACATGGTTCAAGCTACTCAATTCAGTGGAAGAAAGCACGAAGATGCACGCTCTCATCTTCAGAATTTTTTGGAGATTGCCAACACCTTCACAGTCAAGGACGTGTCCTGAGATATCATATTACTCCGCCTATTCCCATTCTCATTGACGGGTGTTGGTGTAGCCCCGGCAAAGCTAGCTACCCCTAGTAGGACGAATCACTCAAGCTGGACTAAACTCAATACACGAAGGTGTATGCTAATCTGAACACTCCTTTCATTAATTTCCTGTCTCATACAAAGCCCCCCTCGGGGGTCTATTTATAGTCCGTAGACTATTACAATTCCATTTTTACCCTTCTACCGACCCTAGGCCTCACCGTTCACCGTCAATGATGAAGGGGCAGGATGGTACTTTCCGGCCTCCTGTTGTATCTTCTCCCGGTGATAGTCCTGGCGCCGATCTCGGGTAACCTGCAAGAAGACAAAAGCCGCCAGGATCCGGACTGCTCCGGCCGGGAGTAGCTGGTTTCGTTAGAGCAGGCCGGAACAAATCAGATTCGACCCGATACTCGCCTGGGATTGTTCTCACGATATTCGGCTCAACCAGTCGAATGTTCAAGCCTTCGCCCCGTGCGTCGCAGCCGTCCCGCGTGAGACGGTTTGACGAAGACTCGAAGCCGCCTGGGACTGTTCTCACGACATTCGGCTCTACCAGTCGAATGTTCAACCTTCGCCCCGTGTGTCGCAGCCGGCCCGCGTGAGACGGTTTTGACGAAGACTCAAGCTTCGGCCATCTTGGTCGAAAGTCACCGCCTTCGTCCCCCGACCATTCAAGGCGTGTCGAGTCTTGCGAAAACCGGGGTTTTCGACCGGAATGGTGCGCGAAAGCTCCGGGTTTCGGCTACCACCTCACCTGGGCCAATCCGGCATGTCGGGAACCCACGCCCTACGGCGAGTGCGTCCGAACGCAAGCACTCTCGCCCGCCGAGGCTCGACCTCGGGGCGGATCGGTGACATTCGTGCATTGGGGCGAATGCCTGGCCGTTCGTCGGGTTACCACCTTCTCTTGTTCATGATCCACCAGGTTCCTTGGGCCGACCGTAGGGGGTGGGCGTGTTTCGCTCACCCCCAACGGTAGCCCCTCGAGACCAAGGATAAGGTTCTTTTCGTCCTTTCCTTGGTTTTACTTCTTGAGGCCCACAAGAAACCCCGTCGTCACTAAAAACTTAGCTATTTCTTTTTAGTGTTCTGGTAAAAATATTTATTTTTATTTTTTTATTTTATTTTTTTAATGCAAACCGAATCGACACCTTGGTTTTGCGTGCCCCGAGGCGGCGGATGGGGCCGCCGCCTCGGTCCGCGAGCGCCAATTTCGCCTATTTAAAGGCGAGGCGGCGGGCGGTCATCTCCCCCGCTCATTTGCATCCCTGCCGTCCTCGTGCCTCCCTGCGCTCCCCGAGCTCAAGAGCTTTCGGCGATTCCTGCCTTCGGAGCTTTGGGGCATTCGTCGACTTCAGGCTTCGAAGCTCAAGAGCCTTCGGTGACTTCATTCCTTCGGGTGAGTTTCTTCTCTTTCTCCTTTTTCTTTTTTGAGTTGAGTTGGGTGCATACTCTTTACTTTAGGGTTTCGCCGTTTTATTTTGCATTTTAGGTTTCGTTGATTTGATAGGATGTCGGGTTCTCCCATTTTGGGATCCGGCTCTTGACCAAAAGCTCGGTTCGATGGCGATTCTTCATCCAAGAGTTCGATTACGCTACAGCTCTCCTCGAGCCGGAATCGTCGCCGTCTCGGCGCTGCTAACATGATCAATGCGCGACCTCTCCAGTCCATCAATCCCCATTTGTATTCTAGCTCAGAGACCGAATCCACAAGTTTCGAAAGCGAAGCCCCAGTGAGTCCTCAGGTTTTGGACGAGATGGATGTTGATATCGAAGGGTCCCCTGTAGGGGGAGATGTTGTGGCAGAGCCGGATCCTAGTCTTTCGGCTGCTGCTGAGCCTGAAGCATGTTACGCTGCCGCCGAAGGGTCAGACGACGAAAGTTACACAGCAGCGGAGGGTTCTGGGGAGAATGTAGGGCCTCGTGTCCTTCGTGAGATCTACTGGGCCGGACGGTCGCGTGTCACCGAAACTGTCCTGAATGAATACGTACGGAAAGGTTTCATGGACCGACGGACCCGGTCCCTTTGCAGGGCGCCAGCCGCTGGTGAGAGGACCCCGAATCCCAGACCCGGGGAGGCTTTGGTTTTTAAGGATTATTTCCGGGCTGGGTTTCGTCTTCCTTGCGAGGACGCGTTCATTGGTGCCGTGCTTGAACGATTCGGTTTACAGATACATCATCTTACGCCGAATGCGTTCACTCGCCTGGGAGCTTTCGTCTGGGCAATGAAGATGATGGGAGCCCCCCTTTGTGTCGAAACGTTCGTTCAATTTTATGCCCTTCATAAGAAGCCAAAGAAGATTCGGGATGTAAGGAAAGAGGAGCACTGTGTTGTGCAGTTTGGTGGATATACCTTCATCCCAAAGGGCAACATTCGTCTGGCTCCGGCTTTTTGCAATAAGTGAACAAAGTGGATGGAGTTCTGGTTTTATGCCCGTGTCAGTGCTAGAAATGAAGAAGAATCAGTTTCGTCGGGCCTACCTTTGAACAGCGCCCTTGAAAGCCGAATGGTTCCTTTGCGAGCGAAATGTCACGCTGCGTTTGTTGCGGATGTGGAAGGAAATGCCGAAGCATCTCTGGCCTTCCTCGGCACTTTAGAAAGACAGAGCACTCGAGATCTTGTGGAAGAATGGATCGCTATGGAGGTTCGGCCGTTGAGCTCTCGTGTTAGATTCGAGGTCGAATCTCCTAGTTATAATTATGAGAAGAATTTGGTTCAAGCTTCCCTGCCCTCAAGATTTCATTCCAAGAAGGCTTTTCGGGAGTTTGTGACAGACGAAACTGATTCAATTCTCGGTATAGTGACTGATCGAGAATACAAATTGGCTTGCGAGATTATTGGGGAAAATGCCTGAATCAACCGGGCTTTCGGCGCCATGGGGTGCCTTACCCTCATCGTTTGGCGCCGGATGAAACTAAAGCGGAGAGGGCGGCGCGGAAGGCGGCTGTCGGGGCAAAACTGTTTGCCTTGATTCGGCCCTCATGAGCGAGTGAAAAGGCAGAAGACGACTCAGCAGGCCAGGCCGAAAGAGCCTCAGGACGTTGAGGTAGGTCGCCTTCTGGCTAAGGTCCACTGGTCTTCGTAGCCGAAAGGTCGCGTTCGGCCGTACTCGCCGATTTGGCGTTGTTGCCGACCTCGGTATAATGTTCTTTTTGACTGATGCTTTTGATTCGGCTTAGTTAGCATTCGTCTTCTCTTTATTTTTTGTTGTTACTCAAGTTGATTTTTCGTTCGCAGGTTATCTCTAGCGATTCCGGTGACATGGCTGGGAAAGCCGTGAAGGACCCCTTGGCCACCCTCAAGGACTCTGGGGATTCGGTCTCCTCACGGTCCTTTATTCGCGAATGTCAAGCGTCCCCGTGACGGAGGGGCTGCTGCGAATCTTTGCGACTTCAAAGAAGCGGCCGACCAAGGAGCCCCTCGTACCTTCATCGGCCCCACCTTCGTCTCCTGCACCAAAGCCTATCCGGGTAAGTCTCGGTTTTACCGAGAGTTCATCAAGAGTTCGGCATTTTCAAGGATTGCCTTTTCAGCCACGGTGCTCTCTCTCGGAAGCACATCTAGTGACTTCGGGGGAGCCCGTTGTTTACTCGGGTTTAGTTCCCCGAGGAGATGAGCCCGAGAAGGGAGAAGACTTACAAGCTTGCTCGATGTCTAGGAGGCGGATTCGGACGCTAGAGTGGTGGCGGGGGTGGATCCTCGCGCACTTCCCCTTCTCCCCTCGGATGCGCCGCCGTCGGTTCGGCACCCGGCCTCCCTCCTCCTTTATGGCTCCTCGGGACGAGAGAAGGAGTTGTTGAAGACGGAGCCCCAGCTCCTCTTTGATGCTCTCAACTTCTATGCCACGGGGGGTGAGTTCTCATTTTTTCTTTTCTCATGTTTTGTGACGAATGTTTGTTTCGCACTTTCCTCATTGATTCGTATTTTCTTACCTTGGACAGTCCATGCTTGTCGCGCGCGTACCACGGAGAAAAGTTCGGGGGGACAGGGCAGCAAGGCCCTTGAGGCCGAGAAAGCCAAAGTTGACAAGCTGGCCAAGGACTTGAAGACGACCAAGTCCGACAAGGCGAAAGCCGAGGCCCGGGCCGAGAGGGCGAAACCAAATTGAAAACCCTGGAGGCCAAGTTGGAGGAGGCAAGGAAAGCCAACCATTCGCTCTCTCGGGTTTTAGATCATGAGACGAGGTGCGGTATTTCGTCTCTGCAAAATCAGCGGCATCCTTCGGCGACAAAGCCGTTCCTCCATCGGATCGAGCCCCAAGAAGAGGCTTACATGGCTCGTGCAAGAGATTAATTCCTTGCACGGTCGGGTGGAGACGGGGAGAGGCTACGCCTCCCTTGAAACCCTCCGAGCTTTCGGGATAGCTCTGCACGAAGCAGGTTGTTCTCACATTGAGGCCATTGAGCCGAGTGAGGACCCTGCCGTGTACTGGCGTACCCCCGAGCCGGCACTTTTCGGCGACCGGCAAATTTTACAAGGACTACTGGCTGAAGGGAGGAAAAGACCTCGCGATGTTTCGGGCGGCCGAATCGAGCTAACGTGAGTTTGAAGTTTCTTTATAGTTCACTTTTTGAGATTCGCTTTTTTTTGTTACGTGCTTACGAATCGCTTTTTAATGTCCGCGATCTGCTGGAGAGAAGGCGGTTCGGGCTAAGGTCGATGCCTTCATCGCGGAGCATGATGGCGGACCCCCAACACCAAATCTGGGAGTCCCTCTAACGCCGGAACCCCCGACTCCTCCACCCCGCCGAACGCTGATGGCGAGCAGCATTTGGCTGAGGATAGGGTAGAGTAGTTTTTCTTTTCGAGTAAATGTTGGATTCGGCCTTGGTGGCCCTTTTACGTAATGATCTGACTTTAAGACATGTTTCATTTTTTTAAATTATGTGGCGAGGTTCCCGATGAGGGACTTCCGGTTTATTGGAAGACTAGTTTCCTTTAAATGTTGAGCGAGATGGATTCGGTGTTAGCGGTGCTTCATGGCTTAGGGCCGTGGAGGATCATCCTAACGAGATAGAGGAATTTTTTACGCCACGTCGGAACGGGATCCTTCGGGCGTGGCCATCGTATGCTTTCGACTTTTGGAGTACTTTCGTTCCTTCCACTAGGCGGAGAAACTTAGTACATGGCGTTCTACTTGAGCCGAAAGTAGAATTAAAAGAGGAACCCATTGAGCTTTCGGCTCCTAGATATAGGTATTGCTCTCTGGAAGAATCTTTGGTTGAACAAACCATGTAAATGACACTTTCGATTACTAATTGTTTCGTTTTTTCTCGAAATATTTGTCTTTTACAAGAAACCCCCTCCCCCTTTTGCGAGGAAACGAAAGTCATGCCTATTGTCGAAAGTGTTTTTAAAGTTAACTAAGTTCTTGTACAAGTCATGTGCTGCGCAAGTGGACTTTGCCTACCTTGTGTCCGAATGCTTCCTTCACGAACATTCGGTCATCTTGGAGCTACAGCTTCTTCTTCTTTCCCGGGTATCCGGTATAAGTGATGGTGCTTGACATTGTTACGTGGCAGGGCTTGGGCGAGTGTGTGATCTTTTGACATTAAGTAAGGCGGCCTTCTTATGCACTCGAGCAGATTCAGCCTTGCACATGCCACGCGGCTGAGGATGGATTCGCGCAACGGAGAATGCTGTCTCAGGCTTTACCAGAGCATTCCGCGCTTCAGATTTCTGATGTCCAAGGAGGTTAAGATGTTGTTTCGCTGAAACCCAGATATTGTCGGCCAGCATGGGTACTTCTTGCTAGGCCTGAGTTGGTTGATGTGGTTTATGCGCGGCTCTCCAAGGGCCTAACTGGTGGACCCCCACATGGTGAGGCTGTCCTTCATCGGTGTTCGAATGGATCCTCCCTCACTCTGAGGCCGAATGCTATTGCTGCTTTCCTGAGTCTTCTCAATCCTAAGGAGCTGAAGCTTCTAGGAGTGTGATCCCTCTTGCTTATCATTTTGGTGGCTACCTAGACCCTTCCTTTTGCAGCTTGTAGCTGTTTCTGAGGGAGAGGTGACCCTTGGGTCTTCTGTTATAGTGGCCTTCGATGTTCTTTCGTGAATCTTTGGCCTTTATTGTTTTTGATTTTGTTGAGACATGCGATGGATGCCTACGGATGCGCGGCTTTTATTGATTGCGCACACCTACTTTTTGTCCTTTTTCAGACTTTAGTGGATTAATCCACCTGTGTGCGTCTTACTAGACAACTTGCATTTGAGTATTGAATGCTCATTGGTGGCCAAACCTAACTTTTTGCCGATTTCGGTTGGCTTAGGCGTTTTTGCCTTTTGCTTCTTTTGGGATTGTCTCTTTGTGACTTGCTCCCGACATTCGGTCCTTTCTGACCTTGGTATTTCGGCTTCTCAAGCCTTTTGTTTGCTGATCTTTTCAGCATATACATCCTTTCCGGATACGTGATATGCCGAATGTAGCAAGAATGATGAAGTCACTTCTTGCTTTTGGCTCTTTTCTTCGATGCTCTTATGCTTGGGGAAAACGGAACCTTTATAGGGACTCACAACCGAATGTTTCAGGGTTGCCTCATTAAAAAACCTCACACCCCCAAAAGGGCTTCCCCAGTGAGGAAAAAGAGCGCAACCCTATTGTAGCTTCCTGTGTTAATTATTACAAACCATGGAAAAAGAAAAGAAAATTACAACTCCCAGCACCAGGAGCATTCGTCACGCATAGAATCTGCGGAGATTATCCGCGTTCCCATGTGTGTGGTTGGATTCGTCGCCTTCTTCCGTCCGTGGCGAAAGACCCCGTGCTTGACCATGCTTGCGACGACGAAAGGCCCGTACCATTGGGACTGTAGCTTGCCTTGCTTGTCAGCATGTCGAACCAGTACGAGATCGCTCGGGTAGATGTTTTTTCGAAGGACCTTCTTGTCCCTCGGCTTTGCATTTCCTTGTGGTAGTTGTCGAGGTTCTTTGCGGCTGCAACTTTCGGAATTCGAATGTATCGGCATCTACAAACCTTTGAATTTCAGTTACATCTGCTATTTGCGTGCGAAATGAGCCTAGCTTGAGCTCTTCGGGTGTTATGGCCTCCTCGCCATAGAGTAGGCGAAAAACGGGTGAACCGGTTGCCCGAGACCATGAGATGTTGTGGCCCCGGACCGCCGCCATCATCTCGGTAGCAATTTTCCCTTGCTTGCATCCCGAGAGACTCTTGTAGGCGGTGAGAAGATTAAGCCATTGGCCTTTTCAACCGCTCCCGTTACTTTGCGGATGATAGACTGATCTGCGAAAGTCACTTCGATCGAGCTCCTCACAAAAGTTCGAAACTCGGTTGAGTCGAACCGCTTGCCGTTGTCCACGCTTATGTAGTATGGGACTCGAAATGACAGACTATCCGTTGCCGGACAGCCGATCAAGGTGGGCGAGGTGATTCGGGCCAGCGGCCTTGCTTCTATCCACTTGGTGAAATACTCAAGTGCTACGGCCGCGAATCTCACGTTCCACGGTGCTTTGTTGGCAATGGCCCAACTATGTCTACGCCCCAACGTTGAAGAGGCCAGGTTGGCACTATCGATCTGGTTGGGTTGGATGGCGCGTTCTGCTTCTTGGCAAACATCTGGCAGCTCTCGCATGTCTTTACCAATTTGTTTCGCATCTTCACCGCTTTGTAGGCCAATAAAATCCTTGCCTCATTGCTCACGTGTGCAATTTAAAGTGAGGTCCCCTATGAGCTCCACACATTCCTCCATGTATCTCTTCTAGGAGCTTTTCGTCCTTCTTACGTGGCGATGCACTTGAGCTTCGGAGCTACTATACCGTCTTTGTATAATTCACCTCTTATGATTGAATAGTGCTTTGTTCGTGACTCCATACGTTGCTGCTCATGCTTGGATTCGGGCTCATAGGTGCCTGCTAAGAATGCGAATATGGGGCTTCTCCAATCGTGGCTTGCGATGACATGAATGCTCTTTGGCACTTCCTCTTCATCTCTGATTGCTTTAGCTGAGAGTTGCTGGAAAAATACATCCGGAGGGGTTGGGATCCCTAATGCTGCTGCTTTCGCCAACTCGTCTGCTTCTCTGTTTTCACTGCGTGGTATGTACTTTATTGAGAACCCCGCAAAGTGCTTCTCCATTGATCTTACCGCCTGTAGATATCTGATAAGAACTGGTTCCCTCGCTGTGTACTCCTTCTCACAATGTCCACTGACCACCTGCGAGTCTGTGCGAATGATGCATCTTTTAACTCCCATAGCCCTTAGCTTTGGTGCTAGCGGCCTGACTTAGGTACTCGGTTGTATTGTTGGTGCTTGTGAACTGCAACCTGGCTGCGTATCTAATTGGCGGTCCCTGTTGAGGTGTCAGAATTGCCGAAACCCCAGCCCCCTTATCGCACCAGGCTCCGTCACAAAATGCCGTCCAGGTAGGTTCGTCAAAAACTACCGGACCCGGACTTCGGCGTGGTGTCCAATCTGCTATGAAGTCGAGCTATCGCACGTGACTTTATTGCTGATCTGTGTTCGTAATCAATCACGAATTCGTTGAGCTCGGTGCCCACTTTCCAACTCTTCCGACCCGGCTTTCTGTTTTTCGAACAGGGCCTCTAGTGGCTGAGAAGAGATAACCCGGATCTTATGTGCCTGAAAGTAATGTCTTAGCTTTCGGCTAGCCATCAGGACCGTGTAAGCTATCTTCTCTAGCTCTGAGTAGTTAAGCTTTGCCGCTGAGAGGGCCTCAGATACGTAATAGATGGGAAACTGTTTAAGCTTGTTTTCATGTTCTTTCTCTTCGACCAGGACTGCACTTACTGCTACTGGAGATGCTGCCAAGTACAACAGTAAAACCGCTTTTGGGGACGGTTTCGTCATGGTTGTCAGGTTGGTGAGATAATCTTTTAGGTCTTGGAAAGCCTTTTGCTGCTCAGGACCCCATTCGAACTCAGTGCTATTCTTGAGTACCCTGAAGAATGGCAATCCCTTTTCAGCTGATCTTGATATGAACCTGCTGAGAGCTGCCAACCGCCCGGTAAGTCGCTGAACCTTCTTTCGGCTATCTGGGGGCTTCATGTTGACAATGGCCGAGATCTTGTCTGGATTTGCCTCTATACCCCTGGCTGAAACTAGGCATCCCAACATCTTGCCCTTAGTGATCCCAAAGATACATTTCTCCGGATTTAGCTTAAGCCCGCTTCATCGTAGGTTCGCGAAAGTTTCTTTTAGGTCGCTGATATGAGATTCTTTCGCGCTGCTTATTACTACTATATCATCCACATATGTTACCAGGTTCTTCTTTTTCTTTTGCTCTCTGAACACTTCATCCGACATTCTGGAGAAGGTAGATCCGGCATTCCGCAGCCCTTCAGGCATTCGTTTGAAACAATAGGTTCCCCCTGGAGTGATGAAGCTTGTCTTCTCTTCGTCTTCCGGGTTCAGATGGATCTGGTGATATCCAGAAAAGCAATCGAGTAGGCTCATTCTTTCACAACCTGAGGCCAAGTCGATCAAGGTATCTATTCTGGGGAGGGGGTACGGGTCTTTCGGACATGCCTTGTTTAGATCGATGAAAGTCTACACACATTCGCCACTTTTTGATGTTGGGATCGGATGTCTTTTACGGACCATTACCACATTCGCCCGACCATTACGGATATTGGGCAGGTCTTATGGCGCCTTTGCATCGAGAGAGTCTCGAACCTCGGCTAGCTGGCTGCGGTGCCGGCTCTTCGGATAACTTTCTCAATCTTTGTTTCTTAGGTTTCACAGTTGGTATGACACTCAGATTATGCTGAGCCAGGCTTCGGCTTACTCCTTTTAGGTCCTCTACTGACCATGCAAATACATCGGAGTTGGAGTCAAGAAATGCAGATAACTAAGCTGCTTCCTCTGGTTCTAGCTTAGATCCTATTATGATCTCTCTTTCAGGACCTGTTGTGGATATCGGAACCCTTCTGGTGGATTCGGCTGATTCCACTTTCGGCTCTTTGGCAGTCTTTGGGTTGTGTTCCGAATCTTCTTCTTTGTCTTCATCTCGCTCTGTCTCCGCTACCTCATTGATCATGCTGTAGCCAGGTATTGGCTTTGCATCTATTCTTCGGGCTGCCTCTTGGTCGCCCCAAATGGTTACAACGCCGAATGGGGATGGTATTTTCATACACAGGAAACTTTGCTTAATCACCGCCTCGAACTAGATGATGACACCCCTGCCGAATATTGCTGTGTACGGGTAGTCTATGTTGACTATGTCGAATGTGATTATTTCGGTTCGGCACAACCCAACCTCACCGAAAGTCACTGCAATGTCTTTCTTTCCTATCGCATCTATCCTCTTTCCGCCGAATCCGAACAAGGAGTTACCAGCTGGCTGTAGCAATCGACGGTCCATATCCATGGTTTGGAAAGCTTTGATGAACAGAATATCCGCTGAACTGCCATTGTCAATCAGGATGTTGTGAAGTGTGAACTTGTCTACATTCGCTGTTGCCACAAATGCATCTGTATGTGGATAATCTCTTACCCGAAAGTCCGTTTCGTCAAACGTGATCGGTACCATTGACCATGCTGGCCTGTTCAAAGGCATCCTTGGTGTTATCGTGTGTATTCTTCTCACATAATCTCTTCTCGCTCTTTTGTTTTCATGCTCAAGGTTGGATCCGCCTGTGATTGCGTAGATGTGACCCTGAGATGGGAGAACTGAGTTTACTAGCCTGTTTTCCTGACTTGTTTCAGGCTTCATTTGCACATTCTGCTGCGATTGATCCAAGTTTACCGGGGAAGATGCTGCCATTGAAGGTGGCTGAACTTGTGGAGCATAACCCGGGTAGTTCCAAGAGTACTGGTTATGGTGGGCTGGAAGCATCGGAGCCTGATGCGTTAGCGGAGGTGGTGGTGGTAGCTGGACATTTTGATAACCGAAATAAGCATTCGGCTGTGTGCCTGCTATTTCTCTCATGTTATATACATGTTTTGGAGCTTGGCTGCTTTGTGTACTTTCGTCTTTAGATTTCTGATCTTTGGCCATCTGTCCATACTTGCAATCTCGGCTAAAATGACCCATGTTTTCGCCGCAAATGAAGCAGTATGGCACTTTCGGACCATCTCGACCTCTTCCGCGCCCTTTGCCCCTAGAGCTTCGGCCACCTCGATTGGACTGATTCGCTTTAGAGATTGAAGCGTCACCCGAGAATGGCTCTTTGGGTTCGGCCGTATGTGCCGAATCCTCTTGCACATTGTTGACAGGGCGAGGAGTCTTGCCACCCCTTTGACCATTGTTGTTGTTTGGGTGTGGCGATTGTTGCTTCTCGTCCATTCTTGCTGCCTTTCTTCTTTTTAGGCCTTCTTCGGACTTGGCGAACTTCTTGATTTGGTCATATAACTCGGTCAGGTTTTTCGGCTCTTCTCTATCTAGAAGTGCAGCGCATTGGCCGATAGCCATGCCCTCAATTCTTTGCTGCAATTACTACTTCATCCGAGACATTAGGCGTCTGTGCGCGGAGCTGCACAATCTTCTCCAAGTATTGAGTCAACGATTCTCCATCCTCCTGCTTGAGCTTTAGGAAGTCCCGGGTTCCCTTTTTCAAAGCACGGAATCCCTCAAAGGTGATGATTAGCTGTTCTTTTCACTGTCTCCGGTTTTCTTATCGATAGCGGACGGCGTGCTATGTACCATTCATCTTGATGTCCTCTACCGCCATTATGAGAGATTTTTTGCCAAAGTAATCGAATCCCCCCTCCGAATGTACCGCGGCTTCATAGCTTGCGATGAACTTTCTTGGATCCGATTTCCCATTGAATGACGGTAGCCTAGGCTTGTAACCCACCGGCCATGGGCTGAAATTTGTAGTTCGGGACGAAAGTGGTGAAGCCGAATCGACCTCACCTCCTGCAATGAAAGTGGTTCTTGCTCCCTCTTGGGATGTTACTGTGTTTCTCTCCATCTGCAATATCTCCCGTAGCAGATTCTCTTTCTCAATTTCGGCGAGCCTCAACTGCTCCCTAGCCGAATCCTCTCTCCGCCTGGCTGCATCGCCTCTCATCATTGCCTCTTTCCGAGCCCTTAGTTCCCTAAGCTCAGCTTGTCTAAGGCTCAACTCTTCAATCAGCCTGGCCCGCTCTTCTTGTTCATTACCTGGTGCCTGATGATCCTCTGCGCGATTGTCGTCGGCGTTGTCTTCATCTTCTGGGGGGTCGGAGCCTCCTGCTCCGGAAATCCCTGGCCCGGTCAGAGCCCCCGGACCCGTGGCGGCGTCTTCCGCCGCACCTTGGCCTTGGGCGGCCGGTGTGACCTCCACTGGAGGATCCGATGATGGATCCGCCGGAGGAGATCCAGCCGGAGCCGTTGCCGCCGCCTTAGGCCTCCCGCGTGTTGGAGCCATGGGTTGCCCGCACAACCACGGTGGGCGCCAATGTTGGTGTAGCCCCGAAGCAGGCTACCCCCTAGTAGGACGAATCACTCAACTGGACTAAACTCAATACACGAAGGTGTATGCTAATCTGGAACACTCCTTTCATTAATTTCACGTCTCGTACAAAGCCCCCTCGGGGTCTATTTATAGTCCGTAGACTATAACAATTCCATTTTTACCCTTCTACCGACCCTAGGCCTCACCATTCACCGTCAATGATGAAGGGGCAGGATGGTACTTTCCGGCCTCCCCGTTGTGTCTTCTCCCGGTGATAGTCCCGGCGCCGATCTCGGGTAACCCGCAAGAAGACAAAAGCCGCCCGGGATCCGGGCTGCTTTCCGGCCGGGAGTAGCTGGTTTCGTTAGTTGCGGGCGGAACAAATCAGATTCGACCCGATACTGCGCCAGGACTGTTCTCATGATATTCGGCTCAACCAGTCGAATGTTCAAGCCTTCGCCCCGTGCGTCGCAGCCGGCCCGCGTGAGACGGTTTGACGAAGACTCGAAGCCGCCTGAGACTGTTCTCACGACATTCGGCTCTACCAGTCGAATGTTCAAGCCTTCGCCCCCGTCGTCGCAGGCCGGCCAGCGTGAGACGGTTTGGCGAAGACTCGAAGCTTCGCCATCTCGGTCGAAAGTCACCGCCTTCGTCCCGACCATTCAGCGTGTCGAGTCTTGCCGAAAACCCGGGGTTTCGACCGAATGGTCGCGAAAGCTCCGGGTTTAAATACCACCTCACCCGGGCCGATCCGGCATGTCGGAACCCACGCCCTACGGCGAGTGCGTCCGAACGTAGGCACTCTCGCCCGCCGAGGCTCAGCCTCGACGGATGAGCTGACATTCGTCCATTGGGGCGAATGCACGGCCGTTCGTCGGGTTACCACCTTCTCTTGTTCATGATCCACCGGTTCCTTGGGCCGACCGTAGGGGTGGGCAGGTTTCGCTCACCCCCAACAACGGGAAAAGCGAAGTTATGGTTCTATGCTAATAAAGAAGAAATCAAGACATGGGATGAATGTTCAAAGCCTTCCTATCAAAATTCTTCCCTATAGGCAAAACCAATGCCTTACGAGGAAAAATCACAAATTTTCAGCAGCCAGAAAAGGAGAATCAATTCGGAGGCATGGGAACGTTTAGAAGAATACATATCAGATTGCCCCCATCATGGAATGGAAGATTGGTTACTCCTACAAGGATTTTATCATGGATTATCAAGAAAAGCTCAAGAGCATTTGGATGCAGTTCTTTGGAGGATCATTTTTGTCACTCACTCTTGGAAAAGTTGAAGCACTTATGGAAAAAGATATCGAAAAACCAAGGCTGGTCCCAAGAAATCGCTCAACACTCCCATCAAATTGAAGAAATACTAGAAGAAGTAAATGTAGTGTCAACCAAGATGGATGTGTTATTGAACCGGCTTGAACAAAGAGCCGAGAGATAAGCGGGAGAGACAAGATTTACAAGACTATATTGATTCAAAGATCGGACTCAAGCCTCGCCGTTCACAATTCCATGACGACTTCGGTCAAAGCAAGGATGGAATTCACAACCTCGACTCAATAACCAAGGTAAGTACCAAGGTAATGTTCCCAAACAACCATCTTTAAGAGAGTTAATTAATGAACAAGCTAGAATTAATGAAGATTTTTCTAAGAAGCTTGTTGCTAATAACAAAGTTTTAGAGGATATAAATCTTAAGATGGATAATTTTTCAGTCACTTTAAAAGAACAGTATGCTTATAATAAAAGGATAGAATCACAAATAGCAAAATTGTTCGCTACTACCGCTAACCATGAGCGGGTACATAATGTCACGACTAGACGTGGTAAGTCCACATGTGATCCACCGTACCGGGAAGAACAAAGAAAAAAGCCGTGAAAGCACCATCAGCAACACCAATGGTACCCTCAGTACCATCAGAAGAAGAAAAGGATGATGAAATAGAGATTTTAGCTCAGAACCCACATATGATGAAAGATTTTCATGATACAACCTTCATACCATATCCGAGAAGACAGCGTAAATCCCAAGTGGATGAACAGTTTGGAAAATTTGTAGAGGTAATTCAAAAGTTATACATCAACATCCCTCTACTCGATGCTATACAAGTCCCTACCTATGCAAGGTATCTTAGAGATATTTTGAACAAGAAGAGACCCTTACCCACTATGGAGGTGATCAAGTTAACAGAAGAATGCAGTGAGGCCATCCTCAATGAGCTACCAAACAAGAAGAAAGATCCTGGATGCCCCACCATTGATTGCTCTATCGGAGACCAATATTTTGACAATGCACTTTGTGATCTTGGAGCAAGTGTCGGTGTAATGCCAAAGTCCGTCTTTGACAAACTCAGGCACACAGATTTAGTTCCAACTTCAATTTCTCTGCAATTAGCAGATCAATCCATCAGATATCCATCGGGAATTGCCGAGAACATACCAGTCAAGATTAGAGGATTCTTCGTACCAGTGGACTTTGTAGTCTTGGATATGCAACCAGATTCACGAGTTTTCGATCATTCTCGGAAGACCTTTTTGAAAGCACGGCTAATGCACACATTGATGTCACGGTGGGAAATCACATTCAACCTAAATGGAAAGGAAGAGAAATTTGCTTTCAAGCCAAGACCTGAACCTCGCCCTTCGGTAGATATGATTGAAAAAGAAGATTCATCATCACCATCTCCGAATACGGAGAATGCACCTGATAATTAAAAGAATTGGAGAGTCTAGTTCGTGGACTTTAAACTATGAACCCTCGCCGAAGGTACGTCGGTAATTATCCGTAATTATTTTTACACTTCAGAAAAATCAAATGCCCCATATAAATAATTTTGTGGAAACAAACCCATGGAATTATTTATTGTGGTGGCCCAAAAATATTTATTCTTGCATTCCTATTTTGTGGAAACAAACCCATGGACCTACTTGTCATACACTCAAATTCTGTTTCACCTAACATGGACAAGACACATCCCACTCAAAACCTCACCTACCACCATTCACCATGCCTGCATGCTTTTCCACCGCAAAGCCCACATACCTCCAAACACCTCAAAGTAAGTAACACGCGGCATGGAGGAGAGGGCGGGTGGGCCCACCACTGTGGCGGCCAAGGCCACCAATCGTGGCGGCCGAGCCCTCCCTCTCTCCCCCCATAAAAACCCACATATCCCTCGGTTTCTCTTCACCTCCTCATTCCAGAGCTTCCAGTTCCACTTCGAGATTCATAGTTCTTCATTCCAGAGAGCTTTGGCTTAGTTGTGAGAGGAGAGAAAAAGAGAGAAGAAAGAAAGAAGAAGTAGTTCTTGAGTAGTAGCAAAGATCTTGAGATATAGAGAGAGATTTCTTAGAAAGAGAGCAAGAAGAATTGTAGAGGAAATGCTGTCCTAGTAACCAAGCTAGATTAAAACTTTGCTAGGGGAGGTCCTGTCAAAAATAAAAGCAATCAAGCACTTTCTTTTGGACTGACTAACCCCGACTTCTAACTTTGGATAGCTAACCCTTGTTTATTTTCTAATCTCTCTATTATTGTTATTTGTTTTGTTTTGTTATTGTTATGTGCTAACCCTTGTTTATTTTCTAATCTCTCTATTATTGTTATTTGTTTTGTTATTGTTATGTGCTAACCCTTGTTTATTTTCTAATCTCTCTATTATTGTTATTTGTTTTGTTTTGTTATTGTTATGTGCTAACCCTTGTTTATTTTTCTAACCTCTCTAGTATTTAATTTTTGTGTTAACCCCCTGCTTGTCTAATCCCCGTGGCGATTACTTGTCTTGCTTTGTTTTGTTTTGTGATTGTTTTTCAGGATGAACATCTTTGGATTTGGCCGGAAGTCCAAGCGCTTAGAGAAAGAAGGCTCCTCATCGAGAGCCCAATCAAAGATGAGCTTTGGAACAGAAACTCCACCACCAAAGATCCCGATGACGGATAGTGATCTTGGGCTGCACGGTCAAGATGAGCTGGAGAGGTACAGAGATATGAAGAATCGAACTTTCACACACACGCCGGTACTAGACCCTGACTTCATGCATGAAATAGGTATGGCTTCTGAATTTGACACAATTTTCAAAAGCATAGGGTGGCAACATTTTTGGGAAATTACTGAGCAAGGTTCTAGGCTGTTGACCCTTGAATTTCTTTGCACTTTGCGTCTTACAAATGAAGGGATACATTTTAGACTCTTTAAAGAGCAACATTCCCTTACCTGGAGGGGTCTGAATGATGCTCTTGGTTTTGAACCCGTTTGTGTTGTTTCACTAGATCAAGCTTTGCCTGATTTTAATCACATTACAGTTTGGAAGGATCTTTCTGGTAAAGATTCCTTCCAGGATGCCAAAGCCAATGACATGCACATACCTACCCTCCGCTTTTTCCATAAATGGATGTGTTTCACTTTGTTTCCAAAGAAAGACACTAGAAATGTTAGATTGGGAGACTTGCAATTAATGTACGCTGTTATTAAACAAAGGAAAGTCTCCCCTGTTATCCTCATGGCACAACATTGGCTCCACTTACCTAAGTTGGTAGGAGCAATAGAGTGCACCTCACTTGTCACTAGAATTGCAAATCATCTTAGAATTTTGGAGGATGCCTCTGTCTCTTTTATAGAAAAAGAACAGGCGTTGATAGGCTACCAGTATTTCAAGCAAGCACACATGGTAAGAAGGGTCGGAAGTATTTATTATATGAAACACCCTAACATTGGGGAAATCCAGTTACCTAACCTGAAGTTTGCCCTTTATGAGACACAATCCTTCTTACTGAATGAACAGGCACAACCAGTGAACATGCCAAGGGCCATGCCATCACGCCAAGCAACTGCACATGAATCAGTGTGGACGGGCGCTGATCCAGCCCCACAAGGACCAGCTTACACAGGATATCAGGGCTGGCAACAACCAGGACCATCCCAGGCCCACTATGGCCAGTTCCCACAAGAAAGCCCAAGTGACCAATCTGAGACTCACGCATTCGTCGCGAGACCCATCATGGAAGTGGATACTTCTACAATCAAGCAGGTACATCACGCCGCGAGGGCTATCCTCGTGATTACGAACCAGCTTGTAGCTCTTTTGCAGGTTTCGGGCAAAACGAAGCACAACATCTCCAAGGAATCTACACCACTGTCCAAGGAATTCAGTAGGATCAGACCACCCACATCCAAGAACAGAGAGCATGGAATGCTAGAACTGATCGAGCATCTCCAACATACGAGGAGACGCTAGAGCACCACACGTACCAGCGCACACCCATCATAGGAAACAGGCGCGGACGTCATTTGTTAGAACACCCACATCAAGATCAAGCTTGGGGAAGGCTACCCCACTCAGCCAGGTAAGTCTCAACTACCTGGTATTTATCTATCTATTTATTTTCTTTTATATTTTAAGTATTTTGAAGTTTGCTCGGTTTGCTAAAAAAAAAAATGGAAAAATGAAAATGAAATAAAAAGAGTGTGTACAAAAGTTTGCTTTTGCTTTTAATAAATAAGAAGAGCTAGACAAAGAACTATCTGTTTGGAAATGATGAATAGTTGCTCTGTTTTTACTTTCTTACAAGTACCTAGCATTGGTTTAGAGTTCTCCCAATTTATGGACATAGCTATCTAAATCAAGATTTGCCTTGAACTTAAAATTTTGTGGAAGCATACATCTAAACTAATCTAAGTTATTGACGGATATGATATGAGAAAGTCTGAGCTACTATTTATCTTCTTCTTAGAAACACTAAATTCTGGAGATTTGATTGTGAAAATTTTAAAATCATTACATGATGAGTTTCCTATATGACAGAGAGTTTCAAAATTCCTACCACAGCCAAATACATAATTTTCAGATAGGAAAACACCAATATTTTGATTACTTGCTTTGCATTGAGTTTTGGCAACCTCTGTGACCCTTAGGAACCTGTCATACAAAAATCCACACTCCACGTATATACTACTTACGATCCGGAAGTAGACAATTGCCTTTTGCTAGCCTTCATGAAAATGTTTTACTCCTACCTTGGGAGTAAAGCACCAAAAATTTTCTCCTTCTATGATTCCAGAAAATCCATTCATGCTCCATGTATTTCATTCATTATCTCTCAAATATTGTTGACAAAAAGAAACTTGGGCCAATGCTAAAAAAAATAGAAGAGGGAGATGAAAAATGGACAAGTGTCCTACGGGCGAGTAGAGCCTACCTCCCTAAAAAGAAAGAAGAATGAAAGAGAGTTGAAAAAAAATGGACAAGTGTCCGATGTGAAAACAATGGGTACTTAGATGCCCGCCTCTCTGAAAAAAGAAGAAGAAAAGCTAGCCCAAGTTCTCTTTTTATGTCTTCTTAAAATTTCCAAAAGAGAGATCAAATTTTCAAGAGGAGCATAGAAAATACCATCTTCATCCTACATCCACCTCACGTATATATGTCCCATACACCTACATTGTATGACTAGTTCTTTTGGATCCATTGTTTGCCTTTACAATATATGTTTTGCAAGTATGTATATGCTTTGTCTCCCACCTATGAGCTCCACATATAAGACCTTAGAAGTAGGATGAGAGAAGGCATGGTAAATCTGCCATGTTCCACAAACATCACATATCTCAAGAGAGAAGGCACTATATCATTGCCTTGGTAAGGATCCAAAAATACCACATATGAGAGATTTGAAAGGGTCATACAATGGAAACTCGAGTTTTATTTTGAAAAATATTGAAAACTCCAGAAAAGAGGTGAATCAAGGAACTTGTGGCATAGTGCTTGACTAACTTGTTCTATCTTTCAATCACCCAAGATCTTAGTGCGAATAAAAGCCCCACATTTTTCAGGTAATATAGGTGAATTGAAAGGTTAGAATGGTTTCACCCTTTCTTGAAGAAGAACTTTTCATCGATGATCATGAGAATTTGTGAGGAAATAAAACTTTGTAGCAACTCCTGATCCTTTGTAGAGTTTGACTTTGCTAGGGACTAGCAAAGGTTAAGCTTGGGGAGCTTGTTGACATCTCTTATTTAATACTTTTATATGTCAACTAAACATGAAATAAGGGCATAAAATGAATATCCACATAGACATAGGGCTTATACTTGACAATTTCCATGAGTTTTGGTGAATTATATATTTTTCGAGGATTAAAATGTAAAAATGCCCGAGAGATTTGAAGCCCTACGACACAAAGACGTATCCGTGACATAAACCAACGTGGAACATACACTAGAACATTCCGAAGAGACCAAAAAGCACCGGGGAGGAGGCTGGGACCCACCGGCATGGGGCCCACGCGGCCGCCCTATCGGGTAACCAGCGGTCGCGGCCGTGGGGCCCGTCGACCTCGGCTTCTATGTCGGTTCCAAACCGCCTATGAGGAGTAATCTAGTCCGTCAATCAAGGTCGGTTTGATCCAAGGGCCGTCGTGCATCGCCTAGGACTATATAAGGAGACCCCCTGACCCCTGGGTGAAACCCTAATTCATTGTAATTCATTATCACCTCATTCAAGCCAAAGCGTAAGTAGAAGAGAGCTTCTCCACCGAGAGATTAGGATAGCTACTTGTCTAGTTCTAGTTCTTCTAGTTCTAGTTCCTCTAGTTAGATTAGCAAGTCGATTCAAATAGAGCCGGGTGTTGCCAACCCAGGATTCTCGATCGTCAAGTCATTACGGTATTATCTTGTATCCATGACTTTATTCTATTTCAATATTAAGTGTTGGTTTGCTATGTTCTTAGTTTATTCTAGTAGTATATTTGATATGGTCATGATTAATTGTGAGTTCATGTATCTATTCGTAGAGCGCCTAATTCTAATCTCGAGGGGGTTAGGTGATAGAAATAATTATGTAAGCATGGTGCTTAGATATGATCTATCTACGGATGCATCTTATAATCCGGGACGTGTGGTAGATCGCAGTGTGATATTCCTATTGAGTCCTTTGGAGTCCATCCTCCAGCTTATAAGACTAGTTGAGCATGGTTTTGGGGATTATCTTGTTTTGTTCTTGGTTCTCCTCATAAATCTTCAAGATGCATAGATTCATGGTTGTTATGTCTGTATATGATGGTATATGACCTAGGGTAGATGTTTGACTTAGTAGATTTAATACTACATAAGAATTCCATCTCTTAACGTAGTCCACATTAGTTTGGGTAGTGAGTAGTTTATTCCTAAATCTCTGTGTGTTAGCTTTGCCTTTATTTATCACTTATCATATCATTATTGGCTTAACCCCCCGCTAAAGTAGTACTAGTGATCGATTCTCTCATAAGTATGCTAGCTCATAATTGTATCGCCCATCCTCATATTCCTCTCTGTGGTAGAATTATAAATGATAAACCCGGATCCCTCCCTTGAAATGTGACAAAGTGTTATTTTATCTCGTGCGCTGCGGATAATTTAATAGCTATACTTATTTGTTTAGAGATGAATGCAAATCAAGCACGTTTATAAGTAGCACATATAACATTTCTAGCATTACTTGCTAGGGATGACAACCTAGCCTATGGTAAAGCTATGAGATGGAGAAACACCGAGTGCCTCTGGCTCATATGGCCTTAGGTGAGACTAACTCCACCTATTGGTTGTAGTGACGTTAGAAGTACCAACACTACACTACCAGCAACCGCGGGCAACCTCGACAGGGTGACGACATAATCGACTACATCTATGCCCTCAACGACATCACTGGCTGGTACGACTACACCAACGAGCTATGCAACATGCCTTATGCTATAGTGCACCAGGAGGTGCCCTACACGGGGAGCATGGCGATCCACCTCGCCCCAGAGTTTGACGCCCCCATCTCCTTTGAGGTCTTCAATAAGCTTCGACTTGTGACCTTCACCGATGACAACATGAGGTACATGCCACCCACATCAATTCCCTACCTTGTCAACCTCATCGCTACACCGTAGGCTCTCATTCTGCCCCAAGTCGATACCACGATCGACCACGAGCTTCATGGCATCACCAACACCAACAAACTCTAGGCGAGGCGCCGGTTTGGGGCCAGACGATGTGATTGGCATCCAAGCCTCAACAACTAGGCCATCCGCGTGCCATCCATTCAGCTACAAGTTCGGGCGTCTACTTCGGCAACCTCGAGTTTCGATATCGGCTTCAATGAAGAGGCCACCTTCGTCAACATCTTCAATGCGAAGATGGGCAAACTCCAAAGAACACTATGGCCCAAACGACACGTCTTCCCCGCAAGGCATCGCCTTCACCCCAAGCGGGTGGATTAGGCGACGCGTGGGCGCGCCGCCTCGTCGAACGGTGGGGAGATGTCATGTGCCGTCAAGAGGGGCCCAAAAGGTCTTGTCACCCTAAAAGGCCGGCCCAACGGCCTAGGAGGGGGAGGCCACGCGCGCCCCTCGCCGCCGCCGCCACCACGTACACCCCGTCATTGCGTCGTTTGCTTCCTCATTAAGTAATATTATTTTGGGATAAAATAGGAATAGATTAGGAAACAAAGGAGATCTACTTCTAATGCAAGTCTTCCCAGGACTATAAATACAAGGGAGATCTAATCGCTTGTATCAAGAAGAAAAATAAAGGGATAACACCCTACGATTCAGCTCTCCAGCCCTAGGCTCCCTCCCTCACTCGTGCACGTGCGCCGCCAAGACCCCCCCCCCGCCGCCGCCACGCCGCGCCGCCGTTCTCCTCTTCTCCCTCTTCTCCAACAACCCCGACAACCCGCCGCCGCCGTCAAGCTCGTGGCGATGTGTCACCGATCGTCGAAATCCAACCGACCGTGACATTAATTTTTCCAATTGTCCCTAAAATTGTCTTCTACTTCATCCGCTCCAAATTATAAGTCGCTTTAACTTTTTTGATACATCCATTTTGTTTTGCATCCGACTTTTAGAAGGGAACACTAACTCGCCTCTAGAAATTACATTTTTTATATGGGACTATTGTTCCCAATCCCCTTTAGAGATTGATCTTTACAGCCGGCTAGAAATGTGACAACCTCTAAAAAGGTGTTCAACAAATATTATTTTTAAAAATAAAATTAGGTAAGATGAAAATAAAATTTGTGTCTAAGATCTTCAACTTTACAAATGTTGATTTTCTTTCATTTGTAATCATTAAGAGTTCCAAAATCTTGATATAACCACCCGATCCGCGGTGATGGAAAGTGATTCACTACTACTAGAAGCATTTTGCATGGTGGGCGCTTTAGATTTTTTGAGGCAAGCAAGGACGCCCGTCACCGAAGCATGGTCACGGTAAATCCATAGAGCACGGTGGTGGGCAAAAACACACGCCACATTTAATCGCCTGGGAAAAAAAGAAAAAAAAAGCCCACACGGGTGTGGATCCGGGCCGCACTAGACCTAGATCCCAGCGCCGTCGCCGATCCACTATAGTTCCAACCCATCGCACCACTAGAGAGAGAGGAAGGGGAGGCCGCCACGCCCACCGTGTCACCGCTGGAGTCGACACCGCCATGGATCCGGCGCCGCCATCATCGTGGAGGAGGCCCGTCGTAGCCGCCGCCGTGGAAAAGAAGGGAAAGGAGCCACTGTCGTGAGGAGGAAGAGAGATAGGCAGATGAGTGGGAGAGGAGGTCGTGGTCTTGGCTGCATAGGGAGAAGATGTCAAGTGGGAGTTGGAGGGCGCGTAGTCGGGGCAAGGGGGATGCTGGGTGTGCCGCGGGAGTTGTTGGGGTCGGCTCGGGGCTGAAGAGAGGGAGTGGGACGGCTGTGAAGGGGAGGGAGTGGACAAGGAAAACCCCTAAGTCATGTATTTATATCCGAAGATAGAAATCGTGTCTTTTGGGCCTATTGGGCCTCGATCTTTTCCGTAGCGAGCCTTTAATGTTGCTCGGCACGGTAAATAGATTTTTCATAGCGGGCATCCTAACGTGCCCACCATGGTGTCATGACCTAGGAAATAGGGCCCGGGAGGGACAGGCCCAATAGGCCCGCGGAGCGCCGGCGCTGCCCTACCTGGGCTCGCAAGCCCCCGCCGCCCCCCTCCTTTCCGCGGATTCTTCGACAATTAATTCGGGATTAAAGGAGGAAAATATCTAGGATTATCTTTTAGGCGTTTTGGTGTGCAAGGGGCTATCTCATCTATAAGGGAGACCCTTATTAGGAAATAAATAAATAGGATATGCTTGTAAAAGGTATTCCAATCTATAAGGAAACCTTTAGAGAGATTGCTTGAGATACAAGTCCCATTAGCCGGGCTATATAAGTAAGGGGTCTGTAATCTTTCAGGGCAACAAGCAAATAAATAATTTTATTCCAACTCTCCTCTCCTTCCTCCCTCACGCCAAGACACACCCACCCCCTACCAGCGCCGCCATCGCCGCCCACCGCGCCGCCCCGGGCCGCCGGGCCGCCGCGCCATCGCGCGCCCGGCGCGGCGCGCGCGCCGCCTTCCCTCCTCCCACCTCCTCTCGACGATCGCCAATTGGGTCGATTCCGCCCAATCTAGCCGGAATCGACACATGGTTAATATCTATTAACTGTTGCGACGCGTTTTTATGTTGTCCGCCACGATTAATCGATTTTCCGTGACGAGCACAACTGTCCGCCATGGTAAATAAAAAATAACTGTCACGATTAATTAGGACATTAGCCATGGCAGGCAAAAAATGTGCCCGCCACAGAAATGTTTTGGACAGTATCACGCGAAAGAAATCTTGTAGTAGTGGATGATGTATTATCACATTCCATGTTTACAAAAAAAAAAATGATAAAACTAGCAGTGAAGGGGTTATGAACAAGCGGTGATGAACTTTTGTGCAGTTGTTTGAACCATTTCAAGTTCGTTAAAATCGAAACGTCTCGAAAAGGAAAGTTAGGTCTAATTTAGAGGCTTTCCCTATATCTTCGGCTCCTTTGAATATTTTAGCATGGAATCAGTCAGAGGAGACAGAAGCCCACCCAAACAAGATGAAAATTGGATGAACACGCAATCGCGCAGTCCAAGTATACTTTCTGAGATCCAGTCATCGTAACGTGGTTCGCACGCGGCAGGAACCCTTGACGCCTGTCACTGTTAGCGGCAACAAGTATACGCTGAGGCTTTTTCGTCGCTGTCGACGTACACGACCAGTCGGGCTATAGCTTGAAATGGCTACGCAGAGAGGAGAGCTCATGCAGCTAGCAGCCGCCACCGCGACCTATAAATTGATGAAGAGCTAGCGACGCAGCCATGGATGTACATCCAGGAAAGACGACATAGAGGGAACTAGAGAGCGAGACAGAGAGAACCGGAACAGATAAAATGAAGGCGCCTCGTCCCTCCTTGCTGGTACTTCTGCCCTTCTTGACGATCTTGGCATTCTTCATCATTCTTGCCGTGCACGTTGAGCCTGCGCAAGGTAAATCGATATCGCGCCACTCCAAGGTTAATGTATAGGGCTCCTGGAGTCCCGGTTACATCAGTTCAAAAGCTGCTAGCACAGCTACACGTGAGGATTTAGCAATTGACTTGCATGTATTTTTGGTGCATCATCTCTGGTCTGCGTGCAGGAGGGAGGCAGCCGAGCTCACCTCCGTCTCCGGTAGCAAATGCAAACATCCATAATAATGGATAACGTACGTGGCAGCCGAGCTCACCTCCGTCTCCGGTAGCAAATGCAAACATCCATAATAATGGATAACGTACGTGGTCTTGTGAGGACGCCGGGAGGACCAACGGTTTGGATTATATTTATTAGCGGATTTATTTCCATATTTGACTGCAGTCAGTTTGTTTTATAAATACACACCTTGTAAGCCGTACGGGAAGAGTTGAGATGCTCATTGAATTACCTGCGTTCTGTAAACTCTCATCATGTAGTGAAGATTACCGAAAGGGTTTTCCACGTAAAAATTTGTGTCTCGCGTTCGATCTATATTCACTTCATCTCCTAACAAGCGGTATCTAAGCCAAACATGAGATTGAAAAAAAGTTAGGGTTTTACTCCCTGTCTGCCTGCCGCCATCATCGAATCCAATCAATCCATCCAATCAGATTGGGGCAGCCTCTCGCGGGGGCCGTGGGCGATCTGCAGCTGCGTTCGTCCGGTCGTCGACCTTGTGACGAACGAGCAGCGGCGTTCTGGTCGGTGCGCCTTTGTTTCCGCTGCTGTCCCGTAGAGAGAGGTTTTTCTTCAGAAAAGCTAAACTTCACTCGTGTGACACGCTGGTTGCTGGTCACACGAGTTTTGTACTTGCCGGATCTGATCCCTCGATCGATCTGACCCGTGCACTCCCGTGTCTGGGTTTTGTTTGTCCGACCGTAGGGTCCCACATGACAGCGAGTTTTTGGGAAATGCGCGCTCTTGTTTATTTGGAAACGGTTCATTTGCTCTCCCGCCGGTCTCTCTCCTTTCGCTCTGCGCGCTCTCTCTCTCTCTTCTCTTCGTCTCCCCAGCTCCGGTGGCGAATGGCGAACGCCGAGGCCTATGTGTGCCGTTGATTCGCCGATTTGGTGAGTTTTTCTTCGTTCTATCGCCTGATTGGTGTATCTCTCCGCTCCCCATCTGTGCGGTTTGATTTTTGCTTTACGATTTTGACTTTTTGCCACCGACTCTCTCTCTCTCTCTCTCTCTTCTTCGTTTCCCCTGCTGCAGCGGAGGATGGCGGACGCCGAGGCCCGTATGAGCCGGTGATTCGCCGATTTGGTGAGTTTTTTTCTCGTTTCTACATCCGATTTGTTGTAGTTCTCTGTCCCTCCATCTGTGTCGTCTGATTTTGTTCCCGTTTTGGTTGGTGATGTGGGCTCTTTTGTTCATCGATTCACGAGTTCATGATTTTCTGAGCACAATTTTTATTCCTGAAGGGAAGGAGGCGTTCGAGTTGGATTAGGGTTTTTTTGGTGGAGGTGTTCGCTGATTACCGAGGATTTTTCCGCTGAAGGTTTAGAGGTGCTAACATTTGATTCGAAAGAAAGAGGCCTCTACGGATCCAGTGAGTTCTTCTCGCAAGCAGCCCTCTCCCTCCTATCACCACCTTCTAGTTTTGATTAGGGTTTATGTAGTTCGGATAGTCTTGATGTATTCTCGTCTATGTGTGTAGCTGTACAGAATGTTCTAGTCATGAAGAATTTTTTTGGATTCATATGTCGAGAAAAATTGTTTCTAGTAGTGAAATTCATATCATAGGTTACTTTGTTTGAAACATTTGATTAGAGTAATGGAGTTTGGTAGTATTGGGTAGGGGGTTTGTTAGTTTTCAGGATAATTAGGATTATCCGATATAGATACACAATGGTTATGGGCTTTTTTGTGATTTTGGGGTTTTGGATTTTTGATTTTTCGTTGTGGCAGTTTAGTGGGATGTAGAGGTTTTTGAAAATTGAACAGTATGGTAAGCAGTTCCTCTTTTTTTGAGCTTGAATTGAAACAAAGCTATGATCATGTTTAATTCAACTTTTGTTTTGTTCCTAGTTCAGCTGCCATTTTTTTTTGTGGAGGTCTTACCTCCCATGATGTAGCTGCTATCTACTCTAAATTAGCCCCCATATTGTGTAGCTTTGTTCTGGGACTTTAATTAGTTTTCATTGTGTTGTGGCTTGCTATCTATTTTTATTTTTTACATGTACTCTTTATGGTGTGGTTTGCTTTGTTTTTGGGATTTGGGGCTTCGGGGCTTTGGGTTTGGGTTTTTGGGCTTTGGGTTATGTGGCTTGGCATTGTGGGTTTTGGGAGTTTGGGTTTTTGGATTTGGGATTTGTGGCATTTTGGCTTTTTGGGAGTTTAGGTTTTTGGGTGCTTTGGGAGCTTTGGCAGTTTTTCTGTTGGGAATTTGGGATTTGGGGATTTTGGGCTTTTGGGACTTTGGGACTTTGAGAGTATGGGGATTTAGGATTTTGGGAATTTGGGTGTTTTGGAATTTGGGCTTTTTGCTTTAGGGATTTTGGTGATTTGGGACTTTAGGAGTATGGGGGACTTTGGTCTTTTGGGAATTTAGGAGTTTGGGAATTTGGGATTTGTGTACTTGAAAAGCATGCCTCCCTACTAGGCAAATGGGTTTTGGGGCAAGTGTCCGTTTAAATGCATGCTCCCCTACCAGGCAATGGGTTTTGAGGCAAGTGTCTTTTGAAAAGCATGCCCCCCTATTATGCAATGGGTTTTGGGGCAAGTATCCTTTTAAATGCATGCCCCCTACCAGGCAATGGGATTTGGGGTTTAAGTGATTTTGGTAGCTTATTGATTTTTTGAGAGTTTTGCGAGGTTTGGGAGTTAGTGTTTTTGGCAGCTTTGAGAGTTTGTGCTTTTTACAAGGTTTTCTTGTTGCAGCACAGTTGAATTTAGGTTACTTTTGCTACTAATTTGGGATTTGTGTATTTGAAAAGCATGCCCCTCTACTAGGCAAATGGGTTTTGGTGCAAGTGTCCTTTTAAATGCATGCCCCCTACCGTGCAATGGGTTTTGGGGCAAGTGTCTTTTGAAAAGCATCTCCCCCTACTAGGCAATGGGTTTTGGGGCAAGTGTCATTTTAAATGCATGCCCCCCTACTATGCAATGGGATTTGGGGTTTTGTGATTTTGGGAGCTTATTGATCTTTTGGGAGTTTTGCGAGGTTTGGGAGTTAGTGTTTTTGGCAGCTTTGGGAGTTTGGGCTTTTTTACAAGGTTTTCTTGTTGCAGCACAGTTAAATTTTGTTACTTTTGCTACTAATAGGTATATGTAGATTGCCAATAAACAGGTCTGCTAATAGCTATCTTTTCTATTTTTGATAGAGTTAATTTGCATTTTTTTTTTTCTCAAGTGACCACAAGGCCGACTCACTATCACATTCTGCATGATGGGATTTTTTCGGCTTCAATCCTGTGTAAGTACCCAGCACAGGCTCGACAAAACTTCTGAAACCTTTTTGTGCTTTTTGTTATGAAAACACTTGCCTTGCTGACTAAGTGAGTTTCTGGAACCTTATTTCAGGTACCAAAGGTGCACAACAGCCATAAGAGTTGGTAATTTATCTATAGCTCCTTTTTTTGTGAATCTGAGTACCACTTCCTGTGGATTTATGTATCATATCCATGAGAACTGATTTTTTCCTCTTTTTTTTTCTGCTTTTGCAGTTCCTCCCATTTGCTATGCACATCTTGCAGCTTCTGAGGTCGGCCACTTCATAAAGTTTGAAACGTCCTCCAGCCACGGTGGAGACACTTGGGTCGTTAGCGTCCTAGTCCAGGAGATTCCTTGTATCCATGACCAAGCGAGGAGCTTGATGTTCTTCTGTTGAGCAGCAGGTCATGTGCCCTGGTTTTACTTTTTGGTAGATGCAAGTCTGAATCCTTGTATTTTTTTGTTCCATTATTACATTCATCATCCTATTACATTCATCAGTCTACAAGCTCATGTTCTCTTTTTTTTTCGAGCTCATGCTTATGCTTGCTATAACCATTTATTTTCAAGCTCTGCTCATGCTTATAGTTGTATGTGCCCGTTGTCCACTACAAGCTCTTTTGAGTGTTTGGGGTGCTTAAATTTCAAATTTTTTCTCATTATTTAACTATATCTATTTATTTCTACATGTAAGGAGGTGCTGGCTGTGTTAGAAGACTTGAATGAATCCCCTCTAGACCCCATTTCAGGTGAGTTTTTTGGGAGCTGTGCTAGTTCTTGCTCTAGCGTTCTGTCTGCTTGATTGCCACACATGACAGTAAACCAGATATTCTCAACTTTTCGAAAATGCATTTTTAAGAGGGATCAGTGGTTTTTTTTGCCTGTTTTTTTTTGGTGTATTAGATTCTATGGATTGCAAAGTTACCAGGGTTGGAAAGTTTTTGAGCTTCTAAATTTTGATGAGTAGCAGGTAAGGCCTTCTCATTCTGAACAGGGTTACCAGGTTTTGTTGTATTATTTGATCTCTACATTCCTAACTAGCCTGATAATGATAGATTCTTACTGAGTAATGTTAACTGAAGAGTGAATTGTAATCCTCTGTTTGGTTTTTCTTTGTTTTTTGCCATCAGGAAGGTGCTCATGGATTTTTAACATTTTCCTTCGGGCCAAGATCATTGGTTATATCCTTGTAAGTATGTGTAACATTTGCCTGCGGGCCAAGACAGTGGTTTCTAAAATGAGATCCCTGATATGCTAATAGCGTTCTAATACTTTTTACTAAGCAGAGCTTGTAGTAAAATTGCTAATAGTTTTTTTCTATGGATGTGCTCTCCATGTTTCTGGTCGACAGTATGTGTTTTTTGGATACACAAGAGGCTAAGTGTTTCTGAAGTTGAACCTTGTGTATTATGAAATGGAAGTTAGCAGGTTAGAGAGTGATTATTCTTTTTTAAAAAAAAAATTGAATACAGTAAACCATGTGCTCTCCATTTATTTCGCGAGTTGGGTGTTTGGTGAGGTGGTTTTCTGAGTTTGGGACAATTTAGTATCACCTCAGATAGAACTTTAATATTTCTGCTGTGTTTGAATACAGTAAACCATCCCGATCAGTGTTGGTGAGGCATCAAAACTTGTACTATGAAGATCAGTAGAAAAGACTTGAATGAAACTCTCTACATCCCATCAAAGGTGTTTTTTTGGGTTGCTGCAGGTTTACTGTTTTGGGTTATTCTGATGTCTGATTTTTCAATTTATGTATATTGAAATCTTTTTTCAGGGCTCCTGTATTGCTTCCTTCTTCTACCCTTTTCATTAATCTTCTGAGTTTTTTACCTGTATTGTGCAATTTATCTTAGTTTGTTTTTTCAGAGATGGGACGCCAACAGGCTGATCATCAATTTTTCATGTGCTGCAGCTACCTCTCTCAAGATCTGGTTAGTATAATAATTATCATTTATTTAGGATGTGCAAGAGGGATCATTAGGTTTTGGGTGATTTGATTTTTTTGCTTTCCAAGGATATGAATGTTATCAGGTGTTGGAGACCTTCTGTTCTTTTCCAATTTTGATGACTATGATTTAAAGGCCTGAAAGTTTTGGGTTATCAAATTGGGCAGCAAACAGCATGTAAGTATGCTTTTTGTTATCAGCATGTAAGTTTCTGAATGGTAAGCACTTTCTTTATTTTTGAGCTTCAATTGAAACCGAGTTACCATCATATTAACTCTACTTTGTGTGTTCCTAGGTAAGCTGCCATTTTTAATGTGCTCTTACTTTTCCATGATGCAACTGTTATCTATGTACTGTAAATTAGGTCCCATATTGTGCAGCTTGTATTGTACCTGGACTAAACTTTCTGATGTATAGAGTGCGCTGTAACCTGCTTTAGCTGATGCCTGTTACCAGGGTTGTAAAGTTTTTAAGCTTGCAAATTTTGATCTCTAGCAGGAAAGACCTTTTTTTTCTTTCTGAATAGGGTTACCAGGTTTTGGTTTAATATTTTTCAAGCTGTACATTTTGAATTTCGACTTTATAGTTTGTCAGCAATTTGACTGTTAGGAATTCAGGTTTCAAATTTGTAAATGTGACAACTAGGAATGCTGTTTGTCAGGAAGTTTCAGGTCTGCAGAATTCGTGTGATATGTTGTTCCCTGTCACACCATTTTTTTTTTCCTTCTATTTTTGTTAATTTTGGGCTTGCACAAAATTCGTGTGAGGGGCTCCTTCATCTCACACGAATTTTGAATAACAAAAATTCATGTGATTTGGACAGACAAATTGCTTGAGTGAAAATAAAGTCCATATCACACAAGATACATATAGACAGACTCTTCTTCTTTGCTGCGCACGAGCAACTTTTTGGTGATTTTGCTTGCACACCGTGATTTGTAAGCTTTATTTCTCAGTTTATTTGCCGATTGTACACGTGAGTTGTACACAGACTGCAGATTTAGAGGCTGTTCACTTCCCATGCAAAGGCAAAAAGCAAACCCAAAAAGTCTTCTGATCTTTTCGTCACATCGAATCTTTTAACGCATAAATGGATCACTAAACATAGGTAAATAACAAAACTAATTACACAGCTTTTAGTTGAAAAGTGCGAGACGAATCTTTTGAACTTAGTTAATACATGTTGGGACAATAATTCACCAAATACAAACGAAATGTCTTCAAATAGCTCCAACCCAAATTATTTCGGATTACATGGCAACCGAACGCCCCCCCTTATTGTTTCGTGCACACGCCTAATTTTTTGCATATTATTATTCTTCTTGTTATCTATAACCTACTTTAAACCTGAGGAACCCGGTTACTGTGCAACTGCAACTACAGTGCTCTCCTCTCACAGGAGCACTGTACAACTACAGTACGTGTTCCAAAGCTGTCCGATTGCTCATCTACGGTCCGCCTGAGCCGCTCTCTCTCCCGAAAAGCTTCTCCCGTCCCAGACCTTCCGCCGCTCCGCCCGAGGCCGGGCGCCACATCTGCCTCCTCCGGACGCCGTCACCGACCGCTCGCGTCCCCTACCCGCCGCCGCTTCCATCGTCCGCCTTCCCTCCTCCCCTACTCCGTCTCCAGCGCAGGCTGCAAGATGCTCCTCGACGCTTCTCGGCTCCCCCTCGAAACCCACACCACCGCAGCCCAAAAGACCCAAACAAAAAGAAAAAAAAAACCTTCCTCCACAGCTCCGACCTCCGCTTCTCCCTCCGCGTCGCCGCCCCGCCCTCCACGACGTCGCCCCCTCATCACCAGCGTCGGCGCTCTGCCCTCACTGCCGCCTACTCCTCCTCCCCTGCTCTGCCTCCGCCGCGGGCCCGCGCCGGCGACCTCCCTCGCGTCCAGGCTCGGCGCGGCCCCGTCCCAAGCTCCGGCGGGCACGGCGCAACACCCGTCCTCAGCTCCCACGGCTGGTGCGCATGGCCCCTTTCCCAGCACCGGCGGGCGCCCCGAGGTCCCCATGGACGACGCCTACCGCGACCCCGCCCCAGAGCAACGCGGTCCAGGCAGCCCCATGGCAGCGCCGTCGAGGCGGCCACCGGCGGAGCAGCGCGCCAACTGCGTCCTCCGACCGACGCGCGGCGCACCCGACACCTGCCCCTAAGCTCTTGGTGACCTATGCCCTTTAAGTGCTCGACGAAATGCCCAGACAGCTCCTCACTTTGTTCCGAATCAATGTTGTCTTTGCCCCGCAGGTGCCGTCAGAGTTCCAGGTCCCGTCGGAGTTGTTCTATTTGGTTGTACACGGCCACCAGGACTAGCTCATCCTACAGGAAGACCGGTAGTTATTTATTACCATGTCTTGCCAATGTTCGGATTACTTCTTCGGTTTCCAAACATGGAGATGCTACACGCTTGAAACCACACCATCATACTTCAGAAACAGCCAAACAGGTCATTTTTGGTTAACTAAAACCTAGCCTGATTTCCAGTGTCCAAATCATTGTTGTTTGCATGTCATCTTACTTACAGTGTTCCTCTTTATTTGCCTTTGTTTCTTATTGCAGGTTGCAGCTGCTTCTATTTGACACATATTTACCTTGCCCTACCACAGCTTGCCAACTGCTCTTTTTCGTCATGGATACAGAATGTAAGCACGCGTCTGCTCATGTAGATGACCCACATTTACATCGTATTATTACTGCCACAGCCGATCGTTACATTTATTCAGTTCATTCACATTATATTATTGTTGCCAGTACCTGTCGTCCCATTTGTTGTGTTCATTCACATCTTCGCTTCCATACAAACATAGATAATTACGTAGTCGTTTCCTTTCCTTGCCACACAGCTACCCGCGACAGCAGACACCGACATGGTCAACCTTCATGTGCATCGACTTCAGATTCAGGAACGTCGGCTTCGCGATCTCGGCTGCCCGTCACAAGCTCCGGCGGCCGCGGCGCAGCACCCGTCCTCAGCTCCCACGGCCCGGCGTGGCCCCTTCCCCAGCTCCACTACCCTGCTACGCTGCTGCAGCGTCGAGCCCGACGAGCGCGAGCCGCTGCACCGGCCGGAATCCCGCGCACAACGACGCTTCCCCTGCCTCCTGCGCTGCCATGACGCGAGCCCGCGACGGAGCCACCTAGCCGCGACGTTGCCGTGCCCACGCGCCCCCCGGAGCGCTGCGCCCCGCCGAGCATGCAGCGCCATGCCTGCCCGGTTGCGCCCTGCTGCCCGTGGGCGGACGCCGCCGCGCGCGCGCGCTCATGTACACCAGAGTCGAGGCAGCAGCAGCTCGCTGCCCTCCTCCTTCCCTCTCTCCTCTCCTCTCCCTCTCTCTTTTCCTGTCCCAGTCTCGCTCGGATTGGGGAGGAAGACGACAGGCACCAGAGTCGATGCCTGGCCACGCCAATGTGTCCCACATGTCAATGGCCATTCCTCCTTTTACCCTTACGTATAGACTTGGTCCACATAGAATAAAGGAACAAAAAGGAGGAGCCCAAGATCGGCCCATCGCTTGATGGACCAGGCCTATGCGCACAGCGCCAGCCAAGCCGCACTGCAGCCTGGGATCAACGCGTCAGCCAGGATGGAATTGCTAGGCGTACACAGGCAGTACACACGGAGGAAGAGAAAAACCATTCTTCAGCTACCAGAAAAATTCCCAGAAAATTCAAATCAATTGTTGCATAGTTTGGGCTGCTATATATAGTACCAAATTTGACCATGACTTTAAAGTTCTAACTCCCAAATTTTACTATGTCTTGGTCACCTAATTTTACTATGCCTTGATCACCTAATTTTACTATACCCTAAATTTTACTATAGCTTGGAAGTTAAAATTTTGACTTAAAGTCTCAATTGTTCATATCGTTTGGAATCCCATAAATGTTACGATGAAATTTACTTATGATTCATTTAATACACGCTACTATATATATAGATATATATTGGCCTTTTCCAGAAACACAACAAACAAATCAATACTTCTACCTAAATTATACTCAAATAATTTACCAATAAACAAAATCTATTACAATATAAAATAGTTCAACGCTGAGCACCGCCCATGCCGGACCTGCGCACCTCCCTCCCTCTTTCTCTCGCTTGCTCTGCTTGACCGACCGCACGAAAGGATAACGATGGGTGCTCCTCTTTCTATCCGTGAACGCGGTCCAGTACAATATAGACAAAACGATAAAAAACCATTTTCCAACCATCAGAAAATCACCAGAAAGTTTCTAAACTATTGTACCATCTAAACCTACTACAAAGTCCATATATATCCTCCGCCCGCGCGAAGCGCGGGGTCATCAGCTAGTTGCTGGTATTCTTCACCATGTCCATTAAATATGATATTCCACAACTGGACCGCGACACAAGGTTCGCTTTGTGGTAAGTAAAGATGAGGGCTATTCTTATATAGGCTGATGTTGATGATGCCCTTGATAAATTCGGTAACAAAGATTCAAAGTCTTGACCGATGATGAGAAGAGATCAAAAAGATCGTAAGACCTCGTCATCTTACTCCATATAAATACTCCCTCCTCCATATTTGAGACGACAAACGCATCTACAAAATGCGGTACCGAAATAATGCTCCTTCTCTCCGTAAAAAAACAATTGCACCTCCCGCTCCTCTCTGTAAAAAACTCCATCCGCTCCCTCCCAATCGATTTAAAAATACGTTAACATCTACAAAATGCGCTACCGAAATAAATGATATGGTGGTATGAAAAAAAATGATATGACGTATCTAACAAACTTGGTTCCATTGTACATGTTTGTGCACTTTTGTATAAAACTTAAGTCAAAGATAGATAAATCTAACTTATTACAAAAAGTAAAATGGTATATCTGAATCCCGCGCGTAAAAGGAAACCGTGACGTGCGATCCTTCCCGCTCGTGAGGAAAAAAATTAGAAGGTGAGATCCGTTCGCGATTTCAAAAGCAAGAACATAATTTTGTCAATCATGGGCACCCTTCAATAGGAAGGCAATGTTGTGATCAGCCCACTCCTGAAAAAAATAATTACGCATGTAAGAAAATCACGGACAACAAAGAAAGTGTACTAATCGGTTGACAAATAAAGAACTCAATCAAGGAGACGAATTACTCTCCCCTACCATCCGGCATGCACACATGCAAGGAAATCACGCACAACAAAGAAAGTCTACTAATCAATTGACAAATAAAGAACACAATTAAGGACACGGATTACTCTCCCCTATTATTCGTGTGTTTTTATATAAAAACTTGTGTGTTTGAAAAGTTACTATAATATTATTGTTTAATTTAATAGTACTGTTATTTTATTATGCGATCCATGTGTTTTTATACAAAATTTAGTTATCCCGTAGTAACGCACGGGCGCGATGCTAGTGTCATATAAAATGTATTCCAGTTTCAACACTCAGCTCTTTTGAAGGATAAATTCAAGTCCTTGGCTCTCACATCCCCTCAAGATGAACCAAGCAATGACACCCAAAGATCATGATGAGTCCGCCCCGGTGGGGTTGGATGAAAAGCCCGACACACCAATCCGGATTACCCGAATCCAGCAATCTTAGCACCGACAGCCCAAAATTCAACGCACCGACCCGGCTACAACGCCACTAGGGCCTCCTGTTGCGTCTCGGTAATCTTAGCACCGCACTCTGGTGCCCCCACTTAGGGAAAGGCCCAATCGCCCCAAAAGACTAGTCTGATAGGGGAAGGGTGGCTCTCCCTTTTAAGGTGGCTTCCTCCTTCCAAGTTAAGCAAGGTGGTATTATTCGGAGGCTCACACGGTCACCACCCGACTACAACCGGGGCCACTTGGCCCATTTAATTGTTGCGTCTTTGCCAACGGGTAATAGTGGAGGATGTCCTCATCATTCCCACCCCCTTAACAAGGGCCCAGCTTTGATACCAAATGATGAGTCTGGCCCAGGTGGGGTTGGATGAAAAGCCCGACATACCAATCCGGATTCTCCGAATCCCGCAATCTTAGCACCGACAGCCAAAAATTCGACGCACCGTCCCGGCTACAACGCCACTAGGGCCTCCTGTTGCGCCTCGACAATCTTAGCACCGCACTCTGGTGCCCCCACTCAGGGAAAGGCCCAATTGCCCCAAAAGACTAGTCCGATAGGGGAAGGGTGGCTCTCCGTTTTAAGGTGGCTTCCTCCTCCCAAGTTAAGCAAGGTGGGATTATTCGGAGGCTCACACGGTCGCCGCCCGACTACAACTGAGCCACTTGGCCCATTTAATTGTTGCGTCTTTGCCAACGGGTAATAGTGGAGGATGTCCTCATCGGATCACGACCTTGATGATTAGGTGGATGCCCTAGAACACGTCCTAGAGGCACAGCCGGATCAACCGGTTTGACCCCAAACCAATCGATCAAAGCACCGAGCAAATTCAGCTCAAGACAGGGCACTTGCGGACTATCCGGGTTTAGCCACCACACTGTCCGACATTCAAAATATGAAAACCAAATTGAAAAGAGATGGCTCTGTACGCAGTTGAAAAAATGAACCTCGGACCGTCCGGTGTTCAAAACTGCGAAAAATGGCCTCCAAAAATGGTTCGACAAGTCTTGAAAAAATGACCGGCGGACAGCCCGACCTAGGGGGTGGATAGGTCATAGCTTCAAAAACTTTGCACCGTGGGACACCGCACTTAGACCCCGGATAGTCCGCAGTTCAAATTTCAAACCCGACTGAAAACACAGGGCGGCTGGTGTTTCAGAAACACAGCCGCGGATTGTCCGCCACTTGAGTGTGGACTGTCCGGACTTTGAGATATCGAGCACAAAGACGAGAAGGTCCGGCTCGATCCCCGATGTTCTGGTCACCCGGTTTGGACTGACCGTCCGGGCCTTGATGAAACAAAGAAGAATAGCCCGAAAACGAAATTGCCCTTCGCGCACCAAAACGATCCAAAAGTCGATCAAATCTCCATCTCATGTCACGAAAATTGGTCTAGATGATCTAGACATGTAGGTGACCAAATTCCCCCAAAGAAATTTTGCACTTGACCAAGCGAATCGAGAGAAATTTCAGATCACGTGAAAATGCCCCAAAATGAACACGAACACAAAACTTGCTCGATCTCCAACCTCGTGAGGTTTCAATTGATTTCCTCTCGTGGAATCAGTCCTCTCACAACATAGATTGAGTTGGTGCAAGAAAACGAGATCAAACCATCAACAAACGAAGAAACCGAGATCAAGAGAGGGGTGGAGAAAAGAGTGACAAAAATTTCAAAGCAAGAACACAAATCACAGAAAGATAGACACACAACCCATCGATCCGAAAAGCCCAGAGGGCATGCACAGACTAAGGAGAGCGCTTCCTATGAACGCAGTTCACAATATAGTTATCTGCACCTCTCCTATTCAGAGCAACTACAGACTGAGAAACCTAAGGATGAACTGGAAACTAGAGAGGCAAGCTGAGATGGAGGGCTACCCTCTCTATTTATAGTCTTGGTCCGAATGACCATCCTACCCCTACTGATACATGGGCCAATACCGAATATCTAGGGGCATATTGGTCCGACCTAAGAATATTCTGATGCGACGGCCATCGCGCCTTCTCACCAGTAGCTTCGCCGATGCGAACTCCTCGATGCTGCCACGTACGCATCCCCTACGCTCCGACATGTGTCACCGCCATTCTCGACCGCCCGGTCGCCAAGTCTCCCGAGCCACCCACATGACTTGCACATCCGCCGTCTTGACTCGATCGACACGGTAACTCCACGTGTCCTCGCTCTTATTGATGTCCCAAGTATCGCCACCATGGCTAGCCACCCCGGTGCTTCGGGTCCCTCGGTCCAAGCCTCACGTCCGCCCTTCACTGCTCTGGGTCCATCGACACGGCACGTCCTCCTTGGCCTTCACCTCATCGTCGACCACCATCTCTCGAGCTCCATACCCGCACAACACAAGTCGAGAGACAATGTCAACCGACACACCATGTGTGCCGGGGTAAGGGTAACTCGATGTAGAAAAAAAAAGAAAATAGAAAAAAAATGCTAAGTGTTGATCAATCACTCATCATAACAAGTGAACACAAAATGGTTAATCAAACATGTGTTCACACTCTTACGTAGTAGGTATTAGTTATTGTTCAATACATCTAACTAATAAATAATTATGTATAGTAATTTTTGTGTTTTTACTCTTACTTTATTTTCTAACACAATTGACTAATCGACATTAGTTATTAGTCTATATCTACTTATCATAAACTTGTTAATTACTTTTTTTTTTTGAAAAATAGTGATCTATATTTTTCAACCATATTCATATCATTAACTATGATGGATCTTGTTGTGACACATATCTTATGAAGTCATGAATCTTATTTTTTATTTTTTATTGATTGCTATAGATTTTTTTGTCCTCAAGTTAATTTCCAAACCTTTTGCTTATTGTGTCTTCTATATAATGGTTGGTATTTATTATGTGCACTCAATATAGATAAAATATCTGCAAGCGCATAGATAGAAATATCGTTGTAGCACTTCACCAAAAGATGAACTCCTGGTTTTAATATCGCACCCAAAACGAACAAAAGAGGTGAATATAACTAAGATCTAACCTAACCCAAACTTCACAATCAAGGTACTTAAGAAACTAGCAGATAAAGGAGACTCCTCAAGTGTATCTAATTCAAACCTCCATAAATCTAGTTTCATATTGTCCTATCTAGGGCGCTAATTCTTAATAAAGTAAGACAAAATTACTTTACTAAGAACAGACAAAAAGTCTACCGTTAGCCTATTGATGAGAGGTAGGCTATAGAGGATTCAATGAAGCTATAAAAGTCACCTTCACGATACTATCACCGATTCAGGGTCAATAGGGGCATTCACAAATAACCCTAGTCTAAGCACCATGCTTATACTAGAAATTACTCCCATAATCAAGTAATGACCAAGATTAAAGTACTCAAAAGAGAGATGCAAACAAGAAGAACAATATAAACCAATGCCTACTTTAATAAGAAGTTGACTCACTAAAGAATCTCAGGAGCAAGATCTTCTCGCAAAGAACTTGATCCCGTAGAATACATCAGAGAAGCACTGACAGGCCGGGGCTCCTCTAATCTACTCATTACTAGCTCTAATCTATTTCTAATCATAGACTAATTCTAAGAACTAGTCTAATCTTGATTGCTAATCATATCCAAAGTAGCAAATAGGAACTATGCTCTCTGGCTCTAACATGAGGATAATGACTTAGGGTTTTGGGGTGGTCTCGCCTCTTTATTTATAATCCTAAGCGATGAATCTAAGCCCTTGGATTAAACCGACCTTAAACCGACTTAAATCAATGGCTAGATCTGATTTGCATGATTCCATAGGTCGGTGGAGGAAGCTTCTAGAAGCCGGTGATGTGGAGCCTCGCTGGAGGGCCGTGCGGACCCACAAGCCGTGCCACCTAGCCCCACCTATCGGGGTGGGCCCTAGCCTGTCTTGAGCCGTCTTCTTATGCCCTTTAGGTCCCCTGAAATTTATACTAATCACCTTATTTTGGTCCTTTTTTCCGATTCTCTATTTTTTTTTTTTTAGCCATTTTTTGCTCTTTTCGTAGTTCATCCTGCAAAGCAGTATATATCAAAACTCGTGGAATTGATTACTAATAATAATCTTTTATATTATTTAAACATAATTTAGTAGGAAAATAATTAATTAACTTTAGACGTTATCTACCGTCAACAAACTACCCCAAGCTTACCTTTTGCTAGTCTCTTAGCAAAACCATTTATTATAAAACAAACTTGGATCGGGAGATGCTACGATGCTTTCATTCTTAAAAAAGTACACATGCTTTCAAAAGAAACTCTACTCCTGATCGGATAACAATTATTCTCGACTCAAACTCACCCATATTACCTTAAACTATGGAGCTTTACTCTCACTTGGGTCTTGAGTAATTGAAAAGACGTAAACAATCAAGTCAAGCACTATGTCTCAAGTTTTCGATCAACTAATATTCGAGTTTTTATAAATTTTCAAAATAAAACTCAAAGCTCTATATTGAATGGCACTCTCAATCTCTCAATATGTGGTATTTATGGATCCTTACTTAGACAATAATAGTGTTATGCCCTCTCTCTTAAATATGTAGTATTTGTGTGGAACAAGGTCAGTATATATGAAGCCTTCTCTCATCTCTCTTCTTCACTCACTCACTTTCTAAATAAGGCTCATTTGGAGCTCATAGGAGTGGCACTCTTGAATAATATAGCATATTTGCAAAGAATATATTATAGTTCAAACAATGGATCCATAGAAAGTCCAATCAAATCGAAATAAGAATTACGTGTGTATGGAATATGGTGGAAAGATGTTTATTTGGTGGATAAAACTAATTCTACTTTTACTCCTTCAAAGAATATCTCTTTGAAACTTGAAAACTTGAGAGAATTTGGGTTGCATACTTTTCTTTTCTTTTTTTTTTTCTTTTTTTTTCTCGAGAGAGGTGGGCATCTAAGTACCCATTATTTTTATTGTGGACACTTGTCCTTTTTTTACTCTCTCTCTCTTTTTTAGCAAGAACCTAAATCCCTTTCTCATGATAAACTTATGAGAGATAATAACAAGAACATTTGGAGTAAATAATCATGGCTTCCTATAGTTTTATGTGTTGTTTATTCCCAGTGTAGGAATAAACATATACAAGTGGATATAGATGGAAAAAGAATGGTATTGCGATTATCCCCATTGTAGGAACACTGCATATGGATATATGTGGAAGGTGTGTGTGGATAAATGTTGTCTTTTCATGACTGAACTCTCACAGGGTAACAACAAAGTGTAAACTACCTAATCCAAAGGAAACAACATATGTAACTAGAAAGTTTTCCTATTCTAAATATCATGAATATGACTTTGGTTGGGAATTAACACTCGCCAAATAAGAGCTCATCATAAAAGATTTTAAATTTTTGAAAACAAATCTCTATATATAGTTTCACTATGGACAAGTGAAACAGCAGAAATCGGACTTTCTCATATCATATCCCCCAATTACCTAGACTTAGATTAAGTATATGCTACCCAAAAGTTCGTGTTTAGAGCAAATCTTGAATCAAAACAAATGTATCCAAAATATTAGAGGAATTTCAATTTAAAAGCAAGGTACTAAAAAGGAATTAGAGCAGAGCAACTATTCATCATTTCCAAAGAAAACTTTATTCTAACACTAAACTTATTAACCACACCTTAAAAACATATAAATATAACTAAGACAAACTTTTTTTACTTGATTTAAAACTTTATGCATCTTTTTATTTCTTTTAAAAAAACAATAAACTAAGTAAAGAGATACTTATCTTGCTACTTGGAGTGGTCTCCCCAAAGCTAGTTTTACATGTAGTTGCTTGAAAGCATCTAGGCCCCTAGGATTGGGTTTCGATGATTGATGACAATATAATTACCATGACTAACGTGTGTTTTGCGTAAAACAAGTTAGAGTTAGGTCATGGTAATGGTGATCTCGGCGATGAGTTTGTTACGCCCCCTAATGATGGAATTCGCTCGGTTTTCCAAGGATGGACGACAAGGTTAAGGAAGGCTAGTTCCGATTGTCGACGGTGTTGGGTGACATCGGATTAGTTGTTAGGACTTTGTTTTTCGTTTTGGCCGTATTATTAAGGGGGTACAAACGGGTAGCTTGACCTAGGCGAGTCTAGAGATGAGTTGTGATGCACACTTGAGTTTTTCTAGCACTAGGTAGCTCAATTCATGCCTGAGATGTGTTGGAGTTGAAGCAATTCACGAAGTCAAGAAGATGAAGGGGAAGAAGTGCTTCTGGCCGACCGGACGCTTGGTCCTTGACCGGACGCTCGGTCGGATCGCGTCCCCGGCCGATTCGAGTAAGGTCCGTTTGGGCCAAATCGGCGACGGTGCGTCCGGCCGATGACCGGATGCTACCGACCGGGACGCATCAAGCCCCGCTTGTCGAGAAGCCTTGTCGGTTCTCGACCGGAAGCACCGATTGGATGCTTGACCGGTGCGCCCTGGTCGGGGCTGAATTTTCAAAGATGCGGTGCTGATTTCGTGAAGACTTTGGATGGGGGCTATATATACTTCACCCCCACGACCTTGCACACTCTCTTGCCCATTTGTTCAGCTGAGAAACACCCTTGAGAGTGCAAGGAAGCGCAAGAGCCCTAAGGTGGTCATTCATGCAAGATTAAGGATCATCCTTAGAGTGTTTGAGAGATTCAAGTGTGCATCCACTCTTCTCCTAGGCTTGTTGAGGTCAAGTGAGAGTTCGTGCTTGTTTCTCTTGGTGATCGCCATCACCTAGACGGCTTGGTGGCGATTCATGGCTTGAAGATCACCCGGGGGTGCTTGTGGGTGGCTCAAGCAAGCTTGTGAGCGGTTTTGGGTGATTCACCACGACGAGTGTCAAAAAATCAACCTCAGAGAGCACTTAGTTCTTGCGAGGACTAAGGGGGAGCGATACTCTTGCGAGAGTGCTCCAACGAGGACTAGGGGGGTGTGGCGACACCTCGATACCTCGGGAAAACATCGTCGTGTTCCTTCCTCTCTTTACTTTCCGCATTTACATTCCGTAATTCTATTTCATGTCTTTACATTCTTAGAATTGCCATGCTAGAGTAGGATTGGTACCTAGGGTGCAAAACTTTGTGCGGTAGTTGCCGGAAACACACTTAGGCACAAGAGGGTGAATATGGGCTAGTAGGTTGTTTAGTTGAGTTAAATTTTTAGATTTGCCCAATTCACCCCCCATCATCTCGATCCTTTCATTGCTGAGATGAGGTAGACGAATGGAGTTGATGTCGCCCTTCTTTGATGGAGCATTGATGATGACGATCGTTGAGTTAATGCTCTATCGAAAGTGGTCGAACGTCTCCTTCTTCGTCATGGCTCATTGATGTGTTAAATCCCGTGAAACTTAAATAGACAACACAGCTTGTGTAATTGATTAAGCGTTAGCGGTTGGATATTTTAAGCCTTAATTATTTAGACTTCAAAAATTAAGTTTTAACAGGGATTTAAGCAAAAGCTAATATTTTTGTGTTTTCTTATCTAGCATGCATGCAAGAAAATAAGAATGAATGCAAACTTTATTTTTATGCTTCCACAACAAACATTCCAAAGGGTGTTTATGCCACGAAGTATTCGCATGGGGCTTTAAGTTTTTTAAAGAATGACATGCATGAAACATATTTATTTTCTTTTCTAATGCGTATATATGAGTTAAAGTAAACATGCTAAAGAAAAATACTTATGCAATGTAAAAAAAGTAAATATGCAATACAGTAATTAAATATAGATAACTTACCAAGTTACCTTCCGACGAGGATTCATGTTTCAAATCCAATCGAATCAAGACTTCTTACCTTATTTATTTGCTCATGTTTATCATCCATGTTCATTGATTGTCCAAAGATCCGGTAGCATCTTGCTCGGTGCATATATTCTTAGATACGAGGACATTTCACTTGTAGGATTTAAGGGATTGTCTCCCCAAGCTTTGCTTGAAGTATGTCCCGATTACAAAGACAAAGTAGAGATCAAGTGCGGGGGCTCTTGAGGTGTTACCTTTGTTATTAGAGCATGATGGTGGTGTAACACCTTGTGGCAATTCTTTTGCTTCTCTCTTGATCGGCTTCTAGTGTATCTAGTTAATGAATAGCTTAGCTCCTACGTTTCACTTCTTCTTTGTCCTTTTGTCAAGCCATCTTTCTATTCTTCTTTTGACCTGTGCTTGGGCCTTTTTGCTTTTCTTATTTATTCCTGCAAAGATTAGTAGACAACACATACCCCGAAGGAATATACGAGTAATAGCAAGAGTAGTGTTGTTCTGAGAGTTAAAGGTCACTACGAAAAAGTTTGCTTGATTATTTAGCATAGAAATTTATTCACCACTAGTTTTTTTTTTTTTTTCTAAAGGACCGATTTTTATCTAGCATCTTAAGTATTTTCATTATAGCATTTATGATAGCATTCAAACTTATATAGATAAAGTAATAATGAGTAGAAGGATTGCAAACCAAAGTGTTGAAGCGATGGGAGCATATGATGAGGAGTGCATCGGGATCATCTTATTGGAGTCGGCCTTCCTCCCCCAAGCTCGTGCCTTGTATCACTTGACACTTAAAGTCAAGTGTGAATGCTTTGAAAACATCGCTCATAGTGTTGTAACACCTATGTCCTCGAGACATTGTCCATCCTTCGTTCTTATATCTTAACCTACAATGGTTAGCACTAAGAGTACCCAAAGGGAACTAGTCCTAGGAACATGATATATGTTATAAATATATATGAGCCTTCAAGTGCCCACATTTTTTCTTTATTAGTATTATATAAGACAAAAATGGTATAGAAATAAATATAAAATAAATACTAAGTTATCTCTGTCTTTCATATTGCTTCAGGCCTGTAGTTTTGTCTATCCACTTCTATGAGTGAGTGCTTTTATTGTAGATCTCTTTTTTGTGTGGCACTCGTATCCTGAAGTGGTGGTTTGGCAAGCTCATGCCAAATCCATGAACATTCACAACATAGCTTCTTTCTTGCAAAATGTTAGTGGACACATACCCAAGGGTTGCAATAATGTCTAAATATGGGTTGTTGTCCAAAATGAATTTCATCTATGCTAATGAAAAAATTATTCTTTTGATTATTCTAGCATAAGTCATAATTATCATGTTTAACAAAATCTACTCTAACATAGCTCAAGGCGAGGTAACTTGTAGCAAAAGACAAAGTGAATGATTTGATACTTACAGTTTTTTTTCATGAGGAATGAGCTGGGTCTTCTTTTGCATAAAGTTATTGGAATTCATCATATGCCTTGCTTCATCACTTATTTAAGTTCATCTCTTGACTTTCCCGAATTGGATTTAAATGTTCTTCTCAGAGGGGTTAGTCTAATAAAAGTATTCCAAAGATCTACTATAGCATACTATTAGCTCAAAAATCAACCTAGACACCATGTCTAATTTGATCTAGGAAGGCATTTCAACCTAAGCACCACGCTTAATTTAAAGGCCTTTAGAAATAAGATCATCATTCCTAAACTAAACACCATGTTTAATTTAAGAGATGTATGAAGATATTCCAAACCATAGCACACTAATGCAGACAAAAGATAGCATGAAGGCGTAAAAAGAGATTTACTTAAACGAGAGATGAGGAAACATGATTATTAAATAATAGTATGAGCATATTATACATGTAAGAACAACCTAGTTAATGTAGCAACATGGCAAGAGATATTTCTAAGCATGTAGTTCAATGTTGCATAATAATTGGTTAGACATACCTTGTATTGTCATCCTTCATTCTTTTTGCTCCAAATCTGGAATGGTTAGTGATAAAAATACCCAAAGGAATATTTTCTATGACAAGTGAAAGATGAAAATTCACATTACCAAGCAATCTCTAATTTCAACCAACTAGATAAGCAATATTTATGATAAACACATGCATCTACAACCATCCTTTCTAAGTCTTTGAGAATTAGCTAGCATGAGGGAGATTGGAGATGTCATATGTGGCAAGATTAGAGAGAACAAATGATGTAGGAGTTTGCTCAAATGAGAATGGGTTTGAAGAAGTGTTTGTGAAGTAGCTTCCCTACTCATCGAGGTTCTCCAGCCATTAACATTGTTCTTCTTGGTATTCCCTAGGTCCTTCATGATTTCTATGATAGGAAGTTCTAGGATTATAAGGGGACTAAAAAGAACATAACATGATTCATTGGGGGTCAAGGATGGGATTATAGATAGGTTCATATAGGTTATCTAATCTCATCATAGAAGGAGAGAAGACAAGAGTGGCTTCTAGATAGCTTTTATTCTTCTTCTATGGCATTAGATATGCCAAGCTTGATCTTCCCAAAGTCCTTTATAAAAAACAAAGAAACTTTCTAAGAGACTCTTCCTGAAGAAAATCTAAGCTATAAATGCTCAAAAAGATCTCTTTTGATGCTAGAAATTCTTTCCAAAAGTTATAAAAGCGAGAAACTTAAGTTTAGATGATGCTTTTGGGATTGATAGCTAAGTTTTAGGATTGGAGTGATTCTAACATGGGGGCTCCACCCATTAATAAAGTCAAGGATAAACCTTGCTTTACTAACAAAAAAAAAGGAAAGAAAAGTTTCTCCATAGGCTGCATAAAGTGTACAAACATCCCTAGGATAAAGCCAAAGATTCACTACCCTTTTGTAAAGGATATGATCCCGGATACTGAGGTTAACTATAGCTCCTAGAAAGTGTTGATTAATAATGATAATCAACCATAGGCATAGCTCATGGCCTAGTGTTAAGATAGACTTTAAAGATTATAATGGGCTAAAGCTAATGCTTTTGGGTGAAACACATTGATAGATAAAAATGAAAATAAAATTCATGGCAAACAAAAAGTAAGGACAATAAAAACTAAAAGCTAAAAGGTAAATAAAAGTACAAGGTAAAAGTATAATACAAGGCTAAGTTAGACTCTTTCATTACTATCTAGGAAATCTACTGTTCCCCGGCAACGGCGCCAGGAATGTTTGTTAGTATTTATTATATGCACACAACAAAGATAAAATATCTGCAAGCGCATAGATAGAAATACGGTTGTAGCACTTCACCAAAAGATGAACTCCCCGATTTTAATATCGAACCCAAAGGAACAAAAATAGGTGCATATAACTAAGATCTAACCTAAAACCAAACTTCACAATCAAGGTACTTAAGAAACTAGCGAGATAAAGGAGACTCCTCATGTTATCTAATTCAAACCTCCATAAATCTTGTTTCATATTGTTCTATCTAGAACGCTAATTCTTAATAAAGTAAGATAAAATTACTTTACTAAGAACAAACGAAAGTCTACCGTTCGCCTATTGACAAGAAGTGGGCTACAGAGGAATTATGCTCTCTGGCTCGACATGAGAATAATGACTTCGGGCTTCGAGGGGGTGGTCTGCCTCTTTATTTATAGTCCCGAGCTAGGAATCCGGCGCTTCGATCAAACCGACCTTAAACCGACATAAATCACGCTAGATCTGATTTTCCGCGATCCCATAGGTCGGTGGAGGAAGCTTCTAGAAGCTGGTGACGTGGAGCCTCAATGGTGGGCCACGCAGCCCCCATTAGCCCAAAGCCGCCCAGCCCCACTGTCGCCAGGTGGGCCCGCCTATGAAGTTGTCTTCTTATGTCCTTTAGGTCCCCTCAAATTTATACTAATCACCTTGTTTTGATCATTTTCTTCCGATTCTCTATTTTTCTTTCTTTTTTCAGCCTTTTTCTGCTCTTTTTCGAGTTCATCCCGCAAAAAGCAGTATACATCAAAACTCATGGAATTGATTAGTAACAAAAAAATCTTTTATATTATTTAAGCATAATTTAGTAGAAAAATAAATACTTTATTTTTAGACGTTATCTACCGTCAACAATAACTCTCAATTTTTTGCACTTTTTTTAAAAAAAGGTTGTAGGTCATAGAATGATAGAGCTTGAAGTGAGATCTCATATGGGGTGACAATGCTAACCTTAAGATAAATTTAATACTTAAGCCTAATAATGATCGAATTTTTACACTAATGGAACTTTAAGGGCAGGAAAAATATAGTCACCAATGATCTTTCACATTTCTCAACATGATTTAATTTTTCTATCCAAGAAATTATATGTGCAGTTATAGTTATACATTTATACTATCAATATATAGACATCAAACATTTTAGTTCAAATATAAATATATCCAAAGTAACAACCTATATATAGATTATATATCATGGTTTCTAATATGGATTTAAACAATTTGTTAGTATCATTAGATATGAGTTATTAAAAAATATTTTCATGTGACCAAACATAACATATATACTAGGAGGATTCCCCTCGCGTTGTCGTGGGTAGAAAGGGGTATTGTTAAATGATTGAATTGTAATCACTAAGAATTCTAATCACAATTAGCTGTTGAGGAGAATAACTTTTTGCAAGTTACAAACATAGTCACGATCTTAAAAAGCATGAAATAGAGTATATAGTCATTGGCATAAAGATTTAATATTATGTTTGAACTCTCAAGTTGAACCAATATTGAACAGAAATATTTAGACGTATTGCACTGGTGACAACTTCTAGTAATGTAATAAAACATATATAATAATATATTTGAGGAAATTCTTGGTAGAGGATTTATTCCCTTTAACTTTGTCCTTCATGCGTCATAGTGAGAAGAATTTGGAACACTACCGGCATTAAGAGTTATTAGAATATAAACGTTTGATTTTAGAGATTAGCGCCAGCATTAGGAAGTACAATTGTATTCTATTAATAAATAGACTATAAAATTAGATGAATGAACATGGACATACCAGCCAGAAAAAAAACTGGTGAAGCCACGTCATCACATGATGTTTAAAACACTATGTAGTGTTCAAGCACATTATGTTTAAACACTATATAGATCCAGCACGCACGCGCACACATATATATAAAAACATGCATGATGTTCCAGTACATAATTGAGGTGAGTAATATCAGTAAGAGACGCTTACAATTGCGTATGCGCCGGCGGCGATGATACCGAGGCCGCTGAGCTACCCAGGTGCTTGTGGTGCTTTTCCTTCTTCTCGTAGTGCACCTCGCCGGTGCCGGGCTCCTCATCGCCGTCTTGTGGCGGTGGAACAGGTGGTGGCGGTGCTTCTCATCAGTCATATTGCCGGTCGACCAACTGAAGAGCGAGCGTATCAATGCAAGTTTAGTTTCTGCTTGGGTTGTGATGGATATGAACTGAGTAGTATGCACAGGTATTTATAGGCTAAACGAAATGAGCCGTCCGTCTGCTCTTCCAATACCACCAGCCGGTTAAATACTGCCGTACGTCTCCACTTGCGATTATTCTTAATGACCCACTGATGACTACGGGAGGAGGCCGGCAGGGTCTGTGCAGTTTCAGAAGCTGAGAAATTGTTTTGGGAGCTGAGAAGACTGTGATGACGTGGCTTCACCAGCTTTCAGAGAACTCCTTAGTGGGGTTTCCCTATATAGGTGTAATAGATTATCACTCATGCATGCTGGCACGATGTTTATGCCTAATCAAATCTTAATATATTAATTAATAGAAGTGGATAATGTATACATATATAAGTTGTAGGTTATTAGAATAATTCTTTTGTAATAGAAGACAGTAATAATTTTGATGTAGTTTTGAGGAGATGTTTATTTTTTTCTAATAATGAGACAAAAACTGGCACTACTACAGTTCTTTTTTTTTTTTTTTACGTGGCAGTTTTCGTGATCCGCCACAAACGGAAGGCCACGGTTAATCAAATGATTAACCATGGCAGTTTTCCAACCGACCAAAACCACCACGGTCAATATTTACCGTGGTGGTTGTTGTAAAAAACCGCCACAGCCAACGAGGAAAAAAAAAAAAAATGAGAAAAGCCCAAACCTAACAAAGAACGGGCCTCATCTAGGCCATTGCCGCCTTATCCGCACCAGCCTCCGCCGTTGCCTCGCACGGATCCAGCCTCCACACCACTAGATCGATGTCCACGGCCTTTGGATCTACCACCACGGAAAGGGGAGTGGAGGGTGCTCGACAATAGGATCCGCCGCCGACGCCCTCGCTGCCGCCTCCGGTGCCTCTAGCTCGAGATGGAGAGGGAGCCACTACTCTTTGCGTCGTGGGACTGTGGGTCACCGGGTGAAGGCCATGGCGACCCACGGAGGGCGGCGAGGATCGAAAGGAGGGCCACCCGCCACCGTGTCCGGGCGTCGTCGGGGCGGCACGCAATGCGAAGAGAGACGAGGCCTGCGGCGAGGTTCGGCACGAAGGGAGGCGAGGCGCGTGGCACGGAAGTCGCCAAGGAGAGCGGGCACCTCGCTGATGTTGCACGAGAGAGAGGAATTGGTAAGGGAGGGAAGTGCGGTATATATACATTGAGCACAATCTCGGACTGCGATGGGCCATTCGAGCTTCAAATTGGGCCCGTAGCGTTTTTAGTCGAATTACCATGGCCCACCACGGTTAATAGGTATTATGGCCCGCCACGGTTAATAGGTATTAACCTAGCTTGGCGGTTATTTTACAAAAAACAACCACAGTTAATCTATTAACCGTGGCGGTTTTATACCCTATCAGCTGGCTCGGCCGGCGTCGATTAACCGTGTCCTTTTAAAAAAAACGTCACGGTTAATAAAACCTAAGTGCCTTGCAATAGATTTTATGTAGTGGTGTGGGTTAGATTGATTGTCTATCTAAGAGGACGTGGGTAACTGTATGTAAATTTTGGCTTACTTTAGATCTTGTTTCTTAATGGCATAGATGGGTGACTTAAAAATATAAAGGCATATGTTAGAGGTGGGTAATTATTTAGAAAATACTCTCTATTCTAAATTATAAGTGGTTCTAGCTTTTCTAGATACATAACTCTTGCTATGCATATCAAACATTATGTTCATACAAACCTTCTATTATGTTTATCATATAATTTGAAACAAAGTGATGCGCCCCCAAGGAGGAGACTTCTACTATATATCAAGTAGTGGCTAGCATGCATAGCCAACCATTTTGTGTAGTAGAAGTCTCCTCCTTGAACTTGCTGTTTGTCCCCTATTCATCACCAGTTCGACAATCTCCGACGTTATTGGTCCTCACTTTTCTTACGGTGGCTTGCATGCCTCCTAACTGCTTGTTACATTCCTAGCTGACACATTTGTTGAAACTACAGACTGTCTTTGACGAGATGACCTCAAGAGGTGGCCCCTAAGAGCACTCCCCAATGCAGACTCTATCATAGTTTCTATCCTCATTTATTATCCCTCTTTTATTGCTTTTGCTGATGTGGCAATCGTATTTATTGAAGAGAGAGAGGAAAACATAAGAAACCAAGACAATCTGTGAGAGTAACAAGTGGGGCCATGTGACACCATGGTAGAAAATTGCATTGCCCCCGACTTTTTAACAATTTCTATCCTAGATCATCGCTTCATCGAAGTGGCCGTTTTGCACAATTAATGCAGTATTTAAAACATTTGATTATTGTTGGGAATTGAATGATGAAAACCTCGACCATGTACTTAATGCAAGAAATTAATCGATAGCTCTGGTGCCCAATTTGTTTCCATATGAAAAGAAATTATATGATGGACTGTGTAATTGGTGTTGATCCCATTTTCATGGTGTACGTATACCTTGTAATGTAGTATAGTGTATATATGTACAGTTTCATACATTTGTGTATATATATATATTTATACATGCTCGAACAAGAGAACTTATACATATGGACGTACATTAGTAGCATAGAATACTTATACAAAAAATTATTTGAAATGAACATGAATTGAATTGAAAAGAAAAGAAAAAAGAAAAAGAAAAGACAAGACAGGGCAGATATTAAGAGGCACGGTACGTCCAACTATATCACCGGTTTCTCTATGTTTTCACCTACAGTCGCCGCAATTCGGAGGTCCTTTGGATACTGGAGGCGGAGGTGCTCCCGGCTGCCTGCTTCCCCTGCACGCAGAGCAGAGATGATGATGCATCAAATGATCAAAAGCACATGCAAGTCAGCTGAACGTGCAGAATCACGGGAGCATAGAAGTACGTATACCATGCGCAGGCTGAACGTGCACGGCGAGAATGACGAAGGACGCCGCTGCCAAGATCGCCATGAAATGCAGAACCAGCAAGGAGGGACAAGTCGCCTTCATTTTTTAGAGGGCTGTGACTGCGAGGCTCTCTATCTCCAAGTGTGTCGATCTGTCCTGAGTCCTCAAGTCGCCTTTCGTGGATGTGCATCCGCCGTGGTCAGTGCCTCTCAATTTGTAGATCGCGGACTCACGCGGTTAGCTGCTGCTCCTTCGTCTCGGCTGTGCTGCGCAGACAAGCTATAGCTCGACTGGTCGTGTAAGGCAGCTAGCGTATATACTTATTGCCGTTGACACTTGAGAGTGACAGCCGGCGCCAACGATTTTGTTGAACTTGTCGGTGGGAAGGTTCCTTAACAGCTTCAGGTTTACCCTTTTCCCCTTGAGTATTCTTCAACTTGTCGGTGGCAGCTCTCCATTTGGCCTCTAGCAAAATCTCTAGAATTAGGACATATTGAGCCAATTCTTCTTCCTGAATGAGTGCCAATACACTGGCTGTATCAAGATCCTCAGGCCTCTGCAGTGCAATCACTGATCTGATCTCATCCTTTAGACCAGCTACAAATTAAAACGATTGCCAAAATATGCATCATCATCATAACTGCTGTTGTACAATAAAAGAGACCCCGAGCAGCCAAAGGGGTCCTAGCCTAATGGTTAGGACACTCGAGCGGCACTACACGTTCCCGAGTTCGAATCCCCATGGAAGCGAATTTCGTGCCGTGGTTAAAAAATCTCGTCGGTCCCCTTGTGCCAAAGCACTAGTTAAGAGCCGCCCAAGGGTTACGTGAATCCGCCCAGGTCCTCTCCAAATGGATTGAGGATCGTAGTTCCCATGGGCTAGAGGCTCCTAGTGTCGTATGGGGACCGAGGTTCGGGATTTTCTCGGTCGAAAACCGAGGTTTCTTCTTAAGAACAATGTCGGGGCGGTCTTTCCCCACCCGACCGAAGTTTTTTTAAAAGAAACCCCGAAAGCTTCTCGATGGCTGCTTGATACTCCACCAAAGACCCCTTCGGTTTCACCCCCATCAAACTGCATAAGCAGAAGTCGATACTGGTTTTTGTCAAATTTCTCCATGACCAACCAGTCAACTTGGACCAATCAGTGAACCTCCCATGACGTTGCACAGTTTGCAACCAGGTAGCCGCTGGACCCTTGAAGTTGAGCGAAGCAAACCGAGTCTTCAACATTGGGGAGTCGCATACGGTTGAAGAACACCTCGCATTGATCCCGCCAAAAATGCGGAGAATCACCATCAAACTTTGGAAATTCCATCTTAGGAAATGGTGGATTACAACAATGCATAGGATTCTCATCATCACACGCGTGATGGTAAAGGGGGTGGGATCTGAAACACACCCTTTTGTTTGTCCTGTGGCTGGGGTCCAAGGACTGCCATACTCGTTGTCGGGCCCAACAACGGGCAACTCCCCACCCTTCACCGGAGATGATGAGCACGCCTAGGAGAGAGGTTGCGGTCCACCATCTTTGGACCTCCTGGAGGTGGATTGGCCGCGGGAGCCATCATCAACCGCTTTTCGATCAAATCGATCCGATCCATGGCGGGATCAACCCGGTTCGAGGCGGCGGCCAAGGATGAAGCCATGCCATCAGCCTTCTCACGCAACTCGCCGAACACCTTATAAGCATTGGTTTGCCAAGTCCCCATTGCTTCAAGCGATTCCAAATAAGTACCGCATATTAGGATTCTCAAGACCAAACACGTTTTGGGAGAAGCCCTGTTAATGGGATGTCAGGCCCCCACTTTAATGGGTCTTAACCTTACGTATTAGTGCTAGGATCATGCGCTAATACGTTAATAGAGACAAGAGTGGACACAGATTTATTTAGAAAAGTGCCGAAGCTTTATTGATAGGATAAATAGGTCTTACATGAGTGGCCCGAGGGTCATAGTCTTATTACACAACAATAGGTAAGCATAGGTGGTGCTGTGGTGGTTTATTTATCAGAGTATGCTACAGCGTCTAGTGGTCCTAGCCTTGCCACACCCACAAGCATGCTTGAGCGTAGGTCAAAACCCTAGTATCGATATCTTAGGTCCTAGTAAATCCAAAAGCATCACGTCTAGTCCTCCTGCGGGAAATCCTCGCGATCATCGTAGCCGAAGTCCTCCTCTAAGCCGAAGTTTGAAAATAACAACGGGTGAGTACGAAGGTACTCAACAAGTCCGAACCTGGGGTTGGTGAGTATTAGGGGTTTGGGCCCTAGCAGGACTCTAAAACTGCCATCACTAGTTCCCGGTCAGGTTATATAGTCGTCGCTTCACAAAACACAAACGGTTAGTATCATCAAGGTTAATCTAATCATAGATGATCCGGCCTAGCATTTGCCCATTCCAAGGACGTGGCTATTCGAATAGGTTTAAGTAACTCTGCAGAGGTTGTACAATTTCCCCACACGATGAACGTACTCCTTCCGTGATCAGCGGACAAGAATAGTCCAACGAGATCCCGTACCCGCTTGGTAGCCAACCTAGGTCTCCATATAATTCCACCACGGCTTCTCAGGGATAGGAAGACAATATGGTGATACCAAATCACCCACGGATTTACGGGTAATACCTTATTACCCAACCTATACTGCCCACAACATACTCATATCATAAATCATTAATCTGTGCACAAATGGCGTCACCACGCCCAAAACAACAACTGTCGTGGAGGATCACATAGCAACCACGCCAACCAGACCATGGGGCCACTCTCCCCATGCTCCCCATGTCTGCTCCTGAAAGACCATTTGCCTTCTCCAGCCTCCTAGGTTAGAGATTATACTTTGACCTAACGGGGTGTGAGATCAAGCCGCCCCATTCCGACGTGTGGTTGTACGAAATATCGCACTAGATAGATGGTCTATGAACCGGTCCTTAGGGAGGTGAGTATCTCTCCGCGGGATCTATTCCCGAGTGTGATTGGTCCACCTCCATGTAGACTATCACCACTCACCTTTTTGTTGGTATGGTTCATATTATTATTAAGGTTATATTAATCTTATAGCTCGATCATATCATGGTCATAACATTACTCATCATCTTTATAGGATTAGGTTGATTAATTAGGTCAAAATTATTAAGGGGGGGGTAAGGACTTGCCTTGGTTATTGTAGCCTTCCGGCTCTGGAACGTAGTCGGGTCGTCTCGCTTCCTTATAGAGGTCCTCGCCGGCTACTCTCATCTGCGGCGGTGATTACAATACATTAATAGGGCGATTGAATTGCGATAAAATGAACCATGTGATAATGTATAAAACCAGTAGCAATGGATAAAGCTCGATTTTAGAAAAAATAACGTAAGTGGTTTGACTCAATTTGGGAGTTACGGTTCGGAAGTTATGATTTTCCGTTTAATTCCGTGTAATAAACATGGTGGGATTTTTATGTCATTATTTTATTAGTGTAAAAATATAATAAAAATCATGACAATTATCTCCACCTGATCTAGTTTATTTACATATTTTTCCTGAAATTTTCTGAGGTCTAGATTGGTACTTATAGCATTATGGGTACACAATCTTGGGTAGACCTAGCAATTTCCTTCCCACTTCTACCTTTGTACCCACGCCCATCAAGGATTGACGGCCCACTTTGCCCACATGGCAGTAACGGAGGGGAAAACGATGGCGTGACGGGCGGACGCGCGTGTCGGGCCTCAGTTGGCTCCTGGGCCGATCGGCGGTGACGGCATCGCGGGCGCCGCCCCGTCCCATCGCGCCCGACGGCGGAGTCACGGCGTTTGGCGGAAGGCCCTCCCGGCCATGGAAGCTCGCGCGAGGGGTCCCCAGGCTCCCCACGCTGCCCCGACTAGATGGTGGGTATCCGGCGGCGGTGCTCCCACCTCGGCGGCGTATGGCGGTGGTCGCCGACGACGTGGCGGCGCTCAATCCACCGTCGGTGACGCACAATGAAGGCTAATAAGATAGGAATGGATAGAGAGAGGATAGGACAACTACGGACTGCCAATTGTGCCGCTCAGGCGGGCCAATCGGCGGCGCTCCTCGAACCCTAGCGCTGCGGCGGTGCGGAAGTTGTTTGAAATCCGCCTAGGGCGGAGAGGAGGGAGAGATATTGCGCGCGAGCACGGTGTTGTTCTGGCTCCCGATGGAGCTCTCGGTGCTCGGCGAGGCGGAATGGAGGGCCGGACAGGGGCTTCTTTATAGCCTCGCCGCGGCAGCTCCTCCCGGCGAGATATTTTCTCGTAGTGGTCTTGCGGCTCGCGGCAGGTCGTCAGCGCGTCGTTTATGGAGAGCTCCGGCGAATCCGGTGGTGTGCGGTCACATCGCGGTGGCCGACATTGCCCGGGCGAGGTCGCCGCTCTCCTCGTGGCCGCGGGTGCCGCCGAGGCGACAATAGCTTTCGTCGTTTTTGGCCGAGCCGCGTGTGTGTGTTCTGTGGGGCGGTCGCCACTGCGCCTTGGCATGGCGGGGCTCGGCCGACAAGCTTGGTTGGCTCGCTGTGTGGCGGTCGTCGCCTCGGCCGCGTCTTTGGGTGCGGCGGTCGCCGCCGCCACCGGCCCGTCCGGCTTCACTTGAATGCTCGTGCTCCACTGCTGTGCCTCGTCTCCTCCTTTTATGCGGCGGCTGCCGGCGAGGCGACGGCTTTTGTGCATGAGGCCGTGCCGGTCAAGTCGTCGCCGGGCCCGGGAAGAAAGGAAAAGGGGAGTAGGTCCCGCCGTCGTCGGTGGCGAGAGGAAAGAAGGGAGGCAGGCCGTCTTTACTGCCTGGTGGAGTGGGGCCGCCCACGCAGGAAGAGAAGGAGGGGAGAGAAAGAGAGGATGGGCGGGCTGGTTTCCTTTCTCTTTTCTTCTTCCTTTCCTTTTCCCTTTCTCTTTCTTTCTCTCTTATTTTCTTACTCCTTTATTCTTTTTATTAAATGTAACTCCTCTTTGGGTCTCACCAAAATTTCATGAGTAAATTTTGAGGTGTCAAAACAGATGGAAATCATCAAGGTGTCAAGTCAAAACACGATTATCGAAAAAAAGTTTAAATTTTGAGTGAATTTTGAAAATGGTCAAAAATCGGGGTGTTACATGGGACCTAAAGTTTTTCTGTTCAAGAGGTGCTGAGTTTTAATGACCTTGAGAATTGAAGAAATGCAAGATTTCATTAAGGTGTGATAATGCAAAGTAAATGGTTCACACTACTGCAATATCCCTTTTGCTTTTCTGTCTCTGTGTATTTTTCAGGACAATGAAATGGAGCTTATAAGTTGCCTAAAATGCAAGTAAATCAATGCTATTTTTTTTCTATTTTCATGGCATAAAAAACCACAAGTTTTTCTGGTGCAATTAGTACTCTCTATTAATACCTTGGTATTTAATATTCTTAAACTTGTCTGTATGCTATAGGGTAAGAGTTAAAGGTAGAAATGACAATGACAAATTAGAAGCACCAAGTGACATTGCAGTTTTTATTCCTTTTGTTTGGTATTTTCACCTTGCTTGCTATAATTTAGTTTGTAATTCCAGGTTTCAAACATGATATAACTTATTATGTAAGCTAGAAAATTTGGGTTGCAGGGAACAAATAGCACATAAGTATACAGGTCTCATTGTTTGTTCCGTTTTCCTCAAAAACAATGATAAGCTGCTATGATCTCTGAACTCATGTTATTAAGAGCAAAACATGAACCTTGAATCGTGCATTTCATTTGACAACCTGAACTTTGAACTATGAGTTGGGTGAATCATATTCTGAAGACTGACACTAAATATTTGACAACCTGAACTTTGAACTATGAGTTGGGTGAATCATATTCTGAAGACTGACACTAAATTCAGATGTTGTCATATATTTTGAAAGTGATTTGCTAACCTCTGAAACTGGTATAGATGACCATGAGTTTCATATTGTTAATTCGTTCTGTCAATTCCTGTATATGATCAAGCACACAAATATTAAAGCTAGGCCACAAGAAACCTACAAACCATTTTTTCTTCTTGCCTGAAACTACTCTCAAAATATCTGTCAGATAGGAGGCATGATATTGCCACCTGTTGCATCTTAGATAACTTCAAAATTGGACTAGGTAAATCAATCCCTTGATCAGTCGTCACTTGTCTAAAGCTGTAGCTTGGTTCCATTTTTCAAGACCAACTAGGGTGCAGGACCGCAGTTCCATTCTCACCACTCATTGCCTGTAATTTCAAAAAAAAAAAAAATAATTTCAAAAAAAAAACCACTCATTGCCTGAGCTGAGCCGTCGACAGAAAGCCAGCTTTTGCAAGATGATAACACTATTTCAGCTGCACCTTTCCAGTGGATGTGAACACCATCATATGACTAAAATTCGAGGAATCAGACACCAAGATAACACAAGCCATGTCGAGATAAGAAACAGTATGGCACAGATATTTTATAAAGGAAGTCACTGGACCGAACCTTTGTTACTTTTATGATTTTTTTTTGCTCCCGTAGCAACGTATGATATTGTCATGATCTGTACAACTAAAAATTTTGGAATGATATTGTGCATCATAGCATGATACTGTCTTGATCCTGCTGGCTGTTCAATAATTCGAGCTTAATATATAGCAGTCAGTCTCATCTGGTAACTAATTTGCACTGGAGTGAAGAGGTTCTGACTCCATAAAAAGAGGTAATGCATCGATTTTTTTTCTTCAAGATATCAATAGTACTTTAGCTTAAAAAAATAATAAACAACTTTTATATGCAGGATATTTCCAACTACAATTTCAATCATACGCATACTTCAGCTGCAAGGAGTCACACGCCACACCTTAGACTTGAAATTTCAAGTTATATTTTAATTATCTTTCTTGAAGACTTATGTAATATTGTTGTTCTAAACAAATGATTGTAATGCCTTTTTAATAACAATATAACACACGCTCATACATATATGTTGTCGTGATATTATATTTCCCGTTACAACGCACGGGCAGTTACTTAGTGGAGATAAATTTCACTTGCCATCTAGGCAACTGGTTCATCTTTTTACCGATCTGTTAGTGAGCGAAGATAGGCATGCCTATCATGTGTGTGCGTTTCACCTTTCCTTAGTAAGTAAAGTTGCTTGTGTTGTCTTAAAAACTTGTGGCATATAACAAAAGTTACCTGTAATAATGCTACTTTTTTCTCAACATCCATTTTCTTCGGTATGGATGTGAAATAGGAAATCTGATTTCCTGATTGCTATCTTCAAGTTTCAGCTTTCCTTTTTACCTACAGGCTTGAGAACTGGCTCTTTTGTCCAAACACATTGACACTGCTCTCTTTGTGGCGGAGGAATATTTGTTGCTCGCCCAGTAAAAATTGGGAATATTTGTTGCTCGCCCAACAAAAAATTGGGAATGTTGCTCGCCCAAAAAAAAAAACGTGTACCCGCTAGGCCCAACACGTAAATGGGCGTGTCAACCTGATGGGTACAGGCAGTGGTTCGAGGATGTGTCTGTTTATAGAGCCACAGACGCGGTTGTTCTAAACGGATGTCCGTGTTGGACGGCGTTACTACGCACATGTGTTCGGGCGCGTGTGCGTGATAGAACCACAGACGTTTATTATAGACGCGGCGTCTGCGTTAGTGATTACTACAGACGCGTGTTCCTCCGTGACAAGGTGCACCCTCTTTCTAACGGCTTACTACAGACGTGTCTCAGTTACAGCTCGTCTGTAATATACTACTGCAGACGCGTTTTAAAGTGACGTCTATAGTAAGCATGGTGGATTTGATGCTTTTTACATAGTGGAGTTGGACTGCTCCACCTAAGTGACTGCTTCCGTAAATAAAAATGCACCTCTGTTAATCGTTAGGTATTTTTGGAGGCGGTGTGCCCGCCTCCGTTAATGTTTGGGCACAGTCACCTAAAATCATTTGTGTAATCATTTGTGTAGTAGTGAAGGGAAACGTGTATCGAGCCGTGCTGAACTTTGTGCAGTAGAGTGAACCATTTAGGCCCGGTTCTGTTTCTCTCGCATCAGCCCGGAACAAGTACGTCCATTGCACAGGGATTGGGCTAGTGCGGAATTAATACTATCCTAGCGCCGAGCGGGCGTTTGGTTATGGGCAGCCTGGATTCCAATGCATCCCGTTTCGACCATTTGATCCCTCTGTTGTGCCGAACTGATCCCCACCTATGACCTCTTGGAACGGATCTCTCTAGGAATCCCAGTCAAGAATGAAAAGAGGCTGGATTCAAACATGAGCTGTCGAACAAGGCTTCTTCATTAAATTCTAAGGCTCTGTTTTAGTTTCAAATAAGTCACCTACTTATATAAGTTAAAAAGTGAAATAAGTAACCTATTTTATCAAACACCACCAACTTATAAGTTACCCCTGTTTATAAGCAATAAGCTGGTTCAGTACCCCTACTTAAAACTTATATGACACCCTTTTCTACGTGGGGTCCATATTTTTGCTTGAGAGCTTATAAGTCATCTACTACCAAACAGGCATGACAAGTCACTGGTTTTCAGTCACGTGACTTGTGAAAACCAAAGAGAGTCTAAACACCTCTTGGATAGAAAAGTTAGGTCTCATTTGACGGGGCTTCTCGGCTCCTCACGAACGTGGATTCCTTGATTTGGGCTCCATTGAATACTGTAGACTAGACTGGAATCAGTTGAGCAAACAAGCCCCTCCCAAACGAGCTGTTTCATGAAAAATTGGATCAACACAACCGCATAGTCTACCATACGTTTTCGAGCTGTCAACAGTCATCGCAACGTGGTTCTTCACGCGGCAGAATCGTTGACGCACGGCTCTCACTGTCAGCGGCAACAAAGTATACTGCGGCTTCGTTCATCGCTGTCGCCGCGCCTAACAATGCAAGCAAGTCAAACGTACACGACCAGTCGAGCTATAGCTTGAATTGGCGGCGCAGCGGAGATGAGCGTGCAGCAGCCGCCGCCGCGGCCTACAAATTGAAGAGCGAGGAACCATGGATGCACATCCACGAAAGACGGCATAGCGATAGTAGAGAGCCGGCGGACAGCGAAAAGATAGATAAAATGAAGGCGCCTCGTCCCTCGTTGCAGCTGGTAGTTCTGCGCTTCTTGGCGATCTTGGCGGCGGCGTTCTTCATCATTCTCGCCGTGCACGTTGAGCCTGCGCAAGGTACTACTCTTACGTACTATGCCGGCGGGCGAGACTCGATCCGGTGGTTAGTTTATGGCCCTGTTGGTTTCTTCAGTTAGCAAGCACATCGCTACACGTGAGGATTAAGCAGATGACTTGCATGTGTTTTTGATGTGTCGTCTCCATCGGCTCTCCGTGCAGGGGCAGGCAGCCGAACTCACCGCCGTCTCCGGTGCCACATCAAAACCCGGGATCACATTGCTGCTAGTGCTAGCGTACGTAGGTGAAGCAGAGAGAGGCCAAGCCGACTATACAATTGGGACATGCGCCTCTTATTTAGTGGATGCCACAGTGTCCAATTTGGACCTTGTGATCTTACTCCATGTACTCCTTCCCGGAAAAGTAATATCATGATTTATTGTCGGCTATTCAAAGGTTTACTCTTGGTGCAGCTCGACAAATCTTAATACCTTCAATCTTGCCTTCTTGTTCAGCTTTTTGCAGCATAGTTGACAAACCTTCTGCACATAAGACACTATGGGAAAATCAGGCTTTGCCGAGCACATATTGCTTTGCCGACGGCCGAGTATTGGGCGCGGGCAAAGTCGGGTCTTTGTCGGCGCCATTCTCGGAAGCTCTCAACTCGGCAAAGAGAGTTTCACCGAGAGCTCAGCCCTCGGCAAAGGTGGACGCCGGCAAAAAGCCCCCTTTGGCGAGCACCAACCCTCGGGCGAAGAGATTCCCCCGCGCGACGACCGGTGAAGCTAACGCCATTCATGCCGTTGATTTTGCCGAGGGCCAGCCGTGTGACTCTTGGCAAAGTCGGGACCTTTGCCGAGGGCCACGACACTGGAGCTCTCGGCAAAGATTTGGTTTTTGTTTTACAAATACGACGTCACAAGGGGAGCCACGTGGTCTCACCTTTGCCGAGGGCCACAAGCTGGAGCTCTCGGCAAAGATTTTTTTTGTTTTACAAAAACGACAAATAAGACAGGGTGCCACATGGCCTCCCCATTGTCGAGGGCCATGTCTGGAGCTCTCGCAAAGTCTAAACCCTTTTGCCGGGCCCGCCATTATCTTTTAGCGTAGAATTTGGACGAGTAGGCCCCTTTGCGTAGAATTTGACAAGTATACTCTCCATTATCTTTGATTTTGTAAGTAACCGAATTATGCGTGTGACTAGGCGTGGGTGGTGCAAACATGGTGGAAAAATTGCCTTTTCTCTCGTGGGTGTGTTCGCACCATATCGCCTCGATGGGCGCATCCCCGTCCGCACCACCTTTTTTGAGGGAAAAACAGGAGGGGTTTGCATCCCTACTATGCTTTTATTAATAAATTTACAAAAAGAGTCTCCATACAAAGTTCTCATGAAACAAAGAAGGTAACAAAGAAAATAAGCAAACTTACACATAAGCTTATAGCCATAAGTCTATTGTAGGATGAAAAGAAAGCTTTGTCGTCGCCTCACTTTGCTAGCTACTAGCTAGTGTAATGCATTCATGGCTCCAACGCAACAGACGGACGATATGGTGTTATGTTCAACGTGGAGGTGTCCACACTACCGTAATCCTAATAGCCTTAGCGGCGAGAAATTTCCTTGAGTGCCGGTAGTTTCCTTGGCGGTGGCGACCAGCACACAAGGAAATATATATTTCTTGGCGGTTGTGATAAACCGTCAAGGTATTCTGAAGTTTCCTTGGCGATTACAACTACTGCCAAGGAAAGTACTTATGTCCTTGAGTGCACTTTGAAACAGCCAAAGAAATGGCTCTTTCCTTGACCGTTAATTGTGACCGCTAAAAAAAATGGTCAATTTCCTTGGGTGTTCTTCCAAACCGCCAAGTAAATTATAATTTCCTTGAGGGTTACTTAATTTTCTTAGAGGTTAGCACCCAATGAAATAATTATAAGTATTTTGGAGACTCCCACTTAAAAAAAATAATAATATCGTAATGGTCTCTAAAAATCGTAAAATTTGGCATGAGATCACAATTTGGTTGTATTACCTTGCCATAAAAGTTTCAACTCATCATATTAACAAACTTGAACTATACATTGTTCACAAGGGATATATCTCTCATCTAGTTACATAACTATCTGAGAGATGCAATTTGTTAACAATGTATAGGACCATTAGTTTACATCCTTTGAAATGTTTTATGCAAAGATTATACCACGAAAAACCATGTTGTTATGCAAGTTTATAGATTTACCTAGCAAAGTTTAGATATTATTATAATTATCTTATGTTAATTTGGAGTTAAAACCCTACGAAACACGTAAAGTTTGACGCCGCGGGCGGTCCTCTCCCTTTGGTGGCATGATGGGCAGCCCGCCTCCCTCCAAAGGGCATGCCTCGCTCTAATGAGGCCCCCTCCAACCCTAGACATGTTTTGTGTCAATATGCCCATTGGGAATGAGATCCTCTCAAAATCGGCAAAATGACTTGTCTCTACAATCGGCATCCCAACCATTCAATTCACATCCAACCGTGAGCAAGCAAATAAACTCTGGACTCCTCGGCTTGCCGGGTTTTGGCCCAACATCGGCCGCGATGTTCGACCGACCAACCGCTCATCGACCGCCTCTTGCACTCACCCGCACCGAAGCGATAGCTCTCTAGCAGCCGCGAGTGCCCGCCCACGCCACCGCCAACACGCCGCTTGCTGCGCTCTTATCGGCCGTGGCGAGGCCGGTGCCACCGGCCGCCAGCGCTTGCCCTAACCGATGTCGCCGAGAGACGCTGCGAACACGGACAAGCTAACAAGCATGAGCAAGCCATTTGGGAAATGACGCTTAACGCGGACAAGCTAACAAGCATGATGGGCAGGCCGCCACCCTCCATGGCGGCTGTCTAATGAGGCGCCCCTCCAACCCCTTAGAAGCCGAGGGGCGGGAACATGCCCACGTTCCCCGTCCCGAACGGCGTTCCAATTAGGTGATGCGGAACAATGTGGAACGTCGTTCCCAATCACAATGGAACGTGTCCCGGATCACGACCAATCCGAGGAACATAGAGTCCCAAACATAGACGAGCGTTGAGCTGTTGAAGCCGTCTCGTACTGTCATCAAGTGTCTTAAACACTAAGCTTGAGATCTATCCATCCGCCGACAAGAGAGAACAGGGGCAATAGGCTCAAAGCGAGCCATCTGAGCATCTCGTGCATCGTGCATTTTGGGAACGTTCGAACACGCTCCATCTAGATTAGGTGCGTGTTCCATTTAGATTTGGTACAAGCTAAAGTCAGCTGTATACCCTCTTCGCTCCATAGTTTTGAAAATATCGTACCGCTGCACCACGTTCCGCACCACGTTCCTCACGTTCGAACATGGCTTCTAAGCTCCAACCCTAGACATGCTTCGTGTCGATATGCCCATTTTAGTAGTGAAGGTGTAAGGAGTTAAAAAGAAATCAATTACTTCAATGGCATATCTATTTAGTTCGTTACATTGGTCCTATATTATTTGCACTAGCTGCCGGTTATAAATATTTTTAACAATTTTATATAAATAATGTTAATAATTATTGAGAAAAGTAAAAAGAGGAAATTAGCTAGTAGTTAGAATCAAACATCACCTAAATATATAAAATTTTATAGAAAGGACATATATAAATGGTGAACAACTGCGACCTCCCCTGTCCCGGTATCCTTGTCGTGTACCGACTTCAACACCGGTCAGACTCCCAGTCCCCCACCTACGGTGTCATGCCCAAACCAGGCCCAAACTAGTGCATCTTGTGGCAGTGATTGATGTGTACTGGTACCTTGTGTCTGAGGGTAGCATCCACCTCTCATCTCGGTCACGCAGATTCGATCCCCTTTGTCATCATCACGATTGCCAATAGGGTCGGACCCCACTAGCAGATCACAACATGCCACCACAAGACGTGCCGATCATAGTGTTGGAAGTTTTCGGATTTAGCCCAAATATTCCCAAATAGAAATCCCAAAGCTCACTCACACATGCATGGTATCGTGGGGGACTTTAGACCCACACTGCTATACTAGAAGAAGTGAGGCCAACTTAAATAAGAGAGCCATCTCCTACTAGTTGAAGCTATTGGTGGGAGAAAAAGGAACCCACAACGCTCGCACGACATACGTGTGAATGCTCCAGCAATTTCCCGACCTTGTGCTTGCGGACGGGGAGACAGGCTTCAAAGCCCACGTCTCCTCGCGTCCCCGCATGGGGGTAGGGACGTGTCGGTCAAGCGTAGAAGTGTTGGGGTCCTGCAGAGCTCCGCCTAATGATAGGGATCAGGCACAAACGTGTTGGGGACCTGCAAAGCTCTTCCTATGATAGGGATGGCTAATCAGTCAAAAACCATCAAGAATTTGGACCTACTAGACAAAAAAAGAACGCCCTATAAACTTACCAATTATTGTATATGAACATAATTAAATTGGACAGAGCATGCCAATTAAAATACTGGTGTCCTCCATGGACATGAAATATTTGACTCCTCACAAATTGTGTCACTCATATCACCTCTCAACTGGAAAAGAATATTGAATTTTTGAACCACAAGTAAACAATTTTGTTATGCAATGTTTTACATTTTGAATTAGTGTACGTCTTTTTCTGCTATTAGATTTCAAGAAATATCATGTTTGAAAAATACTTTAGCATTTTATGTGCACCCTGACATCATATTTTTTTGGGTGTATATATAAATTACTTTTGCAGGGTGGAGCAGCAGGAACTGTTGCAGGACGATTGGGTGGTGCCATTGGCATGGAATCTGTTTGGTTGTATTCCCACACACTCAACCGAAGAGTATTTGAGTAGCATCTTTCATCCTGCTTGGACACCTTTTCGACTAGTGCAATAAAGCATTCTACGGGTGTCAAGTCCCTCTCTCTTTTTCACTCCAGAGTAGAATGGAGTAATTAATATTTTTTACAAAGCAAAAAAACCAGATTGCATTGCATCTTAGTAAATATCACACGGTGTCATACGATCAATCGAATCGGAGGCAGGAGGCCCCCAACTCCTCCTCTCGAATCCTGAGGCAAGCCACAAGCAAACTCCTCCCCTACGAATCCTTGTCTTAGCTATAACAATAGTATGTCTCACTCTTGATCGTGCTAGTATACCCCACTCACTTACCTTTCCCATACCCCAGCCCTAACCCACTCATCGAGAGTGATAGCATGCTTTGGTCCCCTTGCCACCACCGTGTCCTCACCGCTGGCGCCAAAGCCATAGCCACCTAAGCGTTTGCCATCCTCGGTGAGTGCTACTTGCCTTTTTCCTGTTAGAACTTGCAATCAGAAGGGAGGACGAGGATGGGCAGGGGTTGTGAGCCGTTAGAGTCTGTAGAGCCGTGGAGGAGGGACCAACATTAACGGGGGGTCATCGCTGGGTCGAAGGGGGATGGGCGGGTGGTGTGGACCGTCGCAGACAGCGGAGCCATGGAGGAGAGAGCAACAAGAATGGGGGTTCGTCCGGTCAGAAAGGGACAGCGGGAAGGAAGGAAGGAAGGATGGAACACCGGGGATGATGGGTCAAAGAGGGACGGTGGGAAGGAAAGGATCGAGTGTAGAAAAAGACTAGAGGAGGACATCGAGGCGGTGGAAGGGGAGTTGGAGCAGCAACGGGGATGGCGGGAGATGGTGATGGGAGGCCGCTACAGAGGGGATAAGCAGTTGGCCAAAAGATGCTCCAACCAGTATCGGTTTGCTAGGGAGGCCGCTACGGAGCTTCCTATACCGCACATCTACATCATGTACATCCGCAATGGCCAACCCTCCATTAAATAATACCCTCAGACCTTGGTTAGTTGTCCTAACTGTAGCACTCTCATTTGTCCATCCATAAGAAGATACTACTCCATATAATTTTTAAATTTTATCGAAGTTGTATAAAAAGTAGTTATATTTATGAAATAAAATAAGTATTAAAAATATCACTTATGAAATACTCTCTCCGCATAAAAATAAATGGGAAATTGCATATATACTCTTATAAAAATTGTAATCATTGCATTCGAAAGAGAGAGAGTATAAAAAACCCCTAAAGCTAGAATTTACTATTTTTGGACAAATTTTATACTCTAGAAATACACTTTACTGGATGAGTGAATATAACAAGAGACATACTGTACTCCAAGTGAGGTTATTTGCGGACGGGGGGGAGTACACGAGAGAGCAGGGCGTAGGATTCGAGCAATTTGCACCTTGATTCCTGCATGCGACGTCGAGTGCATGGCAAAAGCAAGACATTTGGCTCAAGTAACTAAACTCAAAAAAAGTGTGTTGGGGGCGAGGCGGTAATGGGATGGCTAGTAGTAGAGGGGCGGCAAGGAAGGAAGGAGGAGGAGGCAGGAGAGGGAGGCTAGACTCAGTGCATGGCAGCAATGGGTCGCTAGTGGTGAGGCCAAGAGGGACTCCAACAAGCAGTATGTTGAGTTATTTGTTGTTAAATGTTGAATGAATACAAATGTTGATTAAATCCATTAGTACGTTAATCGATTTAATGACTATATATTGAATTCGTTGATATGTTCCCCTAGAGCGGTGACTATTTCGAATTGAAATTTTCTTGTTTTCATATTTTTGTGCACGATTCGTGCAAGTCTTCTAGCATGGTATGGTTGATGATGGATGGATGCATGGTGTTGCCTTGTGGACAAACATTAGAGGTGGGAGAGAAGGGAAAGAGAGAAAGCCAAATGAATAAGAGCTCAAGAGTCACCCTTCATCTCCCCCTTCTGCCCCTTTTTTATATGAAAAGTGGGACGAAAAGTTCTCATTTGTTCTTTTAGCTGGGTTGTATTTTACAATAGATATACTATGGACTATAAATAGGCCCTAATCCATATCTTACACGTCCCTAAGCTATGTCAATGGGCTCAAAATCACCGATCAAGGTACCTAACACATAATACCCCCTACAGTAGCCCACTCAACTATTCCTTTTTATCAAAGGACAAGACCTAATAGTTGAATACAACTAAGTGTGGCCCATGAAACTAAATCTTCCTAATGGAACATATAAATACGCATGGAACTAAATCATCCTCTGGATGGAAAAGTTAATTATGGACGTCACGATAAAGTATTTTGGGGTGCCTCCAAAATTGTTGAGTTTGCACTCCAAAATAGATACTGGGCGGAGTTGTCAAAAAGAAATGGCCTGATTGATTTGAGAAAGAAATGGGTTGGAGCGGGTAAAACAGACTGAAAAATGCTTAAAAAACTAAATGGACCAAGATGAAAAGAATCAGCCCATGTCAACGACTTAACAGGCCAATTTTTAGTTTTAAGATATTTGTGGCCTTTTATCATATGGGCCTTAACAGGTCTAATTCATTTTTATGATTAGAACTTATTTTTGGTTGTTTTTTTAATACTAACAATTTTGTAGCTCAGTGTCACCTAAGCCACCTGTTTGCCATAATGCTTCACCGGGCAAAAAAGGAAAGTAGAAGGTTCTACTTGTCTATTTTGTAATGATCAGGAACCAATAAAAACCACTTTTTTTTTTTTTTTATTGTGTAGTAGCTAAACAAGTTTGGAATGTTGTTTCTAGTATCTTTGGTGTACAGCTCGGACGATCTTTAGAATAAATAGGAAAATACTGGTTAAGCAATAAACCTAATGGAATGCCAAATATTTGTACCTCTGCTGCTGTTTGGAGTCTTTGGAAACTCAGAAATGATTCTCTGAGTATGATATAGACTTACTCTCTCTGCTCCAGTAGAATGCTGAAGGATTGTGATCTTTCATGGCCACTAAGACAGCAAGAATCTCGTCTAGAACCACAGGAACAGTGGTATGTTTTCAGAGAACACATTGTGGAGGAGTATGGCTATACTTCTTTTACAGAACCGCGGTAATGATGCAAACTGGGAGATCCTCTGCCCAGAGGAGTAGGATTTGAGACAGAAAGTACTTGCTCCTGAACTGTTTTCAGATGGCATTACCATTTGCTGTGATGTTATAACGTACATTGGACTTTGGTTAATAGATGGGGGCACAGTCCTAAAATTCTAAGAAAAGTGACTGAGTTTTTGGCAAAGCTCTACCAAGACACAGTTGATCGAGAGCCGGAGTCACCGGCGAAGCACTACAAAGACACCCTTAAAAAACAATATATAGACCGGGTCATGACTGTTAGATTTATAACTCGAGAATCAAAGGCAGCAGATTCTTATCGCAGTCGATCGACATGAACGTTGCTTGCTTTTTTTTTCCTAAGCGTATCATATCATATTAGATGCTGGATCAAGGAGGTGAAAGCTCCAAAGGCTGAGAAGGCCAAAGCCCTGGAAGCTGACGCGTGCTGAAGATCTCTGATGCTCTGCTGGAAGTTTGCCAGTGTTCTTCTAAAATTGTCCCAGTTGTGGTTGATACCTGTTGGATGTCGTTTATTTTGATACTCTGTATTGCGATGGCCTTCGTACGGCCGTTTCGCCTGAAGTTTTCTAGCGTTGCAGCGTTAGATTCTTGCAGCTTGTCTTAGCTGATCTTTAAGCGTAGTCTGATCTCCTGGATACTTGTCTTTTGCTTCTTTGTTCCTCTATGTAATAACTATGTATTTCCGTTATTCGTAATGGAAATGTGGGTTCCCTCGGTTCTAAAAAAAATATCATATTAGAGCAAGTATTATGGTAGGCCGTAAACATGCTAAGATCTACGTGGAGTGAGAAATGAAGAGAGAGAACGGCACCGACGTTTTGCCAAGCGCCGGCTTGAGCAGGCGAAATAGCTGCTACTCCTGCTGCTATTGGCTTCCCTTCCTATGGTGCATTAAAAAACACTGGGGCCTGCCACCACCATGCAAGCGTTGCAGCTGAGACCATAATACTTGCTCTTAGTTAACTCTTTGCACCTCTCTGTGAGATTAGTGTGGTCGATGAATGATTGCGTCTCGAGACTCCAACTAAACTATCTAGAGACCCTTTCTAATTAGGCTTTCGGCACTGTGCACTGTACCTGCAGAATCTTAAACCAGCTGCTTAATCAGGTGCGTGCCTAGATTGCTTGGTGCCAGTAGTACTACTATAAGAGTGTGCCACACTCCAACACTCCTGAATAATATACACACACACACACACCCCTAGCCTTAGCTTTTGCTAACTGATTGCTGGTCTAATCCATGCAATATGTGGTGTGACTGGTATGCATCGAGACCCCAAATTCAGAAGATATCATAGTCTACAGTTTAGTACTAACAAACGTACAAAAGACGGTCTTTTCTCCGGCTCCTCTCCGTCAAACACGGCTAGCTTAGCTTGTCCCTCTCTGATGCCAATAAAATTAATGAGAGCAAAGCCGATTTGTAGCTTTAGCTTCGTCTCTTTGCGCCCCTTGATCACTGCAAGTTGGTACTGTCATCATCTTATAATTAGTTTATTAGTAGAAGCAGTCTAAGTTGGGATAGATGATACCATATATATAGTTCCAAAGCTTAACTTCAGTACCCGTCCCTATTTTATTTTTACTCTGAATAAACTGAATGCAAGCATTTTGTTTTGTTTGGATGAGATGATGAGCGGGAATTCCAAAATTGTTGTCAGATGTTTACATAAAAAACATTCTTTGGATTCAGCTGTACGTGTGTGTCTGCTAGGGACCAGCGCATTTTAGGTGTGGTGGAGAATCCTGCCGAAACCATTCTGTGATTTTGTGAAAGCAGCGTGAGAAAGAAATCCGTGAAGTCTCCGTTCAAAGTCTCCGCATGAATCGTGTGGACTGCTCCTTATTAAAAAAAATTATTAACAGGGCCATTATGTTTTTGCTCCGATGACACTTACCTCTTGGAAATAGTGGGCTCATTCTGCTAACTTCTTCATTACTGCTAACTTCTTCATTACTGCTAACCTCTTGGAAATAGTGGGCCCCTGTCAGTGTAACTATTGATCAGTTTTAAAGCACAAGTTAGTTACTAGCTCTAAGCTAACTCCTTCATTACTTCTAAATTCTAGCATACATCTCATAACATGGATAGTCCCACGTAACACTCTCACGTAATCTTGGAATATGAGTATGAGACTAGCTCTGGATCAAGATCTAGCTTTTCGTTCTCTTCTATTCAAATATAAATGCTTAAAGCTATCTTATGAGTCAACTGTTGAAGCCGTCCTAAGTTTGATAGAAACTCCCCTATTATTTCCATGCAGAATATTTTCAGGCAAGCCAAAGCCTAAGAAGCTACTCCAAATTAATGTGGGTCTCTGAGTTTCAAAAGAAAAAAAAATGTGGGTCTCTCAGTCAAGCTCCGGCATTTCCAACGCGTCACCATTTTCCTGCGTTGGTCCACGGTTTACTTTGACTCACCTTTCCAAGTCGTGCATTTGTGTCAGCAAACCTGGTTCACGTTTCCTACCTGGAACCAATGATCACCTGTTTTACTGGCTAAGACAACTGGAAAATCGTTTTCAGAATTAAGAGGATATATCCTTGTGTAGCTGAGCCAATTGCATAGGCACCAACTGGCAACCTCTTTGACCCGGCACCTGGAGTGATCTGCTAAAGACTCCAAATGGGAACCCAAAAGAATTTCAATTTTCCACATTAAACCTGGGAGACTTTCAGAATTCCAAAGATGTTTTACTTGCATGTTGGTTTAAGAGAACTATTTCAGAATTTCAGAAGTCCAAAGATCTTTTACTTGCATGTTGGTTTAAGAGAACTATTTCAGAATTTCAGAAGTCCAAAGATCTTTTACTTGTTTGTTGGTTTAAGAAAAACTATGTTTTTGCCAAAATTGTGAAGACACAAAGCTTTTGACTGACCTAAATTCGCTCCCACAAAGAGCTAAATTTTGAAATTGCAGGTGCTACTAAAGCACTTGCAACCCATTAGGCTACAAGCTCTTTTTGTCCACCATAAAGCTTTCATCAGGATGGCTTTATGATTTAGTCATCAACTATACTATATATGATGATATAATAAAGTTGTCCTTGGTTTGTGTACAATGTGGCATAGGAATCTCACAGAAACATTGAGAGGACCAGGATGAATAGATGAATAGAGCCATTTTTAAAAGCTATCATCTGTATTCTCACTTCACTCAAAACGGCAACCGCCATTCCATACCCTTCTTCATGTGCTAGTCTCTTTTCGTTAAGTGTGAAAGTTTAAACTTGTTCCTTTTTAATAAACCGTTCTATTTCTAGTGAAACTTCAAAAACGGCTTAGTCTGTTGCAAAGCTTTAAAGCTACTCTAGTTTAGGTGAATTCCAAAGTTGCACTATCTTGTAAGCAAAACTTTAGTGCCTAGTAGAACCTTAAAGATGCTCTATTTTTAGCCATAGTTCAAAAACTGCTAATTCTTTAGTGGATCGTTACAGTTGCTACATTCTTAGCGGAGTTATGAAGTTACTCAATCTTTAGCCACAATTCAAAAACTGCAAATTCTTTAGTGGACCGTTACAGTTGCTACATTCTTAGCGGAGTTATAAAGTTACTCAATCTTTTCAGAGAGAATTTATAGTATGCTATGTTTTCATTAGCAATTACTAAGTGTCAATGCTTTTTCTAGAATTTAGAAGGTATTCTAGAAAGTACTCCCTCCATCATAAAAAGAATACAACTATAAGACGATTTGATTATGTGAGAGAATAAAACCGTAATATGGTTGATAAAACCAATAGGAGAACAGGGCAATGAAGTAGTATGGTTGATAAAACGAATAGGACAACAGGGTAATGAAGTTTGCGCTAGTCATATAAGTTTGGTCAAATTTATAACATATAATATTAGAATTTGTCTCTTCAGTAAAGGTTAGTACCAAAAGCAGTTATTTTATATCATAAATATTAATACTTTTTTTTATATAACTTTAGTCAAATTTAATACCGATTGATTTTTTTAAAAAAAATGACAAAATATTTTTTTCTCGACAAAGGGAATACTAGAATAGCTTTGACGAAACTCCTGCTAAATCCTTATGCTCTGTTCACTCGTAATTAGCAAAGACATACCACAAACAACTCAAAGACACACAAAAAAAAAAAAAAAAAAAAAAACTTTTGCCTACTACAAAACACGGCTCCCTCTAAAAATTCTACAATACATCTTTGGCCATTCGTTGTATTTAGATTTTTTTATAAAAAATAAAATAAATAGAACATTATAAAAATATCTCTAACGAAGAAATAAGTTATAATAAAAATAAATAACATTTATTAATTTTTTTAAATAAAACGAATTCAAATGAATTCTAAAACTCCTAGAATTATCTGTAGGAGCGAAGGGGTAGAGGAGAAAGTGCTGGACCATTGTGCCAAAAAAAAAACTGCCAACTTGTCATGAAATTTTATTCCTTGCGGGCCCCACGCACGGTCCAGCCTTGCTCGAGGTTTTTCAGGCTTTCCGCTCCCAATAGTCTTTTGGTCGCTCACTCGCTCTCACAAGTCATCACACACACAGCAGCAGTAGACGGTGTTGTACGTCATCGGTCAGTCAACGCTGGACCCAACCCAATGCAAACACAAGAGAAGGGGCAAGCACCACCAGAAACGCCTCCACAAAATCGTGACCAGACTTGGGTTGGGTCTCCCTCTTCTCTGAAGCACACTTCTCATTCCCAACAAAAACCCATGGAGGAGGAAGCCATGGGCGAGCACACCCAGCACTGAAAATCCTAGAGAGGGGCAAAAAAAAGATTCAGTCTTCTTCCTTCACCTGCTACTCGAGCCGGTGGAGGTCAGTTGGGATTGAGGAGGAGGGGAAGAGGCCAGGCGGTTAATCTTGCGGAGGAGGCCAAGAAGTGGGGGATGGCCATGGTGGAGAGGAGGTATGGTCCCTGTGCCAGCCATGGCTTCTTCTTCCTCAAACGGCTGCTGCTGCTGCCGTTCTTGTTCTCCTTCTCCTTTCTTGATGTGCCGCCGGCCGCCGCCGCCGCACAATTGGCTCCACTAAACCAGACGCAGAAGGCCATCATGAATGATATTGCGAGTCTGGTGAACTCTGAATCCGCCAACACCGGGTGGAACACCGCAGACAGTCCATGCAACTGGAAAGGAATCGGTTGCAAAAACTCCAGTTCCTCTTCTTCCTCCTCGGTCGTCACTAGCATCGCCTTGTCCAACCATGGCCTAAATGACTCCTCCATCTTTGTCCCCCTTTGCAGTCTTGACACCTTGCTGTCCCTTGACCTCTCCCGAAATTCGTTCACAAATTTGTCCCCCCAGTTCTTCGCCAATTCTTCTTGCTCCTTGAAACAAGGGTTGCAGTCACTTAATCTGAGCACCAATCAGTTGGCTAATTCGCTCAGTGATTTATCCCAATTTCCCCAGCTAGAAGTTCTTGATTTGTCTTACAATTCCTTTGTCAGTACAAGTCTGAGTGCAGACTTGGGTTCTTTTACCAAATTAAAGAGCTTCAACGCTAGTTCCAATAAGTTGAATGGTGAGATTCCTACCAGTATGGTTGGCTCTTTGGCAGAGTTGGTATTGTCTGGTAATCAACTGAGTGGTCCAATTCCTCTGGGTTTGTTTAAATATGAAAATCTTACTATGCTAGATCTCAGTCAGAATAGTCTAAATGGTGTTGTCCCAGATAACTTCATGAGTCTCTCCAAGCTCGAGACTTTGCTCCTTTCAGGCAATCATTTTGTTGGAGAAATACCGCCGAGTCTGTCTAATGTGTCAACACTGTCTAGGTTTGCAGCCAACCAGAACAATTTGACTGGTCCAATCCATAGTTGGATTACCAAGCATATAAGTATGTTGGATCTGAGTTACAACAATCTGAGTGGGACGATTCCCTCAGATTTCCTCTCGCATCAGGGGTTGCAGAGTGTTGATCTTACCGGCAACATGCTGATCGGAGCTATTCCTGGCACCTTGTCTCCAATCCTCTACCGCTTGAGGCTTGGTGGAAATCAGCTTGGTGAGAACATCGCAAGGTCAGTTTGTGATACAATGGGCTTGACTTATCTTGAGTTGGATAACAACCAATTGACAGGACATATACCTTCAGAGCTTAGCAAATGCAAGAACTTGTCACTGTTGAATCTGGCATCAAATTATTTGCAGGGTGTAGTGCCCAATCTTATCGGTGAACTTGACAAACTGGTAGTTCTGAAGCTTCAAAATAACAACCTCAGTGGGACTATTCCGGTTACATTTTCTAATTTGACAAGCCTGAGCATATTGAATCTAAGTCGAAATTCATTTGATGGAGAGATACCAAGTGGAATTTTCGAGCTGCGAATGCTTTCAAACTTGTATTTGCAGGGCAACCATATCAGTGGTGCTATTCCATTCTCAATCAGTTCATCGAAGTATCTAATTGAACTCAATTTGGGTGATAATTCTCTGACTGGTACCATTCCAACCATGCCAGCCACTGTGACGACATCTCTTCTTAATCTTAGTCATAACTTTCTTAATGGGCATATTCCTTCAAACATCAACTCTTTAATGGAATTGGAGATTCTTGATCTTTCACACAACAACCTGTCTGGTGATGTGCCGTCTTCACTAAGGAGCCTGCAAAGCCTGACACTGCTGGACCTTTCTTATAATAGTCTTTCTGGGTCTGTTCCTAGCTTCCGCCCGAATCAAAATGTGGTTATTGATATTGTCGGGAATCCTGGTCTTGTAAATGGTGCAGGAAACAATAATGACACTCCTACTAATGGTAAGAAAAAAAGAGGCACAATTTTGTTATCATCATCTTCACTATTGCCGGTGCTCTTGTTGGATTATGTGTGCTTGCTGTTATTATTGTAATGTCATTGTCAAAGAGAATGTATCGTGTTGAAGATGAAGGATTACCTGCTGGAGAATCAGTACCGCAAATAATCAATGGCCGCCTCATAACTATGAACAGCATCCACACCTCTGCAGTTGACTTCATGAAAGCAATGGAAGCAGTCTCCAACCACCAGAACATCTTTTTGAAAACCAGGTTCTGCACCTACTACAAGGCTGTAATGCCTAATGGCTCAACGTACTCTGTAAAAAAGCTTAACTCTAGTGACAAGATTTTCCAAATTGGGAGCCAGGAGAAGTTTTCTCGTGAAATTGAGGTTCTAGGGAAATTGACCAATTCCAATGTCATGGTTCCATTGGCCTACATCTTGACTACAGATTGTGCCTACCTAGTCTATGAGCATGCACACAATGGCACAGTGTCTGATTTGCTACATGGTGGAAAATCAGAAGTTATAGACTGGCCTTCACGATATAGCATTGCTTTGGGGGTGGCCCAAGGACTGACATTTCTTCATGGGTGCACTCAACCAGTTTTGCTTCTTGATTTGTCAACAAGGACCATCCACTTGAAGTCAACAAATGAGCCTCAGATTGGAGATATCGAGCTTTACAAGATTATTGACCCTTCCAGGAGTACTGGAAGCTTTTCAACCATTGCTGGTACAGTTGGTTATATTCCACCAGGTAAGATATATACTATTGTGATTCACTGAGTACCTGCATGTTATCTTTAAGCTATAACTGTTGATAATTGAGTAGTTTTGTGCCACTCTTTCTTGATATCATATCAGCTTATCTCTGGCTTTGAGTATTGCTAAAATTGATGTTTTTTTCGCTACTCTTTAGTATACTGCACTGCAGTAATCTTGTTTGACAGTATTTGTTTGGTCATATATTGTTCCTGTGCCTCAAGACAAATTTTCTAATTACATATCTGGTAATTGTGGCAAAACAATCCAATTTGTGGCAAAATGATCCAAATTCTGCTTTACTGCCTGTTTGAGTGGCATCTGTACACTTCAGTTAGCTCAGAATACCATCCAAGCTGATACTTTTTGAAGTCTATACAACATATAACTTCCTTTTTTAATCCAGTCAGACATCATTTCTAGATAGAATATCTTTCTACTTCTGGTCAAGATTATAAACGATAAGGGCTCTGATCAGCTATGGAATGGAAGAAGATTTTAGGATTATTTTTTCTGTTTAAGCTTTGAATAATTTTGTTTTAATAATATTGGAAAACTGTGATTTCCAATACACTATGCTAACACTCACTGAATCATTGTTGCAGAGTATGCTTACACTATGAGGCTGACGATGGCTGGCAACGTCTATAGCTTTGGAGTCATTTTACTGGAGCTGCTGACAGGAAAACCATCGGTCAGTGATGGAACTGAATTAGCCAAGTGGGCTCTCAGTCTCTCTGGCAGGCCCGATCAAAGGGAGCAAATCCTTGACACCAGGGTCTCAGGAACTTCAATTGCTGTTCATAGACAGATGTTGTCGGTCCTGAACATTGCTCTCTCTTGTGTTGCATTCTCTCCGGACGCAAGGCCAAAGATGCGCAATGTTTTAAGGATGCTATTCAATGCAAAGTGAATCAGTAGCAGCCTGTAATCATACCATAGATAAATTTTGGGTGGAGTTTCAGGCTTTCAGCTTGGTTTAGTTTATGGATGTCAGTAATCAGTATACCTGCTGCCTTTGTATAGTTCTATAGAAGATAGAACCCTAGCTTATGGTAGATCATTATATATTTGATGAATTATGTAATTATAAGTATCTGCTTTGCAGTGAGTAGCGATACAGTTTTATGCTGTAACATGCAGAGATGGTTATAAGCAAAGCTTAAAGGTATACAATCCAATTCTATGCTGTAACATGCAGAGATGTGTATATGTTTTCATAAGGGATCATCCATCATTTTGCAATGTCGACTTGTTCAACCAATATTTTCCATGAATCATAGGTAGTTTAACTAAAACAGCAAAATTCATCCTAAAACGGACAGTGAGAAAATTGTGCCACATTTAATCTTCACTGGGTAAAAAATTTTATATTGTTTTCTGGTTTGGACGAAAAGCCTCCTCATGCATCCTAGTTCGTCTTAGTTGAGTCATCTTCAACTCAAAGTTAGGTGCATATTTTCTTCCTAATGAAAACCCTCGTTACTTTCATGTCGGAACCCATTTTTCTGAAACTATTTTATTTGTTGTGCTTCAATTTGCACTAATTTATAATAATGTGCATATCTCAACATTTCCATTTTTTGGTTATTTAAAAGTTTATGTGTCACATCATAATTGATATATGAATTGTATCACTTTTAAGAAAAACAATTACATTTTTAATGCTTCAGTCTAAGAAAAATTTCTAGAAAACTAGATATTCAGTATTGAGAAATAAGATGCAAGAAGATCACATGTTTTTTTTTTTTTTTTCATTTCATCTGCTTTCGTTTGCCACCTAGAACTATTGAAGGTTGGATTGTGTTCCAATGGTTCCAACTTCAAATGATTTTAGAATAAAGAACATACCTACAAAGATAAAAACATGTACTCCCTTTGCATCTTTCCTGCATTATTCTGAATTAATCTAAGTCTACTTCAAATAAAATAAAATGAATAAAAAGCTGAATTAATGTTTCTTGTTCTAAACAAAAAATAATTACCTCATAGTCAGGGGAAAAAAAAAAAAAAGAATATGCATTGGCGCAAACCTTTGGGCTGGTTGGGAGCAATCCCCAAAGCCGCAGCATCGACGAGCCCAAACCTTCGTCGTCCTCGGCTAATCCGCCGCGCCTCCGATACTCCCAAGGCAGCGCGAGCTGCAACAACAGCAGCAGCGAGGGAGGACGAGTAGCCACCACCATCTCATCAAACTCCTCTCAACTCCTCCCCCGGCCACGCCACGCTCCCTTTCCCTCCCCTCCTCTCCCCCGCCACCGCGCAATGGCCGGCCTCCTCAACCTCCAGTCGACGCTTATCCCCTCGGCGTCCTTGCTCCGGCGCCGCGCGGGCGGCACGCCATCGCCGTCCTCTTCCTCGTCCCGCCGCCGGTGTTGCCGTGTCGAGGCCAAGATCCGGGAGATCTTCATGCCGGCGCTCAGCTCCACCATGACCGAGGGCAAGATCGTCTCCTGGACCGCGGCCGAGGGCGACCGCCTCAACAAGGGCGACCCCGTCGTCGTCGTCGAGTCCGACAAGGCCGACATGGACGTCGAGACCTTCCACGACGGCTTCCTCGCCGCCGTCCTCGTCCCCGCCGGCGAGTCCGCGCCCGTCGGTTCCGCCATCGCGCTCCTCGCCGAGTCCGAGGAGGAGATCCCCGTCGCCCAGTCACAGGCCGCCTCCTTCTCCTCCTCTGCCTCCTCCCCCTCGCCGCCGCCGCAAGAATCTGCTGCTGCTGCTGCTGAAGAAGAAGCAGCATCCCTCCGCCGCCGCCAGCGCCGGTGGCAGTCTCTGCTCCTCCTGTGCCGCCTTCGCCAGCCACACAAGGCGGGGGCCGTGTGGTTGCTTCGCCCTACGCCAAGAAGCTCGCCAAGGACCTCGGCGTTGATCTCTTCTCTGTCGCGGGGTCAGGCCCCGGCGGCCGAATTGTGGCCAAGGATGTCGAGGCCGCGCTTGCTGCGCCCAAGAAGGCCGCGCCAGTGACTGCGGCACGGCCGGATGTGCCGTTGGGGTCGACGGTGCCATTCACCACAATGCAGGGTGCTGTCAGCAAGAACATGGTGGAGAGCCTTGCCGTCCCGACATTCAGGGTCGGGTACACCATCACCACTGATGCTCTTGATCAGCTCTACAAAAAGGTGAGCATCTTTTCACAATTTTTAGAACCATTGTTTTATGAATGAATTTGATTATTGGATAAAGGGTAAGCTCTTTTTTTTTTTTTTTTTTCTTTTGCAGATTAAATCGAAGGGGGTTACAATGTCAGCCCTACTGGCTAAGGCGACGGCAATGGCTCTGGTTCAGCATCCTGTGGTGAACTCCAGCTGCAGGGATGGGAAGAGCTTCACATACAGCAGTAGTATCAACATTGCTGTGGCAGTGGCCATAGATGGTGGGTTGATTACGCCGGTTCTTCAAGATGCTGATAAGGTCAAACACTTTACCATGCACAATGAATGTTGATGTTTTTTTATGATTTGTTTAAATAAATGGTTTACTAACTGGTTTTCTGCAGCTTGACATATATTCATTGTCAAGGAAATGGAAGGAGTTGGTTGATAAGGCACGGGCAAAGCAGTTGCAGCCCCACGAGTACAACTCTGGTATTTCTTTGCCTCATACAGTAATCTCAGCACATTGTTGTGTATCTTTTTAATGGTCTGATTCTGAATAAGATGGTAATACTTGTAGAAAGGATGTGATTGATGCTAGAATATAGATATTTCTTTGATACCATTTAACCTAGCAATATGAGCTACAAGGTCAAAAAATAGTGCAATCCTCTGTCTTCATATGCTTTGTGACTCATATCAGCTATGATACCCTGACAAAAACTGTACAATTACCAGGATCCATCTGCATTCCTTCATTATCTGTGTTAACACTAAATACAGTTTCATTTTGTATGTTAGTCAATCAGTCATCCATAGAAAATGTGTAGGCCCCTCTGTAGCTCTGTAGTAGGTTGCCCTGATTCTTAAGCTTTTCCTTATAAACTTTGAATATGAATATTGCTCTGCGGCACCTTGCTATGAATTGGAGATTTGGAGCTGTCCTGGACTATTTTATAATCATAGCGATAGAGCTCTAATGCGTCCTGTTCATTACTTGATATGAGGGCAATTCTCTTCACGTGGAGAGGAAAGGGATTGACTGCTACAAATTGCTTATTACTACTTGAATATGTGTATATGCGTTTTTGTCATAAGTGTGTTACTTTGACAATATTTTGTATACCAGGTAAACATACAAGACATGGTGGTTGTATTAATTTTAAGGATGGTACTCTTTATTAATTATAATTTTCTAAATACCATGATATCCATTATCATGGTCTAAGTTTAGATAATTCATTAGCACCGATCGAGTTTTCTTTGTTCTTCTAGTCTAATCAATTTCCATTCCTGATTGGCTGATTCAGTCGCAATTTTGTCCAACAGTCTTGTAGGCCAGCATTGTTTCTCCTAGCTGTGACTTCTGTGCTTTTCTTGGATGTGGCCTTCTGATAATATAATCTAGAAGTTTGGGCAAATAATAATCAGTTAACTTCAGTTCTATGAATATGATAGTAATATGCTGCTGTCATCATATGCTCCATACTAGAAGTATCTTTTTGTGGAGGGCAGTTATGCACTGAGACATCTCATCTCACTTCTAAGGTTAAGAAAACTAAGATAGTATCAAGTTAATTGTTAGTTTACTCTGTACACAAGTTTTTGAAAGGGCCCAGCAAAATGCATTTTAGTACTTTTTTTTTTTTTTTTGGGTGGGGGTGGGGGGTGGGGGCTTTATGCATCTATAAGGTTATGGACTGATAATTAACTGTGACTTCTTCAAAATTTCTTTTATCCAATGTTGCTGGCTCACAGCGAGCTTCTTCAGTCACAGCAGACCAAACCTTCTGGTATAAATATGTAGTTGTTAATATGACGATTTGTATTGCCTTTAACAAACTGAGTAAGTTTTTTTTGTAGCATTTAAGCCTTATGATGTCATTATAGATAAGTGCAACTTTTTTTTCCTTGTTTTTGTTCTAGTTCAAAATTCCTACACCTTGCCCCAGAGTTTCACCCGAAAGTCCTTGTGCCTTTGCTGTATTGTGTCTTGTTTGCCTATACTTTGGTAGAGCATAATGCTTCCTCTGTCAGTTTATTTGCAAATGCTTCCTCTTCTGTATGTCTTTTTTTTCTTGAGTCTTGACCATGCCGGAAGCATCACATCATTATATAAAGAACTAAAGAAGAAAGAGGGTTCTGAACCAGGGTTTTTTTACCGGCCGGGTTCCCGCGGTAAACCGCGGTTACGGACTTTCTACCGGTCCGCCCGGTACCCCGGTCCGCCGGTAAAAAAATTTGAAATTCAAATTCTAAAAGTTGAAAAAAAATCGTGGAAAAAATATCAGAAAATAGTTTGCGATTTATAGAAGCCAACGGTGCAATACTTTTTCAAATTTGAGTTCGTTTGGTATAAAAAATTTCAAATCTAAGTTTGAAAAAAAAAAAAAAAGAAAAATACACAGCCGCCCATTAAGGCCCATTAAATCATGAAGGTCGAAAAACATACTAAACACACTCAAATTTGAGTAATTTTGACATCATTGGATTCTACAAATCATGAAGTATTTTTAGGAATTTTTTTAGCATTTTATAAAAAAATTAAATTTTGAATTTTGAAAAAACCGTTCAAACCTCTCAAACCGCCGGTAAAACCGTTTATACCGGCCGGTAAACCGCTCAAACCGACCGGTAAAAAGATTTTTACCGAACGCCGAAATTTTGAATTCATTTGAATTCAAAACCCAAACCGTCCCGTAACCGGCCGGTTTACCGGTAACCGGACCGTAAACCGAAACCGAGGCCGGCGGTTTTACCCTCCCGGTCGGTAAAACCTTGTTCTGAACCCCATACAACACATACTCTACTCATGCAAAAGGCAAAACTTAGAAAACCAGTGTGCCCTTAATTATACAGAAATTAAACCAACCTCGAACTAGAACTCTAACTTCTTTCTAGTGCAAGGGCAATGAGATAAGAAATACCTGAAGCCCCAGCCAGTATCCAGCATGCAAAATTGTAAATGATATCATCAATGGCATTCATTGAATTGTCAGCTCTGCCAAATGTGATGATCTTAAGCACCTTTTTGAATAATTTGATGTTCTTTCTGCTGCTTTTAAAATACAATATTAATCCACATGGTGGTGGTAGACTGCTTCAAAGACTTGTTTACTTTCCTGATAAAAATACCATGTTTGAAATTCTGAAACTAAAATCTTAAAATAAGGATCAGGAAAATAGGTGGAAGTTGGATGTTCATGGATATCCAATGGATACCCTCTAGTTCAAAAAAATGAACTAGGAAGGGATGGTCCCCACCAAAATTTGAATTTCTAGTTCATTAGCTAAAATCCATGGATATCCAAATTAAATTAACCTTCCACCTCTAATCAGTAATGATACATTTGATTCACCTTTTAATGTGCTGTTGCATTAACATGCATTGATGTTTTAGTTTAGTCCTCTGTTATCTCACAGTTTCTTAAATAAAGTTTTGATTGGTACTGGTTCCTATATTATCTAATTTCTATTGTTTTTTTAATAGTTTTCTAGTGCTCTGGGTAGGGATGCAAGTCCTATTTGTATTGGTTCATTTGGTCAACCCAAAACTTGTTAAAATGAACTGAAATGACATTCCATGTAATTAATTTAGGGGAGCAGTGAACTAAAAATGGCATGGACGGTAATTAATTTTCTGTCCCAGAAAACACCATAAGCTGCTCATGTAATTAATTTAGGGTATCCACTTGTGTCCCTGGACAGCCTCTTGGTGTTAACCACATTAAACATAATATGGTGACGATGCTATTTGTGTATGCTAAGCTGCTCATGTTTATTCTGCAGGCACATTTACTCTATCGAATCTTGGTATGTTTGGAGTTGATAGGTTTGATGCAATCCTGCCACCTGGAACTGTAAGACGAACAATTTATTTTACTCGCCATTTCTATTTTCATGGAATGCTGCATACCTTACTAAAATATGTGGGTTACTAAAAACCAGGGAGCAATCATGGCTGTTGGGGCATCAGAACCCACAATTGTTGGTACAAAAGATGGTAGAATTGGGATCAAGAACCAAATGCAGGTAAATTTGTTGTGCCTGGTGGAGCATGCCCTTTCACACCTACTATTTTTGGTCTGATGATTTTCTTTTTGCTTGATTTGATAATTTCATTCACCTGATCAACACATGTAGGTAAATGTTACCGCTGATCATCGTATTATTTATGGAGCTGACCTTGCCGCGTTTCTGCAAACACTTGCCAAGATAATTGAGGATCCCAAGGATCTTACGTTTTGAATGTGCGGAGTGATTGTTTTTCCTTGAGGCAATCAAAATTGGGTGCTTCTCACCCATCAGTAGATGTGTAGTATGTCTTCTTGTAATGTTCATTAGCTGATTTAAGCTGTCACCAATGTCAGCATCAGGTAACTTTCCCTGCTGGTTACCTTATCATCATTGGTTTTGTGTTTCAATAAATTCTTTTTTTATCTTCTTATTTCAAATAGGTGTGTAAGGATGGGTGTATCAATCATTTTACCAGTTTTCATGGATAGTCGATTTTGTTGAGCACATCAATGTACCGTGACCTTGTTGAGATACAAAGAATGAAATGTACCTTGTACCACCCTGTGGTTGATTTCACATGCCTGTCAAACAGAAATATGGTTGATGCCCTTACAAGGGTGCCAACGTGAAATCTTCATGGAGATCTGTGAAACAGGGTCACATATTTTTTTGTTTTACTTGTGAAGGAGACAGACCATGATTTCTCCCAACCACTCCCATGATGCAAAAGGCTGTAGAGTATCATGTATCCTGACCTGTTGTACATTTCTGGGACATCTCTTGATAGCGTCCACCATTTTTTGCGCAGAAAGCATTCCTGTTTCAGCTCGTTGTACTCTTCATCTTCTCTACTTGAAGGATCCTATTAGGTGGCATGTCCAGTATCTTGCTTGCTGGAATAGGCCATCCCCATCCTGATATCCTATCCGCCATTGTAGTGGAAGCGAAGTAAGCCACAATAAAACCCCTCGAGTTCAGTAGCTCTGCTTCTTGCCCCTCCCCATTCTCTCGTGGCCTGCAGGGAAGCTATCCTCCGGCAACGGCATGGCGTCGGACCGCGGAGAGGTCGACACCTCCAGTGCCTTCCGGTCTGTCAGGAGGCGGTCGCCGTGTTCGGAGAGCGCATCCTTGTCAGGGAAGCCCAGTTGAGGCCAAATGGTGGCACCTATGGCGGCCGTCGTGTTGGCAAGGAGGTGAACTCCAGGGTGAATGCTGTCGCCATTGCCGCCTCTGATGTGAAGCCGCCTAACCGGAGCAATGGCGACATGGAAAGCCACTCCAAGCCAAGTGTTGTCACCTACAATGCCAAGAAAGAGAGTAGTGGCAATGGCAATAGCAAGCCTGCTTCAAGCAGCCCACTGCCGGTGTCAGTGCCAAGGCCGCCGCCGGTTGCAGAAGACGTGCCCATGTACCTGGTTCCCTCCTCGCCGCCGTTCTTTGCGTCGTCGCCTTCGCTGGCCAACGACGACGACGAGCAAGAGCGCAAGGCGGTGGACCTCATGGTGATGAGCTCCATCAAGAAGCTGGAGGACGAGGCGTTCCGGACGAGGCAAGAGGTGTCGCAGCTCAAGAGGAGGCTGGCCGAGATGGAGCTGTCCATGGCGACCCTGAACGCGAAGCTCCACCGCGCGCTCTCCAAGTTGGCACACATGGAGGCGGACAACGCGGCGGCGGCGCGCGCCAGCATCGAGAGAGGCGGTGGCGACATGGCGGTGACGGTCTGGGCCGAGCGCCGCGCCCCCCAGCAGGCCGCAGCTGGGCCACCTGCTGAGGCTCGGCGAGGCCGACAGGGAGGCGGTGGTGGTGCCCGGCTCCGGCGGTGGACGGGCAGTGGCGGCGCCGCCGGCGAGGAGGAAGGTGCAGAAGCAGAAGCCGATCGTGCCCCTGGTTGTTCCGCTCATTAGTGGCGTCCTCTTCTCCAAGAAGAGGAGGATCAAGGACAGGGAGAGCGTGTACATGAAGGAGCTTTACAGCTTGCTTAGGTTGAGTTGATCACAGCCAGGCTTTACATGAAGAAGCGTGAATCTCTGGCCTCTCTGGATGTACTTGTGTATAATCATCGATCTGCACGCAGTTATCTATCTATCTACCAACTAATTTCAAATCTGTTTTCAAAAGTTTGTATGACTACTTGTGTGAGTGGATGGAGTGTGATGCTGCAATTTGTAAAAAATGATGTGAATCTAGCATTAGTGGTTGTTTGTAATTCACATCAAGAACTTATTGGACAATAGTTGCAATGGTTGTACTTATATTTGCAAATTAATAAATTGCATGGATATGCTATTATAGGGTGTGTCCTCAACTGCCGCTCCCTAGTTTTCAGTTACCATGTGTTGAACATTTCCAACTTCCTCTCTTCAGACATGCTCACAAAAACACCGACCCCAACGAAGATAAAAACTTTTTGCCTTTTTTGTGATCACCGCCATCCAAAGAACAGGAGACACAAAATCGATGATATTGTAAAGATCATCTGATCTTGGATGAAGAGCTAGCGTCGTCCTTGGTCGCTGTTCATGATCATCAGGTTCTTGGCGTTCCCTGTGATCTGATCGACCGGCCGGTCGGTCTCTATCGGATCGGTCCCCGATCGATCGAGATCGATCGAGGCCGGGATCGATGGGACCGCCGCAGAGGCAGCCGGCGGGGAGCGCGTGCGTGTGGGTGGTGGCGGTGGTTCTTCTCCTCGCCGTGCTGGCCGGCGGCGTGTGCCTGGGGCTCTACGTCACGCTGCCGCCGTCCGAGGTGCCGCAGTGGCTGCCGGCCGCCGGGCTCGCGCTCGTCGCGCTCCCATGGGCGTTCTGGATCGCCACGTGCGCGTACCGGTGCTGCTGCTCGGCGTCGTCGTCGTCGTCGGCGGCGGAGGCGGCCAACGTTGTGGAGCGGCGGTCGTCGTCGAGGGCGGTGGTGGCGCCCATGCCCAATCCGAGCAGCAATTGCCTCAAGAGCGCGCGCAGCACGAGGCACGCCAACGGCGCGTCGGGGTCACCCACCGCCAGCCGGAGGGTGCGCTTTGGAGACACCACGGTGCTCGGGGAGGACCAGCTGCAGCACGCCGCGCCGGAGAAGGACGACGACGACGACGACTCGTCGGTGCACTCGCACGAGCGAGGCGCCGCTCGCTTACGGCATGGAATCCTCGTCATGATGCATGTCTTCCGCATCTTGTAGTGCAGTGTGCAGGTAATCAAGAAGTAGATCACTAATAATAATTTAACAGGTACATGTAGGAGAGATTTCTGTTACACCATGATGAAACTAAATGCAAAAGTTTTCTGTTTTCCCATCAGATTCAGAACTTTGTGCACTTTCCTGGTTTTCTTCCGGCTCTGTTTTTGTCTCGCGTGTCTATATTCGTGCCATTTATTGTTGCTTGTTTTAACATTTTTTTTTAAAAATATAATAACTATAGGAGAAAATTTGGTCATGCCAAATATACAGTGGACTACTTGTCAACATGCTACACAAGTTGTTGTAGCCTATGAGGATGACTCATAAGTCCTGAGTCACATGTATACAAGATAAAGATGGCATGATGCATTACATATTGGACGAGGGAAGTGCAACCAGGGCAGCTGCCTTTCGCTGACGAAGAGGAGATCGCCCCTGCGTACATTTGGGTAGGTGTTTTTTCGAAGAAATTCAGTTCCAGATGAGGAGCTCATGGTGAGAAGCGTTGAAGCCTAGGATGATCCAAATAACGTTGACCATCGGATTGAGGTGAAGCCTTTGAGGGAGCGTTGCGGATCCAGTTGAAACCTTTAAAGGGAGCATTAGGAGTCCATGATCTTAAAAATCATGGGTATAAAATCCTTTTGCACAAGGAGCACTAGAAGAGAACACAATCTTAGGTGTACCAAGCCTTATTTTAAATGTTCTCTTATACTCCCTCCATTCTAAATTATAAGTCGCTTTGACTTTTTCGCGGGTTCATCCATTTAATTATGTATATAGATGTCTAGATACATAACTAAATGAATGAACAAAAAAGCCAAAGTGACTTATAATTTGGGATGGAGGGAGTAGTAGATATCACCATTTGGAGAGTGTAAATCAAATGAAAGATAGGTGTTCTTTCCTCTACTTTGAAGGTCTTGTTTCTTCAACATTGTGATTTTACTCTTATTTTTCTTATTCCAAAGCCACTGTTCGACCCTTTTGTGGACCCTGGGGAGTTGAAAGACTAAATAAATGAATCACATAAAATGAGAAAAATGTTTTAAAAGAATTAAAAAAATACGATAGTAACCCTAGTCTTTTCTTAACCTTCTCGAAATTTTGCCAATGGTTGATTAAGCACCTTTAACTTTTAAAAAAAAAATTATGTTTGGATATTTGATACCAAAATAGAGTTAAAATTAAAGAGTATACTAAAAAAATTTCATCACATCAGGAATCCTTGGCCCCTCAGGGCGTCAGCCATTGTTCGGCATCATTTTTTCATTCTTTATTTACCTTGTTTATTTTTATTTGGGACTTGCTATATCTCTTTCACAAGAAAAGTACCCCCAAAATCTTGCAACCACCTGGAACGTCCGATCCACATCCAGCGATGCACTACCGACGCGTCGCTGCGGTACCACGAGCCGTGCGCTATCAAACACGCGAGCGCGCGCGCCGCTTGTAGAACCCCGAAAGCAAAGACGCTAACGGGCCCGCATACAGTACCGAGCATCACATCAAACCCGTTAACCAATCTGAGCCCAATCGATCACGTTCCACCATAGGGAGAAATTTACAGAAGTGCCATTGACCCTGCCGCCAGAAAGAAACACAAGTGGACCCCCGGCACTACAACAGCGATCTTTGCAGCACCGATCTGATCGGGGAAACACAAGGGGACATGCCGACCTTTGCACCACCGATCTGATAAGGATGTACGACAATTACAAAGGAGAACAACAAGAACAAGAACAAGAGATCAGTATGTTCCTATTTTCTGTCTATCTTTATGTTCTTATGTTCTTATTTGTTGTTGCCCCGATCTGTTCATCCTCATTCCCCCACGTTTCCTCTACTCATCTATTCCTCTCATTCTGCCAAGTGCCTATCCATGCTTTTCCTCTGTTCCCTCACTTATCTGTGCTTTTCCTCTGCTACAGAAGTCCAGGCCACTCTATTTGATCTGTCTACCCTTCCTTTCTTCCAACTATGTAGAATCACTACCTGAACACAAATGCCCAACTGAACACAGATGTACAGGGCAGCGCAATGTAGGATCAGTACCAATCCAAATATCATATAGTCCTAACTAAAATTGCAGTTAATTATATGTGCAATTTGTACTATAACAGTTTGCAATTTACACCATAACAGTTTGCAATTAGGCTTTCACAATACCACAATATCAATTATTTAAGTGCCTGGACATATCTCACGGATCATCCTCAAATATCTAATGCCATAACTGAACTAACATGTACAGGGCCACAACTGAGTCCAGGGCAATGTAGGACCATTACAAATCAAAATTTCATATAATCATCACTGAAATTGCAGTTTACTATATGTGCAATTTATACTATAACAGTTTGGAATTTAGAGTACTAACAGTTTGCAATTGAGCATTACTATGAACACATCAGTTAACTTTTAGTAGTTAGATGATGACATAAACACATAACATGCTACATTTCACTAAATTAGATACTATAATGTGGCATGATAAAGTATAGCTGAATTTCACTAAATTAGCGGCGGGGAAGGTAAAAAAAAAATCAGCGGTGCCGGTGGTACTCACTAATGACAGCAAACTCCATTTCAATGGCCAAAAGCTCCAAAATATTAAAGCCATATAAATCTGAAAACTGCACAAAAACACAGTAATACAGACTATATTATTAGAGTTGGATCATGTTCATAAACACACTACGCCATCCAAATTCAGATGGTACCAGTAAATAATGGATAAAGCAATCTTACTTTGAAGCAAGATGTAGCCTTATCCTTGTCAGTGATAAGGCTACATCAGTTCAGTTTTTAAACTGGATCCAGATGTTTGTTAGATCATGACAGAAGCACATACCATGTCAGATACTATATAAGACATGTTATCCATAAAGTAAGACTACTACTGACTTTCTGTGCTTCATTACTCATGACTCAGTAGCCATTACTAACAACATAGTATATTTTACAAAACAAAACATGGGATATTGAATGCTTTTACAGATAGAGTTTCACTTGTCAACTAGCATATTGAATGCTTAAGCATGCTTACCAGCAGCGAGATGATCGCTATGACATGCTTATATCAGGTCTGCCTTAGGTCACTGTCAACTAGGATATTGACTGCAATTCAGCAATATGCCATTGCCACCACTAGCCCATGGAACCTAATGCAGTCCAGTTCAGCACATAGGAAAAAATCAAAAGAGAGCCATTTAGTCTCATCAATCATGCACTGTGGGCTACTTAATGTTGGCCACAAGTAAAATAGAGCATTTTGTACTTTACTAACGTCAGGGAGGTCCATTTGAACACACATAAGCTCCACAAGCTGAAGGCCATTCATCTCTGGTTAGCTACTCCTAGGACACAGAGACAGAAAGAGTTAGAGAGTTGGTGGGGAAAGAGAGAGCCACCCGGCAGTCAAAGACCATAAAACTAACAAAATAGCAGAAACACATGCCCATTGGCCAAAGAACACCATGAACCGACCGATCTATCTTTCTATGAACTCACCGATCTATCTTTCTATGGATAATGTGTCAATTGACATGTCAGTTGACTGATCTTAAATTCTAAACAAACCTATAAAGACACAATTATGACAATTTTGACAAAGAAAACAAGGAACAAGATAAAGATAACAACAACGGACATTACAATGCATCATACGGTACAATACAAGGAACGATAAAATATAAATTACATGACAAGGCACAATCTAAACACAATTCGCAGGTCCCTGTGATGACTTTGCATCTCGGCCTCGAGGGCCCTAACGGCCCACTTTCGGCCTCGGCGAAAGTGTTACTTTCAAAAGGCGCCTTCAAAAAGCAAGGTTTATATAGCCAATCAAACAATGTCATTTTGTATTGTCCCGCCTTGTATCGCGAGGTCCCTATTTTTGGACTATGAGATCTTGTTTCAAACAAATTTTATTTATTACAAGGGACATGACAATTTGAGACAAACAAGTAGAAAGATTTGACAAAGTTTTTTTTTTTTTTTTTTTGAAAAGGGACATAACAGCTGTGACAAACAAGATGACAGATTTGACAAATTCTCTCTTTTTTTGCGGGTCCAAACCCAAGGAGTTGATGAAATGGAAGAACCGGACTCTTTAATCCAAAATTACTCAATTGTCCGAGTTAACAACCGATCATGAGGTTTGAAAATAATGGAACTAGTTTCCATTTGGCAAATTCCATGTTATTTACATTCTTGTGCTGCCTCAGCCGACTGTACTTTTACATTCCACTTACTCAATTTTTATATGCATCTGTTTTTCGCAAGACATTTCGAACTCAATCTCGAAAGCTACTACAACTATAATTCAAATATTGTCAACCCCAATTACAACCATGTGGTAAATTAGAATTCTTGTTATTGCACATTAAGATGTAACAAATTGCAGTGATAGAAATGTGCAGATTTAGCCTATCCCTAATTGCTTATTCTATAGAGATAAAACAATAATCTAAATATTCCTTCAGATGCTTGAGGACTCTAATAATATCAACAGATTGTGCACCATGCCCCTCCAACTATAAGACAAATCACAACAGGTGAGGATTCCCTAAATACTAGTGAAGAAATAGTAGGGATAATGATAAGCTAAAAAAATAGAATAAGCAACGTAGTAGTTCTACAGATAAGACACAAATTATCACAAAAGTTAGTTCTATAGATATCTTATAAAGTTCGTTCTATAGATATCTCGGAAAGTTAGTTCTATAGATATGCTAACTCAACTAGTGCTTCACAAGTATTCTCAGAAAAAACACAAGACAACATGCACATGGTGGATCTATAGATTCGCTAGAAGAAAAAAAATCCAAAAAGCATCCTGCTACAATGCAACATAGTGAAAATAGTGGGGACATTTCTAAAGACACAAAAGCCTGCTCAACGGAGATTAAATGCCACGCCAACCCAGTTACCCAATGGCTCAATCAAGCACACAACAAAGCTCATCATGCTCCCCCTGACTGAATCCTCCATCACAGACACAAAACAATGAAACAAAGAATCCCTGACCAGACAGTTGGTTGATTTCCTTCCCCAAGCATGAGATATTAGCTGCATGCATGCATCCATCTTCCTCAAAATTCTTGAGCAGATGCACAAGGAGGAAGAGGCCTAGAGTGATGAAACCAACAAACATTGAGACATCTCACAGTAGCCTAATGAAGCTCTTTATAAAAAGAGCAGCCCACAAATAGATAATATAGTGAATCAGATAATGAGGTTGGCAAAACATGCACTCTACTGCTACTTCATGCCATTAGAAACCCAATTCAAGTTTCGCTGATCCCAACTAAATTATTCTCAAGTGTTTAAAATTGCTGGGTTGCTGGGTTAATTTCTAATGCATTCAACCAAACACAAAGTGATGTAGCTGCAAAGGATCGGCTGAAGAAATTGCTGAGATACTCTGAACTGAACATATGAGCAATTTTAGGCAGAATGCAGGATTTAGCACATCGACTTGGAACACATTGCAGGTTCTAATGGCATGGAAAACAATGCTCTATGTAGACTTGCAACACATTCCATCTGAATTAGCAGATCGACTAGCATTGACAATAACTAGCAAAAATGCCCTCGCAGCTTGACCTCATACCCAAAAATAGACAAATCTTAATAACAATCATGCATGCGTGCCAACTCAATCCCCAACCGGATCCGGATATGCGACGGATCCACCATTGCAGCCAATCATCCATGACAAAGAGATGCTAACTATAGAAATGCTAAATATAGTGTAAACAAAGTCGTAAACAAAACATGCACTTTGCTGCCACAAATCGACAGATATAGAGACCACATCCAGCTACCATGACCGAATCACCGTGCAAATCGAGCGAGATAGAGGCCTAGAACATTCACCGAATCACACCATTTGCAACCACCTATCTCCCCGCCCCACAAGGGGATCTGACGTGCGGCCCGGGCGGATGGAACACGAAGAGGAACGGAGGAATCGTAGGTCATCCCTTCCTCCAAGCTCTCCCTAAACGCCGACGCACAGGGCGCATGAACAAACGACGACGAACAGTGTCCTGTCCGCGCCCGAAAGACGGCTATCGAGCAAATCCAAAGACAAATCCGTGGCCAATCTTACAAGAACCGAATGGATCTGCTTCCACCATGCATGGATTGGAGCCGGATCTAGAAGAACCTCCAAAAACCAGTTCAAAATCCAAGGAAAAGCAACTAGACATTGAAGGAACCTGACTACGACGGAGAATGCCGGTGGATGCGCCGGTGGATGCGCCGGTGCATGCGCCGGAGGCGAGAAGAACGCCGGACGAAGCCCCCTCCAACGAGATGAAGGCTACCGAACGACCCCCTCCACCCCTCCAAATTCGCCCGCAAACGAGAGAGGATTCGAACAGTGGTGAAACGGACGAATGGATTGGCATGCACCGCATTGAAGCCGTGTCGGGTGCGGACCCGACAAAGAACCACCCCGACCCGACAACGAAACACACGGGGAGATTGCGGTGCGCACTGTCGACTCGGCGCCGCGGCGGTCGCAAGAAGCAAAGGGACGATTTCTTTCAACAGACAAGTAGGAAAAGTGTTTATTTTTTTCCCCTTCCTTTCCCCTCGAAAAAGCTAGCACAGGATAGCGCCCATCGTGGTAGTAAATAGAATAGGGCTAAACTCTTGTTTGATTTTGGAAAAGATGAGACAAAAAGAACAAGTTAAATAACTTAGGTGTTGAATATGTATAGTTTATTAATAATTGATTCCATGTAGGCTCTTAGCTAAAATGAGCAGAAGCTATGTTTGCAAGACGTTTGACTATATAAGGTTAGCTGAAAAAATATATAAGAGCATGTGAATACTATACAAGTCTGTGCTAGTCAAACTTTCTCAATGACTAAGTTTATACAAAATATTAGCAATATATGTATCTCTAGATAATTTTATCAAATGATTTATCTGATAATAATAAATAGTTATGCATTATATATTTTTATATAAGTTTGATTAATTAAAATTAAAGTATTTTTGACTTTAAAGTGAGACTAGATACGGAGTACGGCGAAATATATGGGCCTGGCTAATGCGAGCTTGGCGCTACACTCCGTGTCCGCCGAATGTTTACCCATATGGCGATGTACCCATGGGCTTCAACGGTTCTGATGTGTTTACCAGACCCACAGATACACGACGCGTGCCCAGCACTTAAGTTATCAGGGGGTGATTATCTTTCAAATCAGAAGCTTCCGTGGAGGGCGGCGTCGATGTTTGGCGGGCTTCGGTTGCACCTGCGAATTTCAAATTGCAGCATTAAATGCAGCCTCCCAATCCATCGCTCCTTCCCATCTTCTTCTGCAAGGCACCCGATCACTTCTCCTCCCCATCTGCTGCAGATTAAAAACCACTTTGTTTCTTATCAACCAGATTGCCCAACAAAGTGCAGCAGCTGCAGTTAATAACAATGAATTATATTTTTTATCTACAATCTTTGACCACCTTATGAATAGATCATTCATATTAGTGGGAGGAGTCAAACCAAAAATATATGTACAGCACGCCATAAGAATTTGGCATAAACACAATCAAAAAAGAGATGTTGTATTACTTCGGAAAATGACAAATACAACAATATTTGTCACCATTCCAGATTACGTTTAACTAGATTGTCTTTAGTTAAAATCACCCCTTTTTTCAAAAACCAAAAGAAACTTTAATCTTCATAGGTACTTTAATCTACCAAATATCTTGTGACGCCCGACACCATTGTTAATTAATGCAACATACATGAACTTGATTGTGAATTTTTGGATGCATTTAGGCCCCAAACAAAAACATCTTTCTCGATCTGTCAAATCTAAGTCCTGTACAAAGGCAACAATTCTATGCCAAGCATTTAAGTTTGCACCTACTAAATTTCTTCTAAAGGAAATATTCGAGTGGTGCTTGAGCTAAGCACTTGTGCAACAGAATCATGTTTTCTCCTTACAATATTAAACATAGACGGAAATTTGTTTTTGAGAGGCTTATTATCCAGCCGGTATCATACCAAAATTTGGTTTGAGACCCACTCTTTATCTTGAAAGAGCCAAAGTCCATAAAACAATCCTTGATATTCATTAAACTTTTCCAACGGTGAGAGTCCGTTGGTTTCTTAACATAACTTTCTAAAGTCTTATCTTTAATATATTTATTTCTTAACAATTCTTTCCACATACCATCCTCGTTCAATAGTCCGAACAACTATTTTCTTAATAAACATTTATTTTGAATATCCAAGTTTAGAATTCATAACCCTCCTTGGTCTTTAGATTGACATAACACCTCCCATTTAGCTAATGTATATTTCCATTTATGTTGGTCATATTGTCAGTAGAAACGCGATCTAAGATAGTCTATTTTTTGTAGAACCCATTTCGAAGTTCAAAAAGACATCATAAACATCGGTAAACTAGACAACACCGAGTTTATTAAAACCGGGGCGTCCACCTACTAACAACAATTTCCCTTTTCACCCACTCAATCATTTTTCTATTCTATCCTCAATTATTTTCCAATCTTTATTGGTCAACTTCCTATTGTTTATAGGCAGGCCTAGGTATTGAAAGGGATATTTTCCGATTACCCAAACAATCTGCGAATAGAACTCTTCTGTTCTTTTTGCTTTACCAAAGCAAAATATCTCGCTCTTATGGAAGTTAATCTTAAGGCCCGATAATTGCTCAAAAAGTACTTAGCAAAAGTTTCATATGTTACGCCTTTTGAACATCATGGCTCATGAAGATTACTTGTGTCATCCGCATACTGTAGGATTGACAACCCATCCCGGATTAAATTAAGAATAACCATCTCGAACCAGGGCTCCTTATTATGTCCTAAAAGACTTAATAAAACTCTAGAGGAAAACTCGGAGGAAAACCATCTGAACCAGGCTCCTTATTATGTTCCATTTGAAAAATCGCAGTCCTAACCTCCTCTTAAGAGAAAGGTTACGTCAAAAAGTCATTCTCCGGTTGAGATACCTCACAGAATATCCTCCGTTTGTGTCTCATCCAACATGAACTGGGAGACCTCGGGAGGGCCAAACATGTTCTTATAATAATTGGTGATATGCCCTTTTAGTTGGGTATCCACACTTATTATATTGTTACCATCTTCAAGTTGAAAAATACTAGCTTTGCGATGTCTACCATTAGCAAGCAAGTGATAATATTTAGTGTTTGAATCTCCTTCTAATATGTGTTTGACTTTTGCCCTTTGGTACCATTTAATTTCTTCCTCCTTAATAATTCTGCGAACCTCTCATTGAGCACATGCTTTGAATCTAATTCAGATTGAGTAAGCGTAATTGTTTTACGCTTTTTTATCTAAATCATCTAATTTATTCAATAGCTTTGTCTTTTTCTTTCTTGTAAGCACCACTGACATTTTTTTGCCCAACCTCGAAGGTGTTGGCGCAACTTTCTAATCTTTGCTTGCCACCTTTCTATGGGTGAGCCATGAACTAGAGTATTTAACCATACTTTACTTACCATCTCACAAAATCTATCCCTCAATAACCATCCTAGCTCAAATCTTAACGAGGTTGGTAGTTTGAAGACGAAATATTTGTAGAGAATAATAACGGTGTGTGGTGCTCAAACTTCTCTATTCAAAGCATTTACAATGGTATGGGTATATTTATCTTCAAAGTCCGTGCGGTAAGAATTCTGTCTAGCTTTTCAAAAGTTTGATTTTGTAGATTGTTTGCCCAAGTAAACTTTCTACGACATCTCAATTTCTCTATGATTTAAAGAATCAATCACAACTTTGAACATAAAAGGCCATCTATCATTGTAATTATCATTATTTTTCTCATTGGGTCTCCGAATAATATTAAAGTCACCACCTATTACAATAGGTAAAGTTTCTTTAGAACATACCCTACTAGCTCGGATAAAACATTAGATTTGTGTTCTGACTGTGATGGCACATAAACTGAAATTATATTAAATTTAAAATCACCCTCTCTATGTCTAAGTTTAAATCTAATATAAAAGTCTCCTTCCTCAATTTGACCAATGTCAAAAGTTACCAAATGAACTCCTAGAATCGTACCACCAGATTTTCCCCGAGGGGCCATGCAATGCTACAAAAAATCTCTGCCTTTGCGCAGATATTATTCAAAGTGGTTTTGCGAAAAAGTGGCCCCGCCAGTTTCCGATAAAAGCAATAAAATCTAGGTTTTTCTTTTGTTAACTCCGACAAAAATATATATTTTTTACAGTCAGCAAACCCATTACAATTCCAAAATAGACCCTTCATTTCAACTGATTTTAAATGTTTTTTATTCTTCTTCTTTTTCCTAGGGTTAGAGCTAATTGTTTTAGCACCTCTTTTTGTGATACAGGAGTTTGTAGACACTTAGATCATAGCCCCCATTAGCTATGAATCATTTTCTTAAGCCCCAACTGCCTCCATATGCTGTTCAAATACAGATGTCGACACGTCCTAGGGGTTCTCTTCATCCTGTTCATCTACATTTGTGTGAATTGGTGCTTCAGCTGAACCTTTGATTGCACCTGAGAGATACAGACATGAGTGTAGATACATTGGAAATTAGGCTTGATAAGCTTTTCCGTGAAGTACTAGCTAGAAAATGCCAATTGGAGTCCATATGAACCCATGGTAATCATTGGAAATTGGGGCTGTTTTGCCGCCCGAATCCAACTTCCAAAACCTTTAATGTTGATGCTGAGTTTTTTTCCTCTCTTTTGGTACCTCTCATATGCTGGTTCGGCAAACGCAAACACTTCTCCAGTTGAGTAGCACCACAAAGTCCCACCAACAACTGACGCACCGCCTTTGTCTAGGCCATAGCCCCCTCCCCAAGTTTTCTCTGGCGGTGGCGCAGAGTCGGTGGACACCCACAGTACCGTTGCCGTCGTGGCCAAGCCGTCACACTATAGTCAACACGAAAACACAGCCATCTATACGACTACATAAATACAGGCAATCCCCACAATGGCAACGCTGCTTTTTTCACCTTACTAGCAACTGGTGTGTGTCCTTCCTCAAGCTTGGCAAGAAAGCCACGAGAGAGTTGAGCGTACGTACGTACGCCGCAAGGAAGCCCATCGACCGACCGGCCGGCCATCTCTCTGTCTCGACTCTCCACCGCCCCTCTCGCAGCTCCGACGATCCCCCAGTGACCGCCGGCGACGCACAAAAGGAGGCAAGCCGCCGTCTCCACATGCATCAATTATCACTTACAGTGTACTACTACATACTAATGCTCGATCATGTGGCTCGTGCAGACAATGGAGGCCGCCGGATGGCAACAGCACCACCGGATACCGGCGTTCGGTGACTGGAACTACAACTACCACGACGACGGTGCCGGCGTCCACGACTGGCCGCCCGTCACCCCGTGCTTTGATTTCACCGCCGCCGCCATGCGGACCTCCGCGCGTCCAGCTGCGCCGCAGCAAAAATCTAGCGAGGTAAAGTAGCAGTGGGAAATATTTTTCAAGTACTTTTCCTTTTCTAGTGCTAAGTACTCACTCGGTTTGAAATTAATTAGAGTTGGTTTCACTTCCTTAGCCCACAGTTTAACCACTTGACTTATTTAAAAAATTATACTAAATTTCACTTCTTTTGTTATAGCATGTTCTCTTTGTATTTGATTGCTTAAATTTAGGGTAAAAAAAAAAACAAACCAATTTTAATTTAGAACGAAGGGAGTATACACGGAAACTCTTGCGCCGAACAAAAGATAAAATTACTTGTGTTAGCAACTTGCCAAGGGCTAGTATCGTCTACTTCGTAGAGCTCCGGGCGGCTATAGCTTTCACTCCGGTTTCTTCATTCATGTAGTAGGAGGCCATTATTTTTTTTGTTAATATAAAAATAAAATAAGAGCTAGTCAAAACTACCATTTTTAGCTTTTTTACCTAGTGCAATATAGCGAAGAGCCAGAGCTACATTTCGAAATTGCAACGCACCAAAACAAAGGCCAGCTAGGTAAGGTAGGAGTGACAACAATCTGCACTGTCCCATTGGCCCTACACCCACGCCCTGGGTCTACATGTCCAGGTGGGCCCCCACTGCCCTTACCAAGCACACCTTGTGGGTCCACATGTCTGTGTGGGCCCCTCATACCGTCCTCCTCCAGTCCTGCCCCCATGCTCTGCTCTTCTGCTCTAGCTTCACATAATACACCTCTTCCTCCTTCCACATTATTGTGAACAGAATTTTTGCTCTCGCCAATTCTCATCTCTCTCTCTCCCTCGATCTCCTGCTAATGAAGGTCCGTCATGATCGTATTGCATCAGTTGCCTAGCTGCAAGTACCAACTGACCGGTTCTTTGGTTTCCTGATGCAATGCTTCAGAGATCATCAATGCCGAACAACGCGCGGCGCATGCGCGTCCCGGCGTTCGGGGAGTGGAACCACCACGGCGGCACCGACAACGGCAATGGCGTCGGCGACGGCAATGGCGCATGGGCGGCGGCGGTCATGACCCCGTTCTTCGACCTCGCCACGACGCTGCCGCAGGAAGCACCCAAGACGGTACGTAACGTACGCGTATCAATCACAACTTAACAATGTGTTGGTTATCGATCGAATGAGTGTAATGGTCGTCGTGCAGGCGGGGAGACGACGGCGCGGCGGCGACGGGTTCGGTGGTGCGGCCAATCTGGCGGTTACGGCGGCGGAGGCGCCACAGGGACACGTGCAGACGAGGCGGAGCAAGGTGGCCGACTCCGGAGCCTACGTGGCGGCGGCGGCGGCGGCGGCGAGGAGGTCCTGCTTCACGGTGGCGAAACCCGTCGACGACGACCTCTACGGTGTTCCACCGGACATGATGCTCTACGGAAAGCCGCCAGGAGCCAGGGTACGCATTACATTTCTATGGTTCATTTATTTGCAGTCCAGTTTGCATCAATCACAAAGATGCAAAGGTAGCTTTGAAAACATTCAGAAACTAACCACGATTGCAAACATCCATGATGTATTAGAACACCTAAATCCCAAGTAAAACATACATAACTCTTCTTAACATACATACTATAGGTAATCGATGTAAAATAAAGAAACAAGAAGATTGCAAGCTCAAAATTTCTCACCACGAATTTGCAGTCACATACATATGTATAGTATTAGTTTTTCTTATTACTACCCTTAACGTTTATGTCATGATCATGATGATTTAACATGCATGGATGGCCGATAGCTGATACACGCACGCACGCACCAACTGTCATGACTCATTGCAGAAAGATGGCTGCTGGCTGAGGACGATCCTGCGGCTGCTGGGGTGCTCCAGCTGCTTGAGCGCGTCGTGATGACCGGACGATCGACGACATTGCCAAGAGCATTATTGGTGTGCTCATCGTGCTCACGGGGGCACAAGGACAACAAGGCTAATCAGGGCTCGGGCTTTTGGCTCTCCCTCCCCCTTCCATCCTCCCTGTACAAAATGTCTCAACTTTTGGTGCATCTTCTGATCGATTGAACGGCACGACACGACGTGCCGGCCGGCCTTGCATGACTCTGTGCGTACTAGTAGGTGTGACGCACAATGCTCTCTAGTGTTCGTGTTGTGACTGTTCGCTGCTGACTGCCTGTCCAGCGTGACTGCTCGAAGCTAGGGGGTGTTTAGTTGGTGAAATATTTTGGGTTGACTATCTGTAGCACTTTTCGTTTTGTATTTGGTAATTAATATCCAACCATGAACTAACTAGGCTTAAAAGATTTGTCTCGCACTTTTCACTCAATCTGTGCAATTAGTTTTTTTTATTTACCTATATTTAGTGCTCTAAAAATAGGTTAAAAGATTCGATGTGACAGGAAACTGTAGCACTTTTTGGGTTACTGTTGAAGCAACTGAACACCCCCCGTATCCTCTGTTTCCGTTTTTCACTGAAATGTTGGTTACAAGGCTGTGTAATTCGACACAGTTCAGGGTCAGTAAAAACTTGACATTGTAGTATCATATTTCATCCCGCGTTAAGTGTACTCGTGGTGGAACCTGATGTCCACATACGAATTGCCTTAGTTTCCTTTCGTTAAGATCTATCTATTTGCCTTTTGCGTCGTTGTAAGTTGTAACCTTGTAGGAGGGCGACTGTATATCAGTATTCTCTCTAGTATGTCCTTCGTGACTTTGAGAAAAAAAAGAAATCTATTGGACTTAGTTCAAGTCTTTTACATGTGTATACTTATGCGTGTTAGGTGTCTGTCTTGTATGTTTCGTTTGTTGTTTATTTAGCATGTCCTTGAGGTCTATCTTGCGTATGCCGGGACCTACATTGCGTCAAGAAACAGAATATGTACACAAAGCTTTTTGATTACTGAATTGTTGTGTGACTTACTGATTATGTCTGCGAGTAGTTGACGACCTTTTCGTTTAAAATAATTTGGATCCATCAAAGTCTTTATGAAGTTTTCACATTTGAGTTTTTTTTGAATGGCATCGGTTGGAGAGATGACTCGAACCAAAAATATGGATCTTGAAAGATATAAAAAATTGTAGTTGATTACAATCGACTCAACTCCCACTCCGGCCAACGATGGCCGCTTCCTTCTTTCCCCTTCCTCACGACACATAGTTCATTACAGATTGGGTGTCTTGGCTATAGATTTCCATGCGCCCACGGTCCAACGGCCCGGCCCGAGGCACGCTGTTTTTGGCCCGGCCCGAGCACGGCACGGCCCGGTGGTCGACGGGCCCGGCCCGCACGGCACGGCACGGGCAGCAGAGACGGGCTTGGGCCGACCCTCAAGCACGGGGCACGCACGCGCCCGCGCACGTTAAGAAAGGGGAGGCCCGGTGTCAAATATACTAGTGATAATATTATACATATTTTGTATATTAGTCACGATATTTTCTTATTGGTTTAATATTGTACATACACCGGTGAAGCCCGGTGAATTTCAAATTGTCGCATACATGTCATTTTTGTGTTATGCTTTTCATATGTTTGATGGAATCTGTGTAAAAAAGAATCATGTTTGAGTGTTTTTAAAAATTGGCCCGTGGGCCGGCACGGCTGCGATTTTTCTCGTCGGACCGCCCAGGCCCGATCGGCTTCGATTTTTGGCCCGTGGGGCGGCCTGGGCCGACCCCGCACAAAGCCCGCGAGAGGCACGGTGGTGGCCCGTGGCACGGCGCGCGGCCAAAGACGACGGGCACGACGCGGCGCCGGGCGAGGCTGCCGGCACGCCCATTGAAATCTATAGTCTTAGCCGGGGCCCGAACGATAGTATTTCTACTCCTAGTGCTTGGGCTCACGGGCGCGCATTGCTTAGAAGCCCACTGCAGACCATGAGTTAGAGTACTGGGCCCGCGCTTGGAGGTGCTCTTCGTGGACTCCTGGTGGTGCTCCCTGCTTAGGTGAGGGGTAGTGACACGGTGCTCGGCGTTGACCCAAGGCGGTACCACACACGGCCCGACCGCCCGTAAGGGGCTCGCCGGAGGCGGGAGACGGCACCGGCAACGGCGGCAGTGAGGATTTACCGGGACCTTCCTGTGGGGTTATAGATGGCCGGGCGGGGGAGGTAGGTAGACCCGGCGGTCGGCATGGTCGCCGGCGGCAGGTGCGGTTGGCGCGATGGGGCGGTTGCGCCAAAGTCGGGGCGGGGGGCACCATGGCCGGAGTTCGAGCTCAGCTTGGAGCGGCGACCATGGATTGCTAGGGTTAGGGTTTGACCAAGCGAGAAGAAGACAGGGGAGATGGAGGCCGCCGCGTGCCCTAGGGCTCGCCGAGCCGGGCGAGCCCTAGGCGCACGCGGGCGGGGGCGGGCAGCGCGAGGGGCGTCGGTGCGTCCACGGGGAAGACGGCGTCGCAGGCCCTTAGGCGGGCCTCTAGGGTGGGATGGGCCTGGTCGGCAACGCCGACCAGGTCGGCGTCCTAGGACGCCCGTACCATACTACCCGGTCATGTGCTCATGCGGCACAACCCCTCTCCACGGTAGCACAACTCCGACAAGCCACGCGGAGACGGGTCTATATGTCAAGTGTTGTGTACATGGTCCCACCGACGAACCCCGTCAACCGTGTATTTTTTAGGCGTAATAGGCAAAAACGTCCCCGGACTATCTTTGCTAGGCTCAATTTGGTCCCTAAACTATGAAAACGTCCAATTTAGTCCCTAGACTATCCTAATTAGCCCACATTCATCCCCCAACACTAGTGACAAATGATGAGAAGAAAGAGACGAGGTCGGTTACTCTAGGAGTACCCTATTTTCCTCTATTTTCAAAATTACTTTTAAAATAGGTATTTAATTAGGGACTAATTATTAACCAAACACCACAATAAAAAATATCATTTCATAATACTCAAATTTGTGAATTAATTATTTTATAAACCCTAATTTCTAATTTAAATTTCAAAACCTATTTTCAAAAATATTTAGAATTTAAGATGGTTCGAAAAACAAAGTTGGAGATCTTGAAAAGTTCAATAACTTTTATTTTTGGAGATTTTCATGTTGTTATATGATTTTGAAAGTAATTTTGAAGAGGAAAATATGAAACTGCTACGATAACCGACCTTATCCCTTTCTTCTCCTCGTTATTACCTGCTTGCTGGGATGAATATGGGCGATTAGGATAATTCAGGGACTGAATTGGACGTTTCCATAGTTCAAAGACCAAATTGAGTTGAACAACATAGTTCAAGGACTAAATTGGACATTTTCATAATTCAGGGACCAAATTGGGCCTAGCAACATAGTTCAGGGACCATTTTGGCTATTACGCCTATTTTTTACGTATTAGGGAAATTTTACTATTTTCCAAGGTTTTACATCAAGATGATATGAGGCCATGGAAAAAAATGATTTCTGGCCTCTACGTAACCAAGATACACACATCCCTACTGTTTAATATTTGGAGCTCCCATGATAAAGCGAGGAGAAATTTAGCTGCTCTAAAAACCTCACCAAGAAATTCATAATTTGAAGCGAGACAAGACACACAGTGGCGGAGCTCTTGCATGGCAAGGTATGGCGCTCGCCATACCTTAAAGTCAGAAAAATTATGAACCTCATATAGTATATACTAATTATAGATACTTTTCTGTTGGTGTTGTGCTAAGTGGTCACGTATATACCTATATGGGTGTGATGCTTTGGCCTACAAAATCATAAGTGGTCACCTATATACGAGATGAGGCCCGTCCGTCCGTTCCACCATTGGCAGAGTAACCGAGAGGTCAAAAACGAATATTCTATCTCCGCGTGCTGCGCCACTCCGCCCCGCATCATAGCTCCACCGCTCGGTCGAGATCGAGGCTAAGGCGATCATCGTGACTACATGTTCGCCAATGAGAAAGTTTTAGTATCTATGTTATTGATTTCGCCACACCTTAATTTTATTTTTCGTCCTCCACCACTGAAAACACATTGATCAATCAGACTATAGTCTAAGAATGTTCTGGATATTCACCACCTAAGATCCTCCGTAGACCAGGGAAAATGCATCATTTCTACTTGGGCCACGTTTAGTTGGCTGAAAAATTTGCCAAAAAATTGTAAATTTTTAGACTCTCTCTTCATCACATCACATTAAATACACCAAAAGACATATGTTTGGAGCAAAGAAATGTAGGTAAAAAAAAATAACTAATTACACAGTTTTATTGTAGATCACGAGACGAATCTTTTGAGCCTAGTTAGTTTATAATTGGACAATGTTTACCACAAACAAACGAAACGTCTACAGTGTGCTACATGAGTCAGAAAAGATACTTTTGGTGAATTGATTAAAACAACAGATTCTTCGCCTAGTGTTTGCCGCAGCACAAGCAGACGAACTGGCTGAAACACGGCCTCGAGAAAAGCTCCGCAGAGTGGGACTATAGGGCATTTTATTAATAGTGACTTGTGCTGCTGTGTTTTCTTCTCTGTCCTCGCCAAAAGTGTGATGGACTCTTTACTCGCCACAACCAGGCGTGCCGTGTTCGTTGTGGATATTTGTGGCTAAGAACAAAAAGACGCCCTTGATACTCTATTATTCACCTTAAATACAGCTAGCTGCAGCTGTTACACCATTAAATTAGTACGTCATCACTGACCTGCATTCTCCCAGCATTGTTAACAGCAAAACCAATGAATTGGCTAGTTGAGTAGTGATAGTTTTTCGGTTAAGAGTATATATATATGCTCGCGCTCACTCAAATGATTGCCAAACTCAGATAGCAACAAACCTGCTCGCTCAATCTTCTTCAACGCACCAACTTACACCAGATAAGCAATTGCGCCTTCACAATGACTCTCTCTATCCTCCTAGTCAGCGTCCTCCTACCCGCCGTCATGGCAGCTCGTGGTATGTACGTGTGTACATGCATGAACTAAATGTTGCATGGGGTGATGTCATTTGATTAATCTTTTGCTAAATGTTATTTGAAGTGTTTTCAACATTATATTTGTAGCGTAAATGTTCTTACCTCGTTCTGAACCATGCAGAGTCAGTATCCGTCGGGATATATGGTGTTTGCGGTGGCAGACAACTGAGCGGCAATTTTCATGGGCCATGCTTTTGGGATTTCAACGAAGACGAGTGCTACCGTACATGCATTAGCGAAAGCAGCGACTACGTTGGTGGTGTCTGTGACTATGTTCAATGTTGGTGCCAAATCAGACCATGCGACCATCCAACCCGGCAATGATACAATGATCCCCGCCATAACAACCGAACCATCCCAGCCCGGGTCTTATAATATAAGATAACATACTATACTCAGTGTACATACCGGCTTTTTACTTATGTTTTGTTTTGGACTTGCGGGTCAAAATAAATTTGTATTTTCTTGTGCAAATAATGTTGATGATCAAAATTGGCATGTCAGGAAAAACACGGGACCTCTCTGGAAATGAAAAATGGATTCCTCCATTGCGCGTAAGTCATGTTGAGCCATCCAAATACATATATAGATTGCTCGATTTAGATTTGGATAAGAGAGTTAGGCTAATTATGAAATCTATACCAAAGGACAAAACGGATATTCTGCTATCCTCCTAGTCAGCAACCTCCTCCCGTGGGTCGACGACTATGCGGCTCGACAATGGAGACGGCGCTGGTGGAGCCCATGGAGACGCATCCTCCCACGCTATTGGAGCCCATGGAGATGACACCCTTCCACTCTCCTTGGGCGTTCGGTTTTTCGGTTCGGTTCTTCGGTACCTACGCAAATTCGGTTCCTCATAAAACTAGTATCGACGATTCCTAAAGAAACTCAGTACCGGGGGCAATTCGGTGTCGGTTAATTCGTTCAGTTTCGGTATTTACCGAACAGTACCGAACTGATTACATAGACATGTAATACAAGGTTTAAAAAGCTAATTTTGAGATAATTTCATAGAGAATAATAGTGCAAAATACATGTATATAGAAAAATCTACAAGACTAAGTGTGAGTACCAAAAATACATAATATAACCGTCTACAATAGTACAATCAATAATATAAAAACACTCAAACTCATCACATTTCATGTAAATTCGGTAAAATCGAAAATTCGTAAATTCGTTCGGTTTCAGTATTTACCTCGGTACTTCGGTTCCTAGAAACTCGAACCGAACAAGGAACCGATTTTTCGGTTTTCGGTAAATTTGGTTCAGTTCTCGGTAAATTCGGTTCGGTACTTGGTTCTCGGTATTTTGTGCCCAGGCTGACCTTCCGCACCTCGACCAACCAACAATGGCCTCTGCATCACCATAGCAGAGGCGGATCCACGGACAAGGACCTAGGGGCATCGGAGAGAAACAAGATGTGAATAGAGGTCCACAAAAGTCGACGCCGTAGCAAAAAAATACTGCTCGAGAACCCTTCACAAAGAAGAAAACAAGAACAGAGTAGCGTGTGAACCCCAACTCTCGCCGTCCGTCGCCCCCCGGCGGCACGAGCACCCCCCAAAACCTAGCCGCCGCCCCCTCTCTTGCCGCCTCTCCCCCGCGCCGCCGCCCGAGTAGGGCTCCGGGGAGCCCGTGTGGCCTGCGAGGAAGGCGGCGGGCGAGGCCTCTTTCCTCGCTCCCGGTGGATTTGAGCGGGCGCGGCCGCCGGACACTCAGCGGGCGCCGCCGGGCGCGAGACGTCTTCCCCGCGGCGATGGAGCTCGCGGCCCTTGATCCGGCATGGCGGCCGCCTGATCTAGTGGACGCGCGCCCCGGGGAGCGATGTGGTGTCGGGTGGTGCTCCGAGGCCCGCGGACGGCCTTGGGAGTCGGGCGTCGGCGGCTCGTGGATGCGCTGCGTGGCGGCCGCCTCAGCGGACGCTGCGTGTTTGGCGGCGGTGGCGCCGCGGGTGGTGCCGGTGGTGGATGCGGTCGGCGGACGGTGCCGGGCGAACAATCGGGTGCGGGATGCGCGGCAGCGATAGCCCGTGGCGCCCGGCTCTTTTGCCGCTTATGGGCCATGGCGGTCTGTTGGTGGGGCGGGGCGTCCCGCATGCGGCGATGGGCTGGTGGTACAGAGGTTGGTACTCTCCCTCTCCTCTCGACGGCGCCACCTTGGTGGTGGGACCGGGGGGGCTATTCGGTCCTTGCCCGGTGGCTCCGTGGTGGCGCTTCGGGGCTGTGCCGGCCTCTCTCGGCGGAGGTGTTGTGGAGGAGACGGGAGCGGACTACTGCCTTGGCCATGAGCGTCAAGGCAGACATGGTCTTGTGCCGGCGAAAGCCTTCACCGACGCTTGTTGGTGGCGACGGTGGCAGCGCCCTTGGGCGTCGTTTTCCCTGTTGGGGGCATCATTGCGGGACATCATGTTCTTTCTCGCATGGGGCTCTCCCGTGTGAAAAACCCCGTCCATCTTTCGATGTGTGATGACAACGACATTGACGTTGTGCCTTCTTTGGTGGCGTCGCATTTGGAGACCCGCCCGGCTTGTGGCGTGGTGTTGCTTTGGTTCGTTGGTGGTGTTGCTCAGCGCCAGCGCACAGGAGGTGCGAAAGGTCCGTGTTGGCGTGGCGGTCTGCGAGGGGCCCATGGGTGATGGCAGCCTTGGGCGGGCGCGCATGGTGCGGTGGTGACCCTGGTGACGGCGTGGCTTTGGTAATGCTTCCAATGTGGTTTCGGTGGCAAGGATCCTTGGAGCAGCGAGTGGGTGCACTTTAAGGAGTATGAGGCGTTGGGGAGGAGAGGCCCGTGTTGATGTCCCATCCAACCGAGGTCCCCCCACGCATTGAGCGCTATGGTTGACCGCATTGTTGTTGGGCGGGGGGAGTGTTCTATCAAAGCAAGGCGGGAGCCGGGGGTCGACGGTCGTGTGTGTGCGGCTTGAGGATGACAATCCCGTGGTGGAGGAGTTTCGAGTTGGCGCTACGCTGCGGCGAAGCTGCGACTTTTTGGCGTGGCACATCGTTGGTGACGACGGCGCAATTCACGGTGGCTACTTTCGGCTCCTCTCCCAGGTTGTGGTGGTGTAGTTTTTGTAGTGTGTGTTGTTTGTGTGCGTTGTAGTTGGAGGCTCGTGTTGATGTCCCAATCCAACCGAGCAGAGTTTCATGTTTATCTTCTCTCCTCCGAGTTGGTGTTAGTTGAGTGGAAGCTAGTAGTGGGTAAGTAGCAAGTGGTAGGTGGAGTGGTTCACTCCCCTAAGTTGAGTGGGCGCTAGTTGTGGTGCGAGTCGAGTTGTTTTGGTACTTAGATGTGCAGGTGAAGTAGGGTATCCTCCACAATGGTTTTTCTCGGCCCGGTTTCCTGTCAAAAAACTGGGCGACACTTTTGCCTTTTCTTTTTTTTTTCGTCTAATAGAAATCGCGGCAAAAGCTTTTGTCGTCATTTCTAAAAAAGAGTAGTGTATACAGAGTCGATGAAAACGTGGCAACTGATAACAGAGCCCCACCAATTTAATATCAATTTCCCAACAACCGGTAATGGCTATAAGTAACTATGAACGGAAACAAGTCTAAAAGACCATAACTACTCATGAAAACACACATAAACTACTTAAAGCTATTACAACACACAGATCTAAAAGCAGGACGGACGGGAGATAATGTAGGGGTGACGCCCGCACGGAGGGACACCCACATTTGGCGCTAGCTCACACCGTCCCAGGGCTAGGGAACATGGTGGTAGATGCAACGATGTTGAGCAGCCGGCCGACGTGCGCCACCGCCTTCTCGCCCACTAGGTCACCACCACTGGCTGCTTAAGCTTAATAATGAGGCTTAGCAGCGACGGATTGAATCCTTGCAATTCCTCTTCTTGTCTGCAAATCGACGCCTGATTTCTCCGTCCTCATGAGGAATTCCCCACCACCATGATCATCCGCTAGCTCCGGGAATGAGCGAGAAGACTAAGAGCACCAATGCGGAGCCGAGCGACCAAGATGAGGCGGAGGCCATGGAAGTGCGTCGGCAGCAAAGTCGTCCGAGGGTCCATGGGTCAGGGGCTAGATACGCCGGTGGTTGGGGCGGATCTATCTACCATGGTCGGGGCCCAATCTGCCATGGTCGGGGTTGCATCCGCCCGGATACGTCATGATGCGGGAGTGGGGCCTTGGGTTGGAAGAGGAGCTCGCGCATGGAAAGAAGGTGGGGCGCAAGTGGCGAGATGAGCTCACGCTACAGAGAACGGTGGTCGCTGACGGGGAGGAGCTCGCTGGGGAGGTGGTCGCTGGTTGGAAGGAGAAAGGATGGGCTCTCTCTCTCTCCACTCAACGCAATACGGTGGGTGCTAGGATCCTACGGTGGATTAGGTGTGCATGCCGCGCCTCTTCAGCTTGCACACTCATAATGTAGCTTTTAGGTTTTAATTACTCCCTCCATTACTTAAAATGTAGGGCGTACTGCACTTTTGGCTTTTTGATTTTTTGTTAGGCACCTCATTCCAATTGAGGTGGAGGCAGAGTGTTTTGCGACATTTAATAGTATGCATGCATGAATTCCAAATGTTTGCATGCAAGCTATTTTTCTTTTCACCGGCTGCGCGCTGCTTAGTAGCAACTGAAATGTCATGCTTTTCGGCTGCAGCTTGTGTATCTCCCTCCCGTGTCCCGTTCCGTGTCTCCGCACACGTGTTCGCAGTCTATTGGTTTGCCTCCGCAGACGGGCCCTCGGGTATATTTCCGTCCACACGCGGTGCGATACGAGACGGAGTCGTCTGTCTCCGCTTTCGCATCTCAGCACCTCCGCTCCGTGAGCTCCGTGAGCCATCCGTCTTCCTCCGCTTTTCCCTCTTGTCCTCTCAGCTCGAAGCTGGCTCCAGCATCTCCGCCGCCTCCAGCATCTCCGCCGCGGAGGCCCGCGTCCTCTGCAGGGCCTTGGCGAAGGCCCCTCGCCGCCGCCTCCACTCCCTCTCAAACCCTCTCGAGAACCTTCGCCAAGTCCGCTGCCGCCGCCGCCACGACCACGGCCAAGTCGCCCCAGTCCTGGCACCTCCTCCCCGCCCGCCGGGCTGAGGTCCGAGGTACCGCCGCTCTCCCTTCTCGCGCATGCCACTTGGTTCCTCTGTTTGCACCGTGTGATCCCAATGGTTGGGGCGAGCTGGCTGTTCTGGGTAGCTACTGAAATTTGGGGATGGAATTCATTTGAGAGCGCCCGCATTTTAGGCCGCAGTTGTTGCTTATCCACGTTAATAGCAACCGGATCACCTGGAGAAAATAGCAACCGGATCACCTGTTTCTCCAGGCTGCTCATGTGGGAAAGATTGGGTCTTGCATACATGTAGGAGTAGCCTGCTCTGCGTCAGATTGTGCAAATTCCTCCAGTAGTGATATGCGACTTTTGTTTGTTATTGTGGAACTTGGTTAGTATTAGTAGCACAAAATAGTGGTATTCTGTTTATCCAGAGGACTGTGTGGCATTCAATTACATCCTTCAGACCTCCTTATTGTTGCTTGTGATCTATTTACCAGATATATAATTAGTAATTACACAAAATGGCAAACACTTTGGTTCTGCATTGTTGTGAGTTTTGACTCTGGTTGTTTGTATGGCATAATAAAATAGGCTTAGACAGGTGACATGTTTTTTAAGCTTATAGCTTAACAAGATGCGTATTTTCTTGGAGATGCAATAAGAGGATAATAGTGAAACAAGTTATTGCTCCTTTGTACATCATTGCATTTGTCAATGCTGCTCAATGCTCCACTTTCTGTGGGTCTGAGTATCTCACATTTTGACAAGGATCTGATGATATCAAATCAAATATTCCTTACCAGCTAGCTAAAAACAAATAGAGTTTAGCACATGACTCATCTTTTTTTCCTAAGGGGATGGGACCTTCACTTAAAATTGGCAAACACATTATAGGGATTTGATTTGAGTGACTGAGCGGCATTTCCTTCTTGTGTATCTTGACCATGGTTAGGGGTCCCAAATAATGAACTGAAAGGCGGAGGCACAAAAAGCATTTCCATGTGGATTTGTATTGAATGACCGAGTGACATTTCCTTCTTGTGTATCTTGACCAGGATTAGGGGTCCCAAATAATGAACTCCTTCTTGTGTATCTTGACCAGGATTAGGGGTCCCAAATAATGAACTGAAAAGGCGGAGGCACAAAAAAGCATTTCCATGTGGATAGTAGCCCTGATAGTAGCCCGGTATCCGAATTTGATTTTGGTACATGCTAGTCCCTAAATGGCCCTATACCAAAGAAAAGGAATACTATTATCAGTAGAAAAAAATATGACTAGTATTGATAATATTAAATTAAATATATCCAAATCTCATACCAGGTTAGTGTAGTGTGGCTGCCCATATGTTACATTATCTACTTCCATTGTAGGACCACTAGCCTTTGGGTCATTCTTGCCTTTCTTTTTCTCGTCGTGTGTTTGCTTTTGTTGCGAACCGAAAACCATTGGGTCATTCTTGGGCTTTTTTTTTACGTCGTGTTGCCTTCTCAAAACCACCAATTGGTCTCTCGACCCATAAATTTCCTTCTCCTTAACCTTCGTGCCTTTTTGGTTTTATAGTTTGTTCTTCTTCTTTGCGCACCTATAAAATATATAATAGACTTTCTTGTCATATGTATGGTGTTGACACAATTATTACTCGTGGCTATCTTTGAGTACAAACCTTCGGGGTGGGATGAGGTACCGACATCCCGAATCGGGTCTTATTTTTAGGCTTTTCTCCACATCTTACGCTAATTTCTCTCGCATTATTCACGACCATAAAGTATGTTTCATCGATTCTGCAGCTCGATTAGCTAAATGAATGTACATTCGGATAGCTCTTGTCTCCGTTTTTGATAACTTTGTTTTGGGATCTTCATGTGTCTCGAGAATTGCTCTTTATATGAACTACTTTTGCATCAATCGGCCCATCTATTTAGAATGTAATGCTCAGGAATTTTTTTGATATTGTTGATATCAAGTATCTTCAACGCATGACAAAGATAAGATTCCAACAAATTCGTACTTTTTGCAAATACACTTCACTTCTACTTCCAACGGAGAAAACTTCACAACATGTTCGTTCCTCTTACCATAAACCTTTATTTTGTACTCCTTTTCAAAGATTACTTTCACCACAATAGAACAGATCACAGTTCAGTGTTTGCATCACTTGTTCTTGGAATACCTTAAATATGGTCGGGTATAAATTCTTGCTTTGCATGCCTTAGTATCCTCAAGTCGATTTCAACTTAGGTGTACTTTGTGTTGCCTTGAAATCACATTTTATCTCCTCATATCTTTTATCTGCCACCAACCTTTCAAAGTGCTTAAAAAGGTAAGTATGTCATATTTGACACTAATGTATCCCTTCAACTCATTGTTCATGCTTTCACTTCTTTGAGTGCTAACCATATCGCCAGAAAAATGTATTTCTTCCGTATGCTAAGGCCCATTTCTCTCTTTTATCAAATAATCTTTGTAGCCATTGATTGTTTTGTAGCTTATACTTGTCTAGCAAATTGTTCCATGCATTTAGAAATTCCTCCTCCTCCTCTTGATCATAAATACAAATTTGAAAATCTTTATTGAACTTCTTATAGTCCTCCACAACTCCAGCAAGATGCTTGCATGCATTCTGGTTCATATGCCAAACACAAATTCTGTGATGAGTCTCTGGTAGTACTATCTTGATTGCTTTTGCCATGGCTGCATCTTCATCGGTTAAAATGGTCTTTGGCTTTTTGCCCCGACATAGCGATTAAAAATGTGTTGAAAAGCCAAACAAAACTATCGGCGGTTTCATCGCATAAAAAGTGCAGCACCAAAAACTGTGGTTTTCTTGTGATTATTCACTCCAACTAGCAGACCAAATGGACGTCCATCATTTAATTTTCTATATGTTGTGTCAAAGCAAACAACATCACCAAAAAGTTCATAGTCTGCAACCATTTTAGAATCTGTCCAAAAAATATTTGTTATCAAGTCATCCTCATCAACCTGAATGGAATAGAAAAACTTTCCATCTTCTGATGTTTTCTTCTCTAGATATTCCAATACTCCTCCTGTGTCCCCGCAGTTTGTCTGTAGTGACCTCTTTGAATACAATTTATTCTTCATATCTTCACGAGTAAATCCAAGATTCTCAACTCCACCTGCTTGTTTTGCCATGAGATCAAAGGTAGCTTTATTTGAAATGCCGACTGCTTTAGCATTTTCTACACTAGTGAGTTGTGCTTCTGTTATTTTTCTTTGAGATCTTAAATGGTGAACTTGACTGCTAGTAGCAAGAATATGATTATGTTCAGGCTCAAACTCATAGATGCAGTACAATCCATCTGTAAGACTTATCTTCATGCGAGCTTCACACTTGCATCGTGTCTCTGGTCTATTATAGCCGGAAGATTCTTCTCTTTTTATCAAGACGCCGAACACCTATAGATAGATAAATAATTGATGAAAATGACGTTATATCCCTAATGATGAAGAAAGGGCACAATACAAAAGTGATTTAATACCTTCACGAGAACAACAAAAGGTTCTATTCTTTATGGTGGTGCTGTTTTTCACATTATGTGAACTGCTCCTTCGAATACTAAAACCCTTGTCTCGAGCATATGCATTGTAAAATTGGTAAGCCTCTTCTTCAGTGCAGAATTTCATACCAACCTTAGGTATCTTGTCTTCTGTAGAATTTTCTACCTGAGTAGGTTCGATCTGGGATTATAGGCATTTCAAATATATTTGCATAGACAAAACAAGTATAGACATATTTCGAATGGTAATCCGGATATGACTTGCAGTTTCTAACTTTGTTCTTACTGTGCTAGGAATGTTGATCAAGAGAAGTGATGTGACAACAGAAGAGGAGGTAAAGACTTTGGGTACCTGCGAGAATCGGCCTCCAAGTAGTTAGCCTCGTCAGGCATTGGGGGAATCGGCTGAGATGCCTCCATGTAGCTGGTCTCATCGGCAGTCTCCTCAGGCATATAGAGAGAACTGGCTGAGATGTAACTATTGTGTAGAGTGAGAGAAAGAAGAATACTAATCTAGTTACTCTTCCGTACTGGATGTTAATCTGATGGAACCACCTATTAAAATTGGCGGTAATTTCCACAGGCTAATGCCTTTTGCCGCCTTCATTTAATTCAACTGGCGGGAGGTGGGGCTAGAAAGTGATAAGCACGTGACGGATTAGGGAAGACGGAGGGAGACGGACAGCTCCGTTTCTCGTATGGCACGACGCGCGGACGGAGAAATACGTGAGGGCCCGTCTGCGGAGGGGAAACCAATACATTGCAGACACGTGTGCGGAGACATGGAAGGAGACACACAAGGGAGATACAAAAAGCTGCAGCCATGGTTTCATGCAGCCATGCAACAGCTCACGCGGCTTAACAAGACTTAATGCTCTTGCTTGGTATCTGAGATATTATGGTATACGTCTTAAAAAAAATGATAGAGGGAGTATTTATTTAATTTAATTTTGCCAAGGTCTGTATAAGGGCCCGAGCTGATGGTGGCACGTGGCAGCCCGCTGCAGTGGCCTAGGAATGGCTGCGGCGGCGATGACAAACGATGCTGGCAGCGCTGCGGGGGACGCACGCACGTGGGGTAAGGGCCGACGGCCTGGGACCACGAGAGCGAGTGAGCATATGAGAATTACCCCTTCTATTATTGATTTGGTCGGTTACAATTCCCTTTTGTAAGCGACCAGGGATCCTGCGGATCCTCCGTTCCCTATTTTACTTATCTCTATTTTCTTAATTTGTTATGCTGACATGGCTACCTCCATAGGTGGCTTCTGCGGCACTCCTCCTCTTGTGGGTCTGAGTTGGCTCAATTTCTTCCCAAATTTGTGGGCCTTCATTGCACATGTTACCGTCTGGCTAGCAGAAAGAATTCAATAAATTTGCATGGTCGGGTTGTGGCTGTGGTGGACGTACGTGAAGCCGTCGGCCAGCGCCATGGAATTCTGGAGGAAGATCGGTTGGCAGCCTGGCGACATTGCCGAGGTACAATGTTTGTGGGAAACGACGGCGCCCAAGATCATGCCAAGGGTAGCCCACTCATCACTCCTCCTCATTTGTTGGGAACTGTGGAAGCATAGACATGATGTTGTGTTCAGGGGTATGCTACCCAATCATGCTCGCCTGATAGCTGCATGCAGAGAGTCAGCAAGACAGTGGAGGTGTCGCCTCCCGAAAAATGATAGCCGCCTCTCTTCTTTCTAGTGTAATCACCTGCCAATCTGATTTTTAGATCATCTGTTGTAAGCTGTTGTAAAATGTTGTAACCTGAACTTGGGCCATGTGCCCCTGCCACCTACTGGCTTTGCCAACATCTGTGGTCTGCAATATATCAGGTGGGGGTGCTTTCAACCCCCGTCGTTGCCCTAAAAAAACAATTCCCTTGTATTTATAGCTTAGGGTTGCATAGCCTTTAAGCGACCAGGGATCCTGCGTATCCTCCGTTCCCTATTTTACTTATCTCTATTTTCCTAATTTGTTATGCTGGCGTGGCTACCTCCATAGGTGGCGCCTATTTTACTTATCTCTATTTTCCTAATTTGTTATGCTGACGTGGCTACCTCCATAGGTGGCGGTAGCGGCGCCGATGCTGCGCCCTGGCCCCTCCTAGCGTGCGCGGTGCCCTCAGCCCTCGAGGCGCGGCTGCTGCGGCGCTCCTCCTCTTGTAGGCCTGAGTTGGCTCAATTTCTTCCCAAATTTGTGGGGCCTTCATTGCACATGTTACCGTCTGGCTAGCGGAAAGAATTCAATAAATTTGCATGGTCGGGCTGTGGCTGTGGTGGACGTACGTGAAGCCGTCGGCTAGCGCCAAGTCCTAAACCCCCGGTCGGGATCGGCTGTGGCTGTGGTGCACGTACGTGTGTAAACGAAACAAGGAAAGATCGATCCGGGCTTTGGGCGTTCCATGAAATGCTCCAAAGGCTCGGCATGCATCGTGTCCGTGCTTGGGTTGCTCTTGCTCGTGCGTGCGACGGCAGGCCAGCCCGGCTATCCGCGAGCTGTGACGGTTAACCCGGCAAGAAAATGAACTCCTGCCGGCTCGATCGACGGCACGCGTGGCTCCGTGGAACCAATGCATGTATTCTCCAAGAAATTTAACTGCTCTAAAACCCTAGCAATAAATTCATAAGGGCACTCACAATGCTAAAAACTAAGTCTTGGACATTGTGTCAAGAAACTGTCTTCCACAATGCAATTTTCTATCATGATGTCACCCCGCCCCCGCCACTCTCACATATTATCTTGGTTTACGTGAAGAATTGATTTCTTAGTTAGACTTAGTTTCTTGTGTTTTTTAATACTCTCATCAATAAATACAGCGTCACGTCAGAAAAAACAATAAATAGAGGGTAATAAATGATGATAGAAAACTACGATAGAGTTTGCATTGTGAGTGCTCTAATTTAAAGTGAGACAAAGACAAATTGATCCATCAGACTAATTACAACAACGTTCGGGTAAATTATAGTGTGCCTAAGAATGTTGGGATGTTCACCACCTACAATCCTCCGCCAGGCTGTGGACAGGCACCTGTTTCTATTAGGGGAATTGACTAAAACAATGGATTATTCTCCTAGTATTTGCCATCGCACGAGCAGAACTAGCTGAGATACGCCCGTGAGAAAACCTGCGCAGAGTTGGACTATAGGGCATCAGATTCATGACCCAACATGCGGCGACTTGTGGTGCTCTATTTTTTTTTATCTGTCCTCGCCAAAAGTGTGACGGAATTTTTTTTCCTGACATGCTAGGCGTGTCACATGTTCGGCCTTGTTTAGTTCGTGGCAACAAGTTAGAAAGTTGGAATTTGAACTTCTATAGCTCTTTCCTTTGTATTTGGTAAATATTGTTCAATCATGGACTATGACTCAAAAAGATTCGTCTTATAATTTACAACTAATTTATGCAATTAGTTATTTTTTTATCTATATTTACAGGTCTATTTATGTATCCAAAAATTAATGTGATGGAGAGAGAGTGAAAAAAAAATTAACTTCTTGATGGAACTAAACGAGGCCTCGATTTGGCTACTTGTGGCTAAGAACCAAACAAGCTTGGCCTAGAGACTCTATTATTGACCATGAATACAGCTGGCTGCGGCTCCTACACCATTGAATTAGTACGTCATCTGTGACCTGTATACTCCTAGCATTCTTAGCAGCAAATTCAATGGACTCGCTAGTTGAGCAGTGAGAGTTTTTTCGGTTAAGAGAGTATATATATATGCCCACTCTCACTCAAGTGGTTGCCAAACTCGATCGCAACAAATCTGCTCGTTCAATCTTCTTCAAATGCACCAACTTCCACCACGTAAGAAGCAATGGCGCCTTCCCGAATGACTCTCTTTGCCATCGTCCTACTTGTCATCTACCTACCTGTCCTCATGGCAGCTCGTGGTATGTAAGTGTGTACATGGATGAACTACTTGTTGCAAGGGGCGCTGTCATTTGATTAATCTTTTACTAAAAGTTGTTTGATGTTCCTTCGACATTATATTTGTAGCACTAATGTCCTTACCACATTCTAAACCATGCAGAGTCAGCATTCGATGGAATATATGGTCTTTGCGGCACGAAACAACTGAGCGGCATTTTTTTTGGGCCATGTATTCAGCATTTTAACGATATCGCGTGCAACCAAGATTGCAAAGACCAAAGCAGTGACTACATTGGCGGCATCTGTGACAAATTTCAATGCTGGTGCCAAAACAGACCATGCGACACTCCGACCCGGAAATAATACAATGATCCCCGCCGGAACAATGATCCGATCCATCCCAGCGTGGCTCTAATAATAATATATAACATACTATTCTCATTGTATCTGCCGGCTCTTTATTTATGTTTCGTCGGACTTGCGGGTCAAAATAAATATGTATTTTCTTGTGCAAATAATGTTCATCATCAAAATTGGCATGTCATGAAAAAACACAGGACCTCTGTCCAAATGAAAATTGATTTCTACATTGCGTAGCTCATGTTAAGCCATCCGAATGCATATATATAGATCCCTCAATTTAGATATGTATAAGAATGTTAGGTAAATTATGATATCTATATACCAAGGGAAAAACTGGATATTCTGGTTTTTATCTTAGAATCGGATCTGAGCCGATTTTGAGCGTTTGAAAGCGCTCTAGGTGGGCCACCAATCCTAGAGCAATCCAAGTTGTGCTTGCCACAATAGGGTCCCTCCTAGGTGAGTAATCATTGGTCTTTGTCAGGCTCTCTAAATCGGACCATGTAATTTTGATTCTCTTGTGTTGGCATGATACAAATTTATGCCAACTCTGATTTCTGTGACTGCACTAAAAGACAAAATTATCAATCATTTGCTATGTATGGTTCTATAACTCTAAGAAAGACGAAGTTGACCTCTAGAATTGTAACAACCTAATTTTAATTTGAGAATGATTTTAAATTTATAAACATTTTAGAATTAAGAGTCAATTGCATTGTAGGTCCATAATTTTTTAGTGAATTTCTATGTTTTTTTTTTTTTTTTGGAAATGGGAATTTTTTTATTAATTTCAAGAGATTACATCAAGGTGATACAATGTCTTGAAACATTCCCGCCTCTGCCCATGGGCACACAACCTTTGATAGTTTTAAATAACCACACACACTAATGACTATCAATCCTAAGACTAGACCGCCACCCATGCGCCTGGGAAGAAAAGTCTGTGGCCACCCGCTCCAAGAACCGAGAGACCGCTACAAGCACCTCCTGGGAAGAAGGCCGTTGCAGGATAGCCCACGTATGGAGCCAGTGCGTGATCGAGTAGAGTACCTGCAAAAAAGAAGAATGTTTGTTTTCAAAAACCACTGCATTTCTGCAGAGCCAGATGGACCAACACAAGGCCGTTGCGCCAGCAAGAACAAGTGATTTAAAATCTTTTGGTATTCCATTTAGCCATCCCCAAAAAGGTTATTAATACTAGTTGGCTTCCTTAGACCCTAAGCCGCGTGGACCATGACCCGCACCATCCTTGTGAAACGACAATCAAGGAACAAATGTTGTATCGACTTCGTTTTCTTGACGTAAACAACACTTTAGAGATCCTTGCCAGTTTCGTTTAGCCAGATTATCTTTAGTGAGGACAACGCCTCGCCTAAGATACCAAAGGAATATTTTAATTTTGAGGGGTATTTTTAACTTCCATAACCGCTTGTTGACATTAGGTATGTCTTGGTTGATCAGCCCCCTTGATTGTGTGATTTAACCGAGAAGACACCTTTGTGGTCAAGGTCCCACCTGAACTCATCATTCTCCTGACTAAGATTGATTTGTGCAAGGCGATTGACTAGATTATTCCACATTGCTAATTTATTGCCAACCAAATCTCTACGCCAGATAGATTAGGGCGTTGGTGAAGCAAGCACCTTGGCCACCGTGATCCTCGTTTTTTCCTAGCGATGTTATGTAGTTGCGGTATTGTTGTCGTAGGGGCCTATTACCTAGCCACATGTCTTCCCAAAATCTTATTTGCCATTTTTATGACCTAACGTTACAAATTTGAGGAAATCCCTTTTAACTTTCATCGACTTGCCCAAAAATGAGAATCACCGCTTTTCCAAAGGACTTGCACTAGTGGTTTAGTCCCTAGATACTTGTTGCGTAGGATCATTTGCCATGTTCCGTCTGTTGTCAACAAAGGATACAGCTATTTGCTGAGCAAGGCGATATTTTTTGAGTTCTAGATTTTGTATCCCTAAACCCCTTGTTCTTTGGGTTGGCACAGATATCCCATTTTGCTAGACGGTATTTCCTTTTTGTTCGTCCGCTCTGCCCGTAAGAAGCGTGATCGAAAAGTAATCCAACTTTTTTTGAATACCTTTTAGAATCTCAAAAAGGACATCATGTACAATGGTAAGCTGCTGAGAACGGAATTGATCGTAGAGTTAAACGCCCCAAAGTGGAGAGGTTTTTACCTTTCCAGCTACTGAGGCGTTTTTCAAACCGTTCTTGTATCTTCAACCAATCTGAAGTTTGGATGTCTCCGATAATGTATCGGAATACCTAAGTATCGGATTGGGAATTTACCAAAGGTCACAACCAAACAACTCCCCTATACTGATTCTCAAAATCCTTTTGCCTCTCCAAAAAGAAGATCTCACTTTTATGGAAATTTATTTTGAGCCCTGATAGCTGCTCAAACGCATTATAGAATTAGCTTCATATTATGAGCATGCTCCGTGTTGTGTTCCAAAAAGAGGATCGTGTCATCCGCATATTGTATGATTGAAAGGTCGTCCTCGACTAGGTGTGGCACAACCCCACTTAGCTGATTCTCAGCTTTTGTTCTTTTTATAAATAGCGCGAGCATGTCAGCGACTAAATTAAAAAGAATGGGTGGCAATGGGTCTCCTTGTCGCAGTCCTTTTTTGGTCTGGAAATAATAGTGATTTTCTATGTATCTCCTCAAACTAAAAATGCTATACCTTCGAAGTCATGCAATTATATGCCCTGTGCACCAGCTGTCCAAAACATGCCACGTGAGTTAGTGCATCTGATGTGGACACCACCCCCTTTTTTTTTTGGGAATGACCTCGAGTTTGTATTAACTCAAAACAGAGTACAATCACTAGTCTGCTAATGAAGCTAGCCAATCCGTACATCATCTAGCCAAAAGAAAGAGCTCTGTTGCGAAACTCTAGAAGCACGTATATGTGCAACATAATTTGCATCCCGACGCACCCATCTAGACTTAAAAAATCTATAAAACTCCTGCATAACTCTGAAATGTCATAGCAAAGACCACCGACCGATGATCTACTTGCCGATTCATTATTCATTAGGTTTATCAACTCCTGGCAATCACCCTCGAGGACGATCCGCTTCAAGACCAACCTCTTGTGCAAGTTCCAAGCCTTCCATTACCGCGGAGTGCTTCAGCCGAGAGCATCCGAGACATCATCGAACCATCCGGCAGCTGCCGCGATCACATTACCGGAGTCATCACGAATTACCACTCCAGCCGAGCCCGTGCAATCTGCCTTGTTGAAAGCCGCATCGGTGTTCACTTTGGCCCAACCTTGATCAGGTTTTTCTCCCATCGGCGCTCGCGGCTTTAATTTCTTCAGGTGTGTAGCGTCTGGGTTTAAGAGAGGCAAGATCTTCCAGGAGCCTTGATATATAGTGGGCAGTAGCCCGGGTTCCCCAGACCCGCCTCTCATGCTTTTCGGTTGTTGCGACCAGTCCACGATTGCCCAAGCACCCGAGACCACCGTAGCTGCCTTGGCCGGTTCTTGTTGCAAGACCTCTGTTGCCCACGCCCATGGGGAATATTTGGAACCGACACCCCCATCAAGCGCTTCACCTCATCCCCGAATCTCTTGGCAATTGGGCACCGAAAGAAAATATGGTAGAGTGTTTCTTCCGGTTCACCACAAACCTCGCGAAGCACTCCTTCACCACATGTCTCCTCTTGAGTTCGGCCTTTGATGGAAGGGAATTGTGAAGAACCCGCCACCAAAACACCCGGACTTTTGGAGGGACTTGGAGTTTCCAATGCATTGGTCCAAGCTTGTTCATTTGCCGACGGCATTGGCTCATCCATCTTCGCCATCTCGGATGCCATCTCGCTCTTGTTTCAATAACCGATAAGCTGATTTTACTGAATACCAACCATTCTTCTCATAAGCCCACGCTAGGACATCATCCTCCGCCTCCGACACTTGGCCCGATCTTGAGCACCTCCTCCGCCTCAATAGCCATGAAAGAATTTTGCACAGCCGCACATCCCATGTCCTCGCACCGGGATAAACAAGTCATGCACTCTCTCTCGCCAGAGCTCTTGGCATACAAACAAGAGGTCTTAGGCCTCCCAATCCAGGAATCCAATTTTCATTCCATACATCAACATCTCCGGGGCCTATTCTTTTAATTATGCCCCGGTTCGTAATGTCCTCGCCATGAAGAATAGCTCTCCATGTCGCCGAAGCTTCGCTTTTTCTTGGATGCCGAAAAGGAAATCGAGTTAGGATAATATTTCCCTTTCAACACCCGGCACATAGCGAGTCCGGCCTCATCGAAGTCGCCCGCCCTGTTTGCCAAGCATGGCTTTGTTAAACAAACTAAAATCTTTGAAGCCCATACCTCCATCTCTTTTAGACCGAGTCATTTTCTCCCATCTAATCCGGTGGCATCCTCGTGATTATCCAGGGAGCTCCCCACCAATAATTTGACACCGCTGCCAAGTTAACTTCCTGCAAATAATCGGAGAGAGTTTGAAACACGACATTGCATATGTCGGTACTGCTTGTGCATTGGCCTTGATCAATACTTCTCTAGCCGCACAACTGAGATCTTTCTCTGCCCAACCATTCACCATTCCTCTTACTCGCCCATTGACATAATTAAAAACTTCTGGTGTTCCTCTTTCTGCTGAAGTCGGCAGACCAAGGTAACGTTCACCCAAAGCTTCTGTATGAATTTGCAAACTAGAGTGCACAACCTCCTTACTTTCCTGGTCGCAGTTCGTGCTGAAGAAGATAGCCGATTTGCTTTTGTTCACCAGCTGACCGGATCCTTTATTATAATCTTCCAAGATAGAAGCCACCCTATCTGCACCTTTTTTAGTTGCCTGGGTGAAGATCAAGCAATCATCAGCAAATAAGAGATGAGAAATCCATGGAGCATGCCGACTCACTCTTACTCCTCTCGACACATAAAGAGGCCCTATGTTCTGAAGCATGTTCAACAGGCCCTCAGCACATAGAAGAAACAGATACGGAGATATCGGGTCCCCTTGACGGATTCCACGAGACGGCACAAAACTCTTCGTAAAACATCCCATTAACACGCACCGAAAAGAAACATTGTCACACACCTCATCACCAATGGACACCATGCATCCGGGAATCCCATTGCTTTCATAATAGCCTCCAAATAATTCCATTCTACTCGATCATATGCTTTAGCCATATCAAGTTTAATAGCACAATCCCCTTTCTTTCCCTTCTTCTTCCTCAAGTAGTGAATGCACTCGTACGCGATCAAAACATTGTCGATGATTAATCGACCGTGCACAAATGCACTCTCGTTTCTCCCGATATCACTTCATCTAGAATGAAAGACGTAGCCTATTGGCCATCGCCTTTGAGCAAATCTTGTACAACACGCTGCATAGGGAAATAGGTCTCAGACTGTGACAAGTCTTGTGGATTACTCACTTTGGGAATCAAAACCAATAAAGTTTGGTTTACTTCGGGCGTAGGCTGCCCCGTGCAAGAATGACAAAGACTGCCGACACCACTTGCGACTTCAACAACTCCCAATGGGTTTGAAAAAACCTGCATTGAAACCATCTACACCCGGAGATTTACTCGGTTTCATTTGGAACAAAGCCTGTATGCACTTCTTCCTCTCAAATGGCTTTTCTAGCATCGCAGCCATCTCTCGGGGTAATTCTTCTTTTTAACATACCGCAAACCAGCTCAGGTTGCAGGTCATCTTGTGCTTTGGAATAGGTTCTTATAGAACTCACGGGCAACTCTCTCGAGGTCCTCCCCGTTCGCGTGGATCGCGGCGCCGCGTCTGGCGCCCCGCAGAAATGTAATGCGGTTATTCCGAAGTTCTCGCCTTGGCCTTGGCCTGAAAGTACTCCGTGTTTCGATCCCCTCTCTCAACCAAGAGATCCTAGCTCGTTGCCTCTCCATCGTCTCCTCTCTTGCAAGGACACATGATAGTTTGGCCATGAGATCCTTTTCTCCTCGGTATCCGGACCTCGGTATAGCGTCTTTGCTCCGTTCCGTCTCTAGATCCTTTCGCGGGTCCTTGACCTGTTTTTTTGAACCCCAAAGACTTCCCCGGTCCCAAGTCTTCAACGAAACCCGCAAATGAGAGGGGCGGCTGCAATCGGGGACAGATCACTCAACCCGGGCCCGGGTCCCAACTCCGCTGCACAAATTCCATGTATTCTCCATGATCCTTCCACATGTTCTCCATATCGGAAGGGTTTTACGGCCGCCGTCGATCATTCGACCGACCCGATCCTTCTCGCGTATTTCAACCACAAGGGCGGCATGATCGGATTCATAGCGGCACGTGAAAAACCTCGAGCCACCTAACACATCCATGAATCTGTGATCCCCGGCGCCGCGATCGGCCGGGCTTTCACATTTCGATCTCCTTCTTGCCTATTATCCCACGTGTAAGTGAGGCCATGAAAGCCTAGGTCGGTTAGCCGGCAATCCTCCGCAGCGTTTTGGAAACCACCATTTGCCATTGCTCTCTTACATTAATTCCCATATGCTCCTCCGCTGCCCGATTACCTCATTGAAGTCACCGAGACACAACCATGGAGATGACGATTGCGCCGCAAGAACCTCATGAGATACCAGCTCTCATTCCTTCTTTCCCTCCCCGGGCTCACCATAAAATCCCGTCACCCTCCATTGTGTCACTCTTAACCGCTCACATGAGAGAATGACATCAATATGCGATCGGGATTTACTCATCTCCGCCACCAAAACATCTTGGCGCCACAAAGAAGCACAAAACCTCCACTTAAACCTTCCGACTTGGCGACAATGGCGTTAGCAAAGCCAAGATCGGCGCTTCAAGCCCAAGGCCTTCTCCTCTCCCATTCTCGTTTCCATCAAAAATACCACCGCTGGGTCTCCTTTCCTCCACCGGATGGCGGAGCTCTTGAACTGCCTCGGGCCGCCCGCAACCCCTAGATTCACGCTTAGGAGATTCATTGTGCCGGGGGCCGCACTCCGCAGCCGCCGCCGATCTTGCATTGGTGTTGTTGCCCGTTTTTGCTTCTTCAAACTTTCTTTCACGCTCTCACTGCCACCGGTCGAGCCTGCCCCCATCCGGGTAATCTCGAGGTCACCAAGCCTGAGCACCCGGCCAAGCCTTTGCATCCCCAATGGGAATGTTTAGATCAGGGGTTTGGGTGCCCAAGGAGGCCGCCTTCGACTTCCTCTTACGTTCAGACTGGCGGTGCCCTCCCTCATCTTCCTGCATATTCAGACATCTACTCGCTCCGGCCTTCCCTTCCTTCCCCACATCAACATCTTGTGGCTTCTTTATAGGGGACTGCACCTCCTGCTCCCCGACCTCCTCCTCAAAGCTGCCTTCCTTCCGCGATCCGGACTTAGAGCCCTTCTCACTAGAGGGAGCTTGTTGTTTGGAGTGTCTTGCATTCGATGATGACCCACTGCCATAGGATTCCGCCGCCGCCGCCGCAAAGGACTGCATGCGCCGCCTCTTTTCCTCCGGCGCCCTAAGCTGCAGGTCATACGGAAGCTTGCCATTATCATCACGCTCCGCCGGGGTTGGGCATTCTATCTCCGAGTGCCCCATCCGTCCACATGAAAAGCAAATGTAGGGTAGCTTCTCATACTGAACTTTGAACCAACGCGGCTCCTCATTCCTGTTCACTCGGAGCATGATCCCACGCCTAATCGGCTTATCCACCTCCAATGCTACTCGGGCCCTTAAGAAGGCACCACTAGCTTTTCCATCAGCGTCAACATCCAACTTCACCACTCGACCGAAATTCTCCATGATCCTGGAACCTTTGGATCGATTCATCCAACCTAGGGGCAAGTTGTGAATCCGAGCCCATATTTCCATACGATCAAAGACAATGTCATCCGCACCCACCTTATCATCATATTCCTGTAGCAGTACAGCATGCTTCCCGACCATCCATGGAGAGCCCATCAACACCCTCTCTTGATCTCGGGAGCTCCCAAATTCCGCCACGAACATGTTGGCGTCCTTCTCCCCAATCGCTCGGAGCTTGAGTCCGATCGGGTTACCCCACGCCGGCTTCATTGCCGTGCGCACGGTGGAAATGTGCACCGGCGCCGGCGAAAGAACCTTCCCCACCAGAGCTATCTCCACAGGCTCCAGGGTCTCATCTTCATCCTCACAAAGATCCGTCACCGCCTCCTCTTCCTCCGTAAGGTTGAGATTACGGAGCAGATCTTCCACGTTGGGTTTTGGGGCGCTAACCCCTCTTCCCATCCTGCCACCACCTGACGACGACATGGCCGGCGACCAGTGGGCAACACGAGTCTCGCCAGGCGACGATCGATGCCCAGCCACCAAAACTCAGACCCCGACCTAGGGAAAACCTAAGCGGCAAGAACCCTAGCGGTAATCTTTGGTCGACGGCGCCAGGACGGCTAACCGGCGATTTGCGGAGGCCGGAACCACACTGCACGTTGGAACCGGGGCGTGGAGGCCGTGACCTGGGTGGTCGGCGGCCCTGCAGATTCAGATCGCCGGCGGCGGCGGTCTAGATCAAGGTCGGGGTTGGAATCGCTTCCGAGATCGCCCTGACGTCAGCTCCGTATAGGTCGGGCATTCTGTTAGGTCACTCTGGTCAGCTTTTTATTCCTCTGTCGACACCACCCCCTGTTGATAAACCCCCCATCTGCATTTTTCTCTCCCACTCCTAAGTCTGCTGACTCTCTTGCTCGCAGCGGCCAGCGCGCGGGAGGCCACGCAGCGTCACCCACAGCAGCTAGTGCGCGAGGTCGAGTAGCACCTCTTGCCAGTGGCGGCCGGCGCGCGAGGCTGAGCAGTCCCTCTCGCCCGTGGCGGCTTGCCCACGAGGAGGAGCTGCTGGTTATGCAGCTGGACGGGCCACCATAGCTGGGTCCAAACTGGCTAGAGTGCTCGCTGGTTCCTGCGACCTACGGCGCGCAGCAGGCCTGGGGTAGGCGAGGATGCGTTTGTCGGGATCGAGAGGATGGAAAGGCGAACCAGCAGACGTGTGGAGCTCACCACCAACAAGCGTGGCCCGGAGCGCCGCCACCCAGCCCGGCATGGCCACGGTGGCCATTTCCTGCTTACGGATGCTCTCCGCCAGGACCAGGACAAGCTCTGCCGAGATCCGCCGGATGGGCCGCAGGCTCCGCGGCAAGGTGCCGGCAGGTTGGGCATGCTTCACGGTGCACGCCACGACAACCACCATCTCCTGGTCGAGCTTGTCTCCACGATCTTCTTCACCTACCACGAGGCCATCGATGTCCTGGGCAGGGCTAGACAGGAACTTTTGGTTGCCGCACTCCCCATCGTCAGGTACCGCCACCTAGTAAGGCACTCCACATCCAAGTGCGCCGTGTGACTATGCAAGTTCGGCTCATCACACGGGCGACAGCGTCCTCCCGCTCGCATGCGACGACCATGTGGCGCATCCTGAACCGGCCTGCATCTCTGTGGGGATTTTTGCAACTAGGCAGTGAGTCCACGTCCAGTTGCCACGGTGGCATGTCCAAATCAGCCTAGTTGCTCGCGTGTCATGTTTTGGATTGCTACTGCACAGGACATATAGTTCCATGACTTAGATGCTAGCATTTTTAGTTGGCACCGTATGCTATATGGAAACCAACTTGCTGTGAAAACCCATGGAAACCACACCAAAAATGTCATCTAAATTCACCAAAAAAATTCACACATGTATATGATATGATGGTACACAACCTTGTAAATTATCTTATCCAAACTCGATTTCGTTTGTGAGATATAAAAATAACAAATTTAAGCTAGAAAGTTGTCGACAACTTTCTAGCTTAAATTTGTTATTTTTATATCTCACAAACAAAATCGAGTTTGAACAAGAAATTTTACAGGGTTGTGTATCATCATATCATGTACATATGTGATTTTTTGGTGAATTTAGACAACTTTTTACCATGGTTTCCACGGGTTTTCACAGCAAGTTGGTTTCCATATAGCATATGTTGCTTGAGGGGTCTAGATATAAATCCACTAAAAAGTTTAAGCACCAACCGTGCAATTTACTCAAATTATTTTTCTAAACTACAAATTAAAATTAATAAGTTACAAATCTTGTTGATCTGTTGCATTAATGCTTTGCATTGTACGTTGACTGCAAAAGAGATTTAAAAGTGTTTTATCAAACATGCCTATGTTTTCATCCACTCTCGAATCATTCTCTTGAAAACTCTATGTCCTATATACGACTCAGATCTTTGTTCCCCGCTCTGTTTCTCCTCGACTAGAAAGAAACCCGATCCAAACGTACGTATGTCAAATCTCTATAACCCTAAACTACGTCTTGGTAAACCCACCGGATCAAAACTGTGGTCAGCATTTGCTGAGCGGACAACATTGTGGTGTCACCTTTCTCTCTCAAAAAAAAAAAAAAAAAAAAAAAAAAAAGACCGGTGTGGTGTCACCTAGGTAAATCTATATTTATTGCGGGAACTGTTTGACACGGCCGTCAGGACAGGCCGGATGGGCCGTGTCCGTGCCCACACTACCGGAGCCAGGCTCGCTGCCGAAGCGCCGCAGTCGTTGCCAACACTTCCCTTTGCCGATGGTCGCTGGACGCTTCGGGCGGTCAACGGCGCTTCGGCAAAGGCGGTGCTTTGCCGAGTGCCGACGCCGGGTAGACCTAACCACTTTGTGACGACGACTCGTTGCCGCGAGCCGGCTCTCGTGGAACTCTAAGACTCGATAAAGGACCCGAGGGAAATGGCCGCTTCGCCGTTTGCTTTGCCGAGCCTGGCCTCCTGCCGCTCGGCAAAGACATGTTTTGCCGAAAGTGCCATAGCCGGCGCCGGTAAATGTTTTTTTTTATTTTCGTACCCAAAATTTTTCTGTGGATTTACTACAATTATGTTCACAATATATTCAAATTTGACTATTTTTGGTACATTTTGCTATTTTTTTTTAAACTTATCATCTTTTTTTTTTTGATTTTTTTTGAAATCCAAATTTGAACTACGAGTCATTTGAATGAGTGGAAAAGGTGAATGGAAAAATGATATTCTTGTTAGTGAGTGTAATGTGAGGCCTCATCCAAGGACTCACATGAAATATCGAAGGCGTAGTTCACGTAACACGACAATTTACTTGCGGTGGATGTGAATTAATTTCTTGCAACAGTGTTTGCATGTGTATGTGAACAGGCAAGAATTAGAAGGCAACTCGTAGGAAAATACTGTTGTGTGCACCGCGCACACAACTCCTTTGATGTGCACCTCTACTTGATTAGTGCCACGCGTCCCAGCACTCATCCTTGCCGTACGTCCTGAAACCGGCTCCACGACGTATTCTGCAGAAGGCTCGGCTCAGGCGTTCGGCTCCACGATGTATTCTGCAGCAGGCACGGCTCTGCATCGATTCTTTCCGTGCCCTCACGTGATAAGGTAGTTAACTCTGATTTTCTCAACGTGAACGGCTGGCGTATATATAGTATATATGTAGTACATCTCGCTGTCAGTAGCTTGTTTGTGAGACAAATTAGATTATATATATTGTGCGTAGCTCGTTAATGTAACATGACAAAATCATGAGAGAAAAAAAACAGAGTAGATATATATAATTTTGAAAGGAAAATAAACACTCCATATATTCCGAAAAATTCAAACTTTAATCAAACTGATACAATTCTAAATACGTCGAAAGACATAAATTCAAACTTTAGTGAAACTAATTTACTCTGGCACTCCATCAAAATATTACTTCCTAACAGGATGTTGAAATATAGCATCTTCCTCAACTCCCATTAAAAGCCTTGTGTATCCCCCTGGTACGCACGTATGGAGCGGCCATTACAAAAGGATCACCAAGTAAATTGAATTATGCCGTAGTGGAATTAGCATATCCAACTTGCACGAAAGGAGCATCTGTTGCTGAAGAGGACTCAACACGATCGTTTATTATTTTTGCATCATTACTTTGAAGCTCTTCACCTACAATGAAATAAAATATTTGAATGATTATACAATATTTTAAAATGTAGTCATAAGCAAAAAGCAACAGGTACCAGTTAGGTCAATACTTTTTTTACCACCCTTCTTCTTCTTCTCTGCATTCTTTTCAACAATATTTTTTAAACGTGTATTCTCTGGTCCTTTTATTACTTCAAGAATTTTAAATGATATTACACCATTTGATGGCTGTTACACACTTTCACTTGAAGATATGGTGGCGCTACGTAGAGTGATTGCAAGGGGAGGGAGATGCGGATCGATGGCGGCGCACGCGCGAGCAAGTACGAGGCTAATCTGATCGCGGCAGCGCACGTGCAATACGGTAGGACGCGGAGCGATGGCGGCGTCGTACGAAAGCGGATGGTGGCATACATCGATACGGTAGGACGCTAATCTGATGGTGGCGTACGAGCGTACAACTACGTACGTAGCCAAGCCGAGCCGGCAGTAGCCAACGGAGCCGAACGAAGTGGCCAAGGATGCGGACTTCAATCTTAATTCCCAGGACATGTGGCTTCAAACTAATGGGGTGAACACCCATGCCTGCGTGTGCACCATGCACACACCAGCTTTTTCCAACTCGTAGCCCCATTTACACCACAATAGAATGGAGTGGTAGAGAGGAGGAATAGGACTGTGATGGAAATGGCCAGAGCTTTATTGAAAAACATGAGAATTCTAGGACGGTTTTGGGGGGAGGAAATTATACATGCAGTGTATATTCTGAATAGACTACCAACCAAGACACTTGGTGATATCACCCCATATGAAACCTGGACAGGAAGGAAACCATCTCTAGGACATCTGAAAATATTTGGTTGCACTGCTCATGCAAGAAACAGTGCACCACATATAAAAGAAACTTGAAGATAGGTGTAGGCCTCTAGTGTACTTTGGTGTTGAGGAGGGCAGCAAAGCATAGAGGTTGTATAATCCTGACACCAATAGAATCAAAGTTAGTAGAGATGTGATTTTTGAGGAGTTAGTGATGTGGAAGTTAGTGATGTGGAACTGGGGTTGAAGATTTTGAATTTTCAGTAGACGTTGATGCTGACATTGGAAATTTTTTAGTGGGTGGTAATTGGAGTGGTGACAGTAATGAACCAACTGATGCAGAAGTAGATGATAGTGGAATAGAAAGTGCCGACAAACAGTGAAAGTGTTTTTCCAGATATGCCACGGACATTACAGTGTCTATTGGGATGGGAAGTCAATAAGAATCTGTAGCTATAGAACCTGTTACACCTTAGAACAATTTCCTGATGGCAACATCTCATCACGCAGCTTTAGGGGTAGCACTGAGCCTATGAGATTATGAGATCTGATGATGTTTATGAGCACACTGTAGAGATTGAATTAGAAGATTTAGAACAAGAAGAGCTGGAGGATGCAGATGTTCAGGCCTTGCTGGTTGAGATAGGTGAGCCCACCTGCTACAGACATGCAATATGTCATCAATATTGGATAGATGCAAAGAATAAGGAGATGGATTCTATTGAGAAATACAATACCTGGGAGTTGGTTAAGCTACCAATTGGGAAAAGACCCATAGGTTTGAACTGGGTCTATAAACTCAAAAGAAATCTGATGGAGAAGAGGTGAGGTACAAAGTTAGACTAGTTGCTAAAGGGTATGTGCAAAAACATGGTGTTGATTTTGAAGAAGTATTTGCTCCTGTGGCTAGATTTGACATAGTGAGATTCATGTTGGCACTTGCAGTTAATCTTGGTTGGAAGGTTCACCATCTTGATGTGAAATCTGCTTTCCTGCATGGAGAGTTAGAGGAAGAAGTCTATGTCCCACAACCTGAGGGATATGTTGTGAGAGGGAAAGGGCAGTGTGTGCTTAGATTGAGCAAGGCTCTGTTTATGGACTGAAGCAAGCACCAAGGGCTTGGAATGTCAAGTTGTACAAGAGCCTAAAAAGCTAGGTTTTAGTAGGTATTTGAGTGAGCATGCAGTTTACATCCGAGGAGTAGGAGTTGATGCGGTCATTCTGGGAGTCTATAAAGATGACTTGATAATAACCGAGGAAATCCAATGAAAATCAAGTCATTTGAAGATGAGATGATAACTGAATTTGAGATGACAGATTTGAGATTACTATCAAACTACTTGGGTATAGAAGTGTATCAAGGAGATGATTACATTACAATTAAGAAGTCAGGTTATGCTAGAAAAGTTCTAGGATAGTTTGGTATGTCCGATTGCAACTCAACAAAAATACCCATGGAACCATGATGCAAACCGGATGCATAAAGGAGGAGAGCCATTTGATTCAATAGAGTATAGGAGGATGATTGGTTGTCCGAGATACCTATTGTATACCAGGCCAGATCTCTCCTATGCAGTAGGTGTTGCAGGTAGGTACATGGAAAAAATGATAGTAGTGCATGTAAAAGCTGCTAAGCAGATCCTGAGATATTTGCATGGAACACTTGAGCTTGGTCTTGTGTATGTTCAATGTGGGAATGCTGGTCAATTGGTGGGCTACACTAACAGTGACCATGGATCTGATGCAGTGCAGAGAAGAAGTATAAGTGGAATGGCTTTTTACCTAGTAGAAAACTTGATCATTTAGAATTCCTACAAGCGTAAGTCAGATCTTGTGAGTCTGAATTTAAGGCAGCCACAACAGCAACACAACGAACTTTGTGGCTAAGAAACTTATTCAATGAGGTGATGAAGTAGAAGCCAGCAGTTGTGGCCCTCTTTGTTGACAACAACTCGGCTATAACACTTATGAAGAATGGCAGGAGTAAGCATATTGATATCGAATATCACTGCATAAGGGAATGCATAGAAAGAGGAGAAATCGTTGTGAGAGCATCTCCGACCATAGCCTCAAAATCAATGCCCTCATTTTAGATTTAGGTGCCCAACCTAAATTTTGTTGGTTCAAATTTATGCTTGCACTCCAACGGTGGCACCCAAATGAAGCCCCAAAAATTTCTTCTCCTAGCCACTAACACATGGGCCCTCAAGTATTAGTGGCTTTCCTCTATGATGGAGAGAAATAATGTGTCAAGCATTACTTTTGGAAGCCTAGCAGCTATAGTATTTATTTTCCAATAAAACACAAGAGTCATGCATGTATGCATGCATCGCTTATAAGCTTTTCACCTGCTATCATATTGGCCCCGTGGTGACCTATATCTTAATAGCCTTGCATGGTCGCTATATATATATATGTAAGGAGGTTTGGGAGTAGAACAGTTTTGAAGATAATACAAATTATTCACTATGTGTGGTGATCACTAGAAGAGAATTGTGAGTCATAATTTCATCTAGTTTATCTGTCTTGTTTGTGTGCCTCTTGTATTGATCTACTAGTTCGTTCTAATCCACTGCATCGCTTGGTATCGAGCCGTTTCCAAAGGTACAACTACCAATGCAGGCTTGTATATGCCACTACTTATACCTGATGGGTCATGGAAAGATCCGAGCATGGATTTTGTGTTAGGCCTTCCCCATACGCAGCGTCGTGTTGACTCTATTTTTGTTGTGGTTGATCGGTTCAGAAGATGGCTCATTTTATAGCTTGTCGGAAGACATCCGATGCAAGTCAAATTTCTCATTTGTTCTTTCGTGAGGTTGTGCGCCTCCATGGTATTCCACATAGTATTATTACTTCCGACCGAGACACTAAGTTCATGTCTCATTTTTGGCGATCTTTGTGGAGGCAAATGGGGACAACTTTGAATTTCAAGACGCTTATCATCCACAAACGGATGGTCGACAGGTTGTGAACCGAAGCTTGGGAAATATGTTACTTGACTCATCCGGTGACAAACCAAAACAATGGGACAAGGTTTTATCCTATGCAGAATTTGCTTTCAACCGCACTCCAAATCGCTCCAATCGGATTTTCTCCATTTGAGGTAGTATATGGTAGAGTTCCCAATGGTGTGCTTGAATTAACACCTCTGCCTTCTCTTGGGAAGAAAAGCCACAATGCCGATGATTTAGTTGCAGAGCTTGGCATGATTCACAAGTTAGTTCAACAAAGGCTCTGTGGAGAGCAATGCTAAATACAAGGCTGCATCTGACCAACATCGTCGACATGTTGTGTTTCAAGTTGGCGATTATGTGTGGGCTGTCTTAACCAAAGATCGCTTTCCCTGCTGGACAATATAGTAAGTTAAGTCAACGGAAGATTGGGCCATGTAAGGTTCTACGGAAGATCAATGATAATGCTTATCACTCGAATCGCCAAGCCACTTGCGTATATCCGATATGTTCAATGTGAAACACCTTCTGCCATATCATGGTGATCCATCAATGATGGCAACACGAACTCGAGGTCGAGTTCTTTGCAGCCCGTGGAGGATGATGGAGAGAAATAATGTGTCAAGCATTACTTTTTTTTTTGAAGCCTAGCAGCTATAGTATTTATTTTCCAATAAAACACAAGAGTCATGCATGTATGCATGCATCAGTTCTAAGCTTTTCAGCTGCTATCATATTGGCCTTGCGTGGCCTATATCTTAATGGCCTTGCATGGTCAGCTATATATATGTAAGGAGGTTTGGGAGGAGAACAGTTTTGAAGATAATACAAATTATTCACTATGTGTGGTGATCACTAGAAGGGAATTGTGAGTCACAATTTCATCTAGTTTATCTGTCTTGTTTGTGTGCCTCTTGTATTGATCTACTAGTTCGCTCTAATCCACTACATCACTCTACCTCTTTTCCTCTTCTTGGTGTTCTGCCGCCGTTGCCGCCTGCCTCTCGCCGTCCCTAGCGGTGGAGCATTCGGCAAGCATGAGCAGCGCGACTTTGGGCGCCGTGAGTAGACGCAGCGAGGTCCTCGACGCCGCCGAGCTCGTGGCTGGCATCGACGACGTCGCAATGTGCCAACACGGTTAGCGGCGGCGGCCAGCCATGGAGCAGCTTGCGGCTTGGCGTGGAGGTGCAGTGAGCTGGGCCGGAGCGGCGGCGATGCCGAGGGGTGCGTGGACCGGTCGGCGCAATGAGTGTGGGCCTGCCCGTGCCCTAGACAAGCGGTGAGCATTTACTTTCCCGTCCTATCGTGGGTAGAAACAAGGAGTTTCTCTCCAACGGCGGTCGCACGCCTGTGCTCCCACGATCGCGAGATCTCCGGCCGGCCGCGACTTCTGCGATGATGGTCTTGCCGCCCGGCTGCTCCCGCTGGCCTCTCACCCGGGCCCGGAGTACCACTGCCGCAGTGGGTAAACATGGCCGGCTTCCCCTCCCGCTGCGAAGAGGTCGCGCTCGGGGCCGAAGTGGCCTTCCATGGCAGAGTTAGGCACTTGTAAGCTCAATGTATTAGGACATGGGACTCTTGTGTGTGTTATCCTTCACTTGTAAGCCGGTTAGGCATATTGTACCGTGAACGCTCGAATGACCCGGTTGCCATTGTGGCGTTCCCCAAATTTTCTTTGTGTTCTTCATTCTTGTTCTTGTGATCCAACCACATACAGTGATTGATCCTAGATCTGAGGCCAACAGCAAATAGCCCGAAGATTCTTTCCTTTGTTGTCTCACTAATAGAGCTTGTGATAAGCGAAAGATCCGATCCAACAGAAATCCCGCGTATTGAGCGCAGTTGATATGCGGCTACTAGGCGCGATCATCTCACATACCATCATCTATCCATCATCTCATAGGTTTCCTAAAATTGGGTTTCCTTTAATTAGAAAGATTGAATAAATAAGATAAGGGGTCAAATTGTAAAAGGAAATCGATAAAGATAAGGGTTTCCTAGTTTTCTTAGGATTGAAGCTAGCTTGGACTATAAATAGGAGATGTAACCGTTGAGATCAAATCAATAAAGAACAAGGAGTATACCCCGTGTGTTGTCTCGAGATTCTCTTAATAACATTTTTTATATATAATACTATGTATACACATATAAGAATTTATTTGAAAGTTATTTTAACTAATCGATCTCGAAAAAAATAGTATAGAATATTTGATTACATTACGTAGGAATAGGTGATGCAGCAAATATTGTATGTAGGTATAACTTGTATGTTAATAGATTAAACATTTAAATCATTTTAGATGATATAGATGACATGGATTTTTTTGTAATTAATAAGGGATGACATGGACACAATGGGTAATGACGTGGACACCTTGCATTTAGAGATAATTAATCTAGTGAGGTTTATCTTTATAAGAGTTATAGATAGATAGATAGATAGATAGATTATAGATAGGGTCTTCCCTATCTCTCCACTCCCTCTCCCCCGTGCCGCCGCCCCTGCCCCCCGGCGCCGTCGCCTCGCAAGGCTCTTTGCCGCATGTCACCACAGCCCCCACGCCGCCGCCGCTAACCCTAGCCGCCTCACCTCCTCCACCTCTCGCCCAATCTACGCCTCCACGTGTCACTACTGTGCTGACCTCTTATAGATTGTATCGCACGACCGATCAATCTTCACCACCACCATAGCCAAGCTCTCGAGATCGAGGACTTAACAACATCAACACCGAAGTTGATGTAGTCCGAGAGCTTGGCCATGGTGCAATGGTGGACTTAACAACATCAACACGTGTCACTTTGCCACCCTGGGCAAATTACCCGCTACCCATTATCCGAACCCGCACCGAAATACCCGAATTAGAGATAGCTGAAACCAAATTTGGGTAGTGATTGTCATTACCGAAATTAGTTTGGGTAATTCGGGGTAATATCTCCCGGTACCCGAACTACCCATTCTACCCGATCTAGAGAAAACCCTAACATTATAGCCCCAACTCTCATCTCCTAAGTTCATTATGGGGCATCAGCCCACCTAAAGCCTAATCCAAACAACTAACATGCATCCGCAGCATGCGACTTTCAATCCCTCGTGACTCCACCAAATGCGCATGCATCCTAACAGGGGCGGATTTTGGGCTAGGGCCACTAGGGCCACGGCCCTAGTCGCAGGTCCAAAAGATTTTAGTGAGTCAAGGTCTGGCCTTAGGCTTTGGCCCAGCAGCGAACAGAAGAGGCAGCGCGACCTCCGTGGCGCCGCCGTTCGTGATTTGCAACTCCCTCCGACTCTCGCTCAGTCCTTCAACTCCCTCCGACTCTCGCTCCTGCGGATCATCGCGCCGGCAAGCGGCAACCGTCCTCCGTCGAGCAGCCGAGGGAGAAGGCCGACTCGCCGAGAGCCACGGAGACGGAGGCACGCTGCAGGCCGGTGCCCTGGTCAGTAGCTAATCGCCCAATCCTCCTTTTCCCCATCGCCTAAAATGTGCCTCGTCTGTGTCAGTGGTGCTGCCGGCTGCGGTGGCCCAACTACTACCGGTCTGGTCGGACATCAAGAGCGGGTCACTCCCGAGGAGCAGAGGTCCATCGTCCAGCAGCTCCTCCAGCTCCACGCCATCGTCGGCAACAAGTAAGAGACCCATTCGATTGATCTGTGGCAGAGACGACTAGCACGTTTCCTCTCTGATGAATGATGACGCACTCAACTAGCTAAAGAGCCTGCACGTTCTAATTTCTAAAGCTCTAGTTTCTAATTTCATGTTAAACTATTTTAGCATTAGTAATTTATACTCCCTCTATTCTAAATTATAAGTTGCTTTCATTTTTTTAGTTCGTTCATAGCAAAATAGAAATAGATGTATAAAAAGTTAAAGTGCCTTATAATTTAAAATGGATGGAGTATTTTCATGTTAAACTATTTCAAGTTTAGTAATATATTATATCTCCAAATACGTATAATATTTATATCTCTGAATAAATTTGTTGAAAAACTAGATTCAAAGATTTATCTAATGATACTAATAATGTATTATAAATATTAATATTATTTTATATATAATTTGTTAAAGTTAAAAAGATTGTGTTTTCTTAGGAAACAAGAATAATTTATATGTTGGAATAGAGGGAGTATATGTTTTGATAGTCAGTGACGTAGCTTCGTCGATTGATAGTGGCCCCAGGTGTCAAAATCGACAAGCTCCGCCACTGATCCTAATCCCAAGCGGCATGCTACCGCGACCCACACTCCCTCTCCCTATCTCACTCTCTCCTCTCTAAATATCGGGTAGATTGGGTATACCCGAACCTGAACCCGAATTTGTGGGTACCCGAAGTTGCGGGTAATGAATTTTCGGACCTGATTTCGGGTAGCAGATTCTATTGCCCGAACTTTTTAAAACCCGAACTACCCGACCCGAACTTTGCGGGTAACCCGAACGCCCAGTGTGAGTCACTGCAGTGACACACTGAGCAAATCAATCTATACCACCACCATGGCCAAGCTCTCAGACACATCGGGCGCAACGTCTGCCAAACATTCTCGACGACTACACAAGACGCAACGATGTCATCTTCGACCACCTCCGTAAAGCTATCAAAGAAGAGAGCGAACTACGCTCTATTTCCCTTGCATGTGTAGATGGCAAAGCTGGCGACACCTACATTTTTGATGCAGGTCTGATCTTCTTCGATGGACGCCACTACATCCTAGTAGCATCCGTGGGTTTTTTTACCGACCGAACCCTAAAACCGCCGGGGTCCGGTAACGGTTTACCGGTCCGTTATCGGTAAACCGGCCGGTTACCGACGGTTTTGGGTTTTGAATTCAAATGAATTCAAATTTTCCAGGCGCTCGGTAAAACCTTTTTACCGGTCGGTTTGAGCGGTTTACCTACCGGTATAAACGGTTTACCGAAAGCGGTTTGAGAGGTTTGAACGGTTTTTTCAAAATTCAAAATTTAATTTTTTATAAAAATGCTAAAAAATTCCTAAAAATACTTCATGATTTGTAGAATCCAATGATGTCAAAATTACTCAAATTTGAGTGTGTTTAGTATGTTTTTCGACCTTCATGATTTAATGGGCCTTAATGGGCTGGGTATTTTTTCTTTTTCTTTTTTTTCAAACTTAGATTTGAAATTTTTATACCAAACGAACTCAAATTTGAAAAAGTATTGCACCGTTGGCTTCTATAAATCGCAAACTATTTTACAGTATTTTTTCCACGATTTTTTTCAATTTTTTAATTTTGAATTTCAAATCTTTTATACCGGCCGGTCCTGGATAGCGGGGCGGACCGGTAAGTCCGTAACCGCGGTTTACCGCATGAAACCGACCGGTATAAAAACCCCTGGTAGCATCACCACTACTTTCCGACCTTCGAGCTCCTCAAGAAAGATGATCCGGATCATATCAGAACTGTTGGTGCACATCAACCCACTACTGAAATCAAGGAAACAGGGATGGCATCCTTCATTCCACAAGGAAGACCATGGCCAACCGGGCATACGATACATAGAAGAACAACTGTATTCGTTGATAACAATGGTCAAGTATTTCATGCGAGTCGACTCGCCCACATCGACATCATCTATAATCTATCTATAACTCTTATAAAGATAAACCCCACTAGATGAATTCTCTCTCATCATGCAAGATGTCCACATCACTTCCCACTATGTGAGTTCTATCTATTCATGCAAGGTGTCCACATCAGTTCCCACTAAGTCCATTTTATTGTCCACTAAGTCCATGTCATCCATTATTAATTACAAAAAATACTCATGTCATCTCTAAATACTAAAAATCTTTAATCTATTAACATACAAGTCATCTACATAAGCTATGCATTATAATAGATTTATTTTTAAGAAAATCCCGCGACAACGCCAAGGGTATTCTTCTTCTGGTTGGAGTAATAGCAGGACACTAGCTAGCACCATGTGAGTTCGAAAGAGGAACCTTCCTATTTGGTGCAGTGGTGAACAGGCACATAGTATTTCTATTCGAATTGATTAAAACAACGGATTATTCTCCTAGTGTTTGCCGCCGCACAAGCAGAGCACACCTCGAGAAAAGCTTCCCAGAGTTGGACTAACATATTCTGGTGTGTGATGCAATTGTGAAGACATGCAAGCACTGCATTTTTTTTCTTGGTGTGCACACGTGGCTATTTGCTGCTACACCATTAACTTAGTACGTCATGTGTCACCACCTTCAATACAGCCGGCAGCAGCTGCTACGCCATTATCTTAGTATGTCATCCATGACCCGTATGCACCTAGAATTCTTAGAAGCAAATCCGATAGATCGGTCAGCTGGGTAGTGATGTTTTTTTTTTGTTAAGAGTATATATATGCTCACTCTTATTCTAGTGATTCCCAGACTTCTCCAAACTCGACCGCAACAAATATGCTCACTCAGTCTTCTTCAACACACTAACTTAACCAGAAGCAATGGCGCCTTCACAAATGAATCTCTCTGCCGTCCTACTAGTCCTCCACCTCCTACCTATCCTCATGGCATCTCCTAGTATGTACCCGTGCACTTGCATGAACTTCATGTTGCAAGTGGCAGTGTCATTTGATTAATCTTTTCCTAAAAAGTTGTTTGATGCATCTGCGACATTATATTTGTTGCATAAATGTCTTTACCTCATTCTGAACCGTGCAGGGTCGGCGTCCGTTGGAATAAATGGTTGCGGCGAGAAACAATTGAGCGGCAATTTTCATGGTGCATGCTTTCCATTTCTAAACCAAGACTCCTGCAATCGTACATGCATAGGCGAAAGCAGCAACTACATTCTGTGAGGATTATAAATGCTGGTGCCAAAACAAACCATGCACTCTCTGACCCGACAATGATATAGTCATCCCGGCTAGAACAATGATCTGATGGTTCCTAGCCCTCATCTAATAATAATATACTCCATCCGTTCCAAATTATAGTTCACTTTAGCTTTTCTAGATACATTGATTTTGCTATGCACCTAGTTATACACTATGTCTAGATACATAGGAAAAGAAATGAATCTAGAAAAGCCAAAGTGAACTACAATTTGAAACGGAGGGAGTATAACATATTGTACTCGGTGTACCTACCAGCTATTTTCTTATCTAAGTGAACTATAATTTGAAACGGAGGGAGTATAACATATTGTACTCGTGTACCTACTAGCTATTTTTCTTATCTATATATTGTCCGGGGTCATAATAAATATGCATTTCCTTATGCAATTATGGTTGATGATCAAAATGGGCATGTCAGGAAAAAACCGCAGCACCTCTGTCCACATGCGAATTGTATTTCTCCACAGCATAGCTAATGTCGAGCCATCCAAATGCATGGATTTGGATAATTATGAAATCAGTAGATTCAGTACCAACAGGAAAACCAGATATTGAGCCGATTCTAAGCGTTGAAAGCACTGTTGGTGGGCCACAGCAATCCTAGGCAATCCAAGGTGTGCTTGCGATGATGGGGTCCCTCCTAGGTGAGCCTTCACTGTCTTTGTCAGGCTCTCCAATGAAACCATACCATGTGGTTTTCCAAAATCAAAGCTTCTTGTTTTACACAGCAGCACTACAATGTAGGCCCTTTTATGCTGCATATTCGATTGTCTCATGTGTGGACATGATCCAAATTTATTCCACCTCATTTTTGTGACTACGCATGGAAATAAAAATATGAATCTGTTGCTATCTACTGTTCTAATTCTTAGAATGGTGTGTCCTTCTCAAAAAAATAAATAAAAAATCTTAGAATGGCATGTAAATAATAGAGTGGAATGGTGGGTTAACATGATACCCTTGGGGTTCACGGTTCCGTGTTATATAGGGTGAGAAGCCCCCACCATGGATTGTACATCAAGTATGGAATACAACCGGAGTATATCCTGTAGAACCTAGCACCCGTAGGATCTAGTCTATTGACTTGGAATACAAGACATGCACAAGATATACATTTACAAGATATGTTAGACATGGAACCGTACAACTAGAATATCATCTAACACCCATCCTCAATCTCAGCCACTTTGAAGCTTGAGATTTCCTCTGAATTTTCTGAGTAAGGAAACAGACAATGGCTTTGTGAACCCATCAGCTACTTGAACGCCAGAGTGGATAAATCTGATTTCAAGTAGTCTTTGTGCCACCCGTTCTCAAACGAAATGAAAGTCTATCTCAATGTGCTTTGTTCTTGCATGGAACACAGGATTAGCTGATAAATAGGTAGCACCCAAATTATCACACCACAGCCTTGCCTTCGGTGGATGAGCAACCCCAAGTCCAGTCAACACTTTTCAACCCACAGAATTTCGCCCGTGGCATTTGCCAACGCCTTATACTCTGCCTCCGTGCTTGAGTGTGACACTATGGCCTGTTTTCGAGCAGTCCAGGAGATGAGGTTATTCCCAAGAATGCAACAAGCCCTCCTATTGATCGTCGATCATCAATATCACCTGCCCAATCCGCATCACAGAATGCACTGACCAACATGGACTTGGATCTTCCAATCGTTAGCCCAAGATTTGTTGTAGCCCGTATATAACGCAGGATACTCTTCACAACACTCCAATGCACCGTAGTAGCTAGGAGCATGCAAGTATTGACAAACCTTGTTCACCGCAAAAGATATATCAGGTCTTTGTAAGAGTCAAATACTGCAAAGCTCCTACCAAGCTTCGATAACGAGAAGCATCATCTAGCTCAAGTTTAACTCCCGACTGAACATTCAGCATTTCACTTGTAGACAGTGGTGTAGCAATTGATTTACACTTATCCATTCATGAGTGTTGAAGAATATTAGTGTCATATCGTTCTTGGGATAGAAGGAGCATCTCACCTGCCCGCTTGACTTCTATGCCCAAGAAGTAATGAAGATCATCGAGGTCTTTAAGCGCAAACTTCTTCTTTAAATTGAGCAAAACAGCACCAATGGCCTTGGAATATGAGCTAGCAACAATAATATCGTTAACATAAACCAAAACATATACTTGGATGCCCCCTTTACATAAATAGAATAGTGATGTATCATCCTTGGAAGGAGTAAAACCGAGAGCAATCAATTTACACAATCATGCATACCAAGCACGAGGAGCTTGTTTCAAACCATATAGTGCCTTGTTGAGTTTACACACATGGGGTGGATACCGCTTGTCAGAGTAACTAGGGGTTGGCATATGTACACTTCTTCCTCCAAAATGCCGTGAGGAAAAGCATTCTGGACATAAGGTCCACCCCTAAGCCACGGCGATGGACATCACAAGTCGGAATGTAGCTGCCTTGACCACGGGACTAAATATGTCCACATAATCATTGTCGTATCGTTGCTTGAAGCCTTTGGCCACCAAGTGAGCCTTGTACCGATCAACAGGCCATCCACTTTCTTTTTCACCTTATACACCCACTTGATATCAATGATCTTCTTCCCATGAGGCCGAGGAACCATGAGCCCGGACATCACATTGCTAGTTGCCCAAACAGGAACACAAATAGTGCCCCCCTATTGCCAAAGAAGAAGACTGCCACCTTAGGACTAAGCCTTAATGCCCCTCAGAACACATACGCGCCAAGAAGGAACGCCCCAAGTTTTGGACAAGGTCGATTAAATCACGTCAGTGCGGAGGAAGAGCAGGCAGCACCCGATACAACCATGTTATTCGACTCAGGCGCATCACATTCCTTTATTTCCAACCGCTTTGTTTTGAAAAATGGTTTTAGAATGGTGTTATTATCGACCCCTCTTATGATTCGCACCCCTAGAGCTATGCTCCAATGCATGCTGAAGTGTCCTCGAATAAAGATTGTAGTAAAGGGAGTGGAGTTTCGAGCAGACTTAGTAGTGTTAAAGACATATGGACTGGACATAATCCTAGGGATGGATTGCTTAGAGAAACATCACAGAATATATCCTGCAATGACAGAATGGTGACATTGACAAATCATCAAGGAAAGACAAAGGGAAGTGTCACCACAAGCCATAAAACCAAACCATAAGTGAACAGCCTACAAGCCACCACTGTTGAAGAAGTGCTAGTCGTGAATGAATACCCCGATGTTTTCCCCAAGATTTACCCGAATGCCACAAGATAGAGAATTGGAGTTTGTCATAGACCTACTACCAGAACAACACCAATAGCAAAAAGACCCTACGAATGGCCTCTAATGAATTAGAAGAATTGAAGAAGCGGTTACGGGAGGTACAAGAAAAAGGATACATCGCACCAAGCTTATCACCATGGGGATCACCAGTATTATTTGTAAGGAAGAAAGATGGAAGCCAACGCATATGCATAGACTACGATCCTTGAATTAAGTCACCATAAAAAATAAGTACCCTCTACCAAGAATCGATGACCTATTTGACCAACCTAAGGGAGCAGAATATTTCTCCAAGATAGACTTCCAATCCAACTACTGCCAACTCAAGATACGACACAAATACATACCAAAGACTGCATTTGTGACTCGCTATGGGAAATATGAGTTCATCGTCATGCCCTTTGGATTAACAAATGCACCCGCCTATTTCATGAACCTAATGAACAAAATATTCATGGAGGAGTTGGACAAGTTTGTCATAGTATTCATAGACGACATACTTATCTATTTAAAGAGTTTTGAAGAACTTGAGTAACACCTAAGGATAATCCTGAACAAATTACAAGACCACGAGCTATACACCAAGTTCAGCAAGTGTGACTTTTGGTTACAAGAAGTCGCTTACTTGGGGCATATCCTCACAAAGGAAGGAGGAAAAGTACATCCAAAAAGGTCAAGGTTGTATCGAATGGCAACAACCAACCAATGCCACTGAAGTACGAAGTTTCCTCGATTAGAGGGATACTACCTATCACACCCAATTTTAAGATCAAAATAGGATGTATAAAAATCTTATGTGCGCCCTGTAAGTCAAACACATAGGCTGACAAATGTATAAAAAAGTACCATCACAAAGCTTATTACATAGAGATTAAATATTCATTACAAAATCTCAAATGAAATTAATAGCTAAAACTTCTCTCGCAGAGAAGCTCCAACAGGGACTGGTTGACGGTTGACACCAAGCCCGGTACTCATCACAAGTAGTCCTCATTATAGTTTTCATTCCATCCATAGTCTCGTGCATCCGGGTTTGTCTCCAAGTAATGAAATATGGCAAGTGTAAGCACATGATGTACTCAACAAGAATAGCTAGGTATTACGTACCTAAGAACCATGATCAATATAACATAAGTAATGTAAAGCATAAAATAATTAAACATGAACAGTTAATAAACATTAGTCATCATCTTTAATGTTATGGTTCTAGGGCCGCCAGTATTCGTGAGCACGGCTAGTATACCAGTTTCATAAACTCGCACGCAGGTGTGCACTTTCACTATGAGTCGCGATTCCCGAATACATCGGTTTATAAGGTCCACACACCAGCAACCACTATGAATCCCTCAAAGGTTTGTCTAACAAGCTAGGGCGTTAAGTCGTCGCATATGACCCACCCTTCCAATATGACACATAACTCGCAGCCTATACTCATATATTTGGACAAAGGGCATACTATATCTAATTCTACACTATACCAACTTGCTAGACAAAAAGGTCTTTAAGGAACTAAAGTTAGAGCCATATAACCCTCATACTTGTATTGTAATACCCGGACTCACTAAAAGCGTATAAATCTCTATGTTATTAAGAGACGTTTTAAAGTTCATGGCAAAACATACATTAAGTCATATGATCATGTTTGCAATAAAGTAACCAATTCTAATCTATACTTGCCTTGATCAAAGGGGTGTTGCTGCTGGTCCTGGTCTTCAAAGTACTCTTGTCCACCCACGAACTGCTCTCGCCGTCTACATCGACCATCACATAGCAACATACAAACATCCACGCAATCATACATGAAGCAAACAAAGGGCTATAGTTAGAATAGTACAACAACGGTAAGAAAACAATATAAAAAGTTTATAAAACAAATATACGCATTGCTACGATCACGTCGACGTAAAGATCACCGAAAAACGAACTTAAAAACGACAAAAGATATGCATTTTACAAGGTTTGCATGAATAAAATAATAAACTAAATATGATCAAGAAATTTTAAAGTTGGAAATCTACTGAACAGTAGCAAAAACATCTAGATTATGAGATTACGAATCTAACGCAATTTGAACAGATCAAATCGGATTTAAAATGAAGAAGTTATGAAGGTTTGAAAGTAATGGCAATTCTGTAATTAGATGGCAACAGAATTTGGAATAAAAATAAATAAAATTCCTTTAGAAATCAGATTTGAGGACCTTCATGAAATTAACCATAGCCGCCAGGGATCCTTTAGCAAAAAAGACCACCCAAGGGGTATGGGTGAATCTGGGCTGTCGGATCTGGTTTGGGTGGCCGAGATTAGATCCGCGATGGCCATGAGGGGATCCCGCCGGGAAGACAGCCCCGACGGCGGCGCCATGGCCGGGCGGCGTCAAAAAGCTCGCCGGCGAGAGTGGAACGCGGCGGTTACAAAGAATAGTTTTCGACGCGGTTTGAACCAAACTAGAGCGGAGGAGGAGGTCATCTCACCGGCTGAAATGGAGAGGTCCGGGATGGCTCGAGGACGACGTCTGAGCGAGAATGGTGGACGGCCTCGAGCGGAAAAGAACGGCGACATGAGTTTGAGCGAAATCGGGCAAGGTAAAAGAACCTACGCGCTTAGGAGGTCAAGGAGAAGTCGCTGCATCATCCTCCTACAGTGAGTAAAAGGTGACAACTACGACAAATTTGACGACGAGCTCGACAGCGGCGGCAACCTAGGGTTCCACGGCATCACTGCTCTATGCGAGGGCAAGGCGAGTGCGCGAGTGAGGGAAAAGAGAGACACGGAGTTCACTACTCGGCTTAAGAAGGCACGGAACGCGCGAGGAAGGAAAGAAGGGAGTCGGGGCGCAGAATTGACGAGAGCGTCATTACCGATGATTTCGAACGCGGGGACGACGGGGGAGGTGAAGCACGGCACGTGCGCTGTGCATGCGTGCTTGCTGCGGCAGCTTTGCTAGCTGGGCCGGCCCAAGAGCAGAAGGAGAGAGCGGGCCAAGCTATATGAAGAAAGAGTCCAAACAGGCCAAGACAAGAAACAAAGGCCACGGGGGTCAGAAATGAGAAAGAGAGAACAAGAGAAAAGAAAATTCCTTTTTCAATTTATTTGACCAGCTTTCAAGTACCTTTTCAAATGGATTTCAAAATCCTTTTCATTTCAAACCAAAACCAGACATCACAATATAAATAATGCAACATCATGTATCTAGGCCTTATATATTGGATTTTAATTTCATGACTTTATTGTTGCTACATTTAATAGAAAATCAGCGTACCACACGTTCCTCGTTCCCGTTCCTTGACCCGTCGTGCCGGCAATGCGGTAGCTTAGGTGTCGCGTGTTCCTATTTACGGCTAAGAACACGGCGCAATGGCAAAAGCCATTGGTTGGGGGCTCCCACCTAGGGTTCAAATCCTGGGTGCGACACATTATCCTGGATTTATTTCAGAATTTTCCAGTGCTATGCATTAAGTGGTAGGCGACGTCCCATCGACAGCGAGGCGCCTGTGGTGACTTCGTGAACTTCAAAATTTGCCGGCTCAGTCCTTCGAATGTATTCATGAGGGTAGGGTTTGCATACATGTGTTCATAGGGGTGAGTGTGTGTTGAACGTCTGCGTTGTACCGTGTAATCTCAAAAAAAAGGCCATGATACTCTATTATTCACCTTAAATACAGTCGGCTGCAGCTGCTACACCAATAACAAAGTACGTCATGTGTGACCACCTTAAATACAGCCGGCTGCAGCTGCTACACCATTAACTTAATTAGTACGTCATCTGTGACCTGCATGCTCCCAGAATCCTTAGTAGCATATCCGATAGATTAGCCAGCTGGGCAGTGATAGTTTTGTTTGTTAAGAGTATATATATGCTCGCTATTATTAGAGTGATTACCAGACTTCTCCAAACTCGATCACAGCGCAAATCTGCTCGCACTATCTTTTTCAACAAACAAACTTTAACGAGATAAGAAGCAATGACGCCTTCACAAATGAATCTCTCTCACGTCCTCCTAGTCATCCTCCTCCTACCCATCGTCATGGCATCTCATGGTATGTACATGTGCACGTCCATGAGCTACATGTTGCAAGTTGCAATATCATTTGATTAATCTTTTCCTAAAAGTTGTTTGATGCACTTTCAACATTATATTTGTTGCATAAATGTCTTTACCTCTAAACCATGCAGAGTTGGGGATTGTTGGAAGTGGGTGTGGCCAGATACAACTGAGCGACAAGTTTCATGGTCTATGCTATGCTTTGATAAACAATGACATCTGCAAGCAGAGATGCATAGATGAAAACACCAAGTACGACGACGGCTTCTGTGATCTGGATTTGAAATGCTGGTGCCAAAACAGACCGTGCAACCCTCCGACCCAGCAATGATACAATAATCCCTGCTAAAGCAATGATCTGATTGTTCCTAGCCCTCATCTAATAATAATATATAACATATATTATACTCGGTGTGCCTACAAGCTATTTTCTTATGTTTTGTCATGGACTCGCAGTTAAAATAAATATGCATTTTCTTGTGCAACTATTCTGGATCAAAATGGTCATGTCAAGAAAAAAAAAACGCAGCACCTCCCTCCAAACGCAAATTGGATTTCTCCACAGCGTAGCTAATGTGAGTCATCCAAATGCATAGATTTGGATAATTATGAAATTTGTACCAAAGGGAAAACCTGATATTCTATCTTTAGAATCATATCTGACCTGATTCAGACCATCGACAGCACTCTAGGTGGCCCACACCAATCCTAGGGCAGTCCAATATGTGCTTGCGACGATGCATGGGGGCCCTCCTAGGTGAGCGTTCATCGTCCTTGTCAGGCTAGGCGATGAAACCATACCATATGGTTTTTCAAAACCAAAGCTTCTAGATTTACACGGGTAGTGCTGCAATGTACGCCCTTTCATGATGCATGCTCCATTCTCTCATGTGTCCGCATGATCCAAATTTATGCTACCTCATTTTTTGACTACGCATGGAAACAAGAACATCAATCGGTTGCTGTGTTACTGTTCTAATTCTTGGGAAGGCAAAATAAATCTCTAGAATGGTAACACCCTTTGTTTTGATTTTGGTAGGATTTTGTTTTTTTTAATATTTTTTTCAATTAATAGTGAATTGCACTATAGACCCTCAAACTTTTAATGGACTCCTACAATTATATGCCGCGCAGACCAGCAATCCAAAACATGCCACGCGAGCGAGTGCAACTGATGTGGACATGCCACTGCCACTGTGGCTACTGGACGTGGACCTGCTGCCTAGTTTGCAAAAAAATCCTGCTCCATTTTTTCTCTCACTCCTAAGTCGGTTGACTTTCTTGCTTGTAGCTGCCAGCGCAGGAGGCAGAGCAGCGTCACCCACGGCGGCCAGCACACGAGGTCAGCCTGTGGCGGCCAGTGCGCGAGAGCTAGCAACAGCTCTCATCGGTGGCGGCTTGCCTTGACCCGGGTCTACGGCTGCCACGGAGTTGCAGGTTACTGCACCAACCTCTATGACTGCTCCACTCCACCCGTGACGACCATGAGCGTCTATGCTATAGTGGAACTATGTAGCTCGCACGCAATGAGGACCATGGGGAGGAGAAGGCGTGACCCAAAGGATCGCCAGCATAGCCAACAACACATCGATGCACAGAGAATCGTACTTGGATCTAGAATCGGACTACAGGGGTCAAATACACATAGATGCGTGTTGTGCTAAAATCTCCCATGTATTTCTTGCCGGCGAGAGCTCATGGGCAGATTTGAAGGCAAGTTGGGCTAAAATGTCACTTGTATTTCAGGTCCATGGTACCTTTTGGGCTGATTTGATTGTGAGTTGGGCTGAAATCTCATTTACATTTCTAGTTCCCGCCGGGGGGGGGGCGGGGCAACCAGCCCCCGAATCTGGCAATGATAACATGCTTACTAGGTGCGCCCCAGCAGCCGTGTCCCCACAACCATCCCCGTCCCATAAGCCTCGCTCATTGGTTCCCTAGTTTATGAGTGACTGGGATCTCGAGAGCCTGGCGCATCCCTCGCGCGCGTCCTTGGTTGAGGGGGCAGCGACTCGAAGCTTGTCCCTCGTGCGGGCGAGCCACTCTGCCTCGACTGTTGGCTACCGCGGCCGATATTCATAACTCGGCATCAAACATAGGCCGTTTTGTGTTATGTTATCTTGTAATCCAGTCATTTTTGAAAGGAAACGGCAGGAGCTCTTCCCATTCATTAAGGAGAAAGAAAGTTTATGTACAGAGTGGCACTAAGGCCAAATCAAACCCCCCCCCAGGATGCCTAAGTGTTACAGATGTAGAGTGAGGTGTACCCCTAGTGCCAAACGTGATCTATTAGTGACTACAAAAGCCCTTCTATATTGTTCTATGTCCTTGGTGCGCTTAGCCACATGAATGGCCGTGGAGTACTTGTTTTGGAAGATTCTTCGATTGCGTTCTTTCCACAAATTCCACATGGTATAGATTACCATTCCATTGAAATCACGCCTCTTCTCCTTTGGGATTAGAAGCAAGGTCGACTCCCAGCAGTCGACTAAGAAAATTGAGCGTGCTTGAAGGGCTGGCTGGAGGTTGCTAAAGTTCTCCCAAGAAATCACTTTGGTCCATGTCGCTTGTGCAAAGGGGCAGTAAAGACACAAGTGGTACCCTATTTCTAGTGGGCCATTGCAAAGAACACATGCATCCTGGTGAGGCCATCCCCTCATAGCAAGGTTGTCCACTATGAGGATTTTATTTTGGATAACAATCCATGCAAATAAATTACACTTGTTCTCTACTCGGGCATGCCAAATGATGTCGGTTTTGTACGTGCAGAAGGTGCCAAAGAATTGCGCTCTATAGGCTGATTTAGTGCTATACTTTCCATCATGGGTCCACTTCCATATGATCTGGTCATCTAAATGGCTGCAGGTGGACATCCTGTATGCATAGCATGAGAGAGACAAGCTCTTGCAGTTTTGTGGCCGTGCTGATTTTCCCCCTTAAAGAGTTGATCCATCATTCGGGCTCAATTCTTGTTGCACTGTTTTATTTTTCCTTCTTACCAACTCGAAGAGATGTGGTGCTAGATTTTTAGGTGCCTCGCCGTCCAACCAGCTGTGGTGCCAGAAACTGGTTTAATTTATTGTCGTTTCCAACATGAATGATAGATCCGTTTCATTGCAAGGGACTGCAGTGCCCACCCAAGGTTTGTGGTCTGTTGTCCACTCCTGCCAGAGCTAGCGTAGCCGAAGTGCCCGGTTGAACTTATTGATATCAATCACCTCGAGGCCTCCAGGATCTTTTGGTAGACAGGCCGTCGGCCAGTTAACCAAGCAATGCCTCCATTTTCCGTATTGTGTCTCCCTTCCAGAAGAAGGATCGTCGAATTTTGTCAATTTGTTTTCTTGCCCAAACTGCAAGGGGAAGATGGTCAAATGATAGGTTGGGATGGACGATAGCACTGAGGTGACTAAGGTGAGACGCCCTACACAGTTTAGAAGCCGTCCTTTCTTGGATCCATGTCCTTACAATTTCGCGTCCTTTGATATTTGCCCTTACAATTTCGTGTAATTGGAAACTTGCCCTCCGTATTCTGATCTTGTTGGACATTTACCCTTTTATACGTAAAACTGTCATCTTGGTCCCACTTACAGTAGTATATTTTGGTACGCGGTCTGTATTGCCCTGGGAAGCAAACAGAGGTCTCGTGCGTGCGTGTCTTCCCCGTCCTCCTCTCCTCCCTGGGAAGATAAGCCAATCACGCCTCGCCGCCGCTCCTGTCACGAGTTCGGCCTCCGGCTGCAGCCGCGAGCTCGGCCTCGCGCCATGGCAGCGCGGGTGCTCCGCCCACACCCAGGCCTCTCCCAGCCATAGCTTGTGGCAGCTTGCCAGTCGCCGCCACCGCTCCGTTCGTGCTCGGCCTCCCTGCCTTGGCCTACCGGGAGCTCCGGTCAAGGACGTACGGGAGCTGTACATCCCGTACGGGAGCACGGCGGGGTCTTCGTGCTGGCACGTGCGTACGTTGCCGTCGGTGCTGCAGCCGTTCATGTGGACGCGCAGCTAGGCCAAGGCGCTCAAGGACGCGCGAAGCAGCGCACTTGCTCATGCAAATCCGCCTCCATGCCAGGAGGTCCGCCGGCGGGCGCGCTCCGCAGACGCGAGCGAGCTCGGTCGCTGTGTTTTCGAGCGCGCGCTCCGCCTCCGCGCCGTCGCGCGCGCGAGTTCCGCCACCATGCTATGGAGCGAGCGGGCGCTCTGCTGCCACCCTGCGAGCTCCGCAGCCGTGCATGCTTCGCCTTGGTCGCGCCATCGCGCATGAGCTTCGCCACCGTGCTTACCCGCTCACTCGTGGATCCAGCTGCTTTCAAGACGTGTGGAGCACTAGCTGAAGGTTGAAGTAGAAGCTGACATGTGGGCCCACACGTCGTGAGTTAATAAAGAAAAGAAGCAGGGATATTTTTGGTCTGATACGTAAATACATGACCTGCATATGGGCTCAGGGAGGTATCATACGTAGAAAAGGGCAAATGAGAAGGAGAAGCAAAATAGTAAGGGCAAATCTCCAATAACACAAGTTGTAAGGGCAAGTTTCCAAAGACTAAAAATTGTAAGGGCAGGAATCCAAATAACCCTTCCATCTAGATGGCCGTTGTCCAATTTTCTCAATCAATGGCTGCACATGGATTTTTTGCGGTGCTCGTGTGTGGAGCTGCAGTCCAAGGTAGCGACAGGGGAAACCTTTGCAGGCGCCTGGAAAAGGATCCAAGACACTTTGGAGGTCTAGGTGATCACAACGGATCGAGTGAATTGAGCTCTTATCGAAAATCGTTGCCTACCCAAAGGTTTGTAGTATTTCCTTAACTGCTAGCAAATCTTCCCGTTTTAGGGCGATGAAGATTGTCGCATTTTCCGCATATAGAGATGTCCTTAGTTGCATTGGTGCAAGCAGAAGGGGTGTGAGTATACAATTTTGAGATGCCGAGTCCAGGATCCATTGTAAAGGGTCGATGGCTAAGATGAAGAGCATGGGTGACAAGGGGTCACCTTGCCGTACCCCTCATCTGTGGTTGATGCTATCCCCAAGGTGTCCATTGACTAATGCTCTTGAGGAGGATGTGCCAAAGAGCATCGAGATCCATTCCCTCTCCATCGATGTGCAAATCCCAGTGCACGGAGGACCTCAAGTAGGTAGCTCCAGTTGATCGTATCAAAGGCCTTTTGAATGTCTGTTGGTATTTATTAAGTGCTATAAGAATATGAAGGATTCTGCAAGCGCACAGAACACCTACCATTGTAGCTTTTCCCTAGGATGAGTATTCTAGAGTATCGTATCCACAGGGAAGCGTTGGCTAAAGAATCTAATAAGTCACAATCATGAATCTACTAACTTAGCAAACCACCAAACTAAAGTGAGGGGGTAAATGGTAAATGATAGGAGTTATGAACAATATAGATCACACCAGAGAATTCCTAATGATAAATGTGTAGTAGCACGTTGAGAGGACAGCGGGAGAGATCTAGGTTCCTATGTACTTCTCTATTACTTAGGTTCTATGATAGCAATCATACCAAAACACTTTGGGACACCAAAGCACTAGCCACGAGAAAGGGATGAGAAGGGGGGGCTAGGAAGGTTTGGACAAGGTCCTACAATCACCAACCCGAACGTGGTGGAATACATCGGCCATCGTGGCTGTCACCACCACCTGGGCTACCACAAACAATCCATGGGGTTGGGTGCAATCTCGTGTAATCTCTAGTTTAGACACCATGTCTACACTATTAATTACTACTCTAGTCACATACGATTAACTAAAGCACTCGATGCGGCGGAGATCCCATGCAAAGGCATAACAACTATGCTAACCAATTATATGAAAGATAAAAGCAAATAGAGAAGATAAATATATAAATCATAATGTCTTACAAAGAAAGGATACAAGACATACCAAACTCTAGAGATTCCTCCCGTAACCGGAGCATACCTCCGCTCTCCCTAACTCTCTAGTTGCTAATCTACTACATTGGAGAGTCTAGCCCTAATTCTCTAGTGGAGAGGTTGTCCTCACATTGGGATACCTCCAAGACCAACAGGTCAAGAGATAATGAATGGAATTAATTAGAATGAATTAGGGTTTGTTATAACCACGGGGCCTCCCTCCTAGTTCCATAGGGGTGGTCTCCTTATATAGCCACATAGGCTTAGATGGGCACGTGTCCGGGCCTTCTAGAGTCCCATTGGATCAAAACCGACCTTGAGCAACGATGTAGATCTCTTCTTAATGGCGGTTGTGAACCGACCTAACAAGATGGTCTATGACAGGTGGGACCAGGGGGCGGCCGCCCTAGAAGGTGGCCGCGGCCGCCCTGGCTCTATGCCAGGTGGGTCCCACCTTCCGCACCCGATCTTCGGTGCCTTCTATTGTCTTCTTGCTTGGGTTTCAAGTTGGGTTACTTCACGAATAAGTCTTTATGGTGTAGGGCTTGCAAACTCTTGGGTTTTTACTGCTTTTATCCATTTAGTCCCTGAAAATATATAAATCACCAAAACTCATGGAATTACGTCAGTAAAGCCCCTATACTATGTTGATATTTATTTTAAGCCCTTATTTCAGTTTTAAAAGCCTATATATGTGATGCTAAAACAGGTGTCAACAAGCTCCCCCAAGCTTACCCTTTGCTAGTCCCTAGCAAAGCCAAACTTAGTTACGGATTAGGAGTAGCTACAACGCTTTTACGCCTCAAAAGTACACATGGTTTCAAACAAAATTTCTCCTCCGGAATAAACCTTTTCAACTTTCAACTCACCCATATTACCTTTAACCGTGGAGCTTATAGCCTTTTCTTGGATCTTAGGCAATTGAAAGATAGAACAATCAAGTCAAGCACCATGTCTCAAACTCTTCGTTCAACTATCATTCTGGAGTTTTTGTAGGTTTTCAAAATAAAACCTTAGTATGACCCTTTCAAGTCTCTCATTTGTGGTATTTGTGGATCCTCACTAAGGCAATAATGTTGTTTTGCCTTTCTCTCAAAATATGTGGTATTTTTGGACTAAGGCAGTAGGACACTATGCCTTCTTCTCTCTCACCCTATATCTAAGGCTTATATGTGGAGTTCATAGGTGGGAGAAAACTAAATCTACTTACTAAGCATATATTGTAAAGTCAAGCAATGGATCCAAAGTCACGAGTCGTACTGCATGTGCATGTGTATGGTGTAGTGGAATGAATATGATGGTAGGCGTATGAGGAGAATAAAGTGAAAACCTAATTCTACTTTGCTCCTGTAGGGAACATATCTCTCTCTTTGGGACTTTGAAAGTATTTGGAAGAACCTGGGCTATATACTCTTTCTTCTTCTTTTCTTCTTTTTTTTTCTTTTTTCATGGAGAGGCAGGCATCTAAGTACCCATTGTTTTATTGCGGACACTTGTCCATTTTTTTAACTCTCCTTTATTCTTTTTTTTTTTTTTTAGGAGGTAGGCTCTACTTGCCCGTAGGGACACTTGTCCATTTTTCATCTCCCCTTTTTTTTTTTTTTTTTTTTTTGACTATACAACCCAAGCCTCCTTTTTGCAATAAACTTATAAAGAGATAGAAATAGGGATAAAGGAGCTTTATAAAGATGTTGGCTAAGTGGATATGTGTGGGGACTATTTTTGGTTTGCTCTCTCCTAGGGTAGGAGTAGAACATTTTTGGTGGATCTATGGTGAATATTTGGTGGATGCGTACTTCCAGGGTAGAAGTAGCATAAGTGCAAGGGGAATATATTGGAGTGGAGTAGAGTGGAGTGGAGTGGAGTGTGTGCATGAGTAGCAGTATGACAAGTTTCTAAGGGTCAACAAAGATTGACCAAACTCAATGCAAAGTAATCAGCCTATATATATATCAAAAAGGATTTTCCTATCTAAAGAACATGTATATATGGCTATGGTAGGAATCAACACTCTATCATACAGGAACTCATCATGTGCACTTTTAATTTTTTTCAAAATAAATCTCCGTAAATCTAGTATCACTAGGAGTAAGATAAATAGCAGCTCAGGACTTTCATATATCATATCCGTCAATCACCTAGACTTTAGAGCAAGCATTTGCTACCCACAGGTTTTAGGTTCAGAGCAAATCTCAAGTCAAAGCAGTTGCATTAAAAGCTCGAGAGAAATTAAGCTTGAAAGGTAGGTACTTGAAAAGGAATTACGATGGAGCAACTATTCATCATCTCCATGACTAGAGATTATCTTCGAGTTTATTTTATTCTTACACAATAAAGACTCTTTAATAAAGACTAGATAGACTCTTTTATTTGATTTCCTTAGTTTTGCATCTTTTTATATCTTTCTAATTAAACAAACAAATCTAGCTAATATTAAATAAGATAGGAGAATACTTATCTGGATACATGGGGGTTGCACTCCCCCAAGCTAGATGTTGACATAATCTTCAATGTACTTGATGGTTGGAAGTAAAGGTAGATAGTGATGGTGGGCTTATCGATCTTCTTTAACATGGACACCATGTGTGTCATTCCTCTCTTCCTTGAAATCCTATTGAACTCAAATAAACAACAAAGCTAGTGGAACTTGATTAAGCGTTAGGGGTTTTAGCCTCGTTGCTTTTGTTGCCAAGGGGAATCATTCCTTTAAGATAGTAGTTATATATATATATTTTTAATTTTCTATGCAAATAAGAATGATGATGCATGCATATTTATTTTATTTTTATGCCACCATGGTAAATATCCTTGTGGGTTGTTACACACCACAAAATTACTCACATGGGGCTTAGAGTTTTTTTTTTTTTGTATGCAACAAACAAATATTTTTATTTTCTTTTCTAATGCAAAGGATAGTGTTGTAATGTAAATATGCTAAAGGAAAATGATTATGCAATGCAAGAAAGTAAATATGCTATGCACTAAATATGGATAACTACCGATCTTACCTTTCGGCGAGGGTTCGGTGTTTTAAAGTCCTCCGAACGAGACTTCTTACCTCGTTATTTCCTTGAGTTTATTATTTGATCTTGATAGCCGTACTGGATAGGATGGTGTCACCCATGTTCTTTTGCTGGTCTCGCAAGTTGGAGATGAGTATGGACGTAGGCAGCATCTTGTTTAGTGTGCATGCTCGTAAGACATTCACTTGTTGAATTTTGGAGAGACTGATAGACTTCTCCACCTTTTTTGCTCAAAGTGTGTCCTAGCTACTTGCAAAGTGAAGGTAGAGATCAAGTGCATGGGCTCTATTGGTGGGAAAACACCAACAAAACCAAAAATCATAGGCACATTAAACAAGATAGAGTTGATTTCTTATGTGCTTTGGTTAGTCCTAACTTGGGTGACAAGATCATAAGATTGAGCATGAATGTTGCAGTCAAAACTTTCGACGGATAGAAACAAACTCCTTGACTCTTGGAAAGGTTTTCTTATCTATACATGATGTATCAAAGGCATGATTATCTTCTTCCAAAGCAAGGTGTGCAACATTCTATCTTACATGATTAGGACTATGAGATCAAGAGAGTGGTGATAGGAACAAATAAAGAAACAAAACAAGTTGAGCTAATAAAGCTAATCAAGGATGTTTACTCTAACATGTTTGATTCTTTATTTATGAACAAGCCATAATTAAGGTAAAGCTTAATTAATGACAACTTACCTCAAGATGTTACCTTATTATTGGAGTGTGATGGCATCATAACACCTTGTGGTGGTCCTTTTCTTCTGCTCAAAGCTTTTCTTCTTTGGCCTCTTGTGTATTTTGTTCCTCACATGTCTTCTTTATTGCATCGTCCTTTCTTTTCTTACTCTTTACATTGTGCTCGAACCTTTTTGCTCCTCTCATGATTTTATTCCTGTAGTATTAGTTGACAACACATATACCCGAAGGAATGTACAAGTAATTTTATACATGGGTAGAATTGCCATGGAGCTAAAGGTATCTTCTAAGCTACAAAGAGTTTTTGGGTGGATATTTTAATTATCATGGGTTCACCATTACTTTTTCTCTAATGGTTTAATTTTATTTTATATCCTAAGTTTGATTTTGATGTATGTCATTTATTAACCATTCAAACTTAGAGAGACAAAGTAATAGTGAGAAGAGGGATTGCAAACGGTGTGTCGAGTGGAGGGAGCTTGAGAAGAGGGAGAGATTTGTCGGATCATCTTGTAGAGGAATTGGCCTTCCTCCCCCAAGGTCGAGCCTTCCTGTCACTCGACACTTTAAGTGTGAATGTTGAAACATCCCTCCTCATGTGTTGCAATCACCATGTCCTTAGATGTTGGTCATCCTTCGTTCCTGCAAGGTTAGTTACCAAGAATACCCGAAGGGAACTTGTCCTAGGAACATGTTGTTGTTTTTTCTTTAGCATGAGCCTTCATGTGCTTCAATTTTTTTTAATAGAACATAAGACAAAAGTTGTATACAAATATGAGATTTATATTCACTTACCTGTCTTTGATGTTCTTGTGGCCCATTGCTTTGTCCATCCACTTCTATTGAGTGATTATTTTTGTGATCGTGTTGTATGGCACTCTTCTTCATCGAATAGGCATAGACTCTTTTTTCTCAAAAAATATTAGTGGACACATACCCGAAGGAATACAACAAGATTGAAGTAGGGGTTGTGTCCAAAGTTTATATGATTTCATCTATGCTAATAAAAAGATGGTTCTTTGTTTTCCTTTTAGCACAGATTTTATTCATCATGTCTTATACCAAATTTTTGTTTTATGGCTGCACTCTAGTATATGGATCATGGCAAAGGTAACTTGTATTAAAAGACAACGTGAATGATATTTGATACTTACAATTCTTCCATCAATGATGAATGAGCCGTGTCTTTTGCACAAGGTTGGAGTTCATCATATGCCTTGCTTCATCTCTAATCTAAGTTCACCTCTTGACTTTCCCGAATTGGATTTGAGAGTTTTTCTGCAAGGGTTAGTCTTACAAAATATCCAATGTCTACGCTAAGCAATTCTTAGTTCAATAACCAAACTAGACACCATGTCTAATTTGATTAAGGAAGACTATTTAACCTAAGCACCATGCTTAATTTAAAAGCATATGGAAATACCCTATTTGGCCTAAATAGTAGAATTTCCAAACTATATCATACTATAGTAGATAAAGGTAGCATCAAAGCACTATAGAGATTTATCCAAAAGAGATGAAGGAGCATGATCATGGTGAGATTTTTTTTATTATATTTTTATTTTTTTATTTTTTTCTTCTTCTTTATGCAAACGACATGAATGGATGCAAAGGAACTAAACATGAATGGATCTACTATGAGAAAACATAAACTAAATGGAGTGAATGCATGAATTATTCAAACTAAACATGCAATGGTGAATGCAAGAAATTGAAAAATGATAACTACTCAATCAATTTATAGTCCATGAGCAAGACTTTCTCACCTTTTTTAATCATACTTACCATGATGTGCGGCTTCTATGTACGTCACTTGAGATGTGTGAATTGAATTCTTGTGACGGTGACTTCTTTTCCAATCTATACATGGTTAGAATAATATATATTTAAATACATACCTTTGAGATGGCGGGGGTTCCAATGTTGATGAATCTTGAATGATCGGGGCACCCTGGTTTCCTCAATCTTTTTTTTTTTTTTTTTTTCTTGTGGAATCTTGTCGGAAGGTCACAACGACATCTTTTGTCCCTGTCTATTCCACAACTCAACAGAACAAGGGTAATCCTACTAAAGCTAGTGATACACTAAATTAGCAGACATCATGATCATTATTAAAATCTTATCGCCATATGCTTCCCCGACAACGGCGCCAAAAAGCTTGTTGGTATTTATTAAGTGCAATTAGAATATGAAGGATTCTGCAAGCGCACAGAACACCTACCATTGTAGCTTTTCCCTAGGATGAGTATTTTAGAGTATCGTATCCACAGGGAAGCGTTGGCTAAAGAATCTAATAAGTCACAATCATGTATCTACTAACTTAGCAAACCACTAAACTAAAGTGAGGGGGTAAATGGTAAATGATAGGAGTTATGAACAATATAAATCACACCAGAGAATTCCTAATGATAAATGTGTAGTATCACGTTGAGAGGACAGCGGGAGAGATCTAGGTTCCTATATACTTCTCTATTACTTAGGTTCTATGATAGCAATCATACCAAAACACTTTGGGACACCAAAGAACTAGCCACAGAAAGGGATGAGAAGGGGGCTAGCAAGGTTTGGCAAGGTCCTACAATCACCAACCCGAACGTGGTGGAATACATCGGCCATCAAGGTTGTCACCACCTGGAGCTACCACAAACAATCCATGGGGTTGGGTGCAATCTCAGGTAATCTCTAGTTTAGACACCATGTCTACACTATTAATTACTACTCTAGTCACATACGATTAACTAAAGCACTCGATGCGAGCGGAGATCCCATGCAAAGGCATAACAACTATGCTAACCAATTATATGAAAGATAAAAAGAAATAGAGAAAAATTATATAAATCATAATGTCTTACAAAGAAAGGATACAAGACATACCAAACTCAGATTCCTCTAGAACCGGAGCATAGCTCCGCTCTCCCTAACTCTCTAGTTGCTAATCTACTACATTGGAGGTCTAGCCCTAATTCTCTAGTGGAGAGGTTGTCCTCACATTGGGACACCTCCAAGACCAACAGGTCAAGAGATAATAATGAATGAATTAGGTTTCAGAATGAATTAGGGTTTCACCCGTGAGGCAATGGGGATCTTCCACCATTATATAGCACATAGGCTTAGATGGGCCGGCGTGCCGGGCCTTCTAGAGTCTTCCATTGGATGCCCATGCCCTTGGATCAAACCGACCTTGAGCAATGGTGTAGATCTCTTCTTAATGGCGGTTGTGAACCGACCTAACAAGATGGTCTATGACCAGGTGGGACCGGGGGGCCCCCTAGATGGTGGCCGCGGCCGCCACGGCTCTATGCCGGTGGGTCCCACCTTCCGGGCTGATCTTCTAGTGCCTTCTAGAGTCTTCTTACTTGGGTTTCAAGTTGGGTTTACTTCACGGATAAGTCTTTATGGCGTAGGGCTTGCAAACTCTTGGGCTTTTTAATGCTTTTATCCATTTAGTCCCCGAAAATATATAAATCACCAAAACTCATGGAATTATGTCGGTAAAGCCCCTATACTATGTTGATATTCATTTTAAGCCCTTATTTCAGTCTTAAAAGCCTATATATTTATCCCAAGGAGGATCGGTTGAAGGTGGACTATCTATCAACACTTTCGATCCCAGTCTTGCTTGAAATGGTTGGTCACCTCCTCCTTATCTTGTTGGGTAAAAGAGTAGGTCATTGCCTCGTTGCAAGCACTTAATATAGTTTTTCCTTGATCTTGCATTCACTCTAAGTTGGAAGAATTTTGTATTTGCATCCCCTAAACGGATATAGGTGAACCCCGAGCACTGTCGAATTCTGGATTTTCAATGCGGCGCCAACCCAACCGACCGTGCTTTAAGGCGCCTGAGGAGGTCTAGTTCCTGTGGACTAAGGGCTCTATCTTCCTGACCTATTTCGAGTCATTAAATCGTTGACAATGGCGAGTTGTAAGGTTGTGTCCTCAATCTTTGTTTCTTTCCACTATTTAATGGCTTTGGCAGTACAGGCCAACTTAATATGCAACCACTTGAGGGGCTGGGTCATACAGACTCGCGTATCCCAGGCTGTTTGGACTATTTGGTAGAAGCCCTCCATTTTTATCTAGAAATTTTTGAAGTGGAAAAATTTGGACGGGTCCTGTTGAGTTCTCCATGGAGAAGAAGCGGAGTGTGGTCTGACATAGAAGATGGCAGGGAGTGTAGGTAACAGGATGGCAACAGCAGCTCCCACTCTGGCGTGCAAAAAGAATCTGTCAATTCTTGTTAAGGTTGGGTTGTCCTGACCATTACTCCAAGTGAAGCGCCTTCCATTCAACTGTATTTCTTTCAGGTGCAGGGCGTCAATTGTTGCTTTAAAGGAACCCATGAGCCTACGGTTTAGGTTGGAGTTATTTTTGTCCGCTGCCTGATAAATGAGGTTGAAATCGCCTACCACCAGCCATTGCTCGCGACCAGGAGTTGTAAGGCTTCTGAGTTCTTGCAAGAAAAGGAGTTTGTCTACATCAGACTGTGGTCCATAAACAACCTATTCCACCAGTTTGTAGCATCAGCTCTGATGGTTATTTTTTCTGTGATTGAGTGCGTGGAAATCAGAGCATCTGAGATCAGGACGTGGTCCTCCGAGGCTGCCAAGAGGAGCCCTCCTCTAGTTTGCAAGGCTGGCAGGAAGACGAAGTTATTGAGGAACTTTGGTCTGGGGGTGCGGGCTATCACAACATGATCTATGTTCTCAAGTTTGGTTTCTTGTAGTAGAAATGGTTCTGTTTGTTTTGCGTACAGCTACGCTTACCATGTCACATCTAGCTCCGTCATTCAGTTTGCATACATTCCAGTTCAGAATTTGGCAGTTTTGTTGTGTCATTGAAGTCTTGGTTTACCCGTGACAGATGCTGTTATCATCTTAGGTTGATGCATGGCGTATGGGGGAGTGTCGTCAGTCAGGCCGCAGAGGTCGAGGTAACGCTGCAAGTTCTCTTCTAGAGTCGTGCTTGCTTCTTGGGGAGACTAAGCTTCTTCATCAGCACCTGTCATGCCCGACATTGGCGCTGCGTCGTGCCGGTTTTCTAGCCTCCCTTCGTTGTTTCCGGTCATCTCCGGCTACACTATGGTAAGGCTACCGTCGCACCGATCATCACTTCGGCCTACGCATCAACTTGGGCCGTATGTCAACGCGAGGACATGTTGCCTTCAGAAATAGTGGGGAGGTGTCATAGTACAAGGAGGCGACAGTTGTCAGCGCCGCCGTCATCGTCGTCAACCGCGAAATTAGGAAATAAAATAAATAAGAGTTTGTGATAAAATTAGATTTTTTTGCTTTTAAAGGAGATATTTCAATCTATAAGGAAATCTCGTATTAGGAAATAAATAGGATATGCTAGTAAAAGATACTCCAATCTATAAGAAAACCTTTAGAGATTAGTTGGATTACAAGTCCCCCTATGTGGGCTACAAATACTACGACAATGTAACCTCATTACCAAGCAATAAAAAAAGATATTCTCTAGCTCCTGTCTCTCCGCCGCTGCCCTTGCCTCCCCACGCACACGCCGCCCCTCCACCCTCGCCACGCAGCGCTGCCCTAGCGTTTGCTGCTCGCCGTCCTTTGCCGCTCCCGGATCGCGGCGTGACACTGGTCAAATAACACCCGGAGGGTTTTGGGCAGTGCCTTTGCTACCGTGATGGTGGTTTGGTCTTCTTAATTATTTTTCCTGAATTTTAAAAAATCTAGTAAATAATAGAAAAATTATAAAATAGAAAATCAATTTTTTTGGACTCCACGAATAGATCTACACAGTGATCATATAATATAGTATGCTTTTCGTATATTTTTTTTTTTAGTTCTATGGTTTATGTATTTAATTGGAATAAACTTTGTACTAAAGCATATCATATTATATGTTCACTTTGTAGATCTACTCATGTGGAATCAACAAAATTGGATTTTCCATTTATGACTTTTCTATGATTTGCTATGATTCTTTAATAATTTAATAAAAAAAAACAAAAGCACCCGCCATGGTAGCAAAACCACCATCAAAACCGCCTAAGGGTTATTTGGACCAGTTTTGAATAGTTTAGGGGTACAAAATCAGGTTTCATAGTTTGGAGGGTGAAGTAGTCCACCCTCAATAGTTGAGGGGATTATGTATACTTTTTTCCTTATTTATATACCCTAATTATTAGCTAATAATTTGCCCAAATGTTTAGCATGAATCAAAGTATGACTTGATTGAATTTTGGATTGATTGGTGTCCATGAAACACATTCACCGTTGTTTCATTGCAAGTTTATTACCTTCATGTGAATATTGCAAGTGTTGAAAGAGTATTTTTTTGCATTGGTAATACTATAAGTCTTTTCTATAAGCTAATTATCGCTAATTTTGAAGTGTTTGTGTTTCATTTGAACTTTATATTAAGAATGGAAATTTGTCGATCGTTCCATGATTAATCTTTGAATTTAAAGCTTATCATGTTATTTAATGTAATTGGTTTTACCAAATTATAATATGTTTTTTTAATTTGTAAATGGTCTACTGAATTGCATAAGATTTTTTTTTTTTACCCTGTGGTAAAATCCTAAGTCTGCCACTGGAAACCGATATATTCGTTCTGCATTCGTATTCACAAATATCTGCATCTGTATTTGGATTCGATTTAAAATATGATAAAATATGATTTCCAAATTTGTTTCTATAAGAATTGGATACAAATTGCCATTTATGATCCATAGTTGCTCGTTTAAGGCCTGCCTATATATATAGTATTTCTAGAGGTAGTTGTTTAAAAGGAATATTAAAAAGTGACGCCAGGAAAACCGTTTTAACAGTAATATACGTACGTCTTGGTACTGTACAGTCTATGAGCAAAGTGTGATGGTGTGCTGCTATGCATACATGCGAGGCACGGTCCTCGACTTTGCCTCCTCGATCGAGCGAGTGTGCCAGCGAGCGCTTTCTCCATCTTCTCTTCTGGTCTTGAATAGCAAAAGGCTAGCACGACAGACGGATACCCAACAAGCTAGCATAAAGCAACCGTGTGACAGGAATATTGATCGACACGCACGCACTGGCTCGATCGTGTGTGTACAAATAACCCAACCAGGATTAAGGAACGTGCATCCCAACTGAAATGGAGGGCAACAAATTGCAGGTCATCGTTGCTGTTGCGGCAACACGGCAGAAGAACGCGTACGATCAATGAGCACCATATCGCGCGAAAGAGACATATGCCGACTATGTATGTATATATCATATGGGATATCCGGATATATATATCCCACAAACACTGCTAATCAGGCTCAAGTTTAGTGCTTGGCTTCCCACTCTCGCGCTCAAATGCATCATCTATCTATCCCCGGCCGGGCCCTGAGTGTCTGCCATGAAAGCAAAATGCACCGCGTGGACGTACGCATCGGATCGACCAAGGACCACCTTTGACCTCTTCCACTTGCATATATAGTTGTATTCATCATGCATCATGCGCGTGCCTCCAAATAAGTACTGTTATTATTATTCAAGTAGCCCATGTAAATTAAAGCAGTTGATATTTACAACAACCAAAAAAAACTTCTTTGTTTACATGTATATATGCTAGGATGCACCCATGTGGGAATGCGTGTTGAAGGTACCGTGAGGCAATTCCACTAAACCAGTCGGAACTAGATCTAAAACATGTGTTAAGTGAATGGTTAGCCGAGCTATTAAGGGAGGAAGAAATTAAGTGGTACCAAAAGATCAAAAGCAAAACATTTATTAGAAGGGGATGCAAATCTGAAGTATTATCACTTGCTTGCTAACGGTAGACATCGCAAAACTTCGTATTTTCCAGCTTGAGGGACGGGAATAATATAATAAATGGTGATGCTCAATTAAAAGAGCATATTACCAAATATATAAGGACCTCTTTGGTCCCCCGGAAGCCTCGCATTTTATGTTGGAGGAGGCAAATGTTGCCGATATTCCACAGGTCTCTCAGCTGGAGAATGACCTCCTAACAGAACCCTTCTCTGTTGATGAGGTTAGAGCTGCACTTTTTCAGATGGAACATAATAAGGCTCCAGGCCCAGATGGGTTTCCGGCAGAATTTTATCAGGTCTTTTGGAATGTTATAAAGAATGATCTGATGGCTCTGTTTCACGGACTTCCATCAAGGAGATCTGCATTTAAATCGCCTTAATTTTGGAACCATTATACTTTTACCTAAGAAGAATGATGCGAAAGTAATTCAGCAATCTGAGACCCATCTGTTTCTTGAATGTGTCTTTTCAATTATTCACTAAGGTGGCAACAAATAGATTAACTACCGTAGCCGAGAGGATAATTAAGCCCACACAAACAGCTTTTTTTTGCCAAGTAGGAATATTATGGAAGGAGCAGTGATACTTCATGAGACAATACATGAACTTCATACCAAAAAGAAAGATGGGGTAATTTTTTAGATAGACTTTGAAAAATCCTATGATAAGGTGAAATGGAACTTTTTACAACAAACTTTAAGGATGAAAAGGGTTCTCACAAAAATGATGTAAATGGATACAAAGTTTCACCAAAGGAGGAAACGTTAATATTAAAGTAAATGACTCACTAGGTAATTATTTCCAAACCAAAAAGGCTTGAGGCAAGGAGATCCCATGTAAGCCCATACTATTTAATATAGTGGTTCGATATGTTGGCTCTCTTGATAGCAAAAGAGCAAAGGATGAAGAAGGCGAGGTTGAGGGAATTATCCCAAACTTAATTCAGGATGGCTTGTCCATATTACAATATCGCGGATGATCTGATTATCTTTATGAGCCATGATGTTCAAAAAGGCTGTAAATATGAAACTTTTACTATGCACTTTCGAACAATTATCGGGCTTAAAGATAAACTTTCATAAAAAGTGAGATATTTTGCTTTGGTAAAGCAAAAGAAACGAGGGAAAGAGTTTTATTCGCGATTGTTTGGTTGTGTTGTTGGGAAATTTCCTTTTTCGTTACCTAGGCATACCTATGCACTTCAGGGAAGCTAAATAATAAAGGCGGAAAATTATTGAAGGCGAGGATTGAAAAAGAAACTAAGTGGATGGAAAGGAAAATTGTTGTCGATGGGAGGCGATTGGTGCTTATAAATTCGGTATTGTCCGGCTTACCGATGTTTATGATGTCTTTTTGAACTACCGAATGGTGTTCTTGAAAAAATTGATTGCTTTAGATAAACGCTTTTACTAGCAAAATGATGAGCATAAAAAAGAAATATAGACTAGCAAAATGGAAAATTTTTATGTCAACCCAAAGATCAAGAAGGTTTAGGCATTCAAAATCTCTGTATACAAAATAAATGCTTATTAAGTAAGTGACTTTACAAATTACTAAATGAGGATGGTGCTGTGGCAAGAATTAATCGAAAATAAGTATATAAAAAAGACAAGACTTTGGGGAGTTGTTACAAAAAAAAGCCAACAGATTAGCATTTTGGAAAAAGCTTGATGAACATCAAGTATTGATTTTTTAGATCTTGGCTCTTTTAAGGTAAAAGATGGGACTCAAACCAGGTTTTGGTATGATACTTGGTTGGGTAATAAGCCTTTAAAAGATAAATTCCCTTCGCTTTTTAACATTGTTAGGAGGAAAAATGATTACATTTGCACAAGTACTTAGTTCAGTCCAGCTAAATATTTCTTTTTAGGCGGAATTTAGTGGGAGCAAACCTCAATGCTTGAGTACGAATTGTTGCATCCTTGTAAGATTTAAATTTAAGTGAGCAGAGGGATATTTTTTTCTTGGGGTCTAAATGCATCGGAATCTTTACGGTCAAGTCTATGTATCTTTGTGTTAATTAACAATGGTGTCGAGTGTCAAAAAGATATTTGGCAAATTAAGGTTCCTATAAAAATTAAAATTTTCCTATGGTACCTAAAAAAAAAGGTGTGATTCTAACTAAAAGATAATTTAGGGAGGCGTAATCTGGAATGGTGACAAAAATTATTCGGTTTGCCACTTTCCGAAACAATTCAACATCTTTTTTTTTGAGTGTTATTATGCCAAATTCTTATGGCGCGCTATACATATACTTTTGGTTTAGCTCCTCCCACAAGTATGCATGATTTATTCATAAGGTGGTCAAAAATTGCAAATAAAAAGTATAATTCATTGTTATTAACTGCATTTGCCGCATTTTTGGGCAATTTGGTTGACAAGAAATGAAGTGGTTTTTGATAAATGCGGACCGAAATCTTTCTTGCAAGTACTGTTCGAGGGGGACGCATTGGTTACGCCGGTGGGCAAGTCTACAGCGGCATGACGATCAATGGGAAAAACTGATACATGCGGCACGCGACATCTTGAGACATCGGCGTTACAATTTTTTTTGTTCTAGTGGTTGGTCATCTGCAAGACATATCGGTCATGTTTAGGATAATCGTTATTTCATTCTTGTGCGCAAAATTGATTACAACCGACAATTTTTGTTTTTGAGACGGTATGTAATAATTGGCCTGATTCTATCTTTTGATAGATGAAGCCGGATTTTAAATCCATTGTCTAAAAAAAAAAAGGTACCGTGAGGCCTAAGAGGGTAGGAATGATTAGACAATTTAAAATCTGTTGGGACTCGGTCCCTGCCCCGCAAAGACTATAAAACTTATCCGGTACGAAGGTACTATTGCAGGTCACGGCGGAGGTTGGAACTGTTGGGACAAGGTCTCGGCAGATGGCGGTAGCGGAGGTCCTCACAACGCAAGCGGAGGTCTTGGCCTCCACTGTTCAGGCGCTGCAGTTTCCATTCAGCATATGTCTTAGGCAAAGGTTATCCAAGTGGGTGCCCCAGTTGGCGGAGATCGGAAGGGTTCCATGGTCGGGCGGCGGAGCTCACTCCCAGCAGCGCGGGCGGAGGTCTCCGCTAGGAGGCGAAAAACATAGCACAACTTCTCTTATCTGGGCCAAACCGCAAATGGATCGCACTCCGAGCCCAGCGGAGAAGGCGGTTTCCATGAGAGAAAGACGATTGAGTCCTTGGTGGCATAGGAGTTCAATCTAGGGCATCTTTGGAATATTCCGAGAATAAATATGTAAAGTAGGATTCTCTGTATTCAGGGGCTATAAATAGGAAGCATTGACTCCCATGAAGGTTGGTTGGTGAAGTTCATTAATGCAAGTCAGTTTTTACACTTTGAGCGTCCAACACTTGGCCATTTTCCACTCCTTCACTCCCCGGAGCACCGCCCGAGCGGAGGCTTCTCATCCTGCTGGACCAAGTGTCCAACAAAATCTATTTCTAAAACTATAATATCTAATTTTCACATAGTCAAAACCTATGTACTCCCGCTATTTCAAATTCTAAGTCACTCTAACTTTGTTGAGAATTAAAGTATCTCAAATTTTGATAAAATTTATTATATAATAAAATAATAGCACTTATATATGATACCAAATTATTCTTCGTTACTTATATTTCCATAATATACCTATTCGATGTTATAAATATTTATAATTGACTCTATAATTCAAACTTAAGATGCTTTATTATGTTACCTAGCCTAAGTCACTCCAAGAAACTTGGAATGATTTATAATTTGATATATAGAGAGTTATAAATTATCAATTTAGATATGCAACCAAGTTTTGGCTAAATGTGTGTTCCTATCTTTACCAAAGATGAGTTATGCAATTTAGCTTCAATTATGTTACCTAGCCTTACAATCAAGCTATGTTATCTAGCCTTACAATCTAAGCTAGGAAGTTAATTTACACACAAAGTACATAAAGTAAATGCATAAGCTTTTAAGGGTACGTAGAGAATGCAAACTCCCATCGATAATTCTGATTTTTTTACCGAGGTATCAAGAAGCTCGTCGGTTCCCCCTAGTCCTTGTTGTAACCCTTCGCATGGACTCACTGGGCCCAGTAATCCATGGTGTAGCTCCATCTTGTTCCTCCATCTGAACTGGCATTGATCGACAGTGAAAGATTGATTCTTAGAGGCGGTGGAGCACCAACGTCGAAGTGGAGACTGGGTGGTGGGGCCGGCCTACTTGTGGGGCCGGTTGGCCTGTCACAAATGTAGGTGAGCCCTGCCCTCTGGTAGAAAGCTTCTAGACTCTGTCTTGATCGATTTGGTTTCTACAGGTTTCACGAGTCGAATCTATTTCTAATGTTGGTTTGTTTGTTTGCAGTGTGTGACAGTAGTCCTAGGGGCTATTTTTCTGGATAAATTTCCCCGTGTACAAATATTTACCGAAGATCGTGAATTCATTAGTTTAAACACCTATACCTATGTTTGGTGAGGGAATTAAGTGTTTAGGTATGTTATGTTGACGGTTTGTGATTGACATTAACAACCATTAAAGGCGGTCTTTCCATGTTGATTGCTGGTCCAAACATAAGAGCCCCTAATGGCTACTCCTGCATGCCGCCAACAATCACTTGCACATATCCATGGACTATTATTTCCTCAACTTTTCCCGGTGGTTAAAATGTTGGAGCTCATAATCGAATCGAGAGGCTCAGTTCAGCCCTATTGAACACATCCTCAATTGTTTTGTTGTGTCCTATTGAACTATATCATATATCCTAGCAAGCAATATTAGTACAAATGGTCATATTGATCAACAAAACAACACAATCAAACTTAATGGCGCATAAAGTCCATTTTCCTCACATGTGTCATCATGCCAAATCTGCACAAAGAACACACCTTCATCATAGACGTTAGTGTTATATATCTGATTCTGGTATTGTGATGTTGCATGTCCTATTGGCAACATTTGAGACTTAGTTAAGCAAATATATTATGTAAAATATTAGTTATATTTTCTATATTAGGTGTCTACAACCATTTTTTTGTATCATCTGCAACTTTTGGAGGGCAAACTACAATTTTTTTTTTTTTTTGCGACAACTACAAATTAAAGGTGTGGTTGAGCCTTTCTAAAATGTATTATCTAAATCATCATTTAGAGAGCAATTTGAGTAAAAATTACTTCTTGTATAAAGGATGTATATATTTAGTTATCCAAATGAAATGGCTGTTGGAAGGTATTTTTACTAAAATCTCTATCCTTGTAAATTAGACAATTATATATGAATTTTTACAATAATTGGGGAAAAATTTGATGGCTCACATCGACCGAGAGCGATCGATCCGGCGACAACGAAGGCATGAGGAAGCGGGAGGAAATGGGTTGGAGGAAGCGGGAGGAAAATGATGTGTCTATGGTCGGTTGGCCATATGCGCAAAATTTCCTCCGTTTTCTCCGCAAATGTGGGGATTAAGATCACGCGGTAATTGCATTCTCGTAGTTCTTTATTTTGATTAAGGGTAAAATGGTAACTTCATAATTATGTTTTGAGTAGTATAGTTTTGAGATGATGATTCGTTTACTATAGTTCTTGTTAACTTTTTTAAAAAAAATCCTTCCACCGCCGCCACCGACCATGCTCATCCTCGGTCGCCCTTGTTCTGCGGCGGCGGCCGCGCCACCGCCGATGGAAGGCCTCTTGTTCGACCAATCGCCTTCGCTCCTCCGGCGGCGGCGAGGTCGTGTCTGCGGGCGGCCTCGGCGGCCACCCCCGCCGGTGCGGCACTTGGTCCTCCCGAGAGCTGCGGCGAGGCGCGGCGCCCTCCCCTGCCGGCGGATCGGCGGCATCCCCGGAGAGATGCCCTGGCGTCGCTGCCTCCCGATGCGGCTCTGCGCCCTCCCCGACCGCCGGTCACGAGCACGGTGGCCATGGGGCGCCCCTCCCTCATCGGCGGCGGATCCAAAGGCACCCTCGCCTCTTGCGGCGATATCGGCTGAGGCGGCAGGTGTCTGCAGCGGCGAGGGCGGCGTGGTGGCGGGGCACATCGACGGGGAGGGGCGGGCCTGCGCCCGGCGCAAGGCGGGGGCCACCTTGTGCGAGCCCGGCGCGGGGAGATGAGCCCGGCGTCGGCGGATCTCGGCACCAGGAGGCGGGGCGTCACCACGATCGTCTCACGGGGGTGCGGGCGGGTCGATGGCGATGATGCGGGCGGCGGCGGCGGCCCGGTTGGCCACTACGAGGGCGGGTGAGGGCGTGGCCCAGGGAGGGGGCGGGTGCGGGAGGAGGAGGAGCGGACGCGGCGATGGCGGCGAGGCTGGTGGTCTCGGTTTGGGGTTCGGATCGGTGAGTGGGAAGGTGCAAAATGACCTCACGTTACCCTTTTTTAAAAAAAGTAAGGAGGAAATGGGAGGAAAATCCAAGTATTATAAAAAGAGCTCATTATATAAACAATCTTTTGGAGACGCTCTCTCGTCAGTCGCAGAAAAGTTGTTGCTATATAATTAATCATATTCATATATTACCATACAAAAGAGTAAATAAAGTGTTGAAAGGGCAAAAGAACTGTACGAACCTAACTTATTAATGTAGTACATGCTAAACAATGCCTAACTAGAAAGAGACCGGCTAGGCATTACATATGCTCCAACCTAAACCACGGATATTGCTCTAAAAAAACCCAAAAAGAGAAAAGAGACAACACTGCTATCCTCATCAGTAGCACAGATAATATTCTCGACTGGTCAGTTCATTCAAAATCCAAATGATGGTCGATGTTGATAGCACTGCATTGCACGAGGTTAACGACTTCCACGACCATGTCGTCGTTTCATGCCAAAATATCCCGGAGAAGTGGAGAACAGTGAGTATATGCGCTATATGTCGGCCTTCGTGCAACAATTAATTACCAAGCTACTCCTACAAAAATACCCAAAAAAAATCTACTCCTACGAAAGGGTAAAGGGAAAATTATTTAATTTAATTACATTCTTTTTCGTCCTCTTTATTAACCGTACCTTTGCACATCATGTAAAAAAACTATCTACACCGGAATGATTAAACATACTACAAGATGCAGTTAGTGGGCAGAGAATAAGACTTCCAACAATTATCTTGTAGCCAAGCATCATGCGGTTGCTGCACCTTGGCCCTCATGTTTGGCCTCTCTCGTGCTGCACACACAGCTTGCACAACACACTTTTAGGTGATATGAAGTGTGAACGAAAGTATATATAAGCGAGATGCTATGAATTCAACCTAGCTAGAACATCTCACTTCTATTAATAGAATGATTACCACCTCGCATATACTTTTGTTCAGACTTCATATAAAAGGACTAACTCGCAGGCGATACGTTTGGAATAACAAAGATTATAACCTATATCTGAACCTATTAGAACATCGCTTTTAACAATTACGGTGGGGCTAATTCTACCATAACATCGCTTATAATCAATCTCGGTTTTAAGGCTGCAACTGAAGAAAACCTTTATGATTTATTTCTTTTATCCCTCACCCCTGAAGCCTTTGAGCAATATTTAGCTCTTCAGGATCTATTGCTCAACTTGAATATTCAAAATATTGCCAAGGATCATGTCAGATTCCGGCTAGATTGGGCCGGAATTGACACGTGTTCTTCGACCGTTGGAGCTCACGAGATGGCGTACCGGGCTGCAGCTTCGCCCGGCGGCGGCGGCGGCAGCACGAGCAGCGAGGTGGAGAGGAGGAGCCGTGGGAGGGGGCGGCGGTGGCGGGGGCGCTGCGGCGGGTCTTGGGCGGGCTTGCGCTGGGTCGAGGCGGCGGCACGAGGAGTTGGAAGGCGAAAGATATTTTTTTATTTGCTTGCTTATCCCCAGAGATTATATGCATCTTGCTTCTATAGCCCGACTAGTGGGACTTGTAATCTAAGCAATCTCTATAAGGTTTCCTTATATGATTGGAATACCTTTACAAGCATATTCTATTTTATTATTTCCTAATAATGGTCTCCCTTATAGATGAGATATCCCCTTGCACACCAAAAATTACCTAAGATAATCCTAACTTGTAGGCGACGCGAACTTCGGACTTATGCGGGGGAGAGGGAAGGCGGCGGCAGCAAGGGCGCCCGGCCCCTTGCGCTTGCGGCGCCCTAGCCCCTCTCGGGCGGCGGCGGCGTGTCGGACCCATCTAGCCACTCTCGGGGTGGCCCAATTCAGTTCATGACATCTCCCCACCGTTCGACGGCGGCGGCGTCCACGTGCCGCCCAACCCACCACGTAGTGGCGAAGGCAGCGCCGATCGGGGGAGGTGACCACTCTAGGCCCGGCGTAGAAGACGAGGGACCGCACTTGTGGTTGTCGTCGTTGCGGTGCGTGGCGTCCTTGTCGGCGAAGGAGAAGTCGAGGTGGAGGTCGCCAAAGTAGATGCTGAACTTGTAGCTCAACGGGGGCTGCACGAAGGGGCGTTCGCCCATGCACGACGCATGACGGAGGCGCCGAGGGTCCCCGGACGGCTCGATCATCCGGGCGGGTCGGCGGAGGAGACGTGTAGGTGTAGGTCGTCGGCATTGTCACCTTAGCATGGGTTTCTGCGGTGGCGTGACGGATCGGCGTGGGCGGCGAGGAGGTGAAGTCGAGGAGGCAGCCGTAGAGGAGGTCGCCGGGCGGCGGGGCGGCCCCGCTGGATCTCCTGCGTCCATGCCGCACCGACGGTGATGTTCCCAATCGCGGAAGAAGACGTCGCCGTTGTTGTCAAAGAGGAGGACGGTGGGCACCCTCGATCCGTCGTCGGGCGTGCACGGAGAAGAAGGATGCTCGCCGGGGAATGCTGATCCTCCCGAGGGCGATTGGGGAGGTGGAAGCCCACTGCCACACCATAGGCGGGGACGTTCTCCCCCCGGAGGAAGTCTGGAGAAGCTCCGAGGCGGCGGGGATGTAGTAGCGGTGGAAGTACATCATGATGCCATAGTGGAGCTCCACTCGGCGGCGTAAGTTCGCAACTTCGATGGGGTTGGAGATGATCCGAGCTCCTTGTTGGTCGTCGTGGCCAGGTGCAGCTCCGTGATCATGTCGTTCGACGTCGGGCCGTCGATATCGTCCATAGCAACAGCGAGGCGCTGCTGGCCTGGTATCGCGGTCAACCCGGGGCAGCCGCGATGGCGTCGTCGATGTTGCGGGGTAGTCGTGGTGGCCGACCTTGCCGGGCGCGTTGCCGGCGCCCTGCTCGGCGTCGTCCGGCTCGTCATCGTCGTAGCGGCGGGCGAGGTCGATGGCCTCCTCCATCGAGCGGGGCTCGAACCACTCGAGTGCCGTCCGCAGCCGAGGTGCGCAAGCCTTCGACCGAAGAGGGTCGACACGGTGGCGTCCCTCAAAATCCATGCGTGTAGCATAGACTTGAAGGCATCGATGTAGTCTTCCGGCTTGCCGCCACAGGAAGGCGGCGGCGTGCGCCCCCGTAGTGTCCGGTGTCGGGCGGGCCGGCGTGATGACGTGAGGCGCCCGGTGAACTCGTCTCACTCGGCGGGGGGACTTCTTCTTGGGCGGATCGATGTACCATCATCGCAAAAAAGACCCGGTGAGGTGGAAAGCAACGTAACTCACGTAGTAGTCCGGTCGATGTCCAAGTTGAGCTCGTAGAAGAGCTCCGACTTGCGAATCGGTCGAGGTCGTCGGTGCCGTCGCCTCTCTGGACTTGCAAACGGGTGGCGTAGCGGGGAGGGTGTGATGCCACGGGTGGCAAAGACGCGATCTTGGGTGCCGCAGCGGGTGGCGTGGTCAGGACAGGGCGCGCCCGGTGGCGCCAGGGCGGGGGCAAGCGCCGCGGGTGACGCCATCTGCCCCCGGAGAGTCTGCGCGGTCGCGGTGTCGGTGGGAGAGGATAGGGCAGCCCGGTCTTTGCGGTGTTGTTGAGGATGACGTCGATGACGGCCCGTGCGTCACGTGCAGCGTCATCTTCCTCCTCGAGCCGGAGGATGGCGGGGTCGAGCCGACGATGAGGTCCGCGGCGCGGGGGCGGCCATGGCGGCGCCGGGGGCCGGCCCTATACCGGCCCGGCGACAATCGCTGGCGGTCCTCCGGCGTGGTCGTCGTCGTTGGGGGTCCTCGAGGCGGTGTAGGCGTACTCCATCGCGACGGGCGGGTCTCCATGTCGTCCAAGCGCCCGGTTGATCGAGCGCGGTTGTCGTCGAGGAGCGCCTTCGCCCGCGGTGAACTCCTTCATCTCGGAAGCCATGGGTGGTGGGAATCGTCCCGGTCTCGAATACCACACCGCCGATTCCGGCTAGATTGGGCGGAATTGACCGCGTGTTCTTCGACCGTTGGAGCTCCTAAGATGGCGTCACCGGGCTGCAGCTTCTCGCCGGTGGTGACGGCGGCAGCACGAGCAGCGTGCGGGGCGGGAGGCGGCGGGCGGGTCGCGGCGCCGCGCCTTGGCGGGGAGAGGCGGCGGCACGAGAGTTGGAAGGCGAAAGATTTTTTTATTTGCTTGCTTATCCCCTAGAGATTACATGCCTCTTGCTTATATAGCCCGACTAGTGGGACTTGTAATCTAAGCAATCTCTATAAGATTTCCTTATATGATTGGAATACCTTTTACAAGCATATCCTATTTTAGTATTTCCTAATAAGGGTCTCCCTTATAGATGAGATATCCTCTTGCGAGACCAAAAATTACCTAAGATAATCCTAACTTGTAGACGCGAAACGAACTTCGGACTCATACGGGAGAGGGATGGCGGCGGGCAAGGGGCACCGGCTCCCTTGCGCGGCGCCGCCCCCCCAGGCCCTCTCGGGCCGGTAGCGGCCGTGTCGGGCCCATCTAGCCACTCTCGGGGTGGCCCAATTCTGGTTCATGACAAATCAATTTGGATAGTTGAATGTACATTTAGGGAAATAAGATTTTCTCTTGCTCCAGAACCTGTAAACATCTCATTGGAAGGAGACAGGTCCACCCTGCTTTTGCTTGGCTCTGGAAGTCCTGCTGTCAAAACTAAAGGAAATTCTTTTTCTGGCTCATCTTGAATGACCGATTAAACACTAGAGCTCTTCTGAGGAGGAAAAACATGCACCTCCCTGACTATACTTGTGTCCTCTACAACATGGGTGCTGATGAAGATTTGACTAATCTCCTATTTGATTGCCCTTTTTCCCAAGCCTGCTGGTCCTCTTTTCACCTCTACCTGGCCCCTGGCCTATCTACAGAAGAGATCATCCTCGCCTTAAAACAGCAATTGCAGGTACCCTTCTTTATGGAGATCATTGTCACAATCTGTTGGTCCATTTGGAGTCTGCGAAATGATGTCATCTTCAGACAAATTCAGAATTCTGTCCCACGCTGCCGGGAGATTTTCAAGAAGGAGTTTGCCTTAGTTATTCTAAGAGCAAGAGCAAGACTTCACCCTTAAATAGATCAATGGTTGGAAAATCTTATGTAATTTGGTTGATTTTCTTTCTCTCCTTTTTTGTATCTTAATTGTATAGCAACTCTTTCGCGTTTGGTTTTAATAAAAGTCCAGTAGGGGTTCAAACCCCTCCTGTTTCATAAAAAAAAAAACTAAGGTGGGGCTAATTCTACCATAACAACACACATGGGCGAAACAGGCCAATTCATGAGTTTGTTATCTTAAGTTTGTTATGGAAAAGCAGGATTTCCGCCAGCTTGTCTACGATCAGGGTTGTGCAATGCCTAACGGTACGCCTCCATCTGGGAACATGTTTCATGTCAATTTGCATTTCTAGAAACACTAGTTATTTAGCTATTCAAATTGTTATTCATACGAACTAATTAACCATCGATGGAAACTTAGTTGGTCATGCTGTCACAAAATTAACCATCGATAGCAACTTACTAATTAACCATCCATGGTCATTGAGTTGTGTGATGTTTCAGCCAACTCAATGGCCATGGATGTTGTCCCTATCCATGTTCGCTAAAGCATGAGATGACACCTCTATGGTCCCTCCCTACAACCAAAACAAAATAAATAAGACCATTCATGAGCATATATATACAAACCAAATAAATTTTGGAAATGATACACATACACCTATATATGAAAAGAACATACATATCACAATAACTAATATTCAAAGTATGAAAGTGTGACAAGATATATGGCAACTTAGTTTCAGAATTTAAATATGCATATTTCAAAAGAAAAATTGCAGACAACATTGATATAGTTGATACACATGCATGGAGCGCTGCTAGTTGTGGAGTATAAACCCTTTTCAGTATTTTAGATGCTGCACTGGTAGATAGGTAGAGTGAAAATGGTTTAAAATGTGTTAATCTTACCATGTCATTTTCCTTGACGTAAGTATAACATGGTGGTATCTCTGTTTGTACTTTGTTAACCATATAAGATGCAACACCAAAATAGAATTGTATGCATCTCAAGTACATTACCACCTATGTATAGGCCCGTCCCTCTTCTATATATTGGCTCGTCCCTTCCCTCCCTTCTCCCACACAGCCTTTCTTCGCATCTCCTAGCAGCCTCCCTCAATACTTGCAAGCGCTTGCCGGCCTGCGAACTGCGCTCTGACTTTCACAACGATGAGGAGGCAGAGCTCGCTCGCTCGTTCATACTCCTCAGTGGTGGCACCGGCACCGGCATCGCCACCACCGCTTAACGGACACGGAGGAGCGAGTGGAAAGCACTTGCCTCTACCCATGGAGGTGTCGACCGAGGCCGGGAACGCTGGTGCTGCCGCCAGTGGCTGGACGACGACGGCCGCCCTCGCCGCAAGGGCACGTTCTGGACTGCCAGCGCTCACATCATCACCGCCGTCATCGGCTCCGGCGTGCTCTCCCTCGCCTGGGCCATCGCGCAGCTCGGCTGGGTGGCCGGCCCCACCGCCATGCTCCTCTTCGCCTTCGTCACCTACTACACCGCCACGCTGCTCGCCGAGTGCTACCGGACCGGCGACCCCGACACGGGCAAGCGCAACTACACCTACATGGACGCCGTGCGCTCCAACCTCGGCGGCAAAAAGGTGGTGTTCTGCGGCGTCATCCAGTACGCCAACCTCGTCGGCGTCGCGATTGGGTACACCATCGCGTCGTCCATCAGCATGAAGGCCATCAGGAGATCTGGCTGCTTCCACACCCACGGTCATGACGATCCCTGCACGAGCTCCAGCACCCCGTACATGATCCTCTTCGGCATCGTGCAGATCCTCTTCTCCCAGATACCGGACTTCGATGAGATATGGTGGCTCTCCATTGTCGCTGCAGTCATGTCCTTCACTTACTCAGCTATCGGACTGTCCCTTGGAATCACACAAACCATCTGTAAGTTACTGATTCTTCAATCGAATATTCAGAATTTCGGACTACGATTAATGGATTTTTAGTTACTGGTTATTGCTAGTTCTGAATTCTGAATCGATGGAATTATTGCAGCCAACGGTGGATTCAAGGGCACTCTCACCAGCATCGGCTTCGGCGCCGGCGTGACCTCCACGCAGAAGATCTGGCACACCCTGCAGGCCTTCGGCGACATAGCCTTCGCCTACTCCTTCTCCAACATCCTCATCGAAATCCAAGTGAGCATCAACTAATACTGTTCTATTCACTGCAACTCGATTCCTCTGTTTCTAACCAAGGCTGCTCTGGTTCTTGTCCAGGACACGATCAAGGCGCCGCCACCGTCGGAGTCGAAGGTGATGCAGAAGGCGACGCGTCTGAGCGTAGCAATCACAACCATCTTCTACATGCTGTGCGGGTGCATGGGTTACGCGGCGTTCGGTGACAACGCGCCGGACAACCTCCTGACCGGCTTCGGCTTCTTCGAGCCCTTCTGGCTGATCGACATCGCCAACATCGCCATCGTGGTGCACCTCGTCGGCGCGTACCAGGTCTTCTGCCAGCCCATCTTCGCCTTCGTCGAGCGCCGCGCCGCCGCGGCATGGCCGGACAGCGCCTTCATCTCACGGGAGCTCCGCGTGGGCCCCTTCGCGCTCAACGTGTTCCGCATGACATGGCGGTCGTCGTTCGTGTGCGTCACCACCGTCGTCGCCATGCTGCTGCCGTTCTTCGGTGACGTGGCGGGGCTCCTCGGCGCTATCTCCTTCTGGCCACTCACTGTGTATTTCCTGTGGAGATGTACATCAAGCACCGTCATGTGCCCCGTGGAAGCCCCAGGTGGATCAGCCTCAGACGCTCAGCTTCACCTGCCTCCTCGTCTCCATTGCCGCCGCCGCCGGTTCCATCGCCGACGTCGTGGATGCGCTCAAGGTGTACCGGCCATTCAGCGGCTAACTTGCAAGAACTCGTAGAGGGATCTGTGTAAAACGCAGGACCGTGAACAACTAGCAGCTCGCAAACAAAAGCGATCATTTTACCGACCTTCGATTCCGGTTTTGTTTCCGTATAAAAATATGGAAAAAATGGTTATGGTTTTTTCCCCACCGTTTTCGTCCCTGCCAACTCTGAAACGTCAATCACTGCAGAACCATTCGCGGTTACTAGGCAGGCATAGCGAGGCGAGCCAGCTCTAAACAGTGATTTAAAAAAAATTTAACCCCTTTTTTTATAGAAAATGTATTTTTACCGGGTCGAACTTATATTCCATGAATGACCCTTTTGCGCCGCGCTTACGTGAGCAGCGGCATATATGCACTACCGCGCCCCTGCGTGTGCGTGCGGCAGGGGTGCCCACGTGCCACCTTTGCATGCGGTCCACGCGGCGTGACCCGGTTACTAAATGCGCCGCAGATCATGGCGCGGCAATGGATTTCCAATTTTTTTGTCGAACATGCATGGTTGCTGCTCTGCAGTGCGGCTAGTGCATGCATGCTCGGCTGCTCCACTGATTTATGGGCAATAGTCAAAGGACCACTCTCGCACCCGTCACATCACTGTGTTTGTGTTAGAAAAAGCAAAGCAGGTTTAGGCCCTGATCCCTCAATTCTCTCTCCAAAATTCACTATTCACCTATCACATCAAATCTTTTGTATCATACATGGATCATTCTGTGTGACAATGGAAAGGTGTTGTGTCACCTATTTTGGGCCAACCTGGCCATGTATCGAGCCTGGTCCTTAAGCCCAAGTTTTGGGCGCCCCCCATGTTGGTCGCCTCTAACCCTAGTGCCTCCCTCTACTACAAACTGAATAGCCGCCGCCACTTTAGACTTGAGTTTTGTTTTGAGTTTAGTTTTCCATCGAGAAACTAAATCGTTCTTTGTAATTGTGAAGACAATTCCTTTTACAAAGATCCGGGGCCCCATTCTTGTTCATCACCATCTTGTGTTGATTAGTCATTTTGTGATTCAAACTTGAACCCCATCAATCAATTTGCTTCATTTATATATGCAATTATCAGATTAGCGTATTTACTGTTCTTGCTTGTGTTCTTTGATTTGCTTGCGGGAAAAGACTTCTTGGTGAGTCAATCAAGTCGTTGCTTGGTTGATAACCATCGAACCTATGGTGTAGTGGTTGTAGGGTTTGAATCGTGTTCATTTGAAGCCGGATCATCAACGTCGAGATCTCCACCAATCGAATTTACTCCTTACCTCATGGAAGATCGGCCTTTCCACGAGTGCGTGTGCGAAGTGTCGGTGCTAAGATTGCCGACGCGCAACAAGAGGCCCTAGTGTCGTTGTATGTTGAGCACCTCCACCCATGTTCGGATGCCCTTTTAACCCTAGCACCAAACATCTCCTCCGAATGTGATCTCCTTTCCCCTACGACCTCCTCGCTAGTGAACCTTGTTTTGATTACATGTTGCCTATGATGTTGCCCTCCTGTTAATATTGTGATGTTGCCCATTAATTTTGGTCTAGACAAGCACAATGCCACCGCCGATCACTTCGAGATGAATTTGACTAACATATGTCAATGATGCCAAACTTTAGTAATTGTGGTAATGAGATGTTTGCCTTTATGTAAGCATTTTTCTTTCTGTTTTTCATGCCAATCATCAAATGATCTGGAATCATCATTGTTTAGCACTAATTGGGTTTACCACGTAGTGATGGCAAATCGGTGGATGATTCAAACAATTCCATGGCTACCATGTCTTTGGTTTCAAACTAGGTTGCCTATATATGATGTTTCTTATTTTCATTTGTAAGGCAACCATCAATAACATCGAGAAAAGAATGAAACCACCACATTCGTATCTTTGAGGCTTCAATAATAATAAGTTAAATCAGTAGATCAATTCAAATGTTTTTATCAATATTGACAACTTTGATTTGCTTGGATTTTTGCAAAGACATGTGGTACAAATGGGAAAATGGCCAATGATGCACAACTTTAGTAACCTTAGTGATAATGAGATGGCTACCTTTATCCAAGCACGTTTCTTGATGTTTTTCATGTTAGTCATCAAATGTTCTAGCATCATCCATAGTTTAACATCAATTGGGTCTAACTCAAAGTGATGGTAAACATTGGATGAATCTCGAACATTCCATGCATCCCATGTAATCTGTTTGTGAATAAGGTTGCTTACATATACGTTTCTTATTTTTAGGTATAAGGTAGTCATCAATGATTTGGGTAAAAGAATGAAACCACCATATTCATATGTTGAGGCATCTACAATATTAAGTAAAATTACTAGACCCGGCCCGATGCAAACACGACTGTCATTGAACCCATGGTTAACATCAATTCTCATGCAAGATGAAGTGATCCAAATGATGGTAGGGGATGGATATATGAGCATGAATTTTATGGTCATCAAAGCTGAGGCAACATTATATTATCCTATGATACCAATATTTTCCTAATCCTATCAATGTTGTCCAACATTACCTAATCTTATCAATGTTGCGTTCGGTGAGTAACTTACGAAATCCTATCAATGATGTGTTAGTCATTCACTTATAATGTTGTAGTACAAATATAAGTTATTAATTCACTCTATTGGTTTTAAATTTGGTTGACAGGTCCTATATCAGTTGGAAGGACACATTCTTGCTCAACATGCTCCCTTGAATCAAACCAAGCAACATCAGTTCGTATGTTTCAGAATTTAGGGTTAGGAGTGTTGGTAGAGTGCTCATAGATGATTTAGTGTCCCTTGAATGTATGTGCACGACATATATGATCTAAGATCGAGTTACGTAAACATCTATGTGACATTTTTAGTTCAATTAATAGATATGGCACTACCACATCCGTCATGAAACTGTGATGTCACAAAATATTTATTGTCGTAATGATAACTAGTCTGAATAGGGGTTCTTAAAATACAATTTGTGACCATTGGCATACTTTGTGACGAGTTGATTGACCAATATGTGATCTCTCGACCATCGTCATTAAATGTTATAACACATGATGGCAAAAATATCCGTCACAAAATATTTTGTGACGGTTTTTCACAAATCATCGCCGCGGTACATTATGTATATTATATTATGTGACTGTCGTTTTATGACAACACGCATGACACTTTGCCTTTTAGTCACAAATCTTTTTGTGACCATTTACATACTTCACATGATGGCTCCGGTTTTATCATAGTACAAGCCCATATTTTTTGCAATGCCTAGTGCCATTTGCATAAAAACTCAAATTCATTTTCTTGATATTCTAAATATCCAATCCAATTTTCTTCTTACATTTCGAATTTTGGGCAACCTAACAAGGTGATATGTTCTTTTGTCTCTCCACCTTGTAAGGTCCTAAATGGCTAGAGGGGGTGAATAGCCTAATAAAAATTCTATAAATCACTAGAACAATTTGTTAGACAATAAAAAAAGCGTAAATACGGTTGCTCTAGCTCTACTTGTCAATAAGCAAGCCACCTAATAACAATTCTAGGATTTTACAATCTCTAATTCACACAATTGCTATGTAAACTCTTGTACCAACTAGATGAGCAATCTAATATTACACTAAATAATTCTAGCAAGCTACTCAACTAGCAATTCTACACAAGCACAATATATTTCAATGTAATTGCAAGGTAGAGTAGAGTTGTTATACCAACACGTTATGGCAAGTCAATTCAATCACCGGGAAAATGATGAACACAATATGAAGCCAATCAGGGAGACAATCAATCACAATGTGATGACAAATGATTTGTTCACCCGGGAGTTCACTTGAGCACCATCAAGCTAGTCTCCGGTTGTGTCGGCCGTCTCAACGGTGGTTCAAGGTGGCGGCTCGCCCTTGCCTCACTAGGCCCTCTTGACACCACACGATTGAGGGGGTAACTCAATGACACGCGCAATCCACTAGAGTATCAATTTGGCACTCCGTCGGGGAAGATCACAGACCCCTCACAAATCACCGGGAGGTGGGCAAGAACAATCACCTTCTCTTCCCAATGCCTCCAACAATCACCAAACCGTCTAGGAGTGGTGCTCTCCAAGAGAAACAAGAAATCCCCAATTGCAACAATCACCTAGTGCCAAGAAATTGAATCACAAATGCATGCATCTAGGGTTTTCTTCAAATCCACTCTCAAATGTACCACAAGCTAGGAGAGGAGAGGGAGGGGATTTTCTTGGAGCTCTCAAATCGATCTTTAGAGCACTACCCTTCCCTTGATTGAAGCACAAATTAAAGGAGTGAAGGAATGGAGGATTTGAGTTTTTTTCTCTTCTAGGGTTTGAGCAAGAGAGCACAAGAGAGAAGAGGAGAGGCTCACAAATTGCTATCTGTTGGAGAGGAGGACCAAGCCCAGGGGGCCGCCGGGGCCTTAGGGCATGTACTAACCCTGGGACGGCGTGTCGTCGTATAACCCAATTTGACATATAGACAGATATAAAGATAACTCATACAACCCACAGACAGATGACCCGTCTGTAAGATTTTTAATGTCTTGCATGTAGTTTAAGATCAACTATGAATATATTTATGTATATCATTGTGTGGCTAGCAACATAAACTCCACCTGCATGTTCCCAGTATCCTTGTTTACTAAATATAAAAAATGCTATAAATCAGACAGTGACGTGGAGCAAGCACGTCCAAGTTTTCTTGGTGAAGCCACCGTCTACACATCCATCCAGTTTCATCCACTCATCTCCATTTTTCTATCTCGGCTCCGGACATTGACGTGCTCGAGCGGTCGGCAGGCTAGCGCGGAGGCATGGCGAGCGCACGCAGCAGCGAGCACGCGAGCACGGCGGCTCTAGCGGGCGAATGCGCTGCTCCAGTGGCGAGCGCTCGCGGCGTCTCCAGCGGGCAAGCGCGCTGCTCCGGCGGCGAGCGAGCGGCGGCTCCAGCGCGTTGCTCAGAGAGGACCGAGCATGGCTGCTCCAGAGCCAACGGGCGCACGCAGCAGCCGGCGAGCGCAGAGGCGTGGGCAGACGCGGCGGACGGAGGATTTCAGCGCGGTTCAACATTTGGCGGGTGGAAGCTCCCGCGCGTGCGCCAGTACGTGGAGGATTTCAGGCGGGAGGGGGCGTGGGATCCAGGCCCGGGCGCGCGGGATCAGAGCTGCGTCGCCCGGTGAAGACGACCCCTACAACGGTGGCCTCGCTCGTCTGCTCGATGTTGGGGAACGGGACAAGGTCGTCGCCTCCTCAGTCGACGCACGGGCCGTCGGTTGACAGAATCAGGGGGTAAAGTGCAAAAATACCTTTATACAGACGGGTCTTACCGACGGGTTGTACATGCCCTCAGTCGACGCACGGGCCGTCGGTTGACAGAATCAGGGGGTAAAGTGCAAAAATACCTTTATACAGACGGGTCTTACCGACGGGTTGTACATGCCCTTATCCCCTGCTGTCCTGGCCACCCACGCTCTCCAACGGCTAGAAGCCCTGGCGTCGCCCCTCTCTCTGCTGGTTCGCTCGGTTCTGGCAGAGCAACGGGCGGCTTCCAATTTGCGGCCGCAAGCAAGCAGCAGACAGCAGCGAGCGGCGGCAGCTTCAAGGCAAGGGAAAGAAAACAAATGAACCGGTGCTCTGCTTGGCTAGTTAGGGGAAAGCAGCGAGCGGCAGCAGGCCAGCGCTAGCAGCAGCAGCTGTGGGCCGCGCGCGCCGGGTTTGGCCCACAAGAGAGCCAGGAGCAGCTAGCAGCGCCAGCAGGGAATGCATTGCTGGAAAGCACAGACACGAGCACAGAGCTGCATGCACCGTCGCCTCCCATTTCTATTTTTTTTCATATTCTTTCCAAGACAAAGGAGAATATATATGCATCTGAAATAAATGGCCAGCAGCACCTCACTTTGTTTCATCGACCCAAAATAGCAGAGAAGAGATAAATGGAGCACGGTGGCATTTGCTTCTCCAACCAGAGACATGCAAGCAGTAGCGTGGCCTCTCCTTTTTTTTTTTTTTTTTTTGTTCAACATGCAGCCAAGCAGGAAGTGTAGCAGCACTCTCTCTCTTTTCTTTTTTTTCACCAAATATCCAACAAACCTCGTTCCAAATTGTGTGCTATCTCATCCAAATGACTAAAATCATTTTAGCACTTGAAATAGTATCTCTCAACATATTTTCATGATATTCTCAACCATCTCACCATGTCACTAAACCCATATGCAAATGCAAAATGAAATTCAACTTAGTGGCACTAGATAACCATTGCAATTAAAGATTTCCCCTCTTTATAGTGCGGTTATCTATCCTAAATCGATCACGCACTCTATTGCGTCTTGGCCCGCAAAACAAAAAACCTATATTATACCTTTGCCTTGAGCCCATAGGATTTTGTTTTTCTCTTCCTTTTTCAAAACACGAGCACTTGATCAATCTTTTGGATCGTCATCGTCCATCCACCATGATCACTTTGCTAGAACCACCTCAACTAATTCAACCACTTAGCATAGAGGTTAGTCCTAGGGTTTCATCAATTAGACAAAACCAAACTAGAGACTTTCACACCTTGCCAGAAGAATGGTCCTCTAAGTTCATCCTTTTTGTTCGCAATGGTTATGGGGAGCAGACACATAGGCATATGGAATACTAGCTGGTGACCCCGCGCTTCGCGCGGGCGGAGGATAGACTATATATGTACTGCAACACGTTTAGATGGTAAAATTGTAATGGCTAAGCCACGAACATTTGGTTTGGTGGCCAAAAAACATGTGTGTTGATCACGAAGTATTATTATTGGTCATGAAATTATGAGAGCAATGATTGCAAATGAATCAGAAATAATTGGTGTGCGCAAACTCAAAATGTGCATCGACCATTCAATGCCTTTGCTTAGCACTTTCAGAGTATGTAACACCTTTGTTTAGCATTTTTACTCTTGATTATATTTGTAGTTTATGTTAAATGGGCACCACATATTAGGAAAATGGTATGAAAATGTAGAGTATGATTTTAGAAAATTATTGGAAGTGAAGGCATGATAATCGGAGTTAGGATTAGCGAGATATGAATTTTTAGAATGTTTAATAGGATTAATAAAATGGATTAGACCTTGGGGATTTATTCTGGAAAATTGTAAATGCAATTGAGATGGAAATGTTATGGGTAGGTTGTTGGGTGTACTTAATTTATCTACAAAAGTTTTTTGGATTTTTTTGGATAATAACATGAAAATTGATTTTTAATAATCCGTGTAGGTTCACCGGGTGGCCGTAGCATTTTTGGTAGGGCTGTCATGCGACGTCTGCATCCATCAGTCTGAGCTGACCGGTACTGGGCTGTGGACACAGTCCACCGCACCGTGAGCCGATCTAGGGCTCTGCCCTCTTTGTCCCTATATTCCACGTGCACCCAGCCCACAAGAGAAAGGGAAGGATGGGTGCCTATGACAAACCGGCCCCACGGCTAGCCATGGTCAATACTGCTAGACTATTGTAATTATAGATGGTAGGCAACCCTTAATTTGTGGCATGTACCATGACTGGCGTGGATGGCTCATCTGCCACCCCAGCCTCTATATGTAATGTGTATGGTCATGGAATAGAATCAATCATTCCCACACTTTCATGGTATCACACGCGGTTCACGATCCGCTACTCTTCCGCAACCAGCGCCGCCCGATTCGATCGCCACCTCGTGCGACTCCGTCGGCCGAGAAGTGTGCGTGATCCCCCATCGCCAACGCTCCGATCCGATCGGCGTCGCTGATCCCACGATCGCCCGGCCTCCGCCGTCGGCGGGCATCCGCTTTCGCCCGGCGCTACCCCACCTCGGAGGCGCGTCGTAGCGGTGCTTTCGATCCCGCTGACGCCCGACGCGACCGCCGATCCACGCTGACGTCCGACGCGACTTCCCGATCCGCGACATCGCGTCGTCCGCTTCGTCATCCGCGAGGACCGCTCCGTCGTGCGGCTGCGGCAACCCCCCGCGACGTCCCGACGCCCGACGTTCCCGCGGTTCCGTCACGCAGCGCGTGAAGCCCGACGGCGCGCGCTCAGTCCTCGCGCCCGGCACTGCGTCGCGCGCGGTTCCGCACGAGACTCCGCCGCGGAGAGATCACCAGGACGCCGTCCCTCCGATCGCGATCTCCGTCTGACGCCGGCGCGACTCCGACGCCCGATCCCGCGGACTCCACGACGTGCGATCTCCATCGGAGGTGAGCCAGACTCCGCGCCGCGACCTCTACGTGCGACTCCGCGGCGTCCTCGACTTGCGATCCAGCCCCGACGCTGCGCCAGACTTCGCGCACCTGACCGCGATTCCGTCGCGCGCCCGACGTGGCGCCGTGACTGGTCGCCCGCGTGCTGCTCGCTCCCGTACGGGCTCGCGGCTCGCGGTGATCCGCGGCCTCCGCGTCCAGTCCGCGTGAAGGTGCCGCGAATTTTTCCGTGCCCGACTTGTGCGTGACTTTGTCCGTACGTACTCCGTCTGCACGTGAGATTAAAAAAAGAGAAGAAGAAAGAAAAAAAATCAAAAAATGAAAAAAAAAAAAGAGACAACATGCAATTCCTGCCGCATCATACTTCACCGGCTGCCTTCGCCACCCTGCCTCAGCTGCCGCAGTACACGGCGCTCCAACCTCAGCTGCCGCTGTATACGGCGCTCCACTCGCCGTACGATGCCGGCGCGTCGCCCTACTCGTTGTACGGGAGTGTCTATCCCTACACGGTGCAGCAGCAGCTCCAACCATGGACAAGGATGCAGGGCGGGTCCACGTCGTCCCCGTCCACAGTTTCAACACCATGTTGCCGCGCAATGCCATCGACTGAGTGGTACGCTGATTACGGCGCCCCAGCGCTCATATGGTCAACAATGCTGGTATACTATCCTCTTTTCATCCTCCTTCGTCATCAAGTCCTTCGTCTATCATTGTGGGTAATGGAGCCTTGCTTCCGTTACCTCTGTTGGGTCATACTCTTTTTTTGCCACGACGGGTCGTCCTCTTTCTCTTTCTAATGTCCTAGTCTCACCTAGCATTATTAAGAATTTAATTTCCGTCCGTCGTTTCACCACGATAATAATTGTTCCATCGAGTTTGATCCATTTGGCCTTTCAATCAAGGACTTAGACACCGCAGTGATCGCCGGTGTAATAGTGCGGGTAACCTCTACCCGTTCTTTCCACCGACACCGGCTAACACCACCGCCCTTCTCGCCGACTCATCCTCCACCACTCTGTGGCATCGCCGCCTTGGTCATATCGGTCATGAAGCATTGTCCAAGCTCATTAGTTCCAATGTTATTTCTTGTAGCAAAAGCGCCACCACGATCATATTTGTCATGCTTGTCAATTAGGCCGCCATGTACCTCTTCCATTTAGCATGTCAAATTCTCGGCGCTTCATCCTTTTGATTTAATACACTATGACCTTTGGACATCTCAATTGTTAGTGTGTGCGGGTATAAATATTATCTTGTCATTCTTGATGACTGCACCTACTACACACGGACTTTTCCTTTACGCCTCAAGTCCGACACTTTTGGCGTTTTATCTAACTTTTCTCGCTTGTGCGAACGCAGTTTAACTCTCCCATTAAGGCGGTTCGGTCGCGACAATGGCCGCAAGTTCGATAACTCCTTGGCCCGCGCGTTCTTCCTCACTCATGGTGTAGTCCTCCGTCCATCGTGCCCATACACCTCACAACGAGACGGGCGTCTTTGGCGCACTCTTCGCACGATTAACAACATCTTGCGCTCTATTGGGCTGACACTCTTCACACCGCCACCTACACGATAAATCGTCACCCAACAAAAACCCTAGGCGGTCGCACTCCTTTCCTTGCCCTCTATGGTACACAACCCTCCTATGCTCATCTTCGAGTTTTTCGGTTGTGCACATTACTAACTTATCCTCCACGACTCCACATAAATTGTCACCCCTCTCCTCCCTTGTGTGTCTTTCTTGGGTATTCTTCCGATCACAAAGGATATCGGTGTCTTGATCTGCATTCAAATCGGATCATCGTCTCATGACATGTTGTATTCGATGAGACTTCGATTTCCCTTTTTCGAACATGTCCACCACCCCCGGGATCCGACAACACTAGATTTTTGAGCGATGATGACGATTCCTCTTTGCCCGTTGGGCCAAGAGTTGTGGTGCCAGTACTCGACTTCACGGTGGCTTGTCATGCGCGCTTCGCCCCTCAGGTCCTCTACTGGCATACTGTGCGCTGCCGCGCGCCCGCCCTCCACCTCTACGGCGCACCACGATGCTCCTTCGCGTCGGCGGTCTTCTTTGCCCCTCGTGCACCCCACCGCACAAAGCCAAGAAAGTCTTCTTGCCCGACACCAAGCCGTTCTGGCCGCCGGCGGCACCAATCACACGACGCCCGCGAGTATCGTCGGTCTGTTGCCCCCGATGCTCGCGCCGCTGGTTGTTGCCCGGCGCCGGCCGGGTAACTGGCGCTACTCGGCGGGTCGCCATCCCTCCGGTCACCACGCCCACTGATGCGCCGCGGCGTGTGGCCGGCGTCCGCCCGGCTTGTGGATCGCCTTAATCTCCACGCTGGGCTATGTCATTCTTTGCCTCGCTCCGTCCGTGGTGCCTGTCGGATCAAATTAGGCGTCTTTGCTATGCAAAGCGAGTTTGATGCATTGATCGCCAATAACACACGGAGTCTTGTGCCACGGCCTCCTAGTGTTAATATGGTTCTTGACACAAGTGGATTTTTCGTCTGGCTGCGCGTAGATGGTTATGCGGATCGCTACAAGGCTCGTTGGGTTCTTAGGGGATTCACGGCGACTTTGGTATTGATTATGATGAGACCTTCGGTGCGATGGTCAAACCCGGACGATTCAGTGGTTCTTTCTCACGGCTCTTTCTCGGGGCGGCCTATTCACCAACGGATGTGAAGAATGCGTTCTTGCATGGTAATCTCTCGGAGACGATTAATCGCTGCGTTCAACCCACGGGTTTTGTGGATTCCTCCCTGGTTTTTGTTTGCCGGCTCAACAAATCTCTATATGGTGCGAAGCGGGGCTCAGCGTGCTTGGCGTGAACGGTTTACTTCTTATCTCATTTCGCTTGGATTTGTTGAAGCAAAATCGGACACTTCTCTATTTATATCTTGTCGAGGCGGAAAAACAACCCTATTATTGCTATATGTGGATGACATTGTTCTCCTTTGCTTCCTCTGGTCTTACGGAAATGATTATTGGGGCTGTTCGGCATGAGTTTGCCATGACGGATATGGGTCGGCTTCACCATTTTACGGGTCTTTTCGGTGGCACGATCTGCTGGTGGGTTATTTCTTTCTCGGCCAGGGATGAGTGAGTGCAAGCCATGCGGCACCCTGTTGATCTACACTCCAAATTATCTGCGGATGGACCTCCCCATTGGTGGCGGCTACTCGATCTGCGTTGATCCTAGCGAGGAGCCCTTCAATACCTGACTTTCACTCGTCCAAACATTGCCTTTGCGGTTCAGCCCGATTTGCCTCTATATGCATGATCGGGGAGCCTCACCTTTTGCGCTCTCAAGCGGATCTGCGATACTGCGGGGCACCAAAGAGCTTGGGTTGACTATGCGTCGTTCCCCTCCTTGAGTTGGTTATCTACCGCGGATCTTGGCGGGGCTGGATGTCGACACACCACGACGATCAACCGGCTATGCGGTGTTCCTCGGAGACAACACAGTGTCATGGTCCTCAAAGCGCCCGGCACCGCGGTCTCACGCTCGGCGAAATTTGAATATCGTCTTTGTGGCGAACGGCGTTCTTTGAAGCCGCGGATTCACGGCGATTGCTCCTTGAGCTCGGCACCACCCTCCTGCGTCGTGCCACCTTGGTCTATTGTGACAACATCAGTCTCTTTGTATATCTCTCCGGTAATCACGTGCGGCATCGGCGGGACAAAGCATGTTGAGATCGATCTCCATTTTGTTCGAGAAAGGTCGCCCTCGGTCACGTTCGAGTTCTTCATGTCCCCACGACATCACGGTATGCCAACGTCTTCACCAAGGGCCTTCCACCTCTTTGTTCCGGAGTTTCGGTCGGCGGCGGGATTCGCGATGCTCCCGGATTAGGCTGCCCGGGGAGTGTTAGACTATTGTAATTATAGATGGTAGGCAGCCCTTGATTTGTGGCATGTACCATGACTGCGTGGATGGCTCATACGCCACCCGGTCTCTATATGTAATTGTGTATGGTCATGGAATAGAATCAATCATTCCCACGCTTTCAAATACGGATGGCCTTGGATGCTTGTGCCTTTCATTAAATGCGTCCCCATCCTTCCGTGCGGACGTAAGAGAGAGCGAGGGAGAGAAAAAGAAAGAAGAAAGGGGAAGCCGGGGGATGGCAAGGCGGAGGGAGCTGCGGGGCGGCGGTGCGTCGCCGGCGGGGGTTTGGATAGCCGGGCGGTGGCGGCTTTGTGTCCACGTCTTTGCAGAGTAGCGGGGTGAAAGGATGGAGGGGGCGGCGGGGCTTGCGGTGATGTGGTGGCGGCGCACCGCGCGGCGGGCTGGCGGCATGGATGGATGTCTTGGGCGAGGCGTGTGCACCTCGACATGGCGGGCCTCAGCCTGGAAGCGAGCCAATGGTGAGCTTCGGCGGCAGCGGCGGCGCACGGCGTCCGAGCTCCAGCAGCGGCGTTAGCGGGATGCGGCCGCAGCGGCGTCACGGCGAGCACGGCTCAGCGGCGGCGGCTGAGAGCCGCGGTGGCGGCGGCATGGCGGCGCTGCGGCGGTCGGGTCGCGTCGCCTTAGCGCGGCTTTCCGGCATATGGCGACGCTGCGAGCGGCGAGGAGCACGGTGAGCTGAGGTGTCGCGGAGCTCGCCCGCGCCTCTTGCGCGCCACGCACGGCCGGAGGTCGACCACCGCTTAGGTGCTGGTCCAACGCTGCCAGGCCCAGCGCCGGCCGGGGTTAGTCGATGACGGCGCGGCGCGGAGAGGCCGGGCGGGGGCCGCGTGGATGGAAGAGGCCGGGGGTGCGGGGATTGTGGAGGGCCGGATTGTGGAGGGCCGAGAAGACTGAGAAAGGCTTTCGTTGGTGGGGGCCGGGCGGCGGCAGAGGTGCGAACGAACGGACAGATGGATGGAGAAGTGGCATCGGACGGCTGGATTTGGAGAACTGTTTTTCACTGTTAATGTACAGTGAAATGGATCACCAGGATTAAAGTACCTTTATAGATTATAGATAGATTGGGGAATTATTAAGACTTGAATCAATAAACACCTTCCTTCCAGCTATAGATACAGTACCACCTTCTAGATATCAAGTTTTTTTTTGCAACTTTTTCTTATACAGAGGAAAAATACATTTAAGTGTGAGGAAAAAATATATAAGCTTCTTGTATCGTTACTGCCGCTAGTGAAAATTTAAAAGTAATATTGGTTGTGGAGAAAGTCGTCGGCAAGTGCGTCCACGGTAGCAAAAAAAATTTTGACCGTCGCGATCTTGATCGGTGGCCGGTAACGCGCTGACCTCGGGTCTGGGAAACAGGAGCACGCAGAGCAGAAACCGTACGTGTACAGGGAGACCGGTGTCCATCACGCATTCGCGGGCGACGCGCGTTGTCGATTCCTGGTTGGTGCCCTTCGGTTGGGCCCACCGGTGGTGTGAGCGCCTTTCCCGGCCCTTGGTCGAGTGGGCGACGTGCGTTGGCCTGCGCTGCGTTCTGGTGCTGTGACCCGGTCCTGTTTGCGGATTGGTTGAAAACCATGGGGTTGCAGCGACGGCGTGGGGGCGACGTGCGCCGGCCTGCGTTTCTCGATATCGTCTGCCCCGGCTCCCATCGATTCACCCCGCCGTTTTCACCCCCGACTCTCGTGCCGCGCCCCTCTCCCTCTCTTCCCGGCTCCCGGCACCCACGCCCATCCCGCTCCCGGCTTCGCCGCCCGCGCCGCCTCCGTGAAGCTGCCGGTCCTAGGCGGCTCCTAGGCTTGACCTCCGTGAAGCCGCCGCCGCCGCCGCGTGTGCAGGAGGAAGAGGAGCGCCCGCCGCCGCCGACATCACCGCGCGCGCAGGAGGAAGAGGAAGGTGAGTGACTGACATTGGAGTCCCGAGCCCAAGCCTTCTGTATCACGCCACCGCAACCACCTGGACTCCCTTGGTTCTGCCTTGACATCTTTGCTTCTTGCGCCGTCTAGCGTTTGAGATTAACCGGACCGATTGATGTGGTGCGGTGAGGCAGAGCTTACGGCTGCGCGGGCGAGATGCAGGAGGGTGCGGAGGGGTGCCTTGACGACGCCGCGGCACTGCGGCTCAAGGAGGTGGCCATGGCGGCGATCCTGGTGGCCGGTGTGCTCGGCGTCGGGCTGCCGCTGTCCGGGCGGAAGCGCCGCGCACTGCGCACGGACAGCGCCGCATTCCTGGCCGCTGCCGCCCGGCTTCCTTCCTCCGGCCTCAGGCATCCGCGCCGCACGCGGAACCACCCTCCAATCGCCGCCCTCTGTCCGGCTCAGAAGGCAATCCGGCGCCGCGACGTGGTCCAGGACGCACTCTGGCTGTCCGCACCCAACGAGAGGCAGGGGAGGACCTCGCCTGCCTCGTGTTCTCCGTGCGCGCCGCTGCTGGGCTCCCACGGCCAGGGCCACCATGGCGTGCGATGCTGCTGTTGTAGGCATCCGCACCCCCTTCCTCATTCGGTGACTCATTCTTCTCGTCGAATCCCTTGCTGAGTGAAATTGAATCCCCATCCCATTTGTGCAGCCGCATCTTGGTATTCCTGAATTTTTGTGAACAATAGTGAGGTTGATTATAGTAATCCTTTATAAATGATTTTACTAAACTGCAGTAGTCTATTGAGTTTGTAAAATGGTAATCACAAATACACATTGCTTTGCATTTTCATTAAGTACTTAACGATTGGTTTCTCTTCCTATACAGGAATGTTTTGCCTTAGTCGATCTGGTGGCTTCAGGTTCAGTTACTACTGCACTTTATAGATAAGACAATAAATAGGACTTGCTCATGGGGTTTCTTAATGCATTTGCTCATGTCAGACAGTCAGAGTTAATGTCATACTCTCAATGCAAGCTCGAGTATGTTTATGTAGTGTTTTAATTAGCCATTTGTCCCTACCAAAAATAATGATTTGCTGTGCTGCTGATATCCCTTTTCCCATATGCACTAACTTGGTACTGTTCTAATGAATCATTTGCTCCTTAAGTGGATTAATAAAACTTGCCATGAGACGGTGGATATGTTTAGTTGAGCAGGGTTTGTCGGGATGTGCGATCCACAAAATTCTGGTGAGGGGTGTTTTATTGTTCCAATAAATCCTTTGTTCCTTAGGTGGATTAATAAAACGTGCAAATAGCTTTTGATTACATTAACAAGATATCAAATGGCTTTGCTTTTGTATCTTTCACGCAGAAGCAGGATGCAGAAATACATGGTCAGTACACTATTCAGTTGGACTGTTGGAGTACAGAAATCGATTTAAATTCCAAATGGGCCTTGATTTGATTTTTCTCAACCAGGTAATAAAAATATTATCTGAACCCTAAACCCCTAAATTGGGTAGAGTAGGCAGAGAAAAGGAACCACACATTGACAGATATGTTACCAAGTTTACATTGATTTTGTATTCTAGCTGTTTGCTTCATCTCTAACCTACTGTTTTTCTATGGAAATATCAAATCCTACATTTCAGTCTCTTGTAAGTATTTATGAATTGGCTATCTAATTAGGTACATCGGTCACACTGATATGGCAAAATGGAAACCAGACTCTTAGAAATAGGGAGAGTTAATATACTTTTTTTTCCTATTTGTTTGACAATACAACTAAACTGCTTGTCGTTCTTTGTCAAAGAGAAACGCTGCACCCAAACCCTCTTAAACTCATTGGCTATATAATTACATGTGTATACATGTATTATGTCTACTAACCGATATCTTTCGAAGATTATCATGTGTACATTTGCACACCCTTGTCCTTTCGCACATCAACTTTGTGCGGGACTGTCGGCGCTTTGGGGTGTTAGGCAGAAGTAAGCTACACCAGCTGCTGCTGCTATTTTCTGCAGACAAACACCCCTTGGTTGGACTTTTCCATCTTCTGGTTTGTTTAAGCTCCTACACAAATGGCAAGTTAGTTTGCATCCAATGCAATTTCCTTGGTGAGTTTTTAGCCATCCAATACATGTTTCTTGTGTTTTAGATGCTTGTGCATGATATGGATATGCTTGAGTACAGAGTGGTTCTATGTTTGAGAGGATTTTTTTTTGGCAATTGATATGTGATGCAGCACTGATATTGACAATCCTTGCCAAATATATAGGGTGGTCTGTCAAATCTTAAAAGCGCCATTATGATGTGATGGAAATCTTGGCAGTTGCTTAGTGAGTTCCCCCAATTTGTTCGATCGCATTTGATCTTTTTCGTGTGGATTGCAATCACTGGATTCATCGAGGAGCTGCCATTGCTATTGGACTTGCAGCATTTGAATGGCCTACTCGGGCTTATTCATCGCACAAGCAAAGACGATGTTGTATCTGTCATCATCGCCGCCATCGTTGTATCGGCATCTTGTGCTTTTCAGCGTGAACGTAACACAAAATGTGTCTTCAATAGAAATTTGCAACGAGAATTATTAAGAATAGTGTACCATCTTGTATAACATGTTTTGTTATCTTGGCTTATCTGTTGTAAGAAGTGATTATTTTTCCCTGGACAAAGCATGTCATATTCATTCTTTTGGTAACATTATTCTATTTTCCAAATATGATGGCCCATCGCATACAATCTAGAGACTATTGTGTGTATAATCTTTGCCACGTTGTGTGTAGGAGTAGAACGAAAGTACTCTGTCATTTCCGGATTATGTTTTTATAAAAAATCCAAAACAGACGCTGCCAATACCCCGTGCATGGGCGCGCGCCAAATCACTAGTAGTTTTGATAGCTAGTAAAAATGCATTCACGTGGTAAAAGCCACGAACAGTAGAAACTGTTTGCTCTGTTTCTTGTATCTTCTGGTCCCCTGTTTCCTGTACGCAGTCTCCTGCATTCTTCCCTCCTTTTTGGGCATTGACATTCGTCGCCACAATTCCTTTTTAGGGTTTACTATCTGTTTTCGATTCAACCACTACGTGCAATGAGAACCCATCGCAAGCGGTTGAAAGATTGTCGATCTTATTTACCTGATTGTAGTTGCGGATTGGCAATCCAATTCCGCGAGTATTCTTCTCAGATTTTGGCAGAATGACCCGATGAGGTAATCCCTATGCTCCAGTTGGTTGCTACTATTTAGATCGTTTTAGGGTACATAAGGGCCATGGAGATTGTGGAGGTGATTCACCCGACACCAACCTGAGGGGAGATCGTCAAGCATTGGGGGCGTGTTTGCTGCGATCTGTTCAACAGGAGATGTGGACAAACGCTAGGGAGTTGCAAGACCGTGAAGGCCTTTTAATTAAACCTAGCAAATTTAACGATCGGGGACGGATTAGAATCGGACAGTAAAAGTATAAGAAAAAAAAAAGAGCCGGATCCATTACCACCCTTAAGTGAGGCATTGGATGCAGTGAAGACAGTGTGTCTTGGGGCAGATCAGTCAACGATGTCAATGCCAAGAAGTTGTTGAAGGAGTTTGAGAGCATCGGATTGAAAGAGGGGAGGCGATAGACGATTTTTAGAGCAAGTATAATGAATGAATGAAGCCGGCGAAATGAAGGTACACGTCAGACTGCATCTGACGTGGGAGAGAGAGAAAGCGGAAGCCGGCGTTTCCTTCGTCGCCGGCTGCTTGCGGGCGAGATGCTCCTGGCCCTCTCCCCAGCGTCCACGTTATTGCTCTGCCTCCCACCAACCTCCACGTTACTGGCTAAATCTGAGCATTCATTGATAGATGGGGTCCACCACTCTATGCATGCATGACATGGCGTTTTCTTCGTAACCATTAATCTTGCTCTTAGGCATGAAAATTTGCCAATCTAGTGGCCAACCAGAAGCCCCTTGGGGAGAGGCCGGGTTCAACGAAGACATTCCAGCGTGTCATTCCGCCAGGCTTTAATCAGGTTGTTGCTTCAATCGAGATGTTCTGTCAGTTCAGGACATCGACAATTGAGGAGCAGGGAGAAGACTGCGTGACATGGTGGTGTAGATGGTCGACAAGCTTATACTAAAGTATTTATTAATTAAAGGACACGAAAGTATTTATAAATACTTCATCAGCGAAAAGTATTTATTGATTGAATAGCATCATCAGAGAACTCATATCCTAAAGGACGAGAAAGCATTACACCAGCAAAATTAATAATAATTATACAAAACCTGTAAAATTAAAATTGGACGCAACACTGGACATTGGGCTATAATCTCCTCGCCCTCGTCGTCGCTGAGCTCCTCCGGTAGGAGCTCGATCTCCGCGTAGCCCTTGGCGCGGTACTGGCGGAGGATGTCCGCGTCCCGCTCGTCATACTTCTTCAGCATGGCGGCGACTCTTGCAAGCTTGGCCCTGGACTCCGGCATGAAGCGGTTGATTTCAGGGAAAGGCCGGCTAGGCGGGAGCCGCTCCTCCTGCTTCAGCATGAAATCGATGATCTCCTGGTCCACCCTCACCCGCCTCGTCGCCGGTGCCGGTGCCGGCTTGTTGAGCTCGCCGCCCACCGTCTTCTGCTTCGTCGTCATGACGGTCTCCTCCCCGGCCTCCTCCCTTCCTCGGATCTTATCTCAATGAACAAGCTTGTGTTTCTCCAGCGGCTATAGATCAGACAGCGTAGCTTTGGATATTGCCACCAGATATTTATTGCCCTGATCGACGATGAAACCTAGGCGGCTGGCGTCCGGTCTCTCCTCCGTCTCGGACCTGCCTAGCAGTGCAGCCTGATGAGTTCGGCAGCAAGAAGGCACATCTCGACTTGTTTGGGCCGTACGTATCGTATGTGCAGCATGTAGGGGCTCTAATTAATCATTTTATTTAGTTTTTTTTTTTTATCTTTTCTTTGGAATTCTCATTTTCATTCCTAGATATTCACGTTTTTATTTTACTAAATAATTACTTTTTATTTAGTAAAATACCATTTTCAGGATACTATTTTCTGTATGTGTGCATGCAAGTAATGGGTACTTATTTGCATGTGGGGCACATCTATAGAGAAGCCACTACCGAGAAGGCATGCGTTGCACAGGGGCGCTTGTGCAGCAAAACACAGAAAGAGAAATGCCATAGAGCATCCGGTTGTTTTAGGAGGTTCTAACAACCAGATTTTAGACCCTATAATCTCATATGGGGAGCGTTTTCTACCTTCCGATCGAACTGATCCTTCTGTCGCCCTCTTGAGGCCGTCCCCAGGCGCGGTCGTGCGCTGAGATCTTCCCTTGGTCGCCGCCCCACGCCATCGACCTTCCCTTCGACAACACGCTGCCCTTCTTCCACCGCGCCCGACACTTTGCCCCTCCCTCTGTCGCCTCCATTTGCCCTGTGCCAGGCGCCGCTGCTGCTCGCCTACCCCAGCGCAGAGCCCCTTCTGCCGTGTTGCTAGCACCACTAGGGCGACCAACTGCTGCCCCTTGGCTAGACCACCGCTAGTGTGCAGCCCCTTGCCAGGGCGAAGATCCGTCCTGCCACCCCCTGTTTTAAATAGCTAGCTATAGCTACACTATAGGTGTGCTATAGTTTGTCTAGAGACATGGCGCTAATAGGGCCGTACCTACGATTTAGGAGGCCCCGAACGAAAACGCGAGATGTGGTCCTAAAATTTATAAGAAAATAATATAACAAAGACATAATTTGATTAATCACGATCTGGATTGCGGCAAGAAAGAAAATGAAACGTCGCCTTGCTGGCCTGTACGCAGTAGTCAGTACGTATGGACTTGGGGTGGGGAAGCGTCGATGGCCTGCCATGGGCTAAATGCTGATGGGCCAAGGAGTTGATTGCTAGTGGTATACTTAGTATATATGTACTAAATTTGGAGGCCCTCAAAATTGGAGGCCCGAAACAGTGCACCTACCGATATATCGGACCCGGCTAAGCTATTCGTCTTTTTTCCGCTATGATAATTTTCCCCACAATTTGCCACTATAGCTGCACTAAGTTGCATAGCTTAGCATTTTAAATAGCTAGGTATTTCCAAAACTCAATCTCATACTAGATTGCACGTGTGTGCTTGAAATTGAATTGGCTTTTCCTACTTATCGGTGTCATTTGCTACTAATTTGATATTTTTGGACAATCAAACTTTCATGAACCATGTTGTAATGTCATGTTATAATATTATTTAGACTTGTGGAACCTTAGAAACATATTTATGTTCATCAAATTTGATATTTTTCATGTTCCCGGCTTCGATTATTGGTGATTTTTATATTTTTTATAAAAACGCTATTCTCGACATAACCGCTATAATCTGCGCTTATAACTACGTAGCTTCTAAAAAATTGGTGTCGCTATTTTGCATAGCTAGCTATTAAAAACAGGGGCCACCCAGGTCGGACCAGCACTAGTGTGCAGCCGCTCACCAGGACGCAGCTCCGTGCTCACCTTGTGCTCGATTCCCACTTCCTTTGATATTTGGGTTTTTTTTTTTCTGAAATTTGTGAAGAATTTTGGTGAACAATTTGACAATTTGTTGATATCTACATTCCATAGAAATAATTTGTAAATTTGTCTGAAAAATTTTCGTATGTAAGTTGACAAGCCATAGAAATATCTAAATTACACTACTTTGTTGAAGAAATTACAATGAACAAATTATTATAGAATAGTAGGAAGGTGGTGTAAATATAATTATACAAGGATAAAATCCGGATGTTTTTAGGGAATAAAACAACCGGTGATTAAATAGACAATTCCCAGAAAAGGTTGGGCCAACCCAGCAGGCTCATTTGGAATTCGAACTCGTCGGAAAAAGTCCACATTCCCTCCCTAACTATCACATAAGTTCACTTTTCTTCCCTCAACTCCAAAATCGGACAAATCGCCTCCCTCAACTTTTTTCAAACCATGCATTTTTCCCTCCCTCGGCGGTTTTGACACGGTAACCGCGGGTTTGAGAATTAGTAACCATGGTTTGCTACAGTACCATCACCTTTGCCTTTTCCTTTTTTTTTAAAAAAATCCGACTGAATCTTTAAAAAATCATAGTAAATCACAGAAAAATTAAAAAATAGAAAATCTAATTTTGTTAGACTCCACATGAGTAGATCTACACAAAGGAACATATAATATGGTATACTTTAGTTCAACAAAATAATTATAGAAGCCGCAGCTACGAATTATTTTTCTATGATTTACTATGTTTTTTCAAAGATTCAACCAGAATTTTTTAAAAAAAGAAAAGGCAAAGGTGATGGTACAGAAGAAACCACGGTTATCGTACCAAACCTGCGGTTACTGAAGAAAAACCGCCCTCAAAACCGCTCGAGGGAGGAAAAAAATGCATGGTTTGAAAAGTTGAGGGCGGCGATTTGTCCGGTTTTGGAGTTGAGGGAAGAAAATTGAACTCCCCGTGATAGTTGGGGGGAACGTGGACTTTTTTTCCACTTCTGTCTGAGCTGACAACGGTGAGACTACAAAGATACGAACGTGAAAATGGCCCAGTGGCCCACCTCGGCCTGAAATTTTGTCTGGCCCATGCATGCCGACCGGCTTTCTCGGTTGCGTTGCCGAGTGGCCTGCTTGGAACATTCGATCCCACAGAGGAGAAAATTAATTAAAAATTAAAACCTGTCGGCATGGTGCTTCACCACTGAACTACAAACAAAATTCTACAGTTTATTTACACTATTTAGTACGAGCATTTGTGTCGCGCCAAAGAAACGTGCCAAACGGCCAACTAGTATCACTAACGCTGCTGCTAATCAGGGTCTAGTGCTCCCCTCACTCTCTCCTGCAGGCTGCAGCTATGGGCGCGGAACGAGAGAGCCGCAGGGGCACGTGTGCGTATCCTCGAAAGCAAGATGCACTGCGTGACGGGATGCACCCATGTGTGTGTGTATGCTAGAATCACACATAAAAAGACACCTACACCAGAGATGTTAGTGTGTGATGTGTGTGAATGTAATTACAGCCTTAGCTTATCTCATGATAAAACAAAAATTATGTCGCTATATAGCCTCTCAAATGGCACAGGATTACAAGTGTGACAAACTGAAGATGTTAGGCGCAGTAAAGCCGTTGCAATACAATATAATCATATTGATCAAACGGCAAAATCTGTACTAGCCTAACTCAATGCACATGCTAAACACGGCCTACAAGTATATAATACAAAGAGACCAGCTAGGCAATATATGCTCCAACCTAAACCACTGCAGGCTTTGGTCCCAAAAAAATGCCCAAAGAGAAAATAAAAACGAAGCTATCCCCATTAGGGACCATAATATTCTCTGATCGTTTTATTCGAAATCCAAAAGGATGGTCGAAATTGATAGCCACGTGGTTAACGACGTCCACCATCATGTTGTTATCGATTCATGACAGAATTATCCTCGAAAACAAAGTATATATATACACACATATATGCGGCACTATATATGCCTCCGTGTAACCAAAGTGCGAAAGCGTAAAGGGACAATTGTCTAAATTAAAATAGATCCTTTTCATCCTCTTTATGAACCTTTACACATGTAAAGAAAACGACACTGAATTAATGATTAAACTTGAAGGATGCACAGTTAATGGGCCGCATAGCCTAGTGTGATGTTGCCCTTGCCTCTCATTGTTCTTTTGGTGTCTCTGCTACAGAAACGATTAGAGGAGAAACGATTGTACTTTCGATTTACAAAGACGGTTAAAAGTGACGCTATGTCTAAAAGTACTCAACAATTTTTAGAGACGGTTGGTCCATTTAATATGAGTCATGGCACATAATAAAGTATTATATGTGAAAACAAATTACTAATAGGGGCTCTTAACTGATTCACACCTAAAAATGTGGGTTATTTTAGATACGGATCTCTTAATAAGCCTCCTCCATTAATTGAGGGCTATAGCGCGCATACTTCTAACCCTACCTCATCACTTTCGTCCCACCCCCATACTCTTGGTGCTACCCCACCCAACACTTATATTCTCCTCTCTACTACCGTCCAACGATGTTTCGTCTCCCTATCTTGGTAGCGCCATGAACAAGACCTCCCCACGAAATATGAGTGAACGTCACGAGTGTGGCCTGCTAGCCGAGTGCGGCACGTACACAAAGGTGGAGACAGCGGCGCACTAGGGTCAGGTGATGGTGGTGGCTCATGTCAAGTGTGGGCCAAGTAAGTGCCCACACTGTGGATAGTTGAGCATGATGGAGATCTTGTAACACCAAAAAAATGATTTCACTAATTACTGGGATTTTTTCAACACGAGGAGATCCCCATTCCCATTCCATAAATGGAAGTACAAGAGTTTAAGAGGGTTTTAGAACAGCAAGCTAAAGCCATACTCCGTTTCTAAGGGTATTTTATATATATTTAGTCAAATTTGTTTTTTCGTGAAGCGCAAAATCGACGATATTTGTGGGACGGAGGGAGTATCTATTTGTGGCACCAATTCTAGCGTTGTGCTAAGTCACCGTGAATGTTAGATGCCCCTAGGCAACTAGCTCAGACTATCTACCGTTGCTATTGGACATGTGAAAAAAGTAAACAATCACATGTTCCGTTATTGGTGTAAAAGAAAAAACATCAAATTAAGGTCACCTTCCCAATTCCTTCTTATCATATTGTCAGTGGTCAGAATCGACATGTGGTTTAATGGCTTATATCGGTGGCAACTGGCAAGAACTGTTGCGAGTGCCCAACAGCTGATCGAGCAAAAAAAGACCACCTCTCCAACAGGCATGTGAACTGCACGCGCTAGCAAGCATCAAAGTAATTTGGAAGCAAACTTTTGACCATTCAAAAGTGGTACCCTTTTGAGAAATCAAATCAGCCCGCCAAGCCTCCAATTTTTCAACTTGGGTTTGCATCATGAGTTTCTATCGGCCGGTCTCGTCCTACTCTCCATGAGTTCCCACTGCCACTGGTAATAAAGGATTGCTATAGAACAGAGCACTTGGATGTCCAGCTTTTTAGCTAGTGCTTTTGGCGACCCCTTCTTTCTTATGCCAATCTATCAATACTTTCTATCTGAAAGCTTCGTTTACTAGTAGGAAGCTCGAATAGTCACATCATGCACCATGCTATGGTGGGAAAAAATGAGAGCACAACAACCATTTGAACTACTGATCGTAGATATAGGAATATGCTTTCAAGAGTATATGCTAGGTGTCAAATGCATATGCTAGGTTTAGATCAATTGGTGATGACATTATTCATACTTGGCATGTAGAATTAAGTCACATGTTTGATTTCTTAGCAAATACAGATACAAATCTGCTATTCATATAAACTGAACCACAGTCCTTCCAAACACCTACGCAAGACTCACGGTAGAATTCCTCATATCCTATTCCAATATAATATATTCCATAATGGCATTCTGTTTGTCGAATCAATCTTACAGTAACTTTGTAAAATTCGCCAAATTTATAGGCATTTATCGAATTGCTCGACACTGCTGATATATTGTTCATTGAATTATACGGGTTCTTTTGAGGATTGACTTTGCTGACCCTAGGTTGAAATTGTACGTCAGCCGCTGTTAAAATTTTGGATCAAACAGTCTGTAAAATTCACGTCATTGGTGGGCGCTCTAGCATTGTTTTATGCAGTTGATTTTCTGACGCACTTGGCCATATGACAATGGCAGGTAATGACTTCTAGCAAACAACATGGACCATGAGCCTCATCTCAACATTGCAATCAAGAAGACGACTCCCATACAGTAATCTTGAGCGTCAGGGTCGGGGTCAGCTGCGGAGAAGGAATTACACGAAGAGACACAGCGACCGGAGTGGCAGGTATCGATCATCAGTGACGACCTAACACCACCGGCGGCGACTCGGGCGCGCGGCCACCGGAGTCGCGCCGCCGCATGCACTGCTCACGCACGGGCAACGACTCTAACGTGTCAGTGCGTTGACCCCAGCAGTGGTGGGTAGCAGAGACGTACGGGCGTTAGCCCACAGGATGTGGGCCCGGTGGACCCCACGCACGTCGTCGCAGAAATCGTTTCTGATGAGGCGAGACGTAGAAATCGTCACTGAATTACGAGCCCTAGTTAATCAGAGATATTAGGCTGTGTTGTCCTATACCAGCATATTATTGGTTTTTGCCTTTTCGTGTGTGTCCTACTCGCACATACATGATATGCTCGGCAATTTTGAGATAAGATGAGCAAATGATTGAGAGGAGCAACGGATTTTGCGCCGAATGGAGGATATGATGCATACCATTTTTTTTTTTTTTTTTTGGTTGTTGTTCAAATTATATGCGCATACTGGTTGTCAATCAGTGAGATACCGAGACATGCACGATCAAAAAGTTTTCCAATATATCCTCCTGTCACCATTAAACTATAACATGTGACTTTTTGTTTCTTGGTTACTAATATAGATGGCCAACGGGCCGGCCCGTGTGGCCCGTGGCCCGCTCGGGCCGGGCCGGCTGGCCCGTTGCGGGCAGCGTCGGGCCCCGGGCCGCACCGGGCCGTGCCTCCATCAATGCCGGGCCGCGCCCTCGCCCATGGCCCGGTCCGTAGCCATTTTACCGGGCCACGGCCACTCGGGCCACATTTCATTGGGCGGGCCACGGCCACGCCCCGCCGCCGTCGCGCACTCAGCTTCGCTGGCGTAGCCGCCGCGATGCCGCTCCGCTCCGTCGTCGCCGCCTGGCCGCCTCGCGCCGCCTGGCGCCGCACGGCCGACGAGAAGAGGGAGCCGGGCGTGAGCGCCGCCGCCGACGAGGAGGACGTGGAGGTCGCGCCGCCGCCGACGTCGTGGGGCCGCCGTCACCGTGGAGGCCGCGGCGGCGGAGCGTTGCCGCCGAGCCGTCGAGATGCGCCCATGGCCGCCGGAAGGAGCGCACCTGACGGGGAGGGAGGCGGGCGCGCCCGGCGCGGCGTGGGGAGGGACGCGCGGCGTTGTCGCCCGGCCGGCACGAAAGCGTTGTGCGACGTCGTGGAATCGATCGAACCGGGAGTGATTTTTAGGTTAGGTTAGGCGCTTAGGATGGTGATGGGCTACTTTTTTTTTTTTGAGCAAGTGGTGATGGCCTACTTGGGCGGCATCTTCTCCTCCCGCATCGGCTACCTAGACAAGTACACGTGCAGGTCGGGCCGCCACCGGGCCAAGCGGGCCATCGGGCCGGGCCGCCACCGCGCCACGGGCCGAGGACGGCCCATGGTCCGGTCCGACCATCGGGTCGTGCCGCCGCGGGCCGCCATGACGGACCGGAGCGGGGCCGTATGCAGGGCCATTTTGCCGGGCCTCGGACCGGGCGCGTCCGGTCGCGGGCCAAATGGCCAACTTTAGTTACTAAGGCCCTTGTTTGGTTAATTAGTCATAAGACTTTCGAGAAAAGTCCCTCAAGGAGGTACTTCTAGGGAAGTTTAGAGACTCTTTTTAGTCCCAATACAAAGCAGTCCGTGGAACCAAACACCACTAAAGTACAATAACTAATATATATGCTAGTGATATTGAATGAGTGGGTGAAGTAATTAAATAAATTTAAAGAAATGTAGGGCTTTGGTCAGTCTAGGGGAGATTGAGGGTCATTTTAGTGTGGTCTAGTGTAATTTTGAAGTAAAAGATGAATTTAACTCAAAAGTTTTGAGGGATATAAATATTTTTAGACCCAGCAAAAAGACAATATTTAGTAAAATTTTGGGGAAATTTGTTGGAATTGTAAACCCTAGGTAGGGAGACACTGTCAAGGGGTAAACAAAAACATGCACTTCGGAGCTACCCATGTTTTCTAGATCAGCTTGTCCAACTTAGTGTTTACCGTATGCGCCAAGGAATTATGCCAAGTACTTGAACTACACGGCTCTGCTCCCCGATGGCTTCTCTCTTCCTCTCTCGAACAGTCTCGTGACGAGGGGGAGAGAGCGAAAAAGACGACGCTCCTAGTCTCTATCGGTGGAAGTGGAAATCGGTGGTCTCCCTCACCTCCGATGGTGGCGTCAAGAGGTCGGTAAGGTCGTGGATCTTCCACCGGTTGGTCGTTTAGGCCCTAGTTTTCTAGGTTAGGGTGTCGTATCCATGTCTGTACCAGTATTTCTACTTGTCTTTATATGTTTCATCTGATGAATTACAAGTATTTTATCAGAAAAATGCCAAGTTACGCCCGATTAAGCCGAGCATTTCTCTGGACTTCCAAGTGATTTTATCATCCAGGTCTAATTCCAGTGTTCCACCACTTGTTTTTTTTTCCTCTAAAGTTTAGCAAACTGCGAGAAGCACTGAGTTGAATTGATCGCTAAAAGGTTGATGTCGTCCCCTCAAAGCTTGTTGTGTAGTTTTATTCTTCCTCGTAATAATTGAAAATATAGCGGCATCAATCACTCGACCACACTACATCCATTATCCTGCCCGGATGGCAAAATGATGACATTGCCGCAAGTAATTTTTGTGGTTGCATTGAAATCGGATTTGGTGAACCAGATGTCCATTTCTGGCAAAGGTTTGTTATCTAAGGTCCAAGAGGTCAATTAAAAGTTATCTTATGTTTGCATTTAGCTTGTGGACAATAGACTGGGCTCATATCATCTTGAGATTGTGTGTAACATTTGTATCATCTCTGGATGGTAGAGGTTGGAATTTTGTTCCCTTATCTAAACAAGTAACTTGAGACTGTGGTTGCATGTCTTCATGCATTCTTTTCAATTAGGGACCCTTCATTAGCATGATTGATCTTCTTCAACAAATAGGAGTACAAGGGTAATCTGTCAGAAAAATAGGAAAGTGTAAGCTTTTTTTGAACTACATAATTACCTTACTGTTTTTCCCACTAATCCTTTTCGGGGCCATGTTTAGTTCATGAAAAGTAACCCAAAAATGCTATAGTAGCCCGCCACATCGAATCTCTTGACACATGCATGGAGTTCAATGTAGGTGAACAAAAAAAAACTAATTGCACGGTTTGGGTGGAATTTGCGAGACGAATCTTTTGAGTCTAGTTAGTTCATAGTGGGACAATAATTAACAAGTACAAACAAAAGTGTTACAATAGCCGAGCCAAAATATTTCACCAAACCTAGGCCATTCTTGCCCCCCCACACACACACACACACAAAAAAAAAAGAGGGAATGATTTCAGACTCTGACGCAGTGGCTAAGCCACAAGACACACCCACCCACACACACACACACACACACACACATCACCCGTCTAAAACATTGCAAAGTTAATCTACCTATTTTTACTTTTGACAAAATCTAAACAAATATTCAAAACTATTTTGGCAACAATGAAGGCTTATCTATATTCTTGCTTCATTCTAGTTATTTCAACTTTCTTGGAGAGTCAAACTATCTCAAATTTGATCAAAATTATAAGGAGAATATAAAGATTTATGGCACAAAATAGGTATACTGTAGAAATATAATTATTGATGAAATGATCCTAATTTTTACTTATTTGGTAATATCATCTCATCATAGATGTTATTATTTCATTATATAAACATGGTCCAACTTCGAGATATTTTTGACCCTCTAAGATAGTTAAAAAAATTGTAAACTAATAATTTGGCATGAAGGGAGTACTTATGACAAGAGTATGCTTCATCAATGGCTGACACAAGACAATGGTAAGCACACACCGTGCCCCACACAGCAGAGTCCAAACATAGTTGACCAAAGGTACAAACAGCAAAAGTCCAAGGAGGAGATGGAGTGATGTAGCCAAGCACTCAAAGTCCAACGTAGGAGATAGAAAGATAACCAAGGCACAGCCGCAAAGAAAAAGAATAATAAAAAAGCAAGAAAAGAAAAAGTGAAATAAATAAATACTCCAACAAAGAGAGGAAGTCGACACGCAAACGGCAGCGTTGACCAGAAATCAGAGAGAGGACCTCTGCCGACTCGAGCTCCCTCTCTATATAACATCATCCAGCAGCACCCTTCTCCCACACAGCCTCTCGGATCACCTATCTAGCTACCTCACCACTCGCAAGCGAGCGTCTGGTTGCCACCTGCCCTCTTTCACTCCCACAAGGAGGAAGAGCAAGAAATAACCCGAGAGAGGGATCGGAGCTCGATCACTTGCTTGCTCAGTGGCCATGGCACCGGCAGCGCACAACGTAGTGAATAACATGCACTCCATTGCGCCCATGGAGGTGTCAGTCGAGGCAGGGAACGCCGGTGTGGCCGAGTGGCTGGACGACGACGGCCGCCCTCGCCGCACCGGCACGTTCTGGACGGCCAGCGCGCACATCATCACCGCCGTGATCGGCTCCGGCGTGCTTCTCCCTGGCCTGGGCCATCGCGCAGCTCGGCTGGGTCGCCGGCCCTACCGCCATGCTCCTCTTCGCCTTCGTCACCTACTACACCGCCACGCTGCTCGCCGAGTGCTACCGCACGGGCGACCCCGAGACGGGCAAGCGCAACTACACCTACATGGACGCCGTCCGGTCCAACCTCGGCGGCGCCAAGGTCGTGTTCTGCGGCGTGATCCAGTACGCCAACCTCGTCGGCGTCGCCATCGGGTACACCATCGCGTCGTCGATCAGCATGAAGGCTATCAGGAGAGCTGGGTGTTTTCACACCCATGGACATGCTGATCCCTGCAAGAGCTCCAGCACGCCGTACATGATCTTGTTTGGCGTTGTGCAGATTCTCTTCTTCTCGCAGATACCAGACTTCGATCAGATTTGGTGGCTCTCCATTGTTGCCGCCGTCATGTCTTTCACTTATTCTTCTATCGGACTCTCCCTCGGCATAGCTCAGACCATCTGTAAGTCATTTATTCTTCAATCAGATTTGGTGACTAGGATTGTTGGGTTCGTGGTTACTGACACGTGCTCTATCGATGAAATTGTTTACAGCCAATGGTGGGTTCAAGGGCAGCCTTACTGGCGTCAGCATCGGCGCCGACGTCACCTCCACACAGAAGATCTGGCACACCCTTCAGGCCTTCGGCGACATAGCCTTCGCCTACTCCTTCTCCAACATCCTCATCGAGATCCAAGTAAGCAGCAATCCCCTCTTCTGCTCCACTGTTCTGTTTTCTGCAACATGATTCCTCTGTTTCGGCGTATTTTTTTTCTAACCAAGTCTATTCTGGTTCTTGTTCAGGACACGATCAAGGCACCACCACCGTCAGAGTCCAAGGTCATGCAGAAGGCGACGCGTCTGAGCGTGGCGACGACGACCATCTTCTACATGCTGTGCGGATGCATGGGGTACGCGGCGTTCGGCGATAAGGCGCCCGATAACCTCCTCACCGGCCGGCTTCTACGAGCCTTTCTGGCTTCTGGACATCGCCAATATCGCCATCGTCGTGCACCTCGTCGGCGCCTACCAGGTGTTCTGCCAGCCTATCTTCGCCTTCGTCGAGCGCCGCGCCTCCACCGCCTGGCCAGACAGCGCCTTCATCTCCGGGAGCTCCGCGTCGGTCCGTTCGCGCTCAGCGTGTTCCGGCTGACATGGAGATCGGCGTTCGTGTGCGTCACCACCGTCGTGGCCATGCTGCTGCCATTCTTCGGTGACGTGGTGGGGCTCCTCGGCGCCGTCTCCCTTCTGGCCGCTCACCGCCTACTTCCCCATCGAGATGTACATCAAGCAGCGCCGCGTGCCGCGGGTAGCACCAAGTGGATCTGCCTCCAGACGCTCAGCGTCAGCTGTCTTATTGTCTCCATCGCCGCCGCGGCTGGATCCATTGCCGATGTGATCGACGCGCTCAAGGTCTACCGGCCGTTCAGCGGTTAGCCTCGCAGAGCATGGAGGGATCTTATGCACTACGCAGACGTGACCATTTGCGAATACTAAGCGAGCGACGTGACCTGGCGACAGTATTGCTCCATCAGTTGTTTGAATTAGGCAGGATCGAGCTCTAAGCAATTAGGTCTAGTCCTTCCTTTTTAAGATCAATTAGGTATATCCCTAACTTCATATTGGTAGCGATAAGCTGCTATACTTTTTGCCACTAACCTTGGTATGATCATCTATCTGCACTCCCAGGATGTGCGTACAATCTTGCGGTATTGCTAGTGTATGTCAGTGAATAACCATCCAAAACTATGTGAGAAACGTGAAGATGCTATATGGACACTGATCAACAGCATGTGTCTCTGATGACTAATTAGAGATGGGTCATGCAAGTTTACACGTCTCTGATACTGGATGTCAGGGCTGGGTCTGAGGTCGCCCCTCATCAGAAACGAGCTCTACATATGTCTTTGTGAGACCTCCATTAGAGACAGGGTCTTCACATCAGAGACAGGTCCCATTTATACAATCACTCAGATGGGTCCCCATCACATACTGTCTTTATAATCTTTGTCTCTGACATATATAGGTCCTCACGGACTGCTTTGTAATCTTTGTTTCTAGTAACACACGTACCACATGTCATTTAGAATTCTATGTTTTAACAAAGAGAACCGGTTGTTGGAAGCATCATGCAAAAAATTCAACTACTGATTGGAGTGCTTTTGTTTTGCCCAAAGTCAAAACAATGAACCATATACGTGTGAAGACAAGGTAAATCATAGAAATTCCACATTAAACAAACATTCTGCCACCGATTTTTGTATGCTATATATTCTAATTCTATTGAATATAATAGCCAGAACTAATTTTTTTCCTCTGCAAATATCCAAGTTTTGCCATTATAAAATACCTAATAATTCCTAAAGTATTTTGGCAATGCCAGTAAGTATGATTCCATTTGCTTTTTCTACTCGATTATTGGACCTTGGGCGCCAGACTAATGTGAAACACAATGTAGTCCCATTGTTTTTTTTTTTTTTTTTTTTTTTTTTTTGTAGAATTTCTAGAATAGGTCGCTATCCATCTAGGCTTCGTTGTCTAAGGTGAGCACCTTGGTGCTTTGAAATATCACACAATGCAATTTGCTGCTGAAAGGACTTTTTTAATCGCTATATATGAAAGTGATTGTTGCTAGGGGCTTTACTTTAATCCACTTTATATACTCACTACCAGAAAACCAAATATCCCTGAGTGCCAGCAATTTCCTTGAGGGGCGAAATGGAACCCCAAGGATATATAATTTCCTTGGGGGTCGTATGAAACCCTCAAGGAAATGCATATCCTTGAGTGCTAACCGAAACCACCAAGTTAATTCCATATTTCCTTGAGTACTTAGTTTCAATTGCCAAGTAATTCATATTTGCTTGAATGTAATTAGAAACTGCCAAGATAATTCACATTTTCTTGGGTGTACTAAGAAATTGCCAAAGAATTGCAAGTTTTCTTGGGTGCAGACACTCAAGTAAATTATTGTAGCCGCCAAGGAAAGCTTTTTCAATTTTAAGTTAGTAGAGTTTTGAACTTCAAATTTTTTGAATCCTTCAAATGAACTCAAATGGTCCACTAAATTTTTTCATTTGGAATCATTTAGGCTCTCTAATATTCATTACAAGATCCACTAAAGTAAAAACAAAAAAAAAAAAAACATTCAGTTAGACATAGAAGACTGCGTGGTGCAGTGGTGCACTCAAGTTAATAGGTATTTGCGTCTCCATCTACCCTTGGCGGCCAGCATTCCTTGAGTGTTGGCAGCCACGATTTATCCTTGAGGGTTTCTGACCCTCAAGGGTATTCAGTTTTGTGGTAGTATATGCACCTTACATTTCCGTGTTGCCACAGGTAATGGTCCAACTAAATCTATTCCATGCCACTACAATGGTCAACTTGGGCATATTAGATTGGTTGTTTCTCCTGAGTTGTTTTTATTTCTAGACATCATCTAGCATCCCACATAGTGACTGACTTGTGCTTCGACATTTGTTACTTTGTCAACTAACGTAATCCTATGTTTTTCCTAATAGAAGGTTATCATTGATGATTTTGTAGCATTGTTTTCATTGCTCTTTGGTTTTGTAATTTACTCGATGAAAGCCATTATTCGTGCTCTCTAATCTTTGCTATTGATTGCATTGATAAAATTTATGTTTACAATTAGATGCCCAAATATCTCATAGAATAAATCTAAGACTCATAGCTTCTTCCCTGCTGATTTTTGTAGATGGCAACTTTGTTGTCGTCTATCCTAGAAATGCTCTTTGTTGTAACCCTAAGAAAATGGTCCATTACCTTATGGCAGCTAGGGACTTGGCCAATTTTGGTTGTCTTTCTTAATACTATATTCCATCAAACTGGAGACTAGCTACTTTATAATCTCTCCTAAAAATTGTCCTCATTTAGATCAAGTCCCATGTTTTCTTATGTCCAAGCATTGTTGCCTCATATATATTCTACATTAAAATTTGTGTATGGGAACAATAGTTTTTGACTTTTGTTACAACATGATTTAAGAAATGGCTGATTAACACAGATTACTGTTGGGTATTTTTAACGCACACAAAATAAATAGGAAAGATCTGCAAGCGCACAAATACCGCCAGTAGCTTTCACCCGGGGGGTTTTAATATCGAATCCACAAGGAAACGTGTGAGGCTAACTACAATCTAACTCAATAAAAAAGGTTTACTAAGTTTCGGTTTATAATAACTATAAAAGTTCTAAGGTAACTAAAAGGGTTTTATGATAACTAGGAATAGCAACAAGGTTAGGATAAATAGGGGGAATAAAGAGGATAACCAAGGGTCTTTGACTTCTAACTTGGGTAAACAATGTCTTCTACCAATCTATCTTGGTCGATAACTAATAGAGAACAAAGCAAAGTTTCTTCCCTATGAGCACCAAAAGGCTAGTAGTACTTACTAACGGGGAATAAAGAAGATAACTAAGGGTCTTTGACTTCTAACTTGGGTAAACAATGTCTTCTACCAATCTATCTTGGCCGATAACTAATAGAGAACAAAGCAGAGTTTCTTCCCTACGAGCACCAAAAGGCTACCAGTACTTACTAATAGGATGATGGGCTAAAGAGGATTCAATAAAGCTATAAAGTCACCTTTTATGATACTACCACCTGATATCCAGAAAGTAAGGGGGCATTTACGATTAACCCTAGTCTAAGCACCACGCTTACACTACAGATTAACACTCTACTCCTCCTAGGAACAGGAATAAAGCACTCAAAAGAATTATAAACTAGATAGACAAATATAAACAAAGTAAACCTAGACTAAAAGTAAATTACCAGAGAAATCTTGAAGACAATATGAACTTGAATCCACTGAAGTACAAGCCGAAGAGAGAGCACTGACAGGCCGACAACTCTTCCCAACTCATCCCTCACTCTCTATCTCACTATTTCTATTTATAAGACTAGATCTATGAAGAACTAGTCATCTCTTGCTAGCTAAACCTAAGAGATAGATCCATTCAAGGGATCCCTCTCATCTGCTGAAAAGAATAATGAATTAGGGTTTCAGGGTAGAGCTCGCCCCTTTATTTATAGCCCCGAGGGATGGATATGAGCCATTGGATCAAACCCGACTTAAATGGACACCGGATATGATTCTAGGATTCCCATAGGTCGGTGGAGGAAGATTCCGGCCGGTGATGTGGCGCTGGGGCGGTGCATTGCGGCACCAGGGGGTGCCGCACTGCCCCTTGTTGTGGAGATGAGTCCCCGGGCTTTGACGGGTGCGTAGGCCTCTGAATAATCTTTCCATAGAGTACTCACAATCGAAAAACAGAGTTCGTATCGAGAGTTATGGCCAAAATACTAGACCCCGCTCTCGCGGTCGATATCTTTTGACTCGGGACTCCAAATGTGGCAAGTAACATATCCGTTTCGATCGTCTCGACGAGCTCTTTGCAATGGTTCACTCTAATCCATCATATAAGATACTTTTATTTAGTGCAAACCTGCAAGACAAATGAAATCACCAAACTCGTGGAAGTTGTTAGAATCAAATCCTACATCTAGTGTTTGGGATTCATTTTCTATCATTTCATGCATAAATTGATGGTAAAAAGTTGAAAATAACTACCATCAACAATTACCCAAAAGGCGATCAAGTGGCGTTGCCTGCCTCTAGAAATATGAAATCACTGCTTGTAGTTGTGATGACTATGACACAAGGTCACTACTACAACATTTAACTGAGGCGGGCAACACAACCGCCTCTTTCTGAAGGTCAAGATAAATGGATATTTTTCGAGGCGGTTCAAATGACCACCTAGTTATAAAAATACAAAAAAGAAAACATGTGGACAAGCCCAGTGATCCCATCCATAGGCCTCCCGAGCCATCTAGGCACTAGGGAAGCCATCGCCCTTGATTCGATGTGGGGGGAAGCCACCACCCTTGATAGTTGTCAGAGGATGGTCCCACGTAGAGCACGCCTGCCCTAGACTCCACCATGAAGGGAGCAGACCGCACTAGATCCGCTGTCATGTGGGCCACCACCGTGTGCCCGGGAATGTAGGGAAAGTTGAACAGAAAATTAGTACAACCCAGGATATGGAGGAAGCTTCATTGAGAAGACCGGGCCGCTTATATCCCAAAAAAAAATCTGAAAACATATCCGGTCAATTAATATCCCGCATCGTGTTGGGGAGCAAATCGGAGCGAAACGAGGAAGGGGACGCGTGGCAACCCCTCAACGCCACACGCCCGAAAAGCGCAATAATGGCAACGGACGCCGCCGCCGCCACATGCACTCGACCGGAAACGGGAGGCACAGCCCACGGCGCAGACGGTTACCTATCGGCAACCCAAGGGGACGCGCCGAGGTTATAAATACCGGCACCCATCGCCGTTTAGTCTCTTCGCCCCGGCCCGAATTAACCACCATCTTCTCGAGTCATCCGCGCGACCACCGCGCCACTACGAGAAACCGGAGCTAGGGTTTGCGACCGCGCCGACGCTTCTCGTCTTCACCCGCCCCGTCTCCAATCGCAAGAGGTGAGTGCCTTCTAGATCTGTTGATTTGCCATCGCTTGATTCCCAATGTAGTCGATTCGAATCTGGATTTGAAGCTTTTTGATTCATACCGGGCTAATCGTTCATGTTCTTTAAATGTGGAACCGGTCAGGCGAGATGGACCGCCGCGCGTGGAGGCGCCCGGGGTCGCGGCGGAGGTGCCGCCGGAGGAGCGGGCGGAGCGCCGCCGGCCGGTGGGGCTACGGCCAAGAGGGCATGATGGCGAGCCGTGCCACTTCGCGACGGGCGGACCCGTTATCCGGATGGACAAGGAGTGGCTCGCCGTCGTCCCACCGAGGATACCGATCCAAGAACCGGTGGATGTGGGCGTCTTTGCCGGGAGAAGGTTATCACCGGGTTGGAGGGTGCCGGAGGTGGAGCCGTACCCCATGCCTCGGACGGATGAGGTGGTAGTGTTCGAGAGCCACTTCGGCGCGGCTTTGGGATGCCGGCGCACCCGCTCCTACCGGAGCTCCCGGCGTACTATGGACTCCAACTCTACCATCTCGCCACCAAACGCCATCCTCGACATCGCGTTCTTCATCACGCCGTGTGAGTGTTTCCTCGACATCCTCCCCAACCTTAGTCCGTGGGAAGTATTTCTTCTCGCGGGGTTGAAGGGAGATTCGGGGTCGCGGGTGGCCGGTGGCGTGTATGTGAAGCTCCGGGGCAACCGGGCAGGGCGTTCCCGCCACACCGCTGCCATCAAACGTGGCGCTACCGGGTACACGTGGTGGTACTACCTGCCCCAATCGGAGGTGCCGATCCCGGCCGATCCGACCCGTGCCCCGGTGAGACGCCCAAGCTAGAACGAGGAGCCCGCAGCCGCCGACATGCCCCGTGTGATGGAGTTGGTGGCCCTGATCGAAGAGCTACATGTAGACGGCATCGACATTGCCCACACGTTCGTGGAGCGTTGCATACGACCACTCAAGCGCGAGGATCACCCGGGGTTCTAGTACACCGGCCGGGTGACGGTACCGCGAGTCATCGAGTTTACGCCCGCAAATGAGGTGCAAAACCGGGTGTCTAAAAATCCTACTTACACCGGAGCGCCACACGATCCGCGTGTCGCGCCCCGCCACGTGGCCGGAAACCCGCCACCATTGGTAAGTAGGGCTTGCGTTTGTCATTGATTGATTGTTGCCGGTTCTTGTAGATTGTGATCGAATCCTATGTGCGCTGTGTCTCCAGATCCACGGCATGACGCGCAGCCGGTACTTTAGCTTATCACCCGAAGAAGCTGCTGACGTTCGTGCGCGTGCTCGCTAGGACGCAGCCGTTCCACCCCTGGCAGCTCCGAGGCAAGAAGGCGAGGGGCGGGCGGGGTGGCGCTCCGGCCCGGCAAGCGCCCACCGGAAAACCCATCGGTGCCGGAGTTTATTCGAGGAAGGTGACGGCAAGACGACCGCCCGCCGTCACCAAACTAAAAAGCTTGTCCGCACGAGGATGATTTTCTTGCTGGTGAAGATGTTGAAGCATTTGTTGAGTCGACCGCATTTGTAAGTATTCTTCAATGTGCTCCAGTCCCCTGGTAAAGCTGTGTTGATTAATCGTCACCATGTTATATGCAAAGCAGCCTGGAGGAGAGAGGACACCAAGTGCATCAGTCGGTCCACCAAGGGCGCCAGCCGAGCCACATGGTGGCGTATCGGCGCCACGGAGTGGAGGAGGCCGCAGCGGTGGCAGTTCGGGAGGCCGCATCCACGGCCTGGCGCTTCGCCAATGTGTAAGTATATTTGCTGTCGACTGTGATCACTCATGTTGTCTGTGGTGAGTATTTGTGAAAGACACCGCGATGCAGGGGTCTCACATCGAAGGCGCGGCCGCCGAACACCACGGACGCCCGCGAGGGAGAGCTCGGCCGCCCGCACCGCCTCGGGACGTGCCCGGTGACAAGTGCCGGCCGAAGATGCACCGGCCGCTAGTGGCGCCTCAAGAGATGGCCGGGCACCGAACCGGCCGGGCGATGCTCGAGAGCCGTGGCACCGAGACCAGAGCTTTGCCCTTGGTCAATCGCCCCGAGTCCCCCGGACTATATTCAAGTCGCGGGCGAGGATCGGGAGATGGAAGAAGCCGAGGGCTGGTATGAGGCAGCGGAGGACCCGGTGCCCCAGGTAGAGCAAGAGTGGCCGGATGTTGAGGAGGAGGACGAGCCGACGCGCATAGCTCGCCAAATCGAGGAAGGAGCCTACGCCGCGCGTAAAGTACTCGACCACCCAGACCTCGCATTGTTGTTTTGATATATACAATTACGGATCGTATGCCATTGTACGAAGATATCCGGAACGATGAAATCCGTCGTCTGGCAGCGATGAGTTGGAGGAATGCCGAGAGGCCCTTCTTGAGGCCGACAGGCGCGGGATGAGCTCTCCCGTGGCGCGACCACCTCGCCGAAGAGCGGGCGGTGCTCACGGGTGAGAGGGACCGCCGGTGGCGGGGCAACGATCGAAGAACACCACGCCTTCGCCTTGAGGAGAGGGCAGCGATGGTCTTGAGCGCGGGTCTGGAGGTCGGCGGACTTCGCGTCGAACGCGAGGCTGCTCGGTTGCCCGAGGAAGGTAATCGCCCGGAGGCTGGGCGGGCGTGCGCGGTGGCCGCCGATCGCAAGCGACTTGAAGAGGAGCGTCGAGCTCACGGCTTCGTGAAGAGCGGTGACACGCCTCGAGCCCGAGAACCATGTGCTTGGTAATGCGTGTGAAGGGTGCCCAAATGACCGATCAAGACACCTCATAAAAATGTTAGCAATAAAATGATTGATGTGTTGGTTGTGCGATACCTAGCGTAGTATGAAGCGTCCCGTCGAAACCCCGCAAAGAAAAATTGTGATGGCGAACAAGCCGGTGGATGATCTCGCGCGAGGAGCTTCAAACACCGCCGCCGATCACGACGGTATGTCCTTCGGGTGATGAACAATTACCGCTTGAAAGATGAGAGTAGCGAAGCATACCGAACTTCTTCAGATATGTGTTTGCGGCCAGCGTCTTTGCCTCCGATGCAAATTCACAATCGGAGGCCGATCGTGCCTTGTGGAGGGGTCGCACGCAACGCGTCTCACAAAGGCGCAATAATCCTCGACGCCGCTTCATGGCTATGCGGTTGGCGGGCCAATCCGGAGGAAGCACCGCCCGACCGACGCCCCGAACATGGAGCGGCGTAAGCGCGCGGCTGGGCGAGTTTTCATGGAATTCACCCCGGGGCCACTTCGCGACATGGCTCGACACGCCGGGGCGGTGGCGGCGCTCCCATTATCCCCCAGGTGCGGTTTTGGCGTGCGCCCCTGGCTACGCACTGGGACAACGGAGGCCGCTTGCTCGAACCCCTGCGCCGGAGGTCGACGAGGCGGCGACGCAACTTGCCCGCGAAATGAACCCTTTTGTGAGTCGTTGGAGTTAAAGTCCCGGGTGAAGTTCCCCGGGCACAATACTTTGCTTCTTTTGGCCGTAGCGAGAAAACAGTTAGTGAAAAAAAAAGTTGAAAAACACTTATGATTTTAGCCGAGCCACGCCCGGATGTGGGTGGCATTATTAGCTAATACTTTGTTTTTATTTTCATAATCGTTTTAGCATGCATACGATTATGGCCGAAGACGAAATATAAACTGTAGACAAAGGGATGTCACTTATGGTAGACTCAATCCTAGCCTTAACGTGTCGGTATAGCCGCGGCATGTGGAGACACGATGGTCGCAAGCTATTGGGCTGTTCGACTACGTGAAGGAGTCATCTCGCGATCGTCGGTCTATCTTGGGGAGTACACCCGGTCACACATACCGCGAAACAACCAAGTACGAGAGATGGCTCTAGGGGGTCCAGTGACTTTAGAGTGTAGTCGAGCATGGAAATAAATTGTTACGTCGGCCGAAAGAAAATATAACCATGTCAACGTACTCAAATAAACTTTATTAATTTATACGACAACAGAAGGTAAAAGATGATACAAGTTGGCTTACAGAGTCCCCGAGTTATGGGAAAAATCGTCACAGGTGCTCGATGTTCCAGGAGTTAGGGATGTCGATATCCTCCATGGTCGTCAACCGGTAAGCTCCTGGCCGGGTGACTTCCTTAACTTTGAATGGGCCTTCCCAATGAGATCCCAGCTTGTGAACACTCTTCTGCTTCCTTCAAAGGACTAGGTCGCCTTCGAGGTATTTAGCATTCCGCGTGCAACATTGCAGGCGGGTTTCCTCGAGCGCAACAAGCTCATCTTCCCGAGTTGCGTCTGATACTTCTTCATTATAATTCTCTACCCGGAGAGCGAAAAGCGATATCGGCCGGGAGGACCGCCGAGCCAAACACCATGAAGTATGGAGAAACACACTGTACTACGGCTAGGCTGGGTTCGAAGTCCCCAGACGACGACAGGCAGCTCTTTTGAGCCGGCGACCGGGTATTTCCCCGTCGGTCGGAAGAGTCGCCCGCAATGCATCCAATATCATGCCGCTTGCTCGCTCGGCCTGCCCGCCTAGCGCGGGTGGGCGGCAGACACATATTTCACCCGAATGCCTTTATCCTCGCAATAATCTCAAAAGTGGCTGCCGGTGAATGTCTTTGCCAAGATGCGTGATGATGGAGTTTGGGATGCCGTGATGGACCACCTCATCTAACATCTCAACGGCTTTGTCTTTGGTTAGTGTCGACCGAGCGGGGAGGTACTCGATCCACTTGGAGAACTTATCGACCATGACGAAGATCCATTTGAAACCACCCGGGGCTGCTTTGAAAGGCCCTATGGCGTCAAGTCCCCGCACGAAAAAGCCATGCTTTGCGGTATAGTCCGGAGCTCATGTGTCGGGCGCGGCGTCGCGTGCGCCGCAAAGAATTGATAGTTCGTGCAATGCCGCACGGGTGTTACGCATCGGCAAATCAACCGCCGTCGGCCAATAAAATCCCACGTGAAAGCCTTACCGACCCGAGTCACGAGGCAGCATGATTGCCGCAAATCCCGCCATGGATTTCGTCGAGCGGCTTTTATACCATCTTCCTGGAGATGCACCTCGCAGACCCGGTCTCCTAAACTCTTCCGCATAAGGAAACCCGCCGACTAGGGCGTAATTCTTGCTTCGTCGGATGAGGAGGCGCTCTTGCTCTGTTCGATCCTCGGGGGAGAGCTTCCTCGCAGATATTTGATTATCGGGACACCGCCGGTCTTAAACGGCGGTATTGGATAACGTGGCAACGATGTGGTCGGGTGTCTCAAGTGGAGGCCCCGACGTAGGATCACCGATCGTCGGTTTCCATAGATCTTCGACGAAGACGCCCGCCGGTATCTTTGCCCGAGAAGAGCCGAGCTTAGAAAGTTCATTGGCGGCTTGGTTGTAATCCCGAACCACATGATCAAAACCGAGCCCGTAGAACTTGCCTTCCAACTTTCTTATAGCTGCCACATATGCATCCATCTTCTCGCTCTTGCAATCCCAATCTTTGTTGACCTGCTTGATTACCAACGCCGAGTCCCCGAATACCCGCGGTCTCGCGAATCCCAAGTTGGACGGCGATACGAAGGCCGTGAAGGGCAGCCTCGTGATTCTCGCGGCGGCGTTGACGCCGGAAGTGGATCCGCGAGAACATACCGGAGCGTGTCTCCGGATGGTGATTTGATGTAGACGCCGCCCCCGCCCATCGATGTTGAGCGAGCCATCGAGTACATTGTCCAACGCTCTCGGCCGTCTTCTTCGGGAGTCTCTAGATCCGTCCATTCGCGAGCGAAATCCGCCAATGCTTGCGACTTGATTGTACTCTATTCTTGTACTCTATGGTGAACAGGCCGAGCTCAATTGCCCACTTGCATATGCGACCATTGGCATCCTTATTCCGCAGGGCGTCGCCCAATGGGTAGTCGACACCACGGTGATCGGGTGAAGGTCGAAATAGTGACGCGCGACTTGCGGGGCGTGATGAGAATCCGTAAAGAAATTTACGTATATGTAGGTACCTTTGTTTGGATTCATTTAGTACCTCGGCCGACGAAGTAGACCGGCCGCCGGGCGGGTACACATGCCCTTCCTCCGCCATTTCGACAACCAAGGCGGTGCTAACCACCCGGTTGGTCGCCGCGATGTAAGCGATATCGTCTCAGCGTCGTTCGGGGCCACCAACACCGGGAGGTGTGGTGAGAAACTTCTTGAAGCCATTGAAGGCCTCTTGAGCCTCGTTGGTCCACCTGAAAGCCTCTCCTGCGTGGAGGAGTTTGAAGAACGGCAGTCCTTTTTCGCCGAGCCGTGCGGCGAAACGGCTAAGTGCCGCCATGCATCCATCAATTTTTGGACATCTTTGACGTTTTGGGGTGGTTTCATCTGCATGATGGCGCTGATTTTCTCCGGGTTTGGCTCGATGCCATGCACGCTAACAATGTTGCCGAGCAAGTTGCCTGGGAGGGGACGCCAAAAACACACTTTCCCGGGTTAAGTTTCCATTGGTACTTTCGTTTAGCTTAGCGAACACCCTTGCAAGATCGTCGACCCGGGGAGAGGGCGCCGGGTCTTCACCATGATGTCGTCGGCGTAAGCCCTGAGCGAGGTCGGGGATAAGGTTCCCTAAGCAACCCCCAGATAGCCCGTAAGGTGGCTCCGGCGTTTTGAGCCCGAACGACATGGTAGTGTAGCGGTGGCGCCAAACGGAGTGATGGAGGAAGTCTTCTCCTGGTCCTCGACCGCGAGGGTAATCTGATGATAGCCCGAATAGCAATCCAGGAAGCTAAGTAGCTCGCAACTGCGCAAAGGAGTCGACAACCTCGTCGATACGCGGGACCGAAAAGGGTCTTTAGGGCAAGCCCTATTGAGATCGGTATAATCAACGCACATCCTCCATTCATTATTCTTCTTTCTTACAAGGACCGGATTAGCTACCCGGTCGGGATGATACACTTCACGAATAAAGCCGGCTAACAATCTAGTTACTTCTCGCTTTAATAGCGGCTGATTTTTCTTTATTAAAGCGGCATATTTTAAAGAGCACCGCGGCTTGGCGTTGGCTTGACACGTGGCGGTGCTCGATCCGGCTCGAGGTACTCCGGGCATATCGGCGGGTTTCAGCGAAAAATGCTCCGTTCTCCCTCGGGGAACCGGACGGCGTGTCTTCCTATTTGGGGTCAAGGTTGACGCCTATCTTGGTCGCCTTGGGCGCGACGCCCTCCACCCGGTGGATGTTTTTAGTATCCGGCGGCTTGGTGGTCTTCTTCATCCGCTCGCCTCCTCGGGTATCTCGAGGTCGAGGGGTTCAGCTTCTTCGCATTCTTGATGACCTCCTCCTGCCGTATCGACCGGAGGATGAACTCCCGCTTGTTAAGGCCCTCCTTCTCGCAGACGTAAGCCATGTGCACGTTGGCTCGAATGTGAGGACCCCCTTCTCCGTGGGGATCTTGAGGATGAGGTAGCTGTAGTGTGGGGCTCGCCATAAGCACGGTGAGTCCGGGCCGCCCAATAATGGCGTGAATACGATGACTTCGAAGTCGGCAACGACGGTTCATGTCTTGGATGCGATGATGCTTACGCCGCCCAAGCGCACGCTGAGCGTAACTCGCCCCGAGAGGGATCGATGACTCCGGGAAGGATTCCCGCAATGGGTGGTCGTATGGCTTGAGGTCGCCCTCGCCGTGATGACGAGCTTTCATCGAAGTTCGAACGGATGTTGAGGGCACTCCCTCCGTCGATGAGGACCTTTTCGAACCGCAAACACCCGATCACGGATCCGGGGCGAGTGGGAATCGCCCGGGGTATGGGTTGTTGCACCACCGTCGTCGCGGTGAAGGTTATGACCCGCCGGAGAAAGTAGGCCATATCGGGTCCGTGACCCCTCGCTGAAGTCTTTGGACGGTCGGGACATTGCGGGGGGCGGAGATCTTGCGATCCCGTCCCACCTCGATCGCAACCGTAGTGGCTGCCCATGATCATGTGGATGACACCGTTCGGCGATATAGCGGTGCCTGGGATCGGCGTCGTTGTCTGGCTCTTCTTCCCGGTTGTTGCGGGCAACCTTAGGCGCTTCTTCTAGCTGCGCGTCGGTGATCTTGAGCTTTTTGCGCTCGCTTTCATACTCGGCATTAAAGTGCCGACACTCTGCCAGACTGTGATTCAAGTCTGGGTGTCGGGGACACTTGTCATGTAGGAGCGTCTTGATCGGGTCTTGCCAATTGAGCGCTTTCTTCTTCCCGCCAGCCTTGACATTGTTGACGCCACCTCCCCGACGGTTCCGATCATGACGGCGCTCGCGATAGTTGCTGCGACCTTCTTCCCGGCGACTCACGTCGCGGGAGTCGTCAGGGCGGCGGTTATCGTGGACGCTCGTCGCGTCGCTTATCATCGCGGGGGGCATCACGCCGGGGAGAATACTCTCGGTGGGCAGAGTAGCCGTAATCCTTATGGAAGATGTATTCGGCCTCATCTTGCCCTAAAACCTCTCGCGCCACATCCGGCCAGCTTGGATATGGTTGTGATTTTGGACCTGTGGAGCTTCTTCCGCAGCTCTTGGGCCGCGGCATTACCGTTGGAGACAAGTCCCTTGGTGAATGCGCTGATGCACTCCTCGTCGGTGATATCCGGGATGGTCAGGCGCACCTCGGAGAAGCGGCAGATGTACTCCCGGAGTGGTTCGTTTCTTGGCCGAGGTGCAACCGCTCTAGGTCGTATTTTGTACCGGATTGCTTGCACGTGGACTTGTAGGTGCTAATGAAGATCTCCTTGACGTCGCTCCACGTCGCGGCCTTCCTTCGGGGAGGGCCAGAGCCAACGATTGGCGCTGGTCGGGCCGATCGGGAAGTAGTTTGCCATGACATCCTCCCCCCTCCGCCGATCGATCGCGATCTCGTAAATCATGACCCGGGCCTTGGGATCCCGATCGCCGGAGTACTTCGAGAGGGCGTTGGTGCCCTTGAAGCCTAGGGGCCACCGGACTGGCGCGGAGATCCGGTGGTAGGGACCAAATCGTCGTGATCGTGAGGTTCCCGGTCCGGGTTCCCGTCTGAGCATGTTGTATTCTTCATGTCGCCGGATCTCGGCGTCCTCACGAGCCTCGTTGGCTAAGCGGTGATCGGTAGCGGGCGCGTCGAGCCATGTCGATGGTACTACGAGAGGAAGTCGGGGGGCGCGGTTTCCATCCCGACCGGGGCCCGGGGTGGTTGACCACCGCGCCACCGCCGGAGCCCCGCGCCCCGCCAGCGCGACCGGCTGGCCTTCCCGGCTCGCAATCTGCCCCCGGCCCAGGAGCTACGCCCGGGGCGGCGTCGTCTCAACGCTGGGGCTGATTCACCCCTCTTGGCATGGAGGATGCCTCTTCCTCGCCTTGGTTGACGCGACTCCTCGGCGATGGCGCCGACGGGATGACCGCGGCGCGGTGCGTATGAACCCGGGCCCGGGTTGAGCCGGGCGTGGGTGGCGTAGACGCACCCACGGACCTCATCGATGGTAACGTTCTCTCCGCGATAGGAAAGTCGCGGCCAAGGCGATGTTCGCTCTAGTGTCTTGTGAACGGGATACCAGCCACACCGGTCGAACTAAGCTTGTAGATTCCGGGCGAGTCGGGCGGCCGCCCGGCGCGCCCCGGCCGAGCTGGCGCAAAGCCGCATCTGCGCGCCGCGCCGGTGGCGTGCACGATCGGCGTTGCGCTCTTCTCGAGTATCGTTGTTCTTGATTTCCCCTCTAGGGGTGCCGAGTCGTTGCCGGCGAAGACCCCTCCGCCCGCAGATCTCCCCAGGAGCGGTACCCCGGTCGAACAATGAGAGTCATAGCCGATCTCTAGCTCCATCGGCTCTTGGAGGATGGTAGTGGTGGCATTAGATGGAGACAAGGAAGCCGTGCGCCCGTCCACGAGACTCGGTGCCTTCCTCCTCCTCTTCCAGATCGGGAGAGCCTCGGCCATGCGTATGTGGTCGCGTGTCGCGATGGGACGCCGTGGTATGTTGGCGCATCGATGAAGTCGTAGGGTCCAGACGCCTTCCGACCAGTCCTAGAGCCCAGGTGCACGGTCGCCGTTGCGCTGGGATGACGAAGCGGACAACCCGCCCTTCGGAGTAGCGGTGACGACCAGGACCACGCCAAGGGAAAACCTCGACCAGATCTGTTTCTCCTCGAAGGTGCGCGCCGGGCAGCCCGTGTTGTGGTCGATGTTGTCCCTATTGGCGTAAAGATGTAGCCGAAGTCAACCAAAGGGGAAGACTCACCCATACCAATCTGAGCCCGCCGAAGTCGCCGAGTAGATTGTCGACGCCGTGGACGGCCGAGTGTATGGTACGAACGGGTGGGTGAGCCTGATCGGGAGTCCGAGCGGCCTCGGCCCGAGTCGAGTCGGTCCGCCGGTCTTGTGTAGACGCCAGATGCCGACCGCATTATTGATCCGAGCCGGGCGAGTTGTTGACACCGAGAACAAAGACCATTGTTCCGCACGAAGCGGCCCCGAACCGATGTCCTCCATCGGGTCGACCGCCATGGATTCAGGGGAAGATCACCATCTTGTTAGCCATGGCGTCTTCGAAAGCACACCCCCTACCGGCGTGCCAACCGTCGCCGGTTTATCGGCGATAGTCTAGCAGGGGTATGCCCGGCTAGTAGATTGAGCGGTAGAGGTGCGCTAGACGGCTAACGAGATGTTAAGCGTAACGAGCGAAGGACAAAACACACGGGTTTTACCTGGTTCGGCCGCCTTTGATGGCGTAAAACCTACGCTCGCTTAGTTTGTATTGATTGATTGAGAATATCGTGTCCCTCTGGGATCCTCGCCACCTTATATAGTCCGGGGAGTAGGGTTACAGGTCGGTTCCGGTCCGACATGATCTATCCCGATCGGTTATAATAGGAAAGTATGTAGTGATTACGATAAAGCTATACTAGGAAACTATCTTGGCGACAACGTTTAGGCCGTGATCCCCGATGATTGCGGTCTTCCAGCGCCAAGGGCTTCAATCCGTCATCCTGGGCCGGCCCTGGGAGGCCTAGCCCGAAGTGACCCGTGAGGGGATAGGGGTTCATCCCCCCACACCGGTGCCGAGCACCGGAAAGAGGGCCCACAAAGCCGACGAAAGAGGGGCCACGAGTCTTTGGGACAAGGGCATTGGAAACCACACGACGCCATCATTAGCCGACCCCCGCTTGCCGCCACCTCGGGCCGCCTGAGAGCGGAGAATGAGAGAGGGAGGGGGTCGTGAGAAAGAAAGGTGGTCGAGGTGCAACAGTGACACGGAGGGGACAAAGTCAAGAAAGAGAGAACAAGAGAAACAAAGTGCCTGGAACTAGGGTTTGTCTGTTTACATACATGAAAGAGTAACATGGTCGAATTGGGTCACTGGTGGACTCGAGGTCTGTGACAAATACCGAAACGATCTCGGCACGAGGGCGGCCCGATCTTCACGACAAAAGAGGTTTACGAACAAGATAGCTTGATACGGGGTAGCGGAGATAACTTTGGTAAAGACGGCAAAATAAGATAACTTGTTGTAGAGCAGCGGTAACTAGCTTTATACCTGGCCAAGGTTGGATGCGACCAAGCGGACGGGGAGAGAGGCAATCAAAACCGCGAAGACTTCGACTTGATCTCCAAACGACCGCTAGAACCACAATCCGGAGCTAATCCACACAATACAAATAAGCCGAACGAAAGTCGTAGAGCACGGCGTAGTGGATCCCGGAGGGATCTCTTCACAAGTCCAAAAAGAACAGGGGAAGAACAAGGGTTGAGTAAGCACTCGCGGCAGCTCGCCGCAATATCACCGGGATAATCTCAATTCATCAAAATCTGTTGATAGCTTACAAATAGGGGGTATTTATACAAGGAATAAGACTCTAAGGTAGATGTGAACTGAAGGAGCCATGTTGGAAGGTGGAAGACCAATCGGCTTAAGCTTTCACGAAGTGGTCTTCAATTCTGCACGTCCTCTAGACTTCGAGCAATCTTCAATGTTTTGGTCATAACTCCTTCTAGAGAACTTCAAATGATGTGTGATCGGATGCGTTTGAAAGCTAACTTGATAAGCTTTCACACCATGTATCTCTTGCTTTACGAAGTATTGTATATTGGTACAGTTTTGCACGAACATTTGGACTTCAAGCAGATCGTTGAGCTTCGACCGGTCGACACAAAACTGGTCGGACGTCATGACGGCATCCATTCTGGTCGGGGTTGGCACCACTGGAAACTAGACTTCTAGATCTTTCCAACAAGTGCTCATTCACCTTCATAACTTTTTGGGAAACAAAAAAAGTTATGACTATTTCTTCCGGGACGGTTACGTCTTCTTTGCCGGACCGACTCGAACGTGAATCTTCTCTTTGGTCTCTCCTTGACATGCCCTTGTCACGTTCCTTTGTAAACCTGAGCATAAGCAACATGCACAACTTAGGTAGCACAAAGTTTTCATTAATGTTTAATTGAAACTCATAAAGTAGCGCGTGCACCTCTTGTTCTATCTTCTTAGCCCGGCTACGAGTGATCGGTCTAGAGGGAACTTTGGTAGGTGCGTAAGTCGAAGAAGTAACCGGTGAGGTCGGTGGGAGTGGTCGCCGAGGATGTCGACATGGTCGACGCCGGCATGGTCATATCATCCTCCCTCCCTTGAAAAGGAGTCGTCCTCGACTCTAATTCTTTTGGTCCAAGGAGTTGCGCTTGGTGACTGACTTGTGTTGTGACAACATCACGATCTTTTTCTTCCATCACAGTCAAGGTGTTTGAATCTATAATCATACAAACCAAGTAGTAGCCTTGTAGGTGGAAGCATAGACAATTTGAAACTAAGTTTAGCTTTCACCTTGACTTGATGCTTAGAACAAATGTTGAATGTTGATTGTCTTGGCATGGTCGCATCATCCTCCCTCCCCTTGAAGAAAAGTCGACCTCAACTTTGGTTTACCCGAAAACAACCTAGACAAAATAGAGGGTGGATGTATACGATAATTCCAATAATATTTTGTATTGTTTTTCTCTTTTGCTCCATTATGATTCAAGTACAAGTTATTCCCTTTTTCATGTAAGAAACATTCTCATCAACTTTGGCAAACCTGCAAAATAATTTACATGTTGGAAGCACATAAATTTCTTTCAAGCCAAGCATTTGATTCATGTTATTATTTTTCATCTTTGCAATGTCACATATATCGAAAGATAACAAAGAAACATTCTTGACATTGTTATTACATGATTCAAAGATGTATTTGGCACAATCATGGGTTCCAAATGAGGTTGGAAAAATTTCAGATTCATTAATGAAGCATGTATGCACAAGATTTCCTTCTTTTGAATTATTATAGGACCAAGGGAAGAACATTTTCAGTTCTGTACAGCAGTCGAGAAACAATCTTTCCATCTCAAGTTCAAAGAAATATTGATCACAAGAACTTAACTCAAAATCAGCAAGTTTGTCACATGTTATACAAAGAGCACAAACATTGAATTTAGTTACAACTTGATGTCCAATCAAATGGAATCTGAACTTGCAGCTGTAGGGAGTATTTAAAGACTTCATGGATGTTATCTTAAAAATATTCTCAAGTATACTGTTCATCTCAACACATTTATCAAACATGGCATAGCACACACACGTAGATGGAGACATTTTTGCAAAGAATTCATCATGACTGTATGTTCTCACATTATCAGATTTATTGACATGCAAAGTATTAGATATATGAGTGCAAAGCATCATGTATATGAACCAAATCAACCCATAGAAAAGATCATGTAAAACTGAACATTGGTTTCCAACATGCAAAATTTTAGCAAAGTTGTGATCATGTGACATTACCAAATCAGCGCTAGTATCATGGTCAGTTTTCATTTGGAATGTTTTCTTTATGACAATTACTTGCCACTATATTTTGTAAATTCAGATCTAAATTACCTTCATCACCATTCAGGCTTTGTGGCAACACAAGTTCCATGGATGGCAAATCTGAAATCTTACCACTTTCCTTAGCATGGTTCATGTTTTTGGGCAGCAAGCAATTGGTTCGGAGGAACAACAACCTTCTCACTTTTCTTGACATGTATGGAGTTGCCTTGAGTAGCCATCTCTTCCTCATTCAGATTGCAAACCTGCACATTTGAGAAGAAAACACTAGAGGTAGAGATGAGTGTTAGTTTCAAAAGTATCATCACATTGCTTGCATTCTAACTCTCTGTTTTTCAATGGTGTCTCCCTCACACTCACATTGTTGGTACTCTCAAGGTCAAAGTGGGTGGAATAACACAACTCATTTTCTTTTCACTCTCTCATTTAGCTATGCAGCCCTCATCCTCACATCGGTTTGAATGCACAATTACTTCAGCATCTTGTGAAACAACATACACATATGTGTCATACTTCACCGTGCTCTCCAATGGAGTTGTTGTAGCAATTGTTTCAAACGATTCAAGAGCTGAAACCTTCTCAAATGCTATCAAACTTGCATCACTAGAAGAGGAAGCATTTGCATTGGTATTGCTATCAATCTGAAATTCATGTTGCATATCAAACAATGAAATTTCAGCATCACTGCCCCTCGTCCACCAATTCATCCTCCTCATCGAATATAGGGGGTTGGTCATAATTAACCATTTCCTTTTCATCATGAACCTGTGTCATACAAGAAACACAACTAAACGAAGGTATTATGATGTTAGTAGCAAATAATTCCTCACATGAGTCCTCTTTTGCACTAATTTTAGCATTGGGTTCACTCAATTCTTTTGAATCCTTCATCCTATCCATCGTAACTAATCCCTCTTTTCCCGATGTCTTGGTTCTTTGAGGCTGTGGGGTTTTATTTGGCTTTGGAAACACTCCCTCACTATTTTTGTGAGTCACTCGAAAGTGTTTCTCACTCTCTCGCTGTCTTCTTTTCGCATCATCCTTCAAAAATCTTATGAGAACCTTCCCGATGTCGCCCACTATGGACAAATAGACCACCACAAGAGTTGGTTGGGATATGTTGTTGTGGAGCTCGACGACGTGGTGTAGGAAGACGTTCATCGAAAATCCTTTCCATTCTCTCCATTGTCCCGACAAGCATGTTTTCAAATTGACAAAACTCAGCTCGCGAGAGCATTAGTTCTTTTTCTCTACGTCCCACCACGATGAACACTTGAATATGGTGCTGCCATGTTAGAGACAAAGAAGAAAGTGGAATAGGAAAAATATTTGTGGAATCACTTAAACTCACCACTTACTTACCCAAGTCCTCTTGTCCTCGAGGACTGTGATGGTGCTTTGGTGTGGCGGCTTCAACGAAAGGTGGTAGAGAGGTTGTAAGGATTACGAATCGAATGCCTCGGTTCAGGTTTTAAGGTGGAGCTATAGGTGGCTAACAAGGAGGGCTATGGTACTGAAAACTAAGTGAGTTGATGTTCTCAAATGATATGAAGTTGTTGCTATCAAGATTACCATGAACTTGGATAAGAAATCTGAAAATTTCAGCAACAACCGCAACACACTTCCTCCTCCAAATTCTCTTCACTTCTCTTTTTTTCAATCTTTCTTTTCCTCTTTCTCTTTCCTTCTTGATTCTCTTTTTTTTTCTTCTCTTTTTTTTTATAACAATAGCAGCGGATGACAAATGATATATATAAAACGGTGGTGACTAGCAACTTGAAGCACACAAAACACGTGATAACAATACCATCAAAGAGCTATAGGTAATTTTTGTGGCTTTTTAGTGGACTGTAGGAGATGAACAAAAACACAATATATGATGGATAAACACAAAGATAAATATGTGTATGATGGTAAATAAAAAGGGATGGATGAGTGGGTGATAACAAAACCTATCGTGACAACGATAGCTCGATACCAAATGATAAATATCGAACCGATCTCGCACGCGAGGGTGGCCCGATCTTCACGATAAAAGAGGTTTAGGAACAAGATAACTTGATACGGGTAGCGGAGATAACTTTGGTAAAGACGACATGAAGATAACTTGCTGTAGAACAGCGGTAACTAGCTTTATACCCGGCCAAGGTTGGATGCGACCAAGCGACGGGGAGAGAGGCACCGAAAATCGAAGACTTCGACTCGATCTCCAATCGACCGCAGAACCACAATCCGAGCTAATCCACACAATACGGCGCAGCCAAACGGAAGCCGTAGAGCACGGTAGTGGATCCTGAGGGATCTCTTCACAAGTCCAAAAAGAACGGGAAGAACAAGAGTTGAGTAAGCACTCTAGCGACTCGGATGCAATATCACCGGGATAATCTCAATTCATCAAAATCTGTTGATAGCTTACAAATAGGGGGGTATTTATATAAGGAATAAGACTCTAAGGTAGATGTGAACTGAAGGAGCCATGTTGGAAGGTGGAAGACCAACTGGCTTAAGCTTTCACGAAGTGGTCTTCAGTTCCCGCACGTCCTCTGGACTTCTGAGCAGTCTTCAATGTTTTCTTCATAACTCCTTCTAGAGAACTTCAAATGATGTGCGACTGGATGCGTTTGAAAGTTAACTTGATAAGCTTTCACACCATGTATCTCTTGCTTTACGAAGTATTGGTACAGTTTTTGCACGAACATTTGGACTTCAAGCGATCGTTGAGCTTCGACCAGTCGACACAAAAACTGGTCGGACGTCATGACGAAGTATCCATTCTGGTCGGGGTTGGCACCACTGGAAACTAGACTTCTAGATCTTTCCAACAAGTGCTCATTCACCTTCATAGAGTTTGGGAAACAAAAGTTATGACTATTTCTTACGGGCGGTTACGTCTTTTTGCCGACTGACTCGAACGTGAATCTTCACTTTGGTCTCTCCTTGACATGCCCTTGTCACGTTCCTTTGTAAACCTGAGCATAAGCAACATGCACAACTTAGGTAGCACAAAGTTTTCATTAATGTTTAATTGAAACTCATAAAGTAGCGCGTGCACCTCTTGTTCTATCTTCTTAGCCCGCTACGAGTGATCGGTCTAGAGGGAACTTTGGTAGGTGCGAAGTCGAAGAAGTAACCGGTGAGGTCGGTGAAGTGGTCGCGAGGATGTCGACATGGTCGACGCTGGCATGGTCATATCAGTCTGCCTCTAAAATTGGCCTGGTATTAGGAGGGGCGTAAATCTATTTTTGGAGATGGTTATTTATTACCGTCTCCGTAAAGTTGATTTTACAAGGCGGGCAATTTTAATTGCCTCCGTCAATAAAAAAACCGCCTACTACTCGTCAAGCATTTTATGAGGTGGTTGAATTGTATACCACCTCGGTTAATAAAAGGACATCACCTCACAAAATCATTGTGAGTAGTGGGTGCAACCGTATTTGTTCTCACTTGTTGATTCTCATATAATATATTCACCAGCTCTCTCTCTCTCTCTCTATATATATATATATATAGGACTCATATATGATGATTGATTTATGCTATCTATTTGACGATAGATGCATGGATGCCAACGCAAGTTGCCATGACCTTTTTGACCATTAATTGATCTTGTTGCATCATCTTCTTCCTGAAAAGCAGTTATACACTAAGTTTCAACAGCAAAGTTCGAAACCATCTCTTTGCACTCTTGTCCGCACCTTCCCACACCTAATCCATGACTTTAGCCACGGCAGTTTTCTTAGACCATGACGAACTACTATCAGATCATCTTTTGAGAAGAAAAGGCTATTCGTGTACATGTCTCGTTCCTTCAAAAAAATGTACATGTTGTCTCTTTGCATAAAATATTTGGATGTATAAATAGAGCGATAGAGTGTGGGCAGGGAAGAAAAATAGGAGTGCAGTGTCCATCTGTCTAGATAGCTAGATATATTTCTCAAGGCGTGCATTCATATTGCATAAGCTAGCCTCCGTACTTAACAAACTAACAGATAAAAAGGTGGTACAAGTTGATGGATCCTACTGAGATCTTTGGTTATATATATATTAGTATCTTGTTTACGACATTGGACTTGTCCATGCACGGCCAAACACATCTGTCTTCACCAAACAGGTAGGAACTACACTTTAGAAGGGTTGAACCATGCACTGGTGAAAGTTCTGCATTTTGTAGGAATAGAAGGATTGTTTTCATTTTTTTTTCCGAACAAGGGGCCTCCCCAATTCCATTACTACGAACGGAAATACAGCAGCGTTTGAGAACGTTGAGCCAGCATGTAAAGACGGTTTACAGAAGTTTCAAACTAACAGCAACAAGTGGGGACATGTTAACCCCAGCATCAACTAGGCAGGAACTACTAAACAGCAACAAAATAAAGCAGGAAGCTCGCAGCTCGTCACGCCTACTCCTGGTCATCCGCTAAGGATTGTTTTCATCATCTGTCGATCGACCTACTCAATAATTTTCTTGGTAATATATCACCATGCACTAGTTGTCCTCTCACAACCATCTTGACAAGTCAAAAAGTGTTTTGCTATGAGTTCATCCTGCAATCATATGAGCTATCTCGTAAAGACTTTTTTTGTAAAGTTGCTCGGATCGAACATTGGTACTGATCGACAACGATGTCTCTTTGGCCATTAAACTATCGTCGGAGCATGCGTGCACTACTATAGAGTACCTGTCCTGATCAATTATTGGATGCGCTTTCTTGTTCATACGGGTCAATATCAAATCATACGGCGCGTATTTTGTTTTAAACGGTGATTTAAATGTTTAGAGAAGTGGTTAATCACGTAAACCATATAGAGGTCAAGCAAAACACGCTTCATTGTTTTGACTATGTGTTTGGAATTTTGCCCACAAGTTTCTTTTTCCGCAACACGCTGTTAGAACGAACAGCGTCTAGATGTGCCCCCAAAGGTGAGAACAACTAAAAGGTAGAAAGATAATTTACTTACAAGATAAAAGATAATATAGACAATCAGGGTAAGATGGATTCACGGCGGGGAAGCTTGTCAAGTAGGAGTAAGCCTCTGACAACTCACCTCATCCCCTAGATAGCTCTTTAGGACATCTATAGATCTGTTTCGATCCATTAGTACTTAAAATTAGCAGCTAATATATGCTAGTAATAGTTTTGTTGGACCTTTAACTCACTATCAACCTCCTATTAGAGGGTGGATCCAAATAAACAACCCTTGCTAAAAATTAGCAACCACTAGCTAGCTAGCTAATTTTTAGTGTTAATGGATCCAAATATATCTATACCATACACCGTCCACACTAAAAAGAATACAATGCTTTAGTTTTTTATCATTAGGATAGAGTAGTGTAATCAATAACAATTACTCATGTAGCCCTGTTTATTAAAGGTGAACGATGCTAAACAAGGAGGAATATATAAGCCCCTCGTTAAGAAGACCCCCGGAGGCATGCAAACTACAATAATCTCAAGTTGACATATTAGCCCACTCTAGCTATATATATAGTCCAAGACCTAAAACATCAAATTATTTTTACCGTTTTTTAATCCTACTTGAATGTCAAGTATTCTACATTCTAGCTAGGATGGATAGAGCATATTAAAAAGAGCCATTCCGGACAGCTCCAACAGCTATAGAAATCTTGCGATGCTCATATGTCGCTAGCGAGGTCCAGGTCTCAAGCGCTGGTCTCGCACTCCCCCCAAGATGCTCACTCTCTCTCTCTCTCTCTGACGTTCAAAGCTTTTTCTCTTTTTTTTCTGTCAATCATGCGCCACATCAGCACGCGAGTTTGCTATGCGGTTGAGGACGCGCCCTCATCATACACCTGTCATCATCGCTCCAAGCGTGTGAGTTCCGTGTGATAGAGATCCCAACATAATTGATTATTCAGAATGATGGCCTCTGGTCCTGATGGAAGACTCCACTAGTCCACTTGACTGCCTACGCGTGCTGCCGCGGAAAATGGTAGGTCTCGCTGTCGAGTGTCGTCGTCGGCATTGGTGCTGTGTTTGGCTACTAGCTTAATTACCCAGCTGATGAAAATCTGCCAGCGCGCGCGTTCCTCCCACTGAACCGCCTCCCATGCTGTAGCAGTGACAAACACACGCGCTCCACCTTAGTATTACCATCGAATAATGGATCCGACGCAGGTCAGAGGCCTCCGTTTGTATAGTTAATTTGGTTCGGAACTTCCTTGTCTATACTGCAAGTCGGCCGTGCAATCAATCGCTCTGCGAAGCAAATTTGGGAATAACTAGTCCATCAACCCGTGCTCTCGCACGGGTTAGAATCTTAAGAAATACTAACTAATAAAACTTACTTATATTAAATATTTTCAAATTCATTAGGTACTCTATAGTCTATTCTGGTAATCGATTATTGATTTATTTGTATTTTCAGCTATATCTATTGTTTTATTGCATAGACACTTTTTGTATCTCCAATATAAATTTACTTCATAATTTTTTAAACTGTCATGGCTTTAGCTGTTGTCTTTGTTTTGACGACATGAACCCAAATTTGAAATTCAATCATTTTTTTCAAGATAATGACGTCCCAATTGATTATCATGACTATTAATATAAGTTAAAGTGAATTTTAAGTGTCATTACTTTGTGGTTTCCTAAAGATATTTTGCCACACTTGATAATAAGATAATTAAATAATTATTTATTCTAGACATATTTCCTTGTTCTATGGAATGGAACATAGCTCGATGCGTAGTTTCAACTTAATAGTTACCAAAGTGTGTATTTGAAATTTGGGTACAAAATATTTTGTTATATATTTATTTACATCATGTTTTAAGTATCTTTCATAATGATAAAGGTGGATACTTTTTAAAAATATTTTAGGATTAGTTCAACTACCTTTTCTAATTATGGAGGTTTGAGTTTTTTAACACATGCTTTATTGATAAGTCAATGGTTAATTTTCCTCTAACTATTTTAGCATCGATAACATGTAAACTCAATGTAACCCAATGGCATTATTTTCTAATTGAAAAAATCCATGATGGTCAATAAGCATTATAGCAAGACTTATGTTTTTGAAATAATCTAAGGACAATTAAATTGAAATGAAAATTATACCTAATGGTTAATAATTAAGGATCGTATGATGACTTAACTGTTTGCCACAATCAAGATTTATCGCATACTATTGTGGCTGTAGCTTTGATTTTTCACAATAATTTATTTGGAAAAATGTCACTTAAGTTTTACTAACCATGCCAAAATAGTAAAACCCAATAACATTAATATTAAAGTAAACAAATTATACCGAATGGTCAATAAGGGTTATATCAAGACTTATTTGTTCAAACTAATATCAGGACATTAAAACTAAAATAGAAAATACTACCTAGTGGTGAATAATGATATATCATGACTTATTTGTTGGCCACAAAGTAAGATTGCATTCCGTACTCTAGTCACTCATGCTTTAATTTCTTACGATTCTTTTCCTGGTGTGATCCCACATAAATTTTTACTTTAAAATTAGTATGCCATAGAGAACAAATTGAATTGAACATAGTACATCATATGAGAGATAAAATTTCAGTTATGAGATCTAGCAAGCTAGTCATACCTTTAATTTCCTATGCAAGTGCTATCAATGCCAGCATTGACGATGTACGTGACCACCCACCCACTCTTGTCCTTTCGTCCCCAAAATGCTAGACACACCCAGGTAAAAGTCACATGTGGGTGACGGTGCATGGCTAGAACACCGATTTTGCCTTGTTTGGTAGTTGATAGATTCTTCTCGATACCAAGATTTTTGGGTATTTTTATTGGCGGTCGTGCAATTGGGTGGAATTACCTTCGACAACGCCTTTCCAGTTGCCCTATCACCGTCTGAAATCCTTGTCTTGAAGAGTAGTAGAAGCTTACTCAATACCTCATACCTTAAGGATATAAAACACCCAAGCTGCTGAGCAACCAAAGGTTTTGTAACTTGGACAACAGTACAAGATTCATGGATGCATTACCTTGATGACGGACCCGGACCATGTACACTCATTGGAAATCAAGCGTTATATATCCTAGGGCCAAGCTCTAATCCTCCTATTTTACATCATGTTTGCACCAAATTCTGCCTAAAATAGGAAAAATAAGCATAAGATAGTAACTGAAGACATTATCTATAAAAATACTAATTTATGGATAGAGGAAGGACACAATAAAAATTGTCATGGTTGATCTTGATGGGTTTTCTCAATCAAACCAAGATCTTGATCGATTTGTGCCATTACCCATTTGTGTGTCTTGTGCATCCTAAAGGTCGATGCGATGCATAGTGATGCAACCTTCAGATCAAGCATCTGAATTTCGGTAGTAAAATGGAATGCCTTTGACAAATAAACAGTGGTAGTTCTCTTGGTTGAAGATTGAAGATATTCGTTTGTGCAAGCCCAACTGATGGAAATCGATTCCTCCGGGCCTTCCGGGATGCTACCATGTAAAGATTTATGCACATGTATGCATTGCAAGAGTTTTCTCGGGTACAATACCATTACAAAGATTGTCATTGCCTATGAGATTTCATTTGCCCAGTTTAAGAGGTGATGATGTGTGGCTTCCATGGGTAGGGATACAAATCCACTGCTTCCGGCACATGAGACATGCATGCTGATTAGTGCTGGATGCCCTCCGATCCTGCCTGTCGCTCAACATGTGCAAGGTAAACGCCAGCAGGAGATCACTAATGCATTCACAAGTTTTTCATGCGCACACCTAGCCACGTACCGAAAATTTTGCTTGACCCACAACTTCCATCTTGCGAGCAACCATGGGTTGAAGAACAACTTTTCTGCAACAAAAATTAAAGAGGAAGTCATTAACGCAGGTTAGTGCCAAATACCCATACAACAATTTGTACTAATTACATATGTGCATTGGATGTTAGTACTTACCTGCAAAAATTAAAGGTGGAGGTCATATATGCTGCATCGGAGAATGGTTTAGTTACAAACTTTAGTACATATAGACATAGTCTAAGCCTATATGGAATGCAAGCCAAAAAGGAAACTGCTTCAGTACAAACTCCCTGTATTTCTCTTCTAATTTGTGTTCAACCATTGGATGGAGTACAATTCGAAGGAGTAATTAAAGCAGCATGAAAAGCAATCAGAATAGGCAGTGTTCTCTGCATCAGATGCAATGTCTACGGAAGGTCACCTGCTACATATGTGCGGTACCAACGATGACAGCTCCTCCATCTTCGTCACCGCCGGATGACATCATCTGGTCGACCCCAAGCCCTTCGTAACCATTGGTGTGGAACAGATTCGAGGGTCGAAGCTGCATGACAACACGCCGGGCAGGAGCTTCAACGGTGAGGAAGACCATGTGCGCCGTGCGGTGGTAGCTTGCAAGGATCAGGCTGGGGCTTCAGCGGCGAGGAAGACCATGTGCGACGGCGGTGGCTAGCAAAAAGGATCAGGGCTACGGGGTAGGGACGAAAGGATTGTCAACGACGCAAGCCCATGTTGATGCCGCTGAGAGTTTTTTTTTTTTTTTTTTTTTTTTTGAACGCCGATGTCGTTGTTTAGAGATTAGATTAGATGGGTTCCCCATATGGGAAAACACGTAACACTGATTGAATGATTGTCGTACAAAAGTATTTCTTTTTTTTAAAAAAGTTTTATTTAATATAATGGCAGAGATGGGTAATTTTGTACAAAGTTAAATAGATCCAATGGTTGTTGATGTCCAAGTCTTTTGATTGATGGCCGGATGTTTCTGATTAATGTGAGATTTTTTTAGCATTTATTTTTTTTTTTCTAGAGCGTTTGGTGAGGATTAACGTGCAGCTTTTCGTTGGAGCCTCCAATTAGTAATAGTAAGATAACATCTGAATGTCACATAACATAGAATTCGATCCTAATAAGCTACCCTGTTATACACTTCGATACTAATAACATACCTATATATGTATCTAGCCATGATACAAAGCAAAATGGATATATTAAAAAAAGTCAAGATTTATAATTTGAAACCGAGCGAGTACTATGCACGTGTTCATGCAGTACGTTTATGGTATCCACATGGAGTTGACCGGTCTTTGCCTCAGCAGTGGACAAATATTGACTGGCCTCCGACGAAGGCAGTGGGTGTACACGCCTGTATACGCGTTGACGACACAGGATGAGTTGGCTTCCGTACGTGGTTTCATTTGTGAGATCGTGACGTATTATAATAACTTGTCAGATAAGGAATATATTGGTCCCTTCATGTTGACCAAACACAAAATTACATCGGTCGTTATATATACAGCAATTTAAATCAAAAATAATTTTCTAGCGCACAACAAACTTGGAATATCTGCTCCTTATATTTTTTTTTTATGCCATTCAGTCATTCTCATTCGCCATCACATATTTTTTTTACAATCGTGTCCCATCCTTTAGTGGCATTTCACATAGCCAACTGCCTGCCTTGCATAGGTGGAAGACTAATCTAATTTGCACATCCATGAATTTTGACAAATGACCTAGAAATTTAAATTTTGGTGGGGACCATCTCTTTTCTAGTTCATTTCTTTGAACTAGAGGGTATCCATTGGACATCCAACTTCCACCTAGACTGCCTTTTGCAACGTTGTAGCAACAAACTCCACTCAAAGTTCATTTTTGAGACCTTTCTCAAAACAAAAAAAGTTCATTTTTGAGAGGATCGTATTGATCAAACCACCCATAGAATTGTATTCACTTTTACACTAAAAAATCATAACAAAAAATTGGGGTGTTTGTCATTGGACTCTTGAACGAGTCTTTTTTTTTTTTGACAAGGAAAACCATTGATATTATTAGGGTGAAGTCGGCACTGACGCCCGATGGAATTTTTCCATCGATGCTCGGCCCGCCCACCTTTGCTAGCTAGCAAGCCATCGAACGCCATCTCCCTCGCACGGATCCCTCCCTTCCGTATGAGAAGAAAGCCATCCTCCACTCCACGACCCGCTTTGCCCCCATGAACCGCTCTCCCCCCCATGCGCATGGGTCCGCCCCACCCCCAAACTCATTGGACATAGCACCTCCGCTAGCTGCAAAACTCCTCCCCCCACCACCACCACCAACAACGAAAAACATTGAAAACAATGGAAGCAAAATTTTGCAACATGAATCGACGAAAAAAAGGTTGCCCCCGCAATCAACGGAAAAAAAGCTATTGCAACATCGAAAACATGTAATTAAATAACGACAAAATATGAATTGCAACATGAAAAAATTCTACTTCAAACGTTGAAAACATCCACTACATCGTTGAAAAAATGCTGCAACACTGAAAAGAACTATTTGCCACATCGAAAGAACATCTAATACAACAAATGAAAAAAAATGAACTACAAAACAATAAAACATGATGTTGCAACTACTGCAACAACTCAAGAACATGTAATGTAACATCGGGGGACACCGTTGCAACAACCAAAAAGAAATACGATTGCAACAATCAAAAATCATTTGTTGCAACATTTGAAAGAACCCATTGCAACACCGACGAGACCGAACCACAAGACACGTTGGAACCCTAAAAGACGGCCACATCGCTTAGATCCGGATGTGGGGGGGAGGGGAGGAGCCCTTAGATGCAATTGAGAAAAGCTCAAGACTTGGATCGAGATCCTCCATGACCTACCCCGTCATGAGCCGCCGCCGTCGTCCTCATCATCGGTGGAGTGCGGGCGCTACGCCGCAGTGTCTTTAGGGCCACATGGAGGCGCGACGAGAAGGAGAGAGCATAGGCAGGCGGGCATTGCGAAAGCTAGCTTGCGGGGGGGAGAGAGAGAGAGAGAGAGAGAGAGAGGTCGTGGAGGCGGAGCCATCCATCGGCAAAAGTGTCGATACACAAGGAGAGCGAGAGACGTGGAGGAGCGAAGAAGCGTGAGCAAATGCGGCTGAATGAGAGGAGCAGTGGGGCGAGAGAAGGCCGGGTTGGATAAAATGAAGCGCGGTCGTTCGAATCATTATTCGACGCGCGTCCATGTCATCGATCGTCCAGTCCATGAGCGGGAAGCAGGGCCGACCGGGCCATCCAACGATTTTAGCATTACCGATATTATTAGCAAAGAAACTGCTACAATGAGGGTACAATTATAGACGTTTACATTACATAAAGCATCATGTAGCCGGCAATTGCTACCATGATTTACATTTTACATAAAAGAGACCAAAGTGGTATATAGCATTCTAGAAAGCCGGGCCGGCAGGCTTCAGTAGCAAGTGAATGTGCCTGGACATTTGCAATCCTTTGAATCTTGAAGATTTGGACATTCCTATTGCTTGTTTCATTGAAGAAAGCTTTAAGTGAACGGTTTAATCATCCACTATGGGGGTGAGTCAAAGAACATTACGAATAGGTAGGTGGCCACAATTTTGGAACTTTGCTCACTTTCGAATTAGGATTTCCGTCAAGAGATAGAGGCATCATATAGGTTTTCTATTTTTTAATAAATTACATTCTATTTTTTTGCCCAACATAAAGCAAGCTCAAGGAGCTGTGTAAAAGTCAATGCAATGTCCCACCTGCTCGAGGCTGGGCCTGCTTATATCTAACAACTCTCTAAGGATCAAGACTGCACTCCGCGACCAACACCCGCTTTTTCTCGTGCACTTTGTCCTCACTCATGCGCACAGGCGAAGGACTTCCCGGTTGGTCACCCATCGCTCCAAGCCAAGCACATTTAACTTTGGAGTACTTAGGAGATGGGCTTCCAGAAAAGAAGTTGCAACTTGTTAGTATGAGTATTCTATCAACCCTATTAAGCCCTGAGTCACGGTGTCACATCTTCACCCCCTTAGGAGACCGACGTCCTCGTCGGTCAACCCCAGGTCAGGATCGTCCCCTCTTGGATACGTCCGTGTGTCCAGTGCCAGCGCATGTGCCATGTTGTGTGACCACGCCGGGTCCACACCAGCCATGCGCACCATGCTCGCGCAAGAATCGACACATCGCCCGTGAAACCGTAAGGGTCGGCTCTGATACCATTTGTAACGTCTCACCTCCTAGAGGTCAGACCCTCTTACATCTGACAGCTCTCTAAGGATCAAGACTGCCCTCACAGACCAACACCAGTCTTTTCTGCGCACTTTGTCCTCATGCGCACCTGAGAAGGACTTTCCAGTCGGTCCCATCGCTCTAAACCAAGCACGCTTAACTTTGAAGTACATAGGAGATGGGCTTCCAGAAAAAGTTGTAACTTGTTGGTATGAGTATTCTATCAACCCTATTAAGCTCTGGGTCAGGGCTTAACAGTCAACTACTAAACCAATGGCTTTAATAACTTAAAAAATAAGTATCAACTACTGATTTATCCTTCTCTCCAATAGTTTCCAATATGCGCTTCTTAAAACACAAAAAGGGGATGGCTCTACTACAAAACAATTTAATCAAGGCAGGGAAAAAGTCTTAACCGAGGTGACTATTGGAGAGGTTCTGATTGTGATTGTGGATTTTTTATTACTTTTGGCGATTGGATGGTTGGAGATTTGGTGATTGGTGAGGGATTTGGTAATTGTGTACGCCCCCCAATCGTGGTGCTTGTAAGGGGTTCTTGTGCCTTCCCCGCGTAGATCACAAAGGAAACTTTAGTGGATTGCTCGTGGCTTATGGATTCCCATCTTGTGTTGGTTGTGTGGCACCCGGTAGCGGGTCCGGCATGTGGTGCCAATTTGTTCGTAAACCTCCAAATGGGTGAATTGCCACAACGAGGACGTAGCTTGATGGCAAAGCAAGTGAACCTAGCGATTTCATTGGTGTTCTTATATTGTATGTTGTTGATTGATTGGTTCTTCTTCTCTGCACTGGTGGTATAAGAATCACCCCTCTACCTAGTATTTACATTTGTTCATACTTTCTTAGAGTAGCTCTCTTTGTTGTTTTAGTCTTGCTAGGCACCTAAATTAGTGCTTAGATTAGCTCTCTTACCTTTTATAAGAACTGCCTCGATTAATCGATTTAAGGGACTGCCTCCTTAAATCGATTTTGCAAGCTGGTTGACCATAACAGCCTCGGTTAATAAAAAATAATTGTCTCGGTTAATGCGAGGCATTCACTGAGGCGGTTGAAATTGGTGCTCGCCTACGAGGGGGTTTTCAAAAGGGTTTTCAAAAGTTCACGGTTAATGTTTTTTAGTAGTGTGGCCCAAAACTTCTCAACCCAGCTCTCGTTGCCATTGCTTGTTTTGTTCCACTAGCGTCAGTACCTCTGCTTCGTCCTTTGGCTCCCTTTTTGGATGGCATGGCAGATCAGAACCACTCACTACCCTTGGCAGATGTCGTAGATTCGGGCTAATGTGGACAATTAAATACATGTTAATGGATGATGTGATTTGCTTGAATGAAGACATATTGCTTGTGCTAGTAGGCTGTCATAATCACATCATGTGCCAGTGGACAGCTTGCATGCATATTGACAAGATAAAATGATACTAGTGAGGATTGAAATTATAAGAAATATAGGGAATATATATAGAAAGATAGATCCGTATAGTAGATGAGAGTGTGGTGATATTTTCCTCCCTTATCCGTACACAGACGACAAGCAATGCTTATAATTTGAAAGTGTCATGGGCATTTATGCTCTACTTTGAATTGAATTGGTATTTTGCCAGTTGCCATATGGCTTTATTCATGCCCAACCACGTACGTCCTTCAACATATATTCTATATATGTATGTATAATATTACGAGCGCAAAATATTCCAAATGAAGCGTCAGTTTAATTGTTCTCGTGCGTTAATTCGTAGACAAATTCTTTACGAGCAATTTCTGGACGTACGTACGTACGTACGCGTCCGCGAAATAAGTCATAGAACGAAGGAAGTTAAACCACGAATTCTCCTCTTCTGGTCTGCGACAGAGACGGTGTTTTCTTTCTAATTCCCCGCTGATAATAACTGATCGAAATGCGACAACAACACAAGGACGACCTTACAAAATACTTCAACATTCCACCTATATGTACATCAAGCAGCTGATGCCTGGGGAACACCCACACGTGTGTTTTCTTTGTCCAGTTGCTTGCTACAAATCTCTGCCGGATAAGAACATGCGGCGCTGGCTCAAATATAGGAGTATAGTTACGCGACCTATATCCTATATCTATATCTATATAGTAATAGGAGCTGCAGGTCGGCACGCCACGCCGGAGGCCGGACGGGAGAAAAGACGAGGACGAATCACGTCTACTGTTGTTTGCTTCCGAATCCTCCATAGTACATGATACAATGCATCATGTACAGTGCAACTGCAACGATCGATGCTGTGCTGTGAATGTGATGCGTATATATAATTCCATTATACCTCGCCAAAACGCTATCGCAAATAAAGCTAACAATAAGCGCATCAAAGCCTGTGGAAAACATTGAAGAATCAGTGAGCGAATCACGCCACCACTGCACGGGTGGATAAGGGGAGCCGTGGCGACCGGCCGCTGCCAGAATCGATCTCACGGGTCCAGACCCTTTTTATATATGTTAACGTGTAGATGCCCGGCCATTTCACCCTTCTGTAGTTCTTTTGTTATCTTGTCATCAGAAGCCGAATAATGTATGCTGAGACGTTCATGGGTCCCGTGCCCGCGTGCCTCAACAACGGAAGGTGAGATGCATGATAGATTCCAAGCAGAAAAAGACGTCCACCGCAATATGAGCGTAGCCTATCTTGTTCCAATAGAATGCATATATGGCTCTTTCTGGTCAAGGTAAAGTAAAGTTGATGCTCATGAAAACATATATAATGCGCGCTTTTCAACTCACGACTCTGCGTTACATATCCAGTGTGATATATACCGAACTATATCGCTAATATAAACGTGAGGCACGAGCATACATGTAATTAGAGAAAAAGGAGCGGCAGCATCATATCGATCCGTGTACTATGGAACACGTACTCTCATCACTGGCCCTTAATGATAATATATATAAGCTGCAACGACTAGTGGGGTAGTACGTACTCCCTCCATATCGGTAATTCCGGTGGTCGTCTTTTTAGATGATTTAGTGTACGGTGTATTTTTTTTTTCCTGTTTGGCCTTATTGATGAGTAGTTTTGTGGGTGAAGGTATCGATCTCCAGCTCGAAAATGTGTTTACAGTTATAGGATGGTTAACACCGCTCGAGCAAGGCCAGCGTGCATTCATCTGGGCGTGTGTCTCCTCCAATATAGTACAACTTTGTGATCAAGTTTGAGTGCTTCTAGAAACGATAGCGCACGCTTTATACAGAGTCTACGTGATGTGATACCGAACGAACTAGGCTATATAACTCAGGTGCCTGAAAACTTGGTTTCGTTTAGGCGACTTCATAATGTGGGAATTAGCTACGGAGAGACACGTACTAACCAGCAAGTACTTACATTATTATTTATCCATATATAATCATTAGGTGCCAGAAATTTAATAACACCATCGATCAATCCACCATGCGCATGAGAGTTGAGAGCTCCCAAAAGGGGCGGAAGAAGTGGGCACAAGATGTGTGCACGCACTCCGGACGACACGTGCTAGTGCACATTATTATCGGAGACCCCGAGTGAGACGGCAGTGAAACTGAGACGCACTACGGCGACCTCTCATCCATCGACCCCCACTTCAATGTCCGACTAGTCTCAGTTCCATCTGTCCAACGTCAACCTTTGGAGCCTGTTTTTAGTTGAGCTCCCCTCCTGTTTTAGCTTCTCCAGAGTAGCCCAACTAAACGTTTTAGAATGAGTTGTTTTCAGTGAAAAGTAAAAGAATCGTCTCCCTGCTCCTCTAGAGAAGCCTACAAGGAAAGGCCCTATCGAGCAACCCATAAGTTCTGAGAAAATAATATCTATCTACCTCATTTCACATGTACTCGTTTGGCTATGCTCGTATATATCTCACTCTATATGTGTTAGGATGGATTCAATAAAAGATTACCAAATATTTTACTCTAATCTTCGTGAACATATGTAGAATGAGGTGGATCCAAGCTAAGTGTAGTGAAACAAGACGTTGAGAATAGCATGGTGCGCCAATCGTAAAAGATTTTGTGCCAAATCCAAATGGCAAAAGTCGGCTGTAAGAGTGTAAGGCACGCTTTTAACGAGTTCGCAGCCCTTTTGCCATTCCATACCTACCGAGAAAAATCTAAACAAAAGAAATAATAAGTGCGCGCTACATATGCTCTCTGTGAAAATGTAATAAAGTAAACATTTTTTTAAGATATCTTCTAACGGTAAACGTGTAAAAAAAAAACATTCAGCGCAACAATAAACTATAGGAAAAGACTTATCGCATTGCCCATGATGAGGGACATGATAGCTGAAGACCAGATTCCGCCAGCAACCCAGTAGAGAATAATAATTAATTAAGACGGGGTGTGTACTATAGTGGCATATTACATCCTACGATCCGCTGGTTCAATTTCCTACTATATACTATATTTTTTACTAGTAGAATGATGCTAAGTTCAAAACAGTCTTTTGTATTTACTTACACTAGTAACTTTTACAGTCGCCTCTTTGCAAACGACCACTTATATCTTTTTAAGGATGGTTCACTTAGCAAACCGTTGTTGTGTGGTCCATGGCGTTGGGGGGGGGGGGTAGCCGCGGTGGCAGCGCACGTAGGGGGGGTAGGGGCTGTTAGGATCTGGGAGCGAGAGCTAGATCATTGAAGCAAATGTTCTTTTGTTCTACTTAACTTGATTTGATTACATCTCCTCGTATTTATAATTTTGTTAAGACTTGACTCCGAATTAAACCAATAGATCCTTATCGAATCAGATTCTAATTTAACAACTCAACCATTCTAATCTTAACCTCTTATTTCTGAACTAGACTAGGACTTGAAAAAGGTAAATTTGAGTCGATGACGACAGCAGCGGTGGCCTTGGGCGCCACCCTCCCCTAGCACGTCACGGCTGGTCATGTGGGCCACATGACGCTATGGCAGTTGCGGCGCCCCCCTCCTTAGGCACAGATTGGCCCATTAGCTCCTCTGTGGGATATCACCCGCGTCGGGCATATGACAACACCCCCAATCTCCGCTCGGCACGTTCTCGTGCCGAAATAGGCGCCAATCATCGAATCCTTCCCATTGTTGTGCCGCATTCTGGGGAATGGCCACTGGAACCCCATCAGTTGGACCTATATGTAGAGGGATGGAGATAATGATGTTCTATCATGTATGTAGAGGTCGGAACTGTAAGCACGTCGATATGCCCATGGATGTGGTAGAGGTACTCATCCACCACTATGCCTCGCCCAACATCTGCACGTGCTACAAGGAGTGGTCGGGGAACGAATATTGCTTCCTCAAAGTGAGAGAGCGTCCGAGCTAGTGCAGCGAAGCCTCGTATATGGTTGCCCACGTCTGGGCGATGTACGTAGCAATGCCGCGCCATATAGTAGTCGGAGAGCGTGTAGACAGTGATGTCATCATGTCCAGCGTAGTCCCGAAGAGGAACGTCCCTGGCTCTATCTCATGTGGCAACAAGTCTTGCGCGTTGGAGTTAGGGAGGAGGTCGATGGCGACGCTGTCGATGCGGGTGAACAGGTTGCCTGTCGAGTCGATGAAGGCCACCGTGGCTCTGGGGACAACGCAGTTGTGCGGCCAGACTCGTACCTATAGGATGGGCGTGGGCAGCTCATCCTCCTACTTAGGCGTCGGTGGTCCATAGGCGGCGAGAGCCAACAACTCTATGTTGGCATGTCCCTCTTGGCGAACCTACAATAAATCAGGAAAGTGTGTTGATTCTACTGGTAAATAGAAGTATCCGTCGAAGAAGATGAGCCCGTGCTCGAAGGCCCCATTGGTGCGCCCCTCCAATACCACGAAGGCTATGGCACGCAGCTGTCGTTGCTCTCGGACGGCTCGTCAAATATGTGTGAAGATGATGTCATCAGGGTTGTCGATGTACTGCAATGCCGTCAGTAACCGAGCCCTCTGAGCCAAGGTTTTTTTTTCTACCGGTAGGGAAAAAATTGGCACCTACCAATAAATGCAATATTTTGGAAATTTGGGAATATCGGGTCAAATTTAAATAAATTCAAGTGTTTAAAAAATTTGGCTTCATCTCACAAAGAGAACTCCCTAATCCATCTTCCATCACAAATTTATATAACATGAACGAAACAAACATAATCTATCACATAAGTTGTGCGGTGATCATACAACAGGTGGGCAACTTGCACAAATATGCTAGTATCATCGAAAAATTAAATAAATTTGAAAAAAAAAAAAAAAACTTTATTAAGAACAGAGGATACGAAGATTTTAGGGTGGGTTGGTGTAATTTTTGAGTGAAATATGAATTTAGCCAAAAAAAAAGTTGACCAATATAAATTTTTTGGACCCAACTGAAAAATGCGATATAATGTTAGAAATTTCGCCATGTTTCGCCAAAATTGTAAACCATCCAAAATTGTAAACCATGCTCTGAGCTCGGTTCATGATGTCACGATGCTGAGGTGGCGCTGATTGTTGCGACACGCCTCATCTTCGGTGGTGGTGGTGGTAGAGCATGCACCGGTGTTTGTGGGCGGTCGTGGCCCCAACCCGTGGAGGCGCCCCTCACGGGCGAACTGCATCTCCGTGTTGGTGAAGTCTCATGCAACGCGGTCATGGCCGACGAGCCAAGGCATGTCAAGGACGACGCCGATGTCGTTGCCGAGGTCGAAAAGGTAGGCTTTGATAAATATCGAAGGCGGCCACGTCCATGCATAGTGGTATGGTGAATGACGCTGCACAACAATTAAGGGACCTCGCGATCGGTGCCGACTACGATTGTGGAGTCGATGCGCGCGCGGTGTTCTCCCAGACCAAGGACGCGGGCGACGCTGTCGATGGCATTGTGTGTGGTGCCTGAGTCCACCAATATATGGACACCAGCTCCGTTCATCACTCCCGTGAGGTACATGGGGGGAACTCCTGGGTGCGTTCCGTCAAACTTGTTACCCGCAAAGAGGCAATGGCGAGGATGAAAACTTTGGAACCAGGAAAAGATGAACGAGAAAAGAAGAAGAGCGTCCAGGAAAATTGGTATCAATGAACTAGAAATGGAAAGGAGGAAAGAAGAAGCAACCAATAGAAGGAGACTGGTCACCATGCATCCATGTGACGATTTGCTGCCATCCTTCCTGCGTCCGCACTCACTTGCACAACAGTAAACGTGGTGGAAGTCGTTGCCTAGTCTAGGAACATGAATCAGCAGGCCCGTACGGCCTCGTGAGTCGACGGTAGGCGTTCACTTAGATCAATCCCTGTTTGGCAGAACCTGCACAATCACGGCCAAACGGTTTCACGCGTAGGCGTAGGGTTAAGTTTATCTATTTGTATTTGTACATAGAAGTGCGTGAAACAGTGGAAAGTTGGTTTTGCATAATTTGATAAACCCCCCACAACACACACACACACACCCATCTCTCTCCACTACTAGATAACTGATTTTGGCGTGACGGTCTTTTTTTATTTTCCGCGGGCGGTTTTAAAACCGCCACCCAGCCTAGGGTCGTGGCGGTTTCTTAAACCAGCAAAAAACCATGGTAAATATTAACCGTGGCGGGTTTTAAAGAAAACCGCCATGGTTAATAAAAAAATAAAAAAAAAAATAAAAAAAACGAAAACCTAACCCTAACGGGCTGCCTCGCCCATAGCTAACCCTAACGGGCCACCGCCATGCAGCCGCCGGAACGCGCCGGCTGCCGCTTCGACGAAGCGCCGCCGCCGGCCGCGCCGCGGCAGCCGGCCGGAAGCCACGCCGCCCGGATCCGCGCCGCCAGCGCCGGATCGGCGCCGACGCCGGATCCACCCCCGCCCGCGGGCTGCTAGAGGGTCGAGGTCGCCGCCGCTTGAGGGTCGACGCCGCCGGGTCGGTCGCCGCCACGCCGAAGCGACGCCGCCGGATCCGCGCCGCCCGCGCCCGGATCAGCGCCGACGCCGATCCACCCGCCGCCGCTGGAAGGTCGAGGTTGCCGCCGCTTGAAGGTCAACGCCGCCGCGCGTCGGTCGGTCGCCGCCCCTTCCACCAGCACCCCAACGCTGGATTCACCCCCAGCGCGGCCGCCGAAGGTCGCCGGCCGAGGAAGGGGAAGGGAGATGGAGGCGGAATCGGTGGGCATGTGCGCCTGCGCGCCGCCGCCAAGGGCCGACGGGAGGAGGCGAGTGGGGGAAGGGGCGCGTGGCGCGCCGAGTTGGGGATGGGTCGAGTGGGGAGGGATGCGCCGAGTTGGGGATTGGTTGAGTGACTAGGGTTTCGAGATTCTGTATATATATGCGAATTTTTAGTGGGCTGGGTGGGCCGCCGGATTGGGCGTGATTTACCATGGCGGGTATTTTACAAAAACCGCCACGAAAATCGATTAACCGCGGGCGGTTTTTCCCGGCCGGGGTGTTAGTTAATTATTTTCCGTGGGCGGTTTTTCAAATGTCCGCCACGGAAAATAAAATCCGAACACCACGCAAAATCAATTCTGTAGTAGTGCTCGATCTCGGTGCAGAACTTAAAACTAGTTGTATCTAAGTTGTTGTTTGTCAAAAACAAAAATGAGAATCAGAATCAAACCTAACTGCCAAATGATTTTCTAAAGTGATTCCACCCGAAAATGTTTTTCGAAGAATCTATATCTCTATCCAACGCACTCTTATAATCCACATTAATATGACTAATTTCTAGAATGCTGGTGAGTTCTCTAGGACAGGATAAGCTCATTTCATCCTATCATCGAACCTAGCTAGTATCCACATCCACTCTACTGGTTTCACGGAACTTTCAACTCTGTGTGGATCAACATGCATTCTAGCCATATCGAGGCGGACAATAACAAATTCAGTGTGAGTATTTTTTTTACGAGCACCTAATCGTAGAACACGGTATATGATAGTCTTGTATAGCAGCTAATCGTGGAACGCGGTAGTATGAAAGTATATGAACCCAAAACCATCTTGTGTGCTGCCACATCTACCATATATATATATATAACGCATCCAATTTTGATCACACTGCTGTCCTCATCTACTGATGTACACCTCACTCGCTCACGAGCGTTTGTCTCTTGTTTCTCCCCCTGGAATCTTCAATCTCCTCCCTTTCTTCTCTAGCAGCACAGTACGTCCGCAGTCCATAGTAGATCGAATAGCTAGAATGACGTCTCCAAATAAACAAGCAATTTCATTTTATCATTATGTGGCAGCTAGCTCGAATCAAAACAAAGCTAACACGAAAAAAAAGAAGATACGTGTAGCTATAGCCCCGGCGCGTTGACCCACCTTTCCTGCGGCCGGCCTGCGTTCCGGCCATGACCGGCCACTCCTCCACCGCCCACGGCCAGATGCTCTCCGGCCACCACCACCACTATATATACGCCACCTCACTCCCCCCTCTGCCATCACACACCAACAACCGAGCCGAGCCCATCCACCACAGCCTCTCTGCACTTCTGGTCTCCTCTGTTCCAGCGAGTTCCTGAGCTAGGCTTGCTGACACGTACACACATCCCACCCATGGCGGCGGCGTCACACAACGGCGGCACCAAGCACCTACCACCGATGGAGGTGTCACTGGAGTCCGGGAACGCCACGTCCGCCGAGTACCTAGACGACGACGGTCGCCCCGCCGCACGGGCACGTTCTGGACGGCGAGCGCGCACATCATCACGGCCGTCATCGGCTCCGGCGTGCTCTCACTCGCCTGGGCCATCGCGCAGCTCGGCTGGGTCGCCGGCCCCGCCGCCATGCTGCTCTTCGCCTTCGTCACCTACTACACAGCCACGCTCCTCGCCGAGTGCTACCGGACGGGGACCCGGACACGGGCAAGCGCAACTACACCTACATGGACGCCGTCCGGTCCAACCTCGGCGGCCCCAAGGTCGCCTTCTGCGGCGTGATACAGTACGCCAACCTCGTCGGCGTCGCGATTGGCTACACCATCGCGTCGTCGATCAGCATGCAGGCCATCTTCAGGGCTGGGTGCTTTCATAAGAAGGGTCATGCTGTGCCCTGCAAGAGCTCCAGTAATCCTTACATGATCCTCTTCGGAGTCGTGCAGATTCTCTTCTCGCAGATACCTGATTTCGATCAGATTTGGTGGCTCTCTATTGTTGCTGCTGTTATGTCGTTTACCTACTCCAGCATCGGGTTGGCACTCGGCATCGCACAGACTGTTGGTATGTCCTCGTTTTCCTGTGATCGATTCTAGTTGTTCATGATTTGATGGATGAAGAATTTTTGAAACTGATGATTCTGTGCTCCATCAAACCTGTGATGGATTGCAGAAAACGGTGGGTTCAAGGGCAGTCTCACTGGCATCAGCATCGGCGCCGACGTCACCTCCACACAGAAGGTCTGGCACAGCTTACAGGCTTTCGGCGATATCGCCTTCGCTTACTCCTTCTCCAACATCCTCATCGAAATCCAAGTAAGCATCGAAGACCTAGAGATTGCTCTGCTCTGAACTCTGATTTCTTCACCCAGAGATCGATTGCTCTGTTCCTCATCAATTTTGCTCTGTTTCTTCTCCGTCCGTCCACAGGACACGATCAAGGCGCCGCCGCCGTCGGAGTCGAAGGTGATGCAGAAGGCGACGCGACTGAGCGTGGCAACCACGACCATCTTCTACATGCTGTGCGGATGCATGGGGTACGCGGCGTTCGGCGACAAAGCCCCGGACAACCTTCTCACCGGCCGCTTCTTCGAGCCGTTCTGGCTGATCGACATCGCCAACATCGCCATCGTCGTGCACCTCGTCGGGCGCGTACCAGGTGTTCTGCCAGCCCATCTTAAGCCTTCGCCGAGCCCCGGCGACGGGCGGCGTGGGCGGACAGCGGCTTCATCACCCGGGAGCTCGCGTGGGCCGTTCGCGCTCAACGTGTTCGGATGACGTGGGCGGTCGGCGTTCGTGTGCGTCACCACCGTCGTCGCCATGCTCCTCCCTTCTTCGGCAACGCCGCCGGGTTCCTCGGCGCCGCCTCGCTCTGGCCGCCACCGCCTACTTCCCCGCCGAGATGTACATCAAGCAGCGCCGCGTGCCGGGGGGGAGCACCAAGTGGATCTGCCTCCAGACACTCAGCGTGGGATGCCTGTTCGTCTCCGTCGCCGCCCGCCGCCCGGCTCCATTGCCGGTGTCATCGCCGCACTCAAGGTCTACCACCCGTTCAGCAGTTAATTGATTGTTGTACGTATGTGGTATGTACTGCATGGAGCATTCAATGCAGTCAACTTTGGTCAATGGTAAAAATGCAAGTGTGAGATGTTTGCATGGAGGCCCTTATAGAACAGTGATATTAAAGTGGGAGGTTTAGGCGCCCTTGGTCACATGCATTCCACCCTTGGAAGATAGTAAGGGGTGGTGGGGCCAGAATGGCAGGAGGTGACTATTTGTGATGAGGTGTCCGTCTGTAGGTGAATGGAGCCAAAAACAAATGTCCCTTTCTAACTTTTTTTTTTTACAATTTTCTTTGTATGTTTTCACCTAAGGTTCTATTAGTTTCTATAGTTCGTATAGTTTTACCGTGCAATCCGTTGTACCGGGAAAAGAATACGAAGAGAATAGAAAATGTCATATAAGCCCTGTCGCTCTTTTTTTTGGTTCGTAACAACGACACCCCGGCCTCTACCCACCAACCACAAAAATAAAAAGAGAGGTTTTGTTTGAGGAGAAGCCAAAAATCTTAAAAACTGAGGGAGGAATAATGAAATATATCATGGCATCGATCTCTGCATTCATTTCGAAGAGAAATAGACAATTCAATATCCTGCAGGTACATGCATATAGTTTATTAAAGAAAAGAAAATAAGGGTGCATTCCATGTGCATTTCTATTCAAAAAAAAAACAATATCTTTGTACAAATAGTTTATATATAAAACTGAAAGATGATAAGTGCAAAATATTTCAGTCTATCACTTATGGAAGGTCCAAAAACAAAAGTTGGGCATCATCAATGAGTGCTCCTCAATTACTCTATCTCGAGGAATTATTCCTTTTCAGAAAAAAAAAAGAATTATTTGGTAGTTGCTCCCCCTTTTATCGACCGTACGTTCCTGAAGCAACTTGTCCAGGGTACAAATCCCTCGCATCAAAACACATACCACCTTTACGAGCTAGTACAAATCTCTGCTTTTTCAACAAAGACGACATAACATTTTTTTTTTTATTTCGACAAAAGATGTAGTACGACTCTATGCTATAACATGCAATGCATGTTTAATCTTACAGACTGCAAAAGTACTCGCTTCATCCCAAATTTTAAGTCATTTCAAGATTTTTGGTCAAATTTGAGATGTTTTGACTCTTCAAGATTCTTAGAACGAGTACACAATCATGCATAGCTATCTAGCAGTCTAGCACGGTACATGGAGTAGCATCCGAGAGAAACTTGTGCTTGTTGTACAAATTATGTTCCTGATACTAACATGCATGGATCCTCCTTACCCCTGATGTCAACTCGGTAAGAAAGGAAAGGTAGCTACTATAGACAACTAAGGTAGGCATCAGGCAGCTAAAGAGCCCAAGAGGTGTGGAAGAAATCATGCATGCAATCTCTGGTTAGTGTGCACATCTCGGAGCATGCATGCTGGTCGATGGAAAGTGGAGAATCTTAGGTAGACAGATGGATAGATCATGATAAGCTCCACAAAGAGGAAACGGATGGCCAGACGTACAAGCCGGACGGGAAAGACCTGCAGGCACTCACTCAATCACTTGCATCGCATCGCACTGTCGTCACTGTACGTGTAGCTAGATAGATAGATAGCTAGTCAGGGACGGAACAGACGGGTTCCAATGATCGCACAATAATCTATCTTCATTCTGGACCATTTGTGTTGCTTTCGTTTCGGTCCGGCCGTCGATCACCTTTAGTTTTGGGTCCAGAGAAAGATCATGTTCCTTTTGTTTCTCTCCTCTTTCTCCGGCGGCTTAGAAAGGCATGGAGGAGAATTCACCAAGGAGAGCCATCGTGCACCGCAGCCTGGTGGCCGGCGTGGCTACCTGGAGCCACGGCCTCTACCACCGCCGGCGGGGGCTCTTGTCGACGCAGATGGCTTCACCCACCGCAGGGCGTAGGCGGGGGCCGCCGCCATGCCTCGCCCAACCTTCGTCGCCACCGACCTGTCCCTTCTTCGCCGCCGGCCTCTTCCTTCAACCGTCTAACCGGGATCACGCCGCCGCCCGGTGCTCTTCTCCGACCCGCTGCCTCCTCTGCCGAAGCACGAAGCACCGGGCGCGGGACTGCGGGCTTCACCGTCACCCGCCTCAGCGACCCCGGGTGGACCGTGTGCAGGAGCCGCGCCCACAGCCTTTCCCCCCGGATCGCCACGACGTCAACCCTCCAAAGGGCGCCCAGGGCCTCACGGGCGTCCACGCCGCCGCGGCTCCCTTCTTCGTCGGGCCGAGATACTTGTCCGCCCCGTCCCGCGCCGTCGGCCCCGAGGTTCGCACACACCTCCTTCCGCTGGCCAAGCCGCGCCAAGCGCCGCTGTCCGTGCCTCCTGCCCGACTCGCCCCTCGGGACTGGAGCCGGGAGGACCACGCCACGCCGCCCGAGGCGCCACGAGTTGTTTTTGACCGGTGGGCCGACCTTGTTGACGCCGAGCGGCGGCGCTCCGTGACGCCGCACGCTCCACGCAGGCACCAACCCCAGACTGGTCGATGGACTGGTGGGGGGAGATGGCACCTAATGAGCTCGCGTTCACGACACCGCTTCGGCTGCGGCCACCGGCTTCCCCGACATCGGTCCCTGGGATTGTACCTGCCACGCTCGACGCAGGTACCGCCTCCACCCCCAGACCCGGCTGCTCCTTCTCCACCGGCGCGCCAATGACCGGTGGGCGAACTCGTCCCACGCGGAGTTTGCGGCCACCTTGGCCCGCCGCCCCGCCGTTTCCGCCCGCTCGATTACTGCGCGCCGGCTCCTTCACCCGCCCCGGTCACGCCCGACCCCCCGGCCGCGCCACTATCCCGCCGGATGTGCGGTCATGGCTGATCGCCGTCGTCGGATCGCCAGGCCTCCCTCTGGAGGCCGCCATCCGCGGCGTTTGTTGACTCCTTCCGGCTACCCCTCGAGCAGCCGCTCGTCTCCTCGCCGCCTCATCTACGGACTTCTCGGATGGACGATTGGGTCCCTAGGCGAAGCTCCCGTCTGGCGGCCAAATCGGTCTACCGGGACCCGAGGCGGGCGGCGCCGCTCAGCGCGTCCTGCTCAACAAGTGGGAGGCGCCCAGACAATGCCGGCTCCTTCACACCCGATGACGCTGTGGGAGCGAGCTGCCGCTTGGGCACTTCGGGGGGACACGCATCGGACTACAAACGCCAGGCTGTGGCGCATCTTCTTCCCGTGCGCGGTGGTGCTCGGCGGGGTGCTCGCCCTTGATCGCCCCGGCGCCGGTGACCACCGCTCGGCCACCCCACCGCCCGCGCTTTTAGTCGCCTCATTTAGTTTCCTTACCAGTTACACCACTCTAAGCTCCACCGTTGCAGCCGGTGATTTGTGTTAGTGTGTCCCGCCTCAGAAAGTTTCCGTGCACCTCGCTAGGGAACTCGCGAGGTTGTAAGCTTAAACTTCTTTTTCTCTTAATGCAGAACGGGTCAAAGTGCTCGGTTTCGAAAAAAAAAAATCCACCAAGGAGAGCGGCTCGAACGATTGGAATCCGCCGGCCGGCCGGCCGTGTGGACGACGTACTGATGACCGGCCGGCCGCCGTGGCCGCGCGCGTACGTCTCAGATCGATCTTCCGGCCGGCTGGCCATGCATGTTCTGTCGCTGTCGATCCGTTGTCTACTTGTTCTTGTGCAGCTTGATCTTTGGGCTTTGGATGGTTGCATTGGAACTAACTTGATTGGAGATCGATGCTTGTAGGGGATGTGTGCACAGTACAGCTGCTCTAGCTTTTGATGATAAGTATTATTCCATTTTGATTTGACTTGGCAAGGTGAATTGCCTCTGGCGGTCACGTTTGTTTCAGCCTCATCATGGATTCTATCTAACTTCTATTAGCACTAGCGGACAATACTAGAATCTACGGAACTCCCTAATGCCACAAACACTTGACAACATCAAACATACACTCAACAAATGACAAACTTTCTCGAGGGTAGACACTTGGCAAACAACAATCAGCGACTTTAGGTATGAAATTTTATATTCCTTAATGTTTCAGGCAGAATCCCGGGCTAGGTTTGAGCCCCGGGTGACGCTCTCATTGGGAGTGTGGGATGTCATCGGCCAGACTAGAATCTGGAACCCCAATTTAAGCTAGCTTACAAAATGAATCTAGAGGGCACCCCAGCATTTGTCCTTTTGTAGCTCTTAGGCTTTGGATGTTGCATTGGAACTAACTTGATTGGAGATTGATGCTTGTAGGGGTTGTTTTGATTGCCAGGTGCACAGTACTACAACTCTAGCTTATTTGATAATAGTATTATTCCATTTTGATTTGACTTGCTAAGGTGAATTGCCTCTGGCGGTTCCGTTTGTTTCAGCACAGCCTCTCATCATGGATTCGATCTAACTTCTATTAGCACTAGCCGACGACACTACCAGAAATCTACGGAACTCTCTAATGCCACAAACACTTGAGAGCATCAAACTTACACTCAAATTAAGGACGAATAGGCTTTTTCGAAGGTAGACACTCAGCAACACAACAATGGGCAACTTCAGGGTATGAAAAATTCTATTCCTCGAGTGTTTCTGGCGAAATCCTGGGTTAGACGCTCTCGGTTGGTATTGAGGGATGTAATCGGCCAGACTAGAATCTGGAACCACCACCGACCCCCTATGGCCAGTCAGTTGGTGATACAACCAATTTAACACTGAGAATTTGTGGTTTGTATATATAAAAAAAAATTGGTGCATCCACTGTGTTCAGAAGCTGGATCCGTCACTGACCCGTTCTTTGTCCTCTATATATGAACACCAGAGAAAAATATGGCTATCTTACTATCACTAATTGGAGACTCAAACTAATTAACGTTCACATTTTTTTTGTAGCGGTATCAAATTCAAATTTCTTGCTCTCGGTTTTAAAAATTCCATGCTCGGCCTTGAAGACTTGTGACTAGGGCTGGATATCAAGCCAGCTCGGCTCGTTATAGCTCGTCTCGTTATGGCTCGTTATACAAACGAGCCAAAAGGCTAGCTCGGCTCGGCTCGTTAGTGAGCTCGAGCTGGCACGTTTGGTTCGCGAGCCAAAGCACAAAAACATATGCAGAAAGATTATAATCGCAAATCAGCGAGAAACACATCACATGCATATATAAAATGAAACAAACAAAATACACATGTATTTTGCAATGAAAAATATAAGTATGCTATAATTTATGACCATGATCCATCATCCTCCATTGATTTATTCTATTGATCCATATGTATTTGTTACTTATCTTGGCTCGTTATGGCTCGCGAGCCAGCTCGAGCTGGCTCGTTACAAAACGAGCTGGCTTGTTATAAAACAAGTCGAGCTCGAGCCAAGCCCCTAACGAGCGAGTCGAGCGAGCTAGCAAGTTACGAGTTTTTAGTCCAGCCTTACTGGTGACTAGTAATAAGCCAAAGCAAAGACTTGTGAGAATCTCTAGTTAGAACATATGACACTCACTACGACTTGTGTTGTACACGCGACTCATCATGCGTGGTAGTCGGCATCCATGTACCCCACGGCTAATAAGTAGACGTGCATCAACACTGTAAGGAAATGGCACACGGCACGCACGCGCGCGTGCAAGTGCTTGTGATTCCTATTCTAGCTAACTGGTGGACGAGTGGAACAAACAGAGAGACAGTAGGAGAGGGAAATAAAAGGAGCTGATGCTGATCGGCTGACAGTGATGATTATTCCCTCCTTTTGGCTGAAGGTGGTGTTGACGGTGGGCAATGTTCACAACCGCGCGTGAGCAGTTGTCGGGTGGGCTTCGGTAACCGCAGTTTGCCGTCCCCTGCTTCCTGTATTCAAAAACTTGTTTCTACTTAATGAAAAACACGTTTTTGGCATAAAGATAGTGGGCAATGCAACACGGCCAACACCCATATTTCCACAAACTTTCCCGTAGGTTAGCTATGTAGCGAGGTTAACGCTCGTCGTCCTCTCGTTGTCATCTAGGACTAGTCCCTACAGTACAGATACCCATATTTCCACAAACTTTCCCGTAGGTCATCTAGGACTGGTCGATGAGTAGGGTTCGTAGGCAGACCGTAGTGGGAGGACCGTTGCACGTGCCGGCGCACAGTGGATCGCTCGATCTCCCGAGTGGTTCATTCACTGGCTGGCAAAAAGAGTTCACTACTGAACGTACGGTGCCGAGCTGCTTATCGCCTGCAAGACACTTTATAGCTTAGGTAGCGCACGCCTTTTGGACCATGCGATATTTATTTGCTATTGGGACGACCTGTACGTGGAAGTCAACTCATCGTCAACGCATCACTTTGAACTAGAATGCTAGTTGTCCATCGGAGGTCAACGGCTCGTCGTCCGTTGTGGGGTTTGGAACCTCGCTTGCCATCCACTCCCAGGAACAATGCCAGCCAACGCATCACTTTATTTCCTTGCATACATATTTTAATTCCGGTCCATATACAAATCCACAACATTGTTAGGTTTCTAGATCGCCTATTTTTTTTCCCTGCCACACACACCTGAATTTTTAATTACACTAATTTACCTACAGATCATATAGAAATAGACAACAAAGCTAAACATTCTTAGAGTGACTTAAGGCTTTCCTTTACTTGATTTTTCCTATCCAATCCAAAGATGCCATGTGCTCTTCTTCTCCAACACCAGCAAGGTTAGGGGTAGAGACGGAGCCAGGTTTGGAGAGAAGGCTATCGAGCGCGATGGTGGTAAGTTCTAGGGCGAGGCTCCAATGGTGTCACCAATCGGACGGGCAATTGGGGAAGGCAATAGAATAGGGTCAGGCTTGAGTCGTGACGGCGATAGCCCAGCGACCTCCATCGGGTTAAGCATGGTGGCGACCGTAGGTGGTGGTAGCGCCCAAAGATGAACAAGATGGGGCGAGCAATGTTTCAGCGTAAAAATTCGGGTTGGTGTAAGAAGAGAATAGAAGGTGAAGAGTTTATATATCGGGCCAAAAAGACCAAGTTAATGTTACCCTGGGATCGTCACTATGTTGTTGATGCTTAACCCCCCCCCCCACACACCCACACACACACACACACACAAACGGTTGTTCTACGTCTCGACGCACCTGCCCCCGAACCGTCATCGTGAGGACCCAAACGTCGTCATCCTCCTGCCTAGCCGACCTGTCTTCCCCGATTTTTCTTGACAAGCCCGCCGGATTTAGAGACCAAGAGGGGAAGAGTCGCCGCATTTGGAAAATAATGAGAGGGAGAGGAATCGAGTGATTGAGGGACTGTGTTTTGTTTAGCCTCTGTCAGAGAAAAGCAAGAAATCGTGGTGGAAGAGCCCAATACGGATTAGACAATTCATCATCATTGTTAGGTCGTGAAATCCCCTACTTTCCTCCTTCCAACAATGACTTTTGCAGTTCAGTGGTGTTGGTGTTGATTCCGACCTGTCGTTCGTCGTGCCAAGTGAAAGGAAGAGGCACGTGTGCCGTGATCATTGGAGGGACGACTAGTCGGCGACGGAGCACCGAGGGCCGGACGGCAGGCCGGTGCCTAAACAACGCGCTGTCCGAGTGTCCGGCGTCTGTACCGTCCCCTCCTTACTATCTCCGGCCGTCACCATCCGTGGAAGTGTGAAAGCACACGGACAACGGAACGAGAAGGCCGGCTCTCCAGTGACGGTTGCACTGGTCCCACAGCAGCAGCTACGGTTGGTTCCTCCCACGCGCTCCATGTCTGAGCTGCGCGCGGCGCCTGCACGCCGCTCCAGGCATCCACGTACATACGTCCGGTGACTGGCGCGCGGCGAGTCAAAAAGGGTAGCCTAGCCTGCTTCAATTTTTCCGCCGAAGTCACAGGAGTCCACGTCGTCGCGTTCCGGTCGCCGAGCTGTTGGGCCCCGGCCGTGCGTGGGCGATCCGGACACGCGGTGGCTGGGCGCCACGAGGACACGTCGCGCTCGATCGGTCGGTCCCCGGCGACGGCGAGAGGACCTGACCTGTGTTACCTTCCACCATAGCTGCAGTGTCGTGATGCATTTTCTCTTGTGACTCCTCGAGGACCCGTGGGAGAGTGATGGGGTCCTCGCGATCGCGGCGTGGCATGGCATGTCTCGACGGGCCCTCCTGGCCTGTAATCATGGGCGAGCCGCCACGAGCGCGTGCATTATTGCGGCCGGATTCGGGCCATTCGGCAGGAAATCGGGGTCTGATCTGATTCCGCGTTTGGCTGCTTGCTCGTCTGATCGATCCTGCATGCGTTGCGTTGCGTGCCGACCTGTACGTAGCTCCGACGACGATCACGAGTACCTCACGCAATCAGGAGTCTCAACGAGTCAAAACCCTGACGAGTGACGATGTATACGTCGATTTGAATGGGGAGGACCGAAGACTTTCAGGTCGTTCCTGACATCATTTTTGTTCTTGCGCTAGCTTAGCTAGGTCTTTGATAGGACGCTACTAGCTAGGACAAGGACATTCTCCCTTCCTTCTAACTATATACTATACTACACATCTTATTCAAAAATTTTACACAAAAATAATCAAATTTAAGTCATTCTTAAATATCATTTGTTAATAAAGCGAACCACAACAAATGAAATGATATTTTGTAAAAAATTTAAAATAAGACGAGTGGTCCAAGTTAAGGTTGTAAAAGTCAAACGAACTACAATTTAAAAACGGATTTAGTATAAGTTAGCTTGGAATTCATCTAAATCAAATTAACAATTCTAATTCTGATCAAAGTTCTCTATTTCTAAACAAATTATAGAAAAATAATGTCAGCATGCACATGTCACATGCACGCACGGTCAGGCAGCCGTGTGCCCGTGCATGAAAATGACTGGCCAAATCACCACTGGGCCCTGGGCCCTGGCAAAGCTATTGGACGATATATATGTATGTATGATATGGGCCGGCCGCGCAGCGCGTACCAAACGCGGCCGCCCGGCCCGGTCACCTTCCACCTCACCCGAAAGCACGTACTCGCTATAAAGCTAGCAGCACGATTAACGGCTGGACAATTTGGCTCGGCCGGTACGCGCTGCGCGGGTTGGCGAACGGTCGACGCTGGTTCGATCGCTGATCACCCGCGCTTTTCTTACCGAATAGTAGGTTCCCATCCCATCCTTCGCCCGGTCGCCGAGCGCTTGCCTCTTCGCGTGGTTCGCTTCAACGGGATTACGGCGCACCTCGTCATCTACGGAGTCACCGATTCCGGTGATATCAAGAAGGACACGATCTTTCAAGCCGAGTGTAGTTGTAGGTCTGATTGTACACAGCGGCGGCGCCGTGGGGTGTGCATGTGTAGTGGTGTGCGTGTGTACCAACGATACTACAGCCTATACCTAGATAAGAGGCAACTCAAAAAAAAAAAAAGATTAACGGCTGGACAATTTGCAATCCTCATTCTAAATTATTGTCGCTTTTTGCCGACAGGCGAGGCGACAGGTAGAACAAACACGTACGATTAGGATTAGCCCTGCCTCTTATCTCGAATCATGTGGAAACACTCTTAAAAAAAAGACCCGACCGGGGAGAGTGATCCCTCTCATCAGTACCCAAGTGTGCTTGTTCCATGTAGTTGGGCGTACACGTGCTGTTAGGGATCTATCTCTTTTTGAATATTGTAATTATATAAATTATTAAATATTAATGTGTGACAGGTTTCTTCATCCGCCACTAAGAGCAAGTTTACTAATTTTGCCAGCTCATGTACCACCATGCCATGTCATATCTAGCCAACAATACAGTCAACTAGTATTATAGATGGGCTATGTGAATATACCAATGTGAGAGAGATAAATATTTATTTTTTACACAGCTAACAGCAATGGATTGGGCAAGAGAAAACAAAGGTAACTTTTCTTTTCGTGGGCAAGAGAAAACCTGTGTTACAACCGGTTACAACGAAAGAGCTTGCAGACGGCACTCCTCTCTTTTCATCTGACATGGCTGCTTTTCGTGTGATGTGGTGCTCTTGCCGCCAGCTAAAAACGCTCATAATACTTGCTCTAATAGCAGAGCTCCTCACATGTTACTGATCTTCCAGTCCGACCACACCTTTAGTGTAGTGGCTCAGGTAGGTACTAGGTAGAGTTAGCTAGGAGTATTTCTTTTGACGTCTACCATGTTTCAATTTTGGCATTTATGAGAATTCTTTAAATCCTTTTATTTTCCTTTCTTTATAATTTGCTTGCATAGTATCCACGGTATGTTTTACGATATACCCTCTGTCCCGCTTTAAATGTTGTTGGAAAATTCTACTAGATGCATAGATGCATGTTGCATGCCATGAATTTAGATAGATTTGTGGACTAGATGCATGCATGGCACCCTAAACTTGGACAGTCAAAAGTAGTGCTAGGACTACACTTAAAGAGGGACGGAGGGAGTACATCTTAAGTTATTCACCGCTACCCATGAGATGTTCGAGACATACATATATACTCCCTCCGTCTCAATATATAAAAGACGTTTTTGGAAACGGGGGAGAGTACCAAGGCAACCACAAAATGACCTGCATGCCCCTATTATTGCAATAATTGCATGTACAGATGCAGGTGCCCGTGTTGGGACCGCATGCAGCTGCCGCCGTCGCCTTCGTCCCTCACCTACAGCGAGATTGAGACTGCATCGCCGCCACCCCCAACCGCGACCATGGAGGCCGCATCGCCACCGACCCTCGGTACAGCCGCGGATCCGGGCTAGGCAGTCAGGGAAAAGGCGGCGGCGCAACGCAGCACCAGCCATGTCGATGCGGAGGAGATGGGGACGAGGAGAGGAAACAGGGAGGGAGGGGGCGTAGAGGCGCAGTCGTCGGCTCGCCGCCGGTCCGCCAAGGCAAGCCGTCACCGAGGAGAGAAGTCGCGAAGCAGAAGAGGGCGAGCGCGGCCTCTACCGTCTGCCAAGCTCCTTTCCCCGCGCGCGACCGCTGAACTGCTTCCCAGCGTGTCTCCGTCCGAGAACCGCAGCCGTGGCGGTCGGGAACGAGTTGGAGACAGGAGATGGGAGCCAGGAGCACGACGGAGAGGACCACGCCATTCTTGACCACGCGTGAGACGACCGAGCTCCTATTCTTTATTCAAGATAGTGGACGACAGCAATTGATTGATTGGCAGGTGTTGTACTCAGTCTGCTACTCGATCTAGGCCACCAGAGCTAAAACGTTATTTATTCTGAAACTTTTTTAAACCTCAAAACGTCCTTTATATTGGGACGGAGGAGGACTACGTATTCTAGTTTGTTTTCATACTATTCATGAGATATTATTTTCTTATGGAAAAAGTCTATATCACCCCCTCAACTATGGGGGCTGACTAAATAACCCCTAACCTTTTTTTTAAACAGTTTATATCACTTTTTGAACTTTCCAAAACCGGTTAAACTACCCCCTAAAGCAGTTTTAAAAATCATAGTAAATCATGAAAAATCATAAAATAGAAAATTCAATTTTGTTGGACTCCAAATGAGTAGATCTACACAATGAACATATAATATGATATATTTTAGTACATTTTTTGTTGTAGCCCCACATCTATGTTTTTCTGTATAGTCGTAAAAAAAATGTACTAAAGTATACCATATTATATGTTTTCATTGTGTAGATCTACTCATTTGGAGTCTAGCACAATTGGATTTTCCATTTTATGATTTTTTCTATGATTTTTTATGATTTTTCAAAACTACTTGAGGGGATAATTTGACCGTTTTTGGAAAAGTTTAGGAGTGATATAGACCGCTTCATAGGTTATGTGTGTTATGTAGTCCAACCCAAATAGATGGAGGTGTGATTTAGACTTTTCCTTTTCTTATCTATTTACATGGAGTTTCTTTTCCTTTCCCTTTGTTTGTTTTCAATTACATTTATATTTTATTTTCTCTCTTAAATTTTTTATGCTTCATTGATGCACACCATGAATTAGCGCGCTCAAGCAGCAAAACCACCCCACCCCAACCCACACACCACATCGTGGTGTGCTGGGTCCAAGACTATACACTTTTTTCGTCGTCTCTCTTAATTTTACAACAGATGTACGCAATAATCACCTGTTTAAGTTGAGGCAAAATTTAGTTAAAATCTCAAATGCAATTGAAGGTTCATTGCACCTAACATTTAATATGGACCTTAACATCATTTGTTTGACTTTAGCTGGATAAAATTTGATCAAATCCAATTCAAATCCAATTCAAATCCAATAATTAACCACTATATTCTTGCAAAAAATAATTAACCACTATATGATTTACGGTTTGCACGTTGTGTGAAGATATTGTTGACGGGCCCTTTTAATTATCATTCGTCTGGTCGTTACCACTACTGGACTAGCAAATTTCACTGGCCCCATGCCAAAAACTTCAGTGACGCTACGGCAGAGCAGAGTGCCAGAAAAAAAAAAATAGTAGGCCCCACTTAATAGCCGCCGGTAGTGTACTATGCTCATCCAAATAGGATGCATAAGGAAATTAATTACATGTACGAATGCATCTAGATGCTACAACTTTTTCCATGCATGCGCACTGCAATATCGTTTAGAGGTCCAAGAAAACTGCCATGGATAGATAGATAGATAGATAGATAGTCTCGAGTGGTTAGTAGGTGACGCGGAGACATGCATGTTTGCAAAGATGACATGGCTTGCAAGTCCGCTGTGTATAGTGACATTTCATGAGGAAAAAAGGTGACGCTGCGCAGGTCGATTTGTCAAAAAGTTCATGGCAACTTGAATTGCAGCTATCGTTGAACGAGGTCATCACACAAGTCCACATATGTGCCATACAAAGTAAGAACAAAGCCTAGGGACCGAGCCAGAAATGCTCTTCGCCCAGGGCTGAACCAGTGTTTAGATGTTAGACTACCTGTAATTATACTAAATTTTGACACAACAAGCTCAAATACTATACAATCTTGCTTAAGATAAACCTGACTCACCCCGTGCTGCAGCCCGGGCAGCACGGGCCGCACATCCGCCCCTGTCAAAGCCTATCAAGTTGATCACATATAGTGTGTGACCAAGTGTAGAACAACACGCTAGCGCACAGCTTAGACCATAGTTATATGAAACTATAGTATGGCCCCAGGTTGTGAAAGATACCGCTTGCCATTCTGCACTTGAAATTTCTTTAGACGACAATGTGTGTTCATCACAGCACATAGAATACTTCATTGGTTATGTTTCCTTGTTGAATTTTTGGTGACAAACATTCAGTAGCCCAACAAGTAGTTATAGCAATTATAGTGTGAAAACGAAGTAGTAGTAATATACTCATGTTTGAACCTAAGCACATTCAAATTCAGATATCCATCCACAAGCAATTATTATCATAATAATAGAACATACTCCAAACACCCTAAAATAAATGTCACTATAAGATGTATGCTGGTCAAACTTTCTAGAGTTCGATTAAATTTATAAAAAAATATTAACAATGTTTATATCTTTAAATAAATCTATTGTGAAAATATACTGATGATTTATCTAATGATACTAATTATGTAATATAAATATTAATATTTTTGTATATATTTGGTCAAAGCTATAAGTGTTTGAATTCTCGAAATTAGAATGACACTTATTTTGGGACCGAGAAAGTAATGTACATGTAATACACCTAAGTATTTATTTCATTGTACCATAGTTAGATCATGTATCTACATAAAACTAGTGAATAATCTCACACATGATGAACATACACATGCCAACATATATATTTGTATGATTTCTTTACTCCTAGAGATATGTCATTTGGGTTGCATAGCTTGCATGAATAGATATGTGCCATAATTGAATGCGCTACTAGGCCACTAATGTGTGCTCGCATGTTGAGATTGACTTCTAGTGGGAATAAGAGATATAGATATAAATATAAATATAAATATAAATATAAATATAAATATAAATATAGAATTATAGATATATAAATTTAGAAATAGAATATAGATTCAAGATCCTACCATGCATGTAGCACTGTTCATTTATGTAGCCATTTACTTCATTTTGACATATAAGTACTTGATGTCTTAAATAATGGCATCATACTATTATTTATTAATTAGAGATCCGATGAAGACACCACATTAATTGTCCTCAGAGATGCTAGGAAAAAACATAAATTCTAAAAATTCTCACAATAACTACAAACATCTTACTTTAATTTGGGAGACTCTAATCATCACCACTGATAGACATATGATCTAGTGTAATTATAAAAACCATCCATCAAACCCATTATAAAAATACATAAAGTAACCCCTAATTTTGTATCTATGTTATCCACCTCTACATTATGAAAGATAATTCAAAGTCACCCCTAAATTTGTATATAAATTACTAACATCTATTATGATAAAACAAATTCCAAAATAAATGCCTAATTTGCATCTAAATTACTCAACATTGCCAATGTCAAACATATCTTAAAATAACCTCCAAGCTTTGCATCAAAATTATCCACTTATGGTATTATGAAAGACAATTTAAAATACCCCTAATGATTTTATAAATTATCCACTTTTTTATTATGAAATATAATGCAAACTAACCTCATAAGTTTGTATCCATCCTACCGGTATGTCATTATGAAAGATAATATAAAGAATTAATTTATATTTGTATCTGCATTAGTTGTTATAGAAAAAAATATCTCTCCAATCTACATGTAGATACTAATATATGATATTATAGAAAATAAATCAATATCCATAAACTATGGCACATACATATATATGTTTAATTGTAGACTACTACAATTGTAAGATCAAATAACCATAATTCTATGTTTGACATGTATACCAAGTAAACATATATTTATTTTAATAGCATACGAAGCATGGAAAAATGTTTAATTAACAAACCTTTTATCAATAACACTAAAAATTCACTTAAAACTATATTAATACCTCTGACCATAAATTCCATAAGTTATTCTTTTAAATAAATTTATACATTTTAACTCAAACATTAAGTAAGACAATATTGATAGCAACTTTTGTAAGACCCTATCTATGATACATAAAACAATACTACACATATATAATCTTGTGATATAACAAATTCAACATGTTTAATGTCGGGGTGCAAGCTGGTTTCCACTTAACATATGGAAAACAATACAATACTACTAGGATCTAAACTCTTTTTAGTAAAAATAAATAAAAGTTACTTTGTGGAAAATTGCAAAAACTTAATTAAAAGTTGAAAGCTAAACTATAGATTCATGAACTCTCAAAGGAATGCAACAAAAGGGCATATATATATATATCTTAAGTCTTAAGTAGGTTTCAAATAAATATAATGTTATAAAAAAAGATAAATACTATAGATTCTAACTAGAGGTGCCATGCGAAGAAGTATGAATATAGATGAAAAAATATGGATTAGTCCCTTGCAAAAAAGTAGTTAATATGTTTATGATATCGGATATAGACTACGGAGTATATGTTATATTTATCAAGTTAGAAAATACAAAAAAACAAACATTATTTATTAGTTAGATTAATTAAACAATAAATAATACTTATCTCCTAAAATTCTAGCCCATAAGAGAGCATGAGTTGATGACTATGGTACTTAATCTAGTCCAATGGTAGGACGGTCCAGTGGGGACGCTACCCACCGGGTTTCAAATCCCGGTGCTTTCGACCTTTTCCCCGGATTTTCCCGGATTTACCGGCGTTATGCATTAAGTGGTAGCGGACGCCCCCGTCGACGACGAGGCGCCAATGGTGACTTCGAGAATCTCTAGATCTGCCGTGGTGCTCAGTTCTTCGGAGGTGCTCATAGGGGTAGGGTTTTTGCGGCGTGTGTTCTTAGGGGTGAGTGTGCGTGCGTGTTGTGAGCGTCATGCGTTATCTTGTGTCATTCTCAAAAAAAAAAACTTAATCTCTTGCTTTTTAATCATTTCTATGTTATCTTACCTAGTTACAAAATAAAAAAAAATTACATTTTGAAAGTTGTTTTGATAGTCCAAGTCTTAGACTTCCACTCGAATGTTGTAAAGAACCATGGATGGGTAAAGTAAAAGTATAACAATAATTGAGGTCACTGAAATTTGGAACAAAAAATGCTTCAATATCTTGTTCTGAACGTAAAATTGAGGTTACAAGAAACACCAAACTAATGAAACTAGAAGCCAAGTTATGTATAAGTTTTGGGTCTTAGTGGGAATCTATTTAACCTCAAACCCCTTACGGTTCTTTGAGCTCAAGTCCTCTTCAGCTGCATGTCTAAAGCTAACAATATACATCAGTTAACCACTGAACGGCCGGTAGACCTTGAGGGCGTCAATGACGTCAGCTATGGAACCTGCTGCCGCGGCAATGGAAACAAGGAGACAGCTGATGCTGAGTGTCTGGAGGCAGATCCACTTGGTGCTGCCACGCGGCACGCGGCGCTGCTTGATGTACATCTCGACGGGGAAGTAGACGGTGAGCGGCCAGAACGAGACGGCGCCGAGGAACCCGACGACGTTGCCGAAGAACGGGAGGAGCATAGCCACGACGGTGGTGACGCACACGAACGCTGATCGCCATGTCAGCCGGAACACGCTGAGCGCGAACGGGCCCACGCGGAGCTCCCTGGAGATGAAGGCGCTGTCCGGCCAGGCCGCGGCCACGCGGCGCTCCACGAAGGCGAAGATGGGCTGGCAGAACACCTGGTAGGCGCCGACGAGGTGCACGACGATGGCGACGTTGGCGATGTCTATCAGCCAGAACGGCTCGAAGAAGCCGAAGCCCGTGAGGAGGTTGTCCGGTGCGGCGTCGCCGAACGCTGCGTACCCTATGCACCCGCAAAGCATGTAGAAGATGGTGGTCGTCGCCACGCTGAGACGCGTCGCCTTCTGCATCACCTTCGACTCCGAAGGTGGTGGTGCCTTGATCGTGTCCTGGAAGAAGAACCAGAGCAACGTTGTTGATTAGGAACAGAGCAATGTCTGCGTGAAGAAAACTGAGCAGAGCTCTGGTCTTAAATCTTGATGCTTACTTGGATCTCGATGAGGATGTTAGAGAAGGAGTAGGCGAAGGCGATGTCGCCAAAGGCCTGAAGGGTGTGCCAGATCTTCTGCGTGGAGGTGACGCCGGCGCCGATGCTGATGCCGGTGAGGCTGCCCTTGAACCCACCGTTAGCTGCAATTGAAACACCTATCAGCAACTGAGCATCCAAACAAATCACAGCTGGTGGAATCAAGCAGATTGAACCAAGAACTTACAGATGGTTTGTGCGATGCCAAGGGAGAGTCCGATAGAAGAATAGGTGAAGGACATGACGGCCGCGACGATGGAGAGCCACCAAATCTGATCAAAGTCCGGTATCTGCGAGAAGAGGATCTGCACAGCGCCGAAAGGATCATGTACGGGGTGCTCGAGCTGTTGCACGGATCAGCATGCCCATTGTCATGGAAGCAACCAGCTCTCCTGATGGCCTTCATGCTGATGGACGACGCGATGGTGTAGCCGATGGCGACGCCGACGAGGTTGGCGTACTGGATGACGCCGCAGAACACGACCTTGGCGCCGCCGAGGTTGGAGCGCACGGCGTCCATGTAGGTGTAGTTGCGCTTGCCCGTCTCCGGATCACCGGTGCGGTAGCACTCGGCGAGCAGCGTGGCGGTGTAGTAGGTGACGAAGGCGAAGAGGAGCATGGCGGCAGGGCTGGCGACCCACCCGAGCTGCGCGATGGCCCAGGCGAGGGAGAGCACGCCGGAGCCGATGACGGCGGTGATGATGTGCGAGCTGGCCGTCCAGAACGTGCCGGTGCGGCGGGGCGGCCGTCGTCGTCCAGCCATGCTGCCGACGCGGCGTTGCCGGCCTTCACCGAGACCTCCATCGGCGCCACCGCGTGCTTGCTCACTCCGTTAGTATGCACGGCCATTGTTCGCACTCCTGGTGACTGGATTACTGAGTCCTGATTGCTCAGCAGCTCAGGGATGCAGCGCGGCGGGCATGCGCGGATGAGATGACTGATTTCTTGGATGCTATGAGGATTGGAGTGGAGTGAGGCTGAAAAGATGAGAACTGAGAAGAGGAGAAGCTGTGTTTGTAGCTGGAAGGGGAGGAGGCAGGTTTATATAGAGCAGAGGAAGAGGATGCACAGGCGTCGATGCCGCGTGCCTGCGGGAATGACGCTGGTCAGTGCTCTGCCTCTGTTTGTTTCATCTCATTTTTATGTTTTTCTTTATGTTTCTTTTTGGCCGCAAAGCCACACGCCAATTCTGTTTTAATCTACTACAACTTTGATGCAGGTAGGGTCATGGCGTTCTAAACAAAATGGATGCACGTGTAAGGGTGCAAAGAGTAACCTTTAGGTGCACCTCCGAATTTTTTAGCTCAAATATTTGTACTATTTCTTTAAAAATTTAGAGAACTAGTACAAATACTTAAACAAGAGATTTGAAGGTGCACCTAATTATCTTCAATTTGCACCATATGCACGTGGTGATTGGTAACCAGAATAAGACGGAAGGCCCCATATATCATGGGGAATATATCACTGATTGGTAACCTAGACCATAAGACGGGATCTAGATCCAACGCCGGGGTTGTTTTTCACTTAAACCCTCCCACCCGGATACACACGGGTTAGATTTAAACTCCACGGTGGAGGGGGTTAAGTGAAAAACACCGCGCACATTGGATCCGCATTTTGGCCTTTAATTGATAGTTGCATAGGTTGCACACGCCCAAGTTTGGTTGCAATTACGTGCCATCATGTAGTACTTTTTCTTTTCTTTTTGATCCTTGGGAATTTCTGAATTTTATTCTGGTTGAAAAAAAGTTGAGTCATCCATTGAAATAGATTGAACCGCCATAAAAAGAAACTAATATGGAGGAATGTAAGTTGTGGGCTAGAGCCTGAAATACGTGAATATAATGTAGAAAATTGGTAGACTAAGACCCTATTTGGTTAGAGGGATTGGAGTTGGGATTAAAAAAGTCTTTTTAGTCCCTATGATATAAAATTCCCTAAAAGCTCCTCCTAGATAGTCCTTTTCTAATAATAAAAATGTCCTCATAATAAATCGCATACTAATAGTACTATTTGTGCATTTCAAGTTATATTATTAGTGTTCCTCTAGCATAGTTTACCGATAAATTCAAAAGGCAACAAACAAAGGATAACATCTGCCCCACCCGATCAAAGCCCATGTCAGGAAGGATAACTATGGAGCAAAAAGAATGGAGACATCTTAAAAAACTGTACTTTACACTTTTAAAACATGTTAGTATACAATTGCTGCTGGCCTTTTACAACACGGGCATATTTTATACTCTAGGAAGCATGGTAACATGAATAAGATGGCGCAAGTTGTTAAACACGTGCATGGGTTTGGATTCGAGGCATAACATCATGAGCGAAGTAGTGGAGATTATAGGATAATCTCGCGGCTTTGGCGATGATTGAGTGGGAACTGGGAATTGTATTGCTGGCGCGCGGTGGTTTCTACACATATGTTTGCATTGTTTATCTCCAATATTTCATTATATCTAGGGACTGAACTCTCTCTACAAATTCGGATGTATGTGGTGGGTTCAATTTTGCAAAATGCATATATCACACTAGGCGCTCTGAGCTAACATGGATATATATAGGGGGGGGGCTTTATTGGCCGTATGATGCTATGCAAGACACGGTAAAAACACGCCTGTTTCGTTCTCATCACCTCAGAGTCACAGGGATAGGACGCATGATTAGTCTACCTTTGGAAGTAGTTGATAAATGATCACCAACACTTTGGATACCTTCTATTTTTTTTTTTCGAAGCATACAGAAACGCATGGAACTGTCATGCAAAAACCAGGGCTGCTTGTTTTATCAATATTCACATACTCCCTCCGTCCGCAAATGTTGGTTATTTTCGGTTTCCATGCCATAACTTTAACTCATTATAAAAACTAGATTAAAAGGTCTTTCTAATAATACTAACTAGGTGGATTCTCCACGCGTTGCTGCGGGGTATGGAGCATGAATATAATTCATGAAGAGAAAATAAACATGTATGACTTCATCTATAAACATAAATTCTACAAAGATTAATAAGACAGTCACTCGTTGCCACTGTTCTTTATAGATATAACCACAAGCAAAAAAAAAAATTCTTAGTGATACATACCGATTAGTAAATAACTAGTCCATCAACACCCGTGCTCCCGACGGTTATATTTTTTGTATGAGCTAACTTTGTGATACTTTAGCAATAGAAAATGATGATTATTATTTGTCTAAATAAATTTGATTCCAAAGCACTGGGATTTTTTCCTTCCTTTGTTTGAACTATATGTATAGCATTATTATAAGATTATTATTTTTAATAATATTTTTGATAATTTAGATTCAGTTTTTTTTTTTTAGAGTTCTCAATGGTACTCATATTTAACATATATGATATTTATTTTTATTAGCCAGAATATATTATATAGGTATTACTGATTAATTTTTAGGATTCAACTTTTTATGTGCGCTATGAAAGCTGTTCAGCCAAAAATATTCTTATTAGTTTTTAAGCTAAGGAAAAAATATTGATAGCTCTAGATATTATCCTCTTGTTAGTTAGATTAGAAATAACTTGCTAAATCATTTATTGTGCTTTAAGTTTTTGCCACATTTAGTGTGGCTTCAGTAGTAAATATCTTATCCTCGAACCACATATACATAACATTTATTTACGTGTAAGCTTTTTGGAAGGAGTGTATATGTTCAAACAAAAGCATACTTGTTTTGGGGAGTCATACAAAAACAAACCTTATCCTTCTAAAGTTTTTTTGTTGTACTTCAATTGCTCCTCCAATGTCCAAGTGGTCGTCAATACAAACCTCCCAAATACTAATACCAGTTGAAGATATCCATAAAAAGAATTACCATGTTAGAGTGTAAGCTACAAATATTAAATAGAATACTTACTATTTAAATTTGATTTACCCATTATGTGCATTCAATAGCTTTAGGAATTGGCAAATCTATAAATCGTGTTGCATTTGTTGATGACAGAGAATATCCTACAAAATTACAATTATTTTTTTTTTTTTTAGGTTTGATCAATGACTAATATAATTGATGTAATGAAATTAAATGAAGACCTACTTCTCATGGATTTTGTCCTCTTATGGATTTGCTGAACTTTGGCCCCAAAATTGAATCTTTACTTGTCCACTATAAATTCCGAATTTAAATATTTTAAGAGGTGTTGAAACATAGGAAGCGAATCTAACGTAAGCCATTTAAAAATCATAAGGAGATATCTTCAATTCATCACCTATTTAGGGTTGTTACTATAGCATGCATGAAAACCTTTAAAGTTTGGTAGCCTGTGAAGAAGAAAAACTACTCGATCAGGAGCACAATATCATGTACTTTGGTCACTCCAAATTATGTTCTGGTTTCTTCTATCTGTCCAATGTGTGTTTCCTACGACACATAAATATTTCTTAGTAAATAGTGATCAAGCTATAGGAAAAATATAAAAATATAATGTTAGCGGTAATTTACCCGAGAGGTACATGTCGATATTTACTCTATTAGAAACCATGTCGATATTTACCCGAGAGGTACATAACTTTCATATTTGAAATGACATAATTTTTCTCTATGTGCTTCATTGATAACTCCATGTATTTTGGTACCCTGATTTTTTATGATTAGCATACTTAAGTAATCAAAGACTATTATAAACACACGATGAAAAAATATTATACCTGATGATCAATAAGGATAATATCAAAATGGCTTTATTTGCCACTACCAAGCTAGATTACATCCCATATTCTAGTGACTCGTGCTTTGATTTTCCATAAATTTTCTTTCGTGTCCTAATCTCACGTAACATTTTACTAACCACTGCAACTTGCATGCTTAAAAACATAACAATAATTTTACTAACTGTTGCAACTTGTATGCTTGAAAACATAATAATAATAACTCATTGGACTCATATAAGTGGTTCAGCACTATTTGCTAAGAACTGATATTTATATGAGTCCAATGAGTTCTTAGTAAATAGTTGCAACTCATAGTTTGAACTCATTGATCAAACTATAAGAACTCATTGGTCTCATAATAATAAGATCACAGGAAATGCATTAGATCATCGTAAAGTGGTTTCAGCACGATAGCCATATACCTTTGTTTGGTGAATGATTAAAACGATAACCTTGTTGTAAACTGAAAAAGAACCATAATATGATGGCATTAATTTCCTTCTTTTCAGGTAAATTGCAAGAACCAGAATAGATCGTAACTGAATTCAGCAAGATAGAAATACCTTTGGTTGGTGATTGATGAAAACAGTTGGCCTTGTTCATGAATGTGGAAACAACACGGGCTCAGAAGGCAGACAGACCTTTGGTTGGTGATTGATCAGAGTAGACCTGCTGGTTTGTGTCTCCATCCGAGAGTATGTTTCAAAAATTTGAAAACTTTGAATAACAAAAAATAATAAATTAAAATAATTAAAATAAATTTTAAAAAATTGTACTTTACACTTTTACAACATGCATGTTAGTATACAATTGCTGCTGGGCTTTTATAGCACGGGCATATTATACTCTAGGCACCATGGTAACATAAGATGGAGCATGTTGTTAGACACGTGCGTGGGTTTGGATTCGAGGCATAACATCATGGGCGAAGTAGTGGAGATTAGGACGTCATGATTACGTGATAACCCCAGCTCTACCTCGCACTGGGAGCTATAGCTAGTCGCATCGCATGAGCATGATGCGAAACGTACTGAAAAGCAAGGTGACCGAGCACCTATCTTGGCCTTTTGGTTTGATTGGTGCCAGCACTCAGCACTGTGTGCAATTTGATCGCTTACGACTCATCCAGTTGAGACTTAAGTTCAGAAATGCATGTTCATACATTCTAGGGTAGGTTTAATTTGTAGCTTTTATGTGGATCCATGGAATTGCATTCTTATTGATTTTAATTCTTGTGTTTTTCATCTGCAGCTGCTAGCTGCGGGCCATGCGGTGTCTGCAGCATCCATCCTATGTCCTGTCTGTACCGGAGGACATGTTTCAGAGCATCACTACAAACACTGCAGCATCCATCCTATGTCCTGTATGTACCCGAGGACACGTTTCAGAGCAAACACTACAACCACTGGCCCGTGGTAGACGTACTTACATTTTAGTATCAAATTTGGAAACTAGGCAGCTTTGATTCCTTGATAATTGGAACAAACACTACAGCCATGCCCCCAGAGGAGCAGAGGGTGACAAAGGCAGATAGGGCCAACACCAAAGTCCTCGTCGCAGGCCGCTCTCATGGTGACCACTGTCAGCAAGCAAGGCATGGAGGATGCACGATTGCAACATGTTGTCATGTGTCTAATGTGTGTTCAAAGAGGGAATGCTGAAGCTGTGGTATGCTTCCATGATTCGTGAGTTTTGTAGGGTTGGTGGCATACAGGAGCAGGAAGGTTGTCGGAGGTCGCTCCCATGGCGACCGGTGTGATTTTGTCGATTCGGCTAGATTGGGCCGGAATAGACATCCAATTGGCGATCGTCGGGAGGAGGAGGAGGAAGGGGAGGGGGGGGCGGCCGGCCGGCCGCCGCGCGCGAGGCGCCCGGGCGGCCCGGCGGCCCTGGGGCGGCGGGCGCAGGGCAGGGGGCGGGGCGAGGAGAGGAAGGAAGGAGAGGAGATTGGGATAAATTTTCTTTATTTGCTTGTTGCCCTGAAAGATTACAGACCCTTACTTTTATAGCCCGGCTAGTGGGACTTGTATCTCAAGCAATCTCTCTAAAGGTTTCCTTATAGATTGGAATACCTTTTATAAGCATATCCGATTTATTTATTTCCTAATAAGGGTCTCGCTTATAGATGAGATATCCCCTTGCACACCAAAAGGCCTAAAGATAATCCTAGATATTTTCCTCCTTTAATTCCGAATTAATTGCCGAAGAATCCTCGAAGGAAAGGAGGGATTGGCGGGGCGGGCGCTGAGCCCGGGGGGCCGCGCCCGGCGCCCGCTGGCTTTGTCGGGCCTGTCCTCCCGGCCCTATTCCCTGGGTCATGACATCTCCCCCCCTTCTCCGACCGGCGCGTCCTTGCGCTGGATGAAGGTCCATTCGGTCACACCTGGGTGGAGATCAGCTGCCCCTGGAATGATGAGCTCAACCTGCAGGACGAGTCGACCCTGCACCGGGTTCCTGAGGATCATGTTCTCCCTGGTTCGCTTGGGATCAAACTCCAGGAGGTAGTGAAGATTGCCGATGTAGCCGTGGTAGATGTACCGGTGAACAGCACGTCCCTGCTGTGAAGCTGTCTGACGACGGGCGGCCAGTAGAAGCTCCCTTGGAACGCCCACCTCAAGGTGCCGATGCACCATGTCGGCGGGTGGGCTCTCGGGAACGTAAAACGCTCGTTGGGCGGAGCGTTGACGAAGAGCGAAGCGGGCGCCCGATGGTGATGTCGCGGCGAGTAGGAGGAGTAGCGGCCAAGTTCAACATCGTACCGTACATGAAGGAGCCGACGTCGAACAGAGAGGGCGAGAGCTAGTGGACACCCCACTCTGGATCGTAGCTGATGTGGACATTGTCGACGGTGAGGAAGAGACGATCCATGCCGTCGAGGAAGGCGACCCTGGGCCGGCCGACGTGGTGGTGCCGCGGCCATATGCCGCCCAACAGGATGGCGGTCGGTGCAGCTGAAGTTGGCTCAGTTTGTGTAAGCTCCCAAAGGCGAGGAAGTTAGATCCGCGAACTCCGCCCCAAGCAAGGCCTCCAAAGAGGTCTGGCAATATCGGAGATGAAGCCGGAAGGTAGAATCGGCCGTCGAAGAGGAGGAGGCCGTCCTCAAGTGTCCATGCTGGAGCGGCGTCGCCCGTGGTGACGTCGAGGGCAATGCGGCGTAGGTGCGGATCCTCCAATGTAGCTGGCGTAGCCGGGACGAATCTACGGGCATCGCGTGTCGTAGAGGTCCAAAGGCGGTCGTGTGCCTCGAACGTTTCCCAAGCCGGTAGCGGGTGTACGGATGCGGCGAAGATGCTGACCTGAAGCGGCGGGGGCGGAAGCGCCCTACGACCGGGGGGGCGGAGCCGACGTGAACGTGCTCGGGCGACCGTCGCGGTAAATGCAGCTCGTGGGTCGCGAAGTCCCACGTCCGCGTCGAGCTTGCCAACCAGGGGCATGCCAGGATGACGTCGACGTCGTCGCCCGGTGGCATGACGTAGGCGTCGATGTCGAAGGTGCTTTGGCCGAGGCGTAGTGGTACGTCGAAGGTGGCGGCTCGGCATGTAGAAGTGGCGCCGGTGCGGTGGTGATCGCGATACGCACCGGCCGAGTCCGGAGGCCGGCCGTGGTCACCACGCGAGGGTCGATGTAGTTGTGCATTGCTCCCCGAAGTCGACGATGATGTTGACGCCCGCGCCGAAAGGTCATACCGACGAGGTAGAGAGAATGAGCACCACGCACGGGGGTGTCGGGGTCCCCAACGAGGACCTTCGATCGGGCCGCTCCTCTTTGACGTCCGCTAGTGGGGTGTTTGTCGTGGTCGCCGGTGTAGTCGTTGAAGATTGTGATGTCGAAGAGGTGCTTGCACTTGTGACCCGCAGAACGGCTCGTCACGCTTGAAGCGAGTCCAGCCTTTGCGCCGCCCGTCATCTCCTCCGGTGTCACCGCTTGAACGGCCGAGTCGTTGCGCCGACCGGGGGGGGGGCTAGGGGGCGCCGCAGGGGCCACGGCGCGGCGCCCGCCTTCGCCCGCGGCCGGCTTGCCGGTGTTGTAGAGGATGGCAAGGCGTCGCTCATACGCCCGGCGAGACATGGCAGCCTCCATGTCCGTGGGATTCTGCATCTCGACGTCCGTCTTGAGCGGTTCGCCCAAGCCTCACGTAGAGATGTTCACCTTGTCGCCGAGGTGGCCTGCACGTGCCACGTGCGCCAGAACCGCTCCGTGTACTCATCGGCGGTGCTGTCTTCCTCGCCGATGCCCGGCTCACCCAGGGCGGATTCCGCCCGTTCACCGGGGCGGCGCCGTTGAAATATTGGGCGAAGCCCGCCCATTCTCGCCACCGGTTTCTCCCCTGACAGCCTTATGTACCATTGCTTTGTCCTCCCGTGAGATGATAGGATGCGTGCGGACTTGCTCTGGTGGGGCGTACCTTGTCCCCTCGAAGAATTGTTCGCGTGGTTGATCCATGGGAGGGGATCCTCCTTGCCATCGTAGGTCGGGAAGGACAAATTGTGCGCGGCGGGAGTGAGACCCGGGAAGGTGTCGACCGGAGGGGGTGGAGGGGCGGCGCATGCGCCCTGTTGCGCCCCTGCTGGTGCCGGCTTCAGCCCGAGGTAGCCCTTCATCAGGTTCTCCATATCGGTTGCGGTGACTTGATCATCCATGTTCTGCTTGCCGTCGGTCCGCTTCTTGATGAAGTCGCGGGCTCTTTGTCTCCAACGTCGTCTTCATCTCTAGCTCGGCGCCCCGATCGCTTGGCGGCGCTTTGATTGATTCTGGATCGTCACCGAGAGGATCGAAAGTTTATTCTCGATCTTGTCCAACCTGCTATCGAATTTGGTGAACTGGTCCTCCAAGTTCTTCGCCAGCTTCTTCGATGTCGTTGTCCATGGTGGTGGGTGGATCGTAGTGGTCTTCGGATACCAATTTGCCGATTCCGCCTGGATTGTGCGAATAGACACCCAATTGGCGATCATCGGGAGGAGGAAGAGAGAGGGGGAGGCGGCGCGGCGCCGCGCCGGGCGCCTGAGGCGCCCGGCGACCCGGCGGCCCCTGGGCGGCGCGGGGGCGTGCGGTGGCGGCGGCGCAGGCGTGTAGGGGCGAGGGAGCGCGTGTGGAGAGGAAGGAGAGGAGATTGGGATAAATTTTCTTTATTTGCTTGTTGCCCCGAAAGATTACAGACCCCTTACTTTTATAGCCCTAGCTAGTGGGACTTGTATCTCAAGCAATCTCTAAAGGTTTCCTTATAAATTGGAATACCTTTTACAAGCATATCCTATTTATTTATTTTCTAATAAGGGTCTCCCTTATAGATGAGATATCCCCTTGCACACCAAAACGCCCAAAGATAATCCTAGATATTTTCCTCCTTTAATTCGAATTAATTGCCGAAGAATCCGCGGAAAGGAGGGGACGGCGGCGGGGGCGCTACTGCGAGCCCGGGCGGGGCGGGGCGCCCGCGCTCCGCCCCTGTCCTCCTCGGGCCCTATTTCCCCGGTCATGATAGATTCCATGATTCGTGAGTTTTATAGGGCTGGTGGGACACAGAGCAGGAAGGCTACTCCGGGATCATTTGACATCAAAGAGTTTATTTCAGGGATCCAAAATGTGTGATGCCCAATGTCTCACTCTCACACAAAGATCTCAATCGACAAATTCGAGGCTTTTCCATTTGGCCGAGCGGCAAGTCACTGTGGTAGCATAGTGACATCTAACCAAGCCGGTCGAAGAATGCAACACTTTCAGTTAGGTGGTAAGCTTTTGGCTGAGCAGTTCATAGGGGAGAGAACTCGGACAAGTGCGAGAGGAAGACAAAGATCGTGATTCGCTTTCAAATTGCAGAGAGCTGGTGTGCCAATTTGCGGCTTTGGCGATGACTATGTGGGAACTGCAATTGGGGCTGCCGGCAGCGGTTTCTACACATGTCGTTACATCCACCTTGAGTTTGTTTATCTCCAATATCTCGTTATATCTACGGACTAAACTCTCTCTAGAAATTGGGATGTATGTGGTGGGTTCGATTTTGCAAATGCATATATCACAATAGACGCTATGAGCTAACATGGATATATAGGGGGACTTTTTCTTGGCCATCATGCTATCCAAGACATGGTAAACCCGCCTGTTTCCTTCTCGTCACCTCACAGAGCCACAGGATCGGAGTAGGACGCATGATTATTCTGCCTTTGGAAGTAGTTTATAAATGATCACCAACGCTTTGGATATCTTCTATTTTTATCGAAGCATATTGAACGCATGGAACAGTCATGTAAAACTAGGGGCGCTTGTTTTAGTAATACTCATATTTGTTGAATAGTTGTCACCAAGTCTTTACCTGATAGCAAGATTTTCAAAAGACTCTGATGGTTTAGCAATAATCACATAAAACAGCTATTCAATTTTGAGTAAATATAGGATGTTATCTTTTGTACCCCTAACATTTATTATCCCGTATTAAATATTTTAGCCAATAAATGATCTCAAATAAAAAAATGGTAAAAATTTTTAAATCTTGCCAAGCACTACAACTTTGGTCCATGACTTGTCTCCATCCGAGAGTGCGTTTCAAAAATTTCAAAACATTGAAGGACAAAAAAATAATAATAAATTAAAATGATATTTGAGAAATCGGAACTTAACGGTTTGCAAACTTGTATATCCCATTAGTACGGAATTAATTTTTACAAACACCTCTTATCACTTTCAAGGACGGTCTACATAGCACCGTAGCTTATAAACTGTCCCTAGAAATATATTTTTAGGGCAGTTCTACTAAGTAAACCGTTATTGAAGATATATCTATTCTTAAGTTGTTCAAATGAATCGCTTATGAATTATGATTTTCATGGACAGTTAATTATTTTTAGACCAAAGGCATTCACCCAACTTTATTATGTTAGAAATTTAGGCAAATTCATGATTAATTTAATCCATGTAAATGATGCAAGCAAGATAAATATGATATCATATATGTGCTTGTCTAAAAAGTATTTCACAAACATCATCATGAATATTATTTTGGTGCTAATCAGCAAGGTAAAACAAGTAATATTACTCAAATAAATCAAGTCTACCATGCTAATAACACACGCCATAAAGATCAAGATTTTGGCAACAAAAAGAACAACATGATTAACGAAGTCATACCCCGTTCCAGAACCAGAAGCACCAGTGAACACCATCTTTCTTGTCGAAGTCGTCTTCATTCACCAATCACCGGGAAGAAAAGGAAGAAGATGTCCGAACCAGCGAGTAGTCATGCCGCTAGCGACACTCCCCAAAAACGTGATTGCCGCCCTTCACCCGTGCAGATGAACTCAAGATGACAAGCGTTCCGAGGCTCTACTCTCCCAGCTCGTGTGCGCACAAAACCAGGACGGGGAGACCTCGATGAGCAGCGAGATATGTGGCTTGACTTGTGTGTGTGAGAGACTCAAGTATCTGGATGTTGAAGAGTGTGTTGCTTTTATATCGTAGTCATGAAGCCGAGCGGGCACACGTAGGGAGGAGAGGAGTCTGTCGTTTGAAGAGAGAAACTCTCGTAACTCTCCTCTTCCTAATTGGGGCCAGAAACTTCTGTCATTACAACGAGAAACTACCGTCCATTAGGAACTCCAGTAACTCATGCCCTTAATTGGCTTGAATGGCAAAACCAATGCATGCAGGTCAATATAGCAGACACAGGCCACACATATTAGTTGAGTCAACATCCAATTAATATTCCGTTTGGAACTAAAACAATATTGCACACATTATATAATACAGGCCATGGAATTTATTTGATTTAATTAGATAAAATATGGACCTAGCCCACATTAAATCCAACATATATTACAAAGTGTAGCACACACCGTTCGGTGCGAATTGGCTTGTAGTCCAATGGTAGGACGGTCCGGTGGGACGCTACCCACCAGGGTTCAAATCCTGGTGCTCGCACCTTTTCTTGGGAATTTTTCCAGGATTTTCCTCGGCGTTATGCTATAAGTGGTAGCGACGTTCCGTCGGCGACGAGGCGCCTACGGTGACTTCGAGAATCTCCGATCCGCCGGGCTGCCCAGTCCTTCGGAGGTGCTCATAGGGGTAGGGTTTGGCGCGTCGCGTGTGTTCATAGGGGTGAGTGTGCGTGCGTGTTGTGAGTGTCTGCGTTGTACTGTGTCATTCTCAAAAAAAACAAATAACAAAAACAAACACCGTTCGGTCCTCACACTGGGATTAGCCGGTTTTACAGTTTTAAAGCACTCTCAAGTGCACCACTCTCCTTCAAACAAATTCTAGCATACCTATACTTGACAAGTTTAAACATACACTACTACAGTAATTGAACTTGCATGGTGTTTAGAAATCATTTTCCGTGGCGGGCATTTCAAAAACCGCCATGGAAAATAGGTGGCCCGGCAGCCCCCTGGCCAGGCAAAACCGCCACGGTTATCGATTAACCGTGGCGGTCGTTGTAAAATAACCGCCACGGTTAATCCCCATTAACCGTGGCGGTTTTATTACAATGCCGCCACGGAAAAAAGGCTGGGCTATAAATACAGCCCCAACCTTCTTCTTTCCCACGGATTTTGCCATTTTTTTAGGGTTTTGAGCTTCAAAACTCTAAAAAACACTATTTTTGGGGGAGGTTTTGCCCTTGGTTTGATTGAAGTTTGGCACCGCTAGGGGTATTTCTCCTCTTTCTCCCCTCTTTTCTCTCCCTCTCTCCCTCTTTCTCTCCCTCTCTCCCTCTCTCTCTCCCTCTCTCTCCCTATGCATGGTCCTCCCTCTCTTTGAGATCTAATTGAATGTGGTTTGTGCTCTCTCTCTTCCCCCTCTCTCTCCCCTCTCTCTCCCCCCCCTCCCCTTATCTCTCTCTCCCCCTCTCTCTCCCCCCCCCCCTCTCTCTCTCCCTTTCTTTTTGAGATCTAGTTTTGATCTCTCCCTCTCTCTCTCCCTCTCAAGCTAGCTCCTCTCCCCTCTCTCCTCTCCTTCTCTCTCTCCCTCCCCTCTCTCTCCCTCCCCCCTCTCTCTCTCCCTCTCTCTCCCTCTTTCTTTCCCCTCTCTCTCCCCCTCTCATTTGAGTGTACGTGCTCTCTCTTTCCCCTCTCTACTCCCTCTCTCTCTCTCTCTCGTATTCCTCTTTTGCACTTTAGTTAACTCTCTCTAATCATCGATACTTCGATCTCTAATCATCGATCGCTCTCTTTTGCTTTGGTTTAATTAATTTGAGCAGGTCGTCATGGCGCCGAATAGGGATTGGATGTACAGGCCGAGGATGAGTTTGGATTTCGTTGATGATGTGCGAAAGAAGCTTATGCCCGCCGCGCGAAGCATCGAATCGATCGGGGTTCGGAAGTAATGGTGTGCCCATGCTATCGCGTAAGCATATGTTCTTACACAAGGATGACGGCGCCGTGGAGCACTTGCCGCGGTATGGTTTCATCGAGGGAGCCGAGGTACACCGTGTGGAAGTATCATGGTGAAAAAGAACCGAAAGTGTCGCGCTACGGTTCATCTGGAGGACCCCGTCGACCGCAACGACGGAAACAACGGTGGTGGACAAAGGACGAGAACAAGTTGATAATCGTGATTACATCACCGTAGATGAACCGCTTGAAGACATGCCGTAAGACAATGCGGGTGGAGATGATGGCGAATGCGGTCAAGAGTTGATGACATGTCGCCTCGAGGATGCTGATCTTTTTCGAGGATATTGCTAACCTCAAAGATGAAGATGACGTGTTGTTTGGCAATCCAAGATGGCTCGAGAATTTTAGACAGATGAAGCGAGCGGCAATTGACCCTCTCTACAAAGACGACGTCAAATGTCCGGGCATTGCACGGTGCTACGTTTTAACCTAACGATGTTGATCTTTGGGCTCGCCACGGGTGGTCGACAAGAGCTTCAATGACTAGTTACGGGTCCTCGGTGACACTTTGTTTTACCCGAGGGAATAAGGTGCCCGCCAATACCTATCGGGCGAAGAAGCTGATTCGCCCCGTGGCGATGAAGCTTATGAAGTTTCATGCGTGCCCCAACCATTGCATTCTATACCGGGGTAACTATGCGGACTTGCGGAATGTCAGCGCGTTCTTGCGATAGTCGCTACAAGAGGAATGCCGGGTGTCGTGCCACCGATGAGAAGGGACCGCCGAGAGGGCCCAAGAAGCGTAAGACGGGCAAGAAGAAGCGGATGCCACCTCCCGAGGATGAGGAAGAAGACTTCGTGATAGTTGTTACACATTTTTTTGTATTGTTACACATTTTTTGTTTACTTTTTGTATTTTTGTATGTACTATGTAAAAAGGAAAATATGTACCTATTTTATCTATTTTTTGTAAATTTTGGTTTTTTGTAACTACTCTATGTAAAATGGAAAACTATATATGTAATCATGAGAGGAATACAATAAATATATTTGGAGATGACTTCGTGATGGCTCTACTACATACTACCACCGTACTTTACTACCTTACTATAAACTACTATAATAAAATGCTCAGGTGTTCCCGTAGAATCCAATGGCATCCGAACCAACCGATAAAGATCGTGCAATGGGTGGCCGTAGCGAGGGGATGTGGCCTCCACGTCCGATTCTTCCTGACAAAGGATACGTGGAGCGAAGAGTTGACACCACCAAGGTCACGGAAGAAACGCCCTAGGGAGGACGAAATTGATCCGCACCGCAACCGTGAGGAGCCCAACACACGAGGGTTCTCGAGTGGACACTGGAACCAAAAACGTAAGTATACGACAAACACAACGTCGTGTGCCTCATGTAAGTACACGACTAATTTTAGTTGTTGTCGTGACAGCTACCATTGGTGCCTCTACGCCTAGAGTTTGGTGAAGAGAGAGCTCGGTCGGAGGGGCAGAATCTGTCCCACCCCCAAAGACTTCAAATGACCACCACCTCCAAGAAGTCGGGCTTGAAAAGAGGCCAGCACGGGAGGCACCCCGTAAAAGCCGAGGTGGTGCGTAATATATTGAGGATAGGGCGAATGGAGATCCCGTGGAGCCGAATCTATCGGGGCCACCTATAGCAACCAGGTCTCCGTTGTAGCCAAGGAAAATCGGGTGTGCCCATCACTTACCTAGACCGGAGGAATGTCCCGAAGGTGCCGAAGAAGAAGGTGTGGAAAGGCGTGTAATCCGTCCCTGTTCCATTATCCGTGGCTAGAGGCAGGCTTTGACAAAAAGAAATGCAAGAAGTATGTGTGGTCCGTTGCAAGCAAAGTGCTTCGCATCCCGCGGAACAATCAGTACACAAACTATGTGCGTATGGGCAAGTCACCACTTCAAGCCTACAACTTCTTAAAGCAACCGGGCTCTGGATGAGTTCGCCAACCTTACGACTAACGAAGAGTATGAGGCCAAGTCGAAAACGGGTAAAGAACTCGCAAAGAAGAACGAACTCGTGCACAACCTCGGCATGGTAGGATATTTTGGTCATAAGGGTGGATGGCGGCGGAAAGAAAGGGAGGACGCCGAGAAAGGGATAGAGAATCCGTTGCTAGACCTTCCCGAGAGGACACGTGACTTCTTTCTATGCCCGTCGGCCCAAGAAGCGTAAGACCGCAACACGCCCAAGTACAATGACCCAAAGGTCGACGAGGTGGAGAAGAAGGTGATGCTTGTCAAAGAGGCCAAGGCGCGCGGGGAGTTCCAACCTAGGAGGGAGCACGATGAGCTGACCGAGGCAATCGGAAGACCCGAGCACCGTGGCCGAGTTCGGGGCCAAGGCTCGAGGTATAGCTGGAAGACCGTGGATTCTTGGGCATCCGACGCGGTGAAGATCTCTAGATTGGTTTTGGCTAATTAGTGACATCCTTAGGACTAATCTCTCTATGCTAAGTGTTTGTTTTAGTTGGAGATTGGTCAAGCCAAGGTTTGTGCATGATGGTCATGGTGGATGGATCGAGATGATCCAAATGTTGATCAAGTGCATGTCATGGCGTGTTTCGAGGATCAAAATGGGCTCAAGGCAAAGGTATATCATAGGCCCATTTTGATTTTACACTCAAGACACCATAGAGGGTGTGAGTGATTATAGGATCGATAAGCCGTACTATAAAGAGGGGAAAACTATCGTACATATCGATCCTCATGTGCCTCTAGGTTCAAAATCATTTGCATGCATTCTAACCTAGAGAGCTAACTCCGTACTTGATGGAAAATGTTTTCAAAATGCTAACACATGGTGTCGGGGTGTTCTTCGACGTGTCGGCAACAAGAATCAAGTGACGGAAGTCGGTTTGGAGCAAAGGCGAAGAAACGGCAACACAACGACGGATTTTCGCAGCTCAGAGGCGACCGGACGCGGTGACCGGACTCGCGACCGGGAAGCATGCAAAATCGACCCGAGCGACGCACCGGTGTGTGGTTCCGGTCAAAAGAACAGAGAGCATGTTTTCGTGGTTGTTCTCGGGGAGTGACCGGACGCATGCACCGGAAGCATGACCGGACGCATGATTCCCTGACCGGACGCATGCGAAGGGGTTCTATTTTTGGCTGGTTGGGTTTGTCGGTTCTGACCGGACTCATCGACCGGACTCATGCATGAGTCCGGTCGGCCCGCAGGAATTGCATGTTCCTCCCCAACGGCTCCATTTTTAGGTGGAGCCTATTTATACCCCTTTGGCCGGCCATGGGAGGTCTCTTGGACATTTTGAAATCATTCCTAACACCTCTAGAGCTGAGCACTCATCCTCCTCCTCACTCCTTTGCTTGAGAGCATCCATTCTAGTGAGTTGAGGTGATTCAAGTGCACTTTGCTTTGATCTTTGCATCTAGTGGCACTTGTGGATCGTTGTGAGCCGGTGGTTTTCTTGTTGCTCTTGGAGAGCACCACTCCTAGCCGGCTTGGTGATTGGTGGAGGCGTTGGCAAGAGAAGGTGAATGTTCTTGGCCACCTCCGGTGATTTGTGAGAGGACCGTGCATCCTCGTCGGGATGACGAATTGCAAGATAATACATTGCTCGTGTCGGTGAGTACCTCTCATTTGCTTTGGGTTCAAGAAGCCTAAAGGCATTTGGCTTGGAGTGAGCTCCACCTTGACCCACACGTGAGAAGGTCGACACAAACGGAGACGTAGCTTGACCAGGTGCTCAAGTGAACTTCGGGCTAAATCTTCGTGTCTCTCCATTGTGATTGTTGTCTCTTGGCTTTCTGGATTCATTATTCATATTGTGATAACATTCCCCGTGATTGGATTGACTAGCCTCGACATTGTGGTATATCACTTCTACACACTTGCATTACTTTTGATATATATATTGTGCTTGTGTAGCTTGTGTAGTCTTGCTTAGTTGCTAGAGTAATTTAGCTTGTTCACCTAGTGGTAAAGTAGCGACTTAGCCCTTGAGTGTGAATTAGAGACTATAGCAACTAGAATTGTCAATAGGAGGCTTGCTTGGACAAGTAGAGCTAGAGCAAACGCATTTACGCTTTGTTATTTACTAACAAGTTGCTCTAGTGTTTTTGTAGAAATTTTATTAGGCTATTCACCCCCCCTAGCCATTTAGGACCTTTCACGCTACCAACTACCACACGAGGCAGAGGTACAAGGAAAACCTTAAGATGCAAGGCTATGAGAAAGCCATAAAGGACATAGTCGAGAAGAAAAAATAGAAGAGGTATTAACGACAAGAGGTCTTTCCAACATCCAAGGTGTGAGTACGAGTCTTTGGAGCTAGGAAGAACCCAATCGACGATCTCGTCGAACCCGCGATGGGCAAACTCTATATACCCGTTGGCGGGAAGGGAAAGAAGAAGGAGGTGGCCACCGCCGTGGTGTAATGCACCACGGAGAGATATGTTGTACAATAACGAGCGGTCCCACCCGACTATGCCTTCATTTATCCGGAATCCATAGAACCGGGCCTTGGTGATGAGGAGATCGATATCCTGTGTGAACAAGGAGAAACAAGATTACTCAAGGACCTTCGGGTGGAGAGGGAGTACCTATGGAACAAGGAAGACATTGCCCTCGTGAAACCGACGACACCACCTCCGACGGTAGCGCCCGCAGCCCTCCTCCTCCTTCTCCCCGGGTGGTGGTGGCGATGACTTTTAAACTCTAAGTGCTTAGGTCACTTTTAAACTCTAAGTGCTTTAATTGAATGTCCATGTTAGTTGAATGTTAAATTGTGATGCATGTTTAAGATTTATGTGAATATTCTCTTATTTTATTATTTAATATGTGGTTTAAATCATAATTTATAATTTTATAATATTTTTGAATTATTTTTATTAATCCTGAATTAATTAACCGTGGCGGGCTTTTAACAAAAACCACCATGGTTAATACATTAACCATGGCGGGCACGTAACGATGCCGCCATGGTTAATCTATTAACCGTGGCGGTTTTTGTTAAACGCCCGCCACGGTTAATCGATTTTCCATGGCGGGCATGGAGTCCGCCACGGTTAATCGCTCGATTAACCGTGACCCTAGCTCCGTGGCGGATCCTATGCTCGCCACGGAAAATCTAAAATGCCCGCCACGAAGTTCAATTCTGTAGTAGTGATAACAGGAAAAAAAAACCGAGGGCACACTACCCTGCGAAGGACATCAACATGTGAGCTCGAAACATAAAGCCAAAGTAAGTTGACTCAACACTCCAGGCGACAAATCTTGCAGCAAAGTTTGACAGTCAATTATGTCAACCGCCTCTAGAGAATTAGGTCATTTGTAGGGATGGCTGACTTAAATTGTCACTAAAAATCGATTTTCAATGACTTCTGCAGTTTTTAGCTAAATTAGAACTAATTAATTTGAATGTTTTAATTTGTTGGAAGAACAAAGTCAAAAGAAAATACGGGCGATGGAGCTGTGGTTTACCACAACAGGAATGGTGGGAATTGCTATAATCCAGGTGCCTAAGATTTGGATTTTGTTCAGGCGACCATCTCAGCCATTAGATCAAGATCTAACACCCTCTGCTGATGCAGCCCCCTGTTCATCTTGTTCCTGGATGTCTTCAACTTGTTCATCTGCTGATTTCAGGCTACTAAATTATAGGAGGTATGATAAACAAAAGGAAAACTAAAGATACTGTCGTGAAGTCCAAGTCAACCTTGACTTTCAGCAAAGAGTCGTATCAGTATATGTGGGTGGGCGCTATCCGGCGTGGGGTGGTGAGGTCAACGACCAGCTATGCTGTGGTAAAGTGGCCAAGTGGGCATAAGCATAAGGCCATGAGCTGCAACGAACGGCCGAGCACGCGGTGGCTGACCGGCCGGCGACGGGCTCGATCGACATGGAGGTGGCATCAGCGGCAGCACCCACGCACTGATCGATGGAGATGCATGCACAGCATAATATAAATAACGCGGCCACACACAACCCACACGTGAGATACGATAGAGGCATGCAGTAGCACTACTGAAGGAGGGCGAATGAAGCTAAAAAGTAATTAACAAGCAGCGATACTAGAGCATCTCCAATGGACACGCTATTTGAGCCCCCACCTCAAATTTTAGGGGCTTTTTATCAAAAAAACAATTCCAGTGGAGCCCTCAAATGAAACCTCATTTTACATGTCCCCTCGTAATTTAGTTTTAACCCCCAGGATCTAGAAGCCCCCTATTCACCCTCAAACGTGGGGCCCACCGGACCTTTCCCTCCCCCTCCCGCAAGAAGCTGCCTCGCCCGTCGGCCGCAAAAGCGCCCGCCACCGTCGCCTCCTTGCAAAGTGCCGCCACCGTCGCCTCCTCGCCCGTCCAACCCGTCGCCGTCGCCTCCCTCGCGCCGCCGCTAGCCGCCCCACCGCGCCCGGCCGGCCGAGGTAGGCGTGCGTGACGCAGGAGCAGGACGGCGAGCACGCCGGGCATCTCATTCGCCAAGAATCTCATGTCTCGTGGCGGGCGATGCGCTGCGCCCCCAACATCACCACGCTGGGCCCGCCGTCCTCCCACTCGGAGCAGCTCCGGTTCCTCCGCCGCCCGTCCCCACCCACCGTCGCTGGATCCGTCAAAGTCTGCGAAGCCCCAGTCCGTGCTCCGCCGGCGTCGGCGTGCTTCTTCAAGCCGGGCGCGCCGGGCACTTCCGCATCCACGCTGGCGGCCGGCCGCCTCCGCTGCGTCGTGCATCCCGAGGTCGACACCATTGAGAGAAGGTCAAGGTCGGCGAGGTCCGGCACGACGCAGCCGGAAGCGCCACGCCAGCGGGCGCCGTACTCGAAAGCGGGAGAGGTCATCCACGCCCTCCTACCTTCGATTGGAGGAGTTGCCGAGTCCATGTGGATTGAAACACGATGGAGGCCGGAGGACGCGGCCAGGGGCGAGCCCCCACGGCGCCGGGTGCCGGGCCCGAGCTCGAGTACGCCGAGCGGCCGGCTCCGCCGGCGCCACGCGGGAGGAGGCTCCGGGTGGCGGGGAGGACTTGCGGGGAGCGGAGGCCGAGGGCCGAGCCGGAACGAGAGGCCCTGCGGGGGATCGCGACGGGGCGATGGAGGCCGCGAGGGGAGGAGGGCGCCGGGCGGTGGAGGGGAGCAGGTTCGGAGTAGGAAGACATTTAGGGTCCCTGTTGATTGCTATGGCTGGAGTTGGAAAAGAATTTGAGCCAACAAAAATAAAATCTGAGCACCTAAATTGTAAATAGGGCCTCTGATTTGGGGTTTGCCACTAGAGTTGCTCTTAGGGCGTCCGCAACAACAAAACTGAAATCGCTAGCGAGATGGATTAAAAAAAGAAGAAGAATACCAGCTGTTGTTCTCTCTCATCCATTGCAGCCCATTGTCGAGACAGTAAAATTGTTGGAGTCTGTGCGAGCTAAGCGCCTTCAGTACTAGCTAGCGGCGTTGCATGTGGCCTTCTCTCTCATCCACGTGGTATAAAATATAATTTGTACTAGCGATTTAAGCCCACCGTTGGGGCGCCCTTAGAGGCCAGACCCTGACGCAGTAGTGGCAACCTAGTTTATGTTCTCTCCATGTAACTGGTGAGCTTGCTAGCGACAGCGAGCGAGCGAGGTACAGTCATCAGTCACTAAGCAAAGACGACCTAGCAGCTAACCGACGAGCAATAGTAGTGATAGATGGGATCCAATGGTAGGAGGAAAGGAAAGGCGTGTTGATGCTTCGGTCAAACATACTCCCTCCACATCGCAATTAGAAGACGTTTTTAGATAAAGTTTCGGTCAAACATTAGGAATATAAATCATGAATAATTTTTAAGTCATTGAGTTTGAAAATGTAAAAATCATATCAATAGATTTGTCTTGAAAATTACTTTTACTAGCAAATATGCCCGTCGTTGCAACGGGAGTAAAAATATATTAAAAGTTAATGAACAACGAAAATAGAAGTGCGGATATTTATTTATGTTTTGGTCTTTTATAAAATTTATAGAGCCGTAATCTATATTTTTATGATATTAACGTTCCCAATATATAATTTAATATTAAGAATAATATGATATATCCAATTGAGTCTGCGTCGAATTATAAAAAGTAATTTGATAGATCTTTCCACGGTAAGGAACTGAAATATGTACACATAAATTTATTATGACATTAATTTATAATTGTCGTATGCCGACAGATATCAATTTACATGACTTTCTTTGATGAGAACACATAAAACATGTAATTTAAATGTCTAATTAGAGTCAGCAAAAAGATCTTGATTGCAATGTACAGAAGCTGTCAGCGGGGTGGTTTTTTTTCCTCTTTGATTAACAATGATGCATACATTGTATGGGCTTCGATTTTCTTCTTTTCTTCTTCTGCACATCTATGTGTCCATATGTTTTTTCTTTTGTATATCCTTTTTTTTTCTATTTGTTAAAACCGGGAAACTCTATTTATTTATCCTCTTTGTCACACCTTCAGTACCAGTATCCTCTTATCTCCGTAGTCCGTTCCCAAATCTTTTCAGCCCCGCCGCCACCCAAGTCGCTAGGTGACCACCGCAGCTACGACATGACTCCGGCCGGCACCTCCACCCATGCGCAGAGCTAGCCGAGGCTTCACGCGGTTTTTGTCGAGCAGCTCCACGGCGGTGCCCAGCTCAAGCTTTCGCCGCCCGCGGCCGCCCCTGCCTGCCGTCGCCGGCCGCCGATCTCGCGCCGACCGTCGCTTCCGCCCGAGCTGTTCGGCATGGCGCCCATCACCGTGCTCGTGCACGACGCTGGCGATGACTGGCGGATCCCCTGCCCGATGGTCAGCTGTGTCCTCCGGTCCTCCGACTCCTCCCAGCGCCGGCCGAAAGATGCCTCACGTCATCATCCTCATCTAGGGCATCGACGGCTCCCTTGTTTTGTTGATTGGTACTATTTGGTTTGATTTATGCAATGTTTGATTTGATTTATATTGGGTTCAGGGGCTGACTCGGGTTTGAATTGGATTTGGATTCCTATTCTATTTTCTCTTGATCTGTCCTAGTCTTTCCTTCTTGTCTTTTCTGCTTTCCTTCTACGATAGAAGTTGTATCGGACATGGACTCAGATGACTTGAGGGCTGGACGAAATTTTCGTGCTTCGAAAGGCCGGACGAAACTTAGGGGAGACGACGGAAGATAGACGCGTACCGTATGCAATCAGGACAATACTGTACTCTGTGTGCGTACCAGTGCGTACCACATAGCCACGTACCGTATGCAGTCAGGACAATATACTCTGTACTCCGTGTGCGTGATCGATTGGGCGATAGGAGAAACATATAGGCAGGAAGGTGGAACAAAAGTGCGTACCACATAGCCACGTACCGTATGCAGTCAGGACAATATACTCTGTACTCCGTGTGCGTGATCGATTGGGCGATAGGAGAAACATATAGGCAGGAAGGTGGAACAAAAAAAGGGGAGACGCCTATGATGTACACGTGTACATTGTCTTCTAATTTTCTATTCTAATCAAGACTTCATGAGGCGTGTAATGGGAGTCCGAGACGGACGTCCGATATATATTTCACATACTTTTCTCCACGTACTTTTTCGGACGCTAGGACAGGAAAGACGTATTCCGGTGGGACACTTGTACGGACGCGGACACAAATACGAAAGAGAGACAGAGAAGGTGGAACCAAAGATAGGGGAGACGACGGAAATTTTCTCTCTTTATTAGTAGGTATAGATAAAATGTACATATATAACTTTCCAATAAACGTTTTTATAGAAAAGAGAAGTTAAAGTTATGCTTTGGAGACTGTGTCGCTGTCAAACGCCTTTTAATTGTGATACGGAGGAGTACAAATACAATTGATTCATGACTATCCACTAGTGAAAGCAGTTCTATCCCTAGGGCACGATCATATGCTAGATTTGACTAACACTGGAATATCAATTAATCAATTAATAAGGAAACAAGAGAAATATATTGATTGGTTGTGGACTCTCTTCTGTGCTTTCGACTCCAATGGAGATTTCAATGTATGTTGTGGATAAATTTCCATCGGAGTCGAAAGCACAAAATTCAAATATACAAGGAAGAGAGTCAGGAATACATTAAAATCTCCATCGGAGTCGAAAGCACAAAAGAGAGTCCACAGGCAATCGATAAATTTCTCTTGTTTCCTTATTAATTGATTAATTCATATTCCTGTGTTAGTCAACCCGTATACTGAATCCTGACTCCTCCCCTACTCGCAAGGTACTGATTGTCCTATTTGGATAGGATCCTGCTAAAAGTTTTGGTTTCAGTAATTGAGTGGCAATCTTAGGTGGACTAATATATGTTTATGTGAGATACACATGTTTTTAGTCCATAGGTACACTAGTGTGAGCAACATATATATAGTCTTGGTAGAGAGGTGGTTTGGACATGTTGTAAGTGCTCAACTAGTGAGATAGAGGAACTCATTGCCAAGCTTCTCGCGGTGTGACCGGTTAGCACTACTACACAATTGAACTTGCATGGTGTTTGAAAAACATTTTCCGTGGCCGTTTTTTGGGAAACCGTCACGGAAAATAGGTGGCCCGGCAGCCCCCCGTCCAGGGAAAAACCGCCACGGTAAATAGATTAACCGTTGCGGTTTTTGTAATTTGCCCACCACGGGAAATAAGGCCCAACATATCAGCCCAAGGGCCCATTTTCCTGGCCACAAGTATATATACGAGTACTTCACTATTCTAGTGTTTCACTCACTCCTTGAGCCCGACACTTCTCCCCAGTCCCCAGTGCCAACAGCCCGACACTTCTCCCCAGCTGGCGCCTCTCCCTCCCTTCTTCCTCTCCGGCGGCGGCCCGCCCTCCCCACCCCGGCATGAGCTGGCCACAAGGGCGGCGGCCAGCACAAGACCACGCGAGCACAGCAGCGGCCAGGACCGGCAGATCCCGCGACTCGAGGGCGGGAGCAAGCGGCGGATCTCGGCGGCGGGCGGCCCCCCGGCGGCTCGAGGGCGGATCCCGGCGGCGCGGGCCCTTCTCTCTCGCCGGATCGCGGCCGATCCACGCGGCGGGCGAGGTCTAGCAGATCCACACAGCGGGGCGAGCTCGAGTCCGGATCCACGCCGGGCGGCGACCTCGGGGCCGATCCACGCGGTGGCAGCGAGCTCGAGGCCGATCCACGCGGCGGCGGACGGTCAGATCCACCGTAGCCCGGATCCGGGCCCGTTTGGGCCCCGGATGGCCCGCCGATGGGCTCTAGGGTTTTTGTATTAATGGTGGCGAGCAAAAAAAAAACCGCCACCGAGTTAAATCATTTTTAAGTGACCTTATGTTGGTGGCGGGCAGAAAAACGCCACCGAAAAAATTTTGCCGCCACCAAAGATCTTTTATCTAGTAGTGTAGAGCCGTGAGGTTCGGGACTCTCCCGTCCGACCCGGGTTCGAAGCTTGGTACCTCCTTATTTTCAAAGTTATATGAGAGTCTTCTCCTATAATCCAGTTTTTAGATAGAGGAACTCATTGCATATGAGACATGTCATGATATCAGACGGCTAGGTGGAGAAGATCAAGAGGCATGGCTAATTAGCTAAGAAGGACCGAGTTGCTAGTGTTAAGGGCAAGTAAGAGACTCAAGTGCAATGGATCATTGAGATAGTGAAGCTAAAGCGAAAGACTTGGCATAGATGGAACAGGAGCAATGATGAAAAGCAAGCTAAATTGAGAATGATGAACCAATCATAAGGTCAAATGATAACATGAAGTAGATTATATCATCTACGAGGTATCAAGCCATGGAAGACTACTTGTGTTGATTAGAAGTGGTTTGACTGAGGTTGGTTGGAATGCATAAGGCAAAGGTATATTTTGTAGGACATTTCATTTCACTAGTCTAAGGTTGAATGCTTCTTGGTTGTTAATGTTCTTCTTTTCCCAAGTGATGTTTATTTTTTGTGTTTTACCCTTGGGTTTAGAACACTTGGATGAGATTTTCGGCTTTTGCAGCTCAAACCATTTGTTTTGTGCCTGGATGTTTTCAATCCAATCATAAATTAAAGGGAGGAATGTGAAACCAAGTGTATAAGAACTATTGGTTCCATTTCTGATGATTGTTTTATAATTGTTGAAATGGCTTTGTGTGGTTTTGGGATTCCATGAAGCTCTTGTCTCTCTTATTTGACTCTTCGATTGTTTTGAGCCTTTGCCCTTCCTTTCAAGAGACTTAGCTTTTATGGTCCTTCCTCATATCAGGTAGCTTTGTGTTTGCTTTTACTCTAATGGTAGTTTTATGTTTTATCTTCAAACCTTCTTTGTTCTCCTTAAAAATTGAATAGCATGGACGGCACCACTTTGTTAATTTTGCATGTAGCAAAGAAAAACCCATTGAGGATGATTGGGCTCAAGCTGCCAATCTCAATCAAGTAAAAAATCAGACTACTCCACTATTATGGACAACTCGCGACGCCAAAAGCTGGTAACACTACCACTGCGTTCCTATCCCAAAAACTAGTGTGTACTCCAGATAGAAATAGGGTCAACTAGACATATCACTATCAGATTGTCATGCCACGTTAGCCGCTGAACGCCCGGTACACCTTGAGGGCGTCGATAACGTCGGCGATGGATCCTGCGGCGGCGGCGATGGAGACGAGGGAGGCAGCTGACGCTGAGTGTCTGAAGGCAGATCCACTTGGTGCTGCCACGAGCCACGCGGCGCTGCTTGATGTACATCTCGACGGGGAAGTAGACGGTGAGCGGCCAGAACGAGACGGCGCCGAGGAACCCCACCACGTTGCCGAAGAACGGGAGGAGCATGGCGACGACGGTAGTGACGCACACGAACGCTGATCGCCATGTCAGCCGGAACACGCTGAGCGCGAAGGGGCCCACGCGGAGCTCCCTGGAGATGAAGGCGCTGTCTGGCCAGGCTGCGGCGGCGCGGCGCTCCACGAAGGCGAAGATGGGCTGGCAAAACACCTGGTAGGCGCCGACGAGGTGCACGACGATGGCGACGTTGGCGACGTCGAGCAGCCAGAAGGGCTCGTAGAAACCGAAACCCGTGAGGAGGTTGTCCGGTGCGGCGTCGCCGAAAGCTGCGTACCCCATGCACCCGCAGAGCATGTAGAAGATGGTGGTGGTCGCCACGCTCAGACGCGTCGCCTTCTGCATCACCTTCGACTCCGACGGTGGTGGTGCCTTGATCGTGTCCTGGAAGAAGAAACAGAGCGACATTGGTTAGGAACAGAGCAATCTCTGGTTGTGAAAGAACAAAGCTTTGGTCTTCATGCTTACTTGGATTTCGATGAGGATGTTGGAGAAGGAGTAGGCGAAGGCGATGTCGCCAAAGGCCTGAAGGGTGTGCCAGATCTTCTGCGTGGAGGTGACGCCGGCGCCGATGCTGATGCCGGTGAGGCTGCCCTTGAACCCACCGTTAGCTGCAATTGAAACAGCCAATCAGCAACTGAGCATCCAAACATATCACAGCTGGTTGAACCAAGCAGATTGAACCAAGAACTTACAGATGGTTTGTGCGACGCCAAGGGAGAGTCCGATAGAAGAATAGGTGAAGGACATGATAGCAGCGACGATGGAGAGCCACCAAATCTGATCAAAGTCCGGTATCTGCGAGAACAGGATTTGCACAACGCCGAAGAGGATCATGTACGGGGTGCTCGAGCTGTTGCACGGATCAGCATGCCCATTGTCATGGAAGCAGCCAGCTCTCCTGATGGCCTTCATGCTGATGGACGACGCGATGGTGTAGCCGATGGCGACGCCGACGAGGTTGGCGTACTGTATGACGCCGCAGAACACGACCTTGGCGCCACCGAGGTTGGAGCGCACGGCGTCCATGTAGGTGTAGTTGCGCTTCCCCGTCTCCGGGTCACCGGTGCGGTAGCACTCGGCGAGCAGCGTGGCGGTGTAGTAGGTGACGAAGGCGAAGAGGAGCATGGCGGCGGGGCCGGCCACCCACCCCAGCTGCGCGATGGCCCAGGCGAGGGAGAGCACGCCGGAGCCGATGACGGCTGTGATGATGTGCGAGCTGGCCGTCCAGAACGTGCCGGTGCGGCGGGGGCGGCCGTCGTCGTCCAGCCACGCTGCCGAGATAGCGTTGCCGGCCTCCACCGAGACCTCCATCGGTGCCACCGCGTGCTTACTCACTCCGTTAATGTGCACGGCCATTGTTCACTCCTAGCTACTGACTGAATTACTGAGTTGTGATTGCTCAGCAGCTCAGGGATGCAGCGTGGCGGGCAAGCGCGGATCAGATGACTGATTTCTTGGGTGCTCTGAGGACTGGAGTGGAGTGAGGCTGAAAAGGTGAGAACTGAGAAGAGGAGAAGCTGTGCTTGTAGCTGGAAGGGGGAGGAGGCAGGTTTATATAGAGCAGAGGAAGAGGATGCAGAGGAGGAGGAAGAGGCGTCGATGCCGCGTGCCTGCGGGAGTGACGCTGGTCATAGCGGGAGTGAGGCAGGTTTATTCCTCTCACTTTTATGCTTTTTTATGTTTCTTTTCGGCCGCAAAGCCACACGCCAATTCTGTCTTTATCTACTACAACTCTGATGCACGTGGCGACTCTATTTTGTGCTACTTTTTTTTTTTTTTTTTTTTTTTTTTTTTTTGCCTTTTGATCCACTTGGACCTTGGTAACCGGTCGACCAGTGTATACTTTTTGCTTGCCCACATCTATATCTATATCTTCTTAGTAGCAAACCCCCACTACGGAGTTTTGTGAAACCTCGTGAAGCCACTCACAGTAACCCCCGTCCCCACGTAGGCATCCCTCTTCCGAAAAAAAAACTTTTACTCGCGGCCTCTGATTGCATTTAATTTCATCGTAGTCTTTCCATGCAACTGAAGAGACGAGGCAGCAGCATGTGCATGTCCAAGACGAAGGGGCAGCGCTATCTCCTTAATTCCTGAAACTGATCTCCACCGATGCTACAACATCATCTTATATGAATCCTAGCAATTGATGCATCTGGAAACGGCCAGGCAAACGAGTGGTCACCTGAAAACAATATTTATACGGAGCTCTTCCACCGTCGCTACCAGAGAGAAGAAGAGAGAGCCGCCGGCCGGGTGCGTAATGAGCGAAGAGGAGCCGTTCTACCCTCTGATCCCAGACCCCATCTTTTGCTTCTTCAACGACTTGGGCTCTGGGTTCACGATTGGCTTGGCGGGCAGCTCCATCGTCGGCCTCTTCCGGGAGCCTCCGCCGCCCGCAGCGGCGGGCTCACCGGGCGCGACCAGGGCCGTCAGCGGCCAGCGCCGACCGTCCACCCGGCCCGGCAGCGACCGGCGACGCCCCGCCGGCACCGGGGGCGAGGAGGCCCCGCGACCACCTGGCGGTGGTGTTGGTCGCGATGGCGGCGGTGCGGCGCTGTGGTGCTCCTGGGCATCACCATCCTGGTGCTGGCGCTCACCGTATTCAATGTCAAAGACCCCGTGCTGACCTGAACCACGTGAAGCTGGAGGGCGTCGACGGCGGGCTCGGCCCCTCAGCGGCGAACCGGTGTCCGTGAACATACGCTTCGCCGCCGTCGACATCTCCATCAAGAACCCCATCGTGGCGTGCCGGCGTTCGACCGGAGCAAGACGGAGTTCTACTTCGGCGGGGAGATGGTGGGCGTGGCGTACACGCCGGGGAGGTGGGCGCCGACCGCACCGCGCGCATGGACGTCACGCTCGACGTGCTCGCCGACCGCATCTCGCCCAACGTCAGCACCGCGGCGCTCATCTTCGGCCAGGAGTACAACCTGACCAGCTACACGGAGATCACCGGGAGGATTGACGTGCTCGGCATCTACAAAAGGGACCTGGACATCAAGATAAACTGCTCCATCATACTGGAGGTCGGGGCCTTCAACATGGTGCAGAGCAAAGCCACTGACTGCGTTGCAAATGTCAGCTGATTTCGGTTAGCTGTCAAGTCTCACCTTCGTGGATTCAAACATTTGTAATTTGTTGCTTCTGTATGTACAAGATATAGACTGTTGTGTTGTAGAAAGTACTTCTTCTTTGCTTTTCTTTTTGTCAGGGGTATAGTGACGGTTGTAACTCAAACACGTTTATCCTGATGCTGTGAGCGAGGCTTATGGCGGCTACCTATAACTTCGGTCCCAATTAATCAGCTTTAATTCAAGAGTAGTTTCTTCTTCCTCTATACTGCGGCAGCGAGTCTGACAGGACGAGAGCAAACCAACTAATCCGTGTCTTTGATCGGTACTTGGTAGGCTAACCACCATGCTTTGTTTTTGATGTAGCGTGGTTTTTAATCGGTTTATGATCTGCTTTCCCCTTTCCCAGAAGCGCCAAATATCGAATACTGAATAACGCAATCCAAACGACGATCGTTCGATCGGTGGTCATGGTCCTAACAAGCGTGATGCAGTTTTTCTGTTTTCTTTTTCACTTTCATTTTCTCTTTAGTTTTAAAAATTTTCACATTAACCTAGGCATAGATCGAGTTTTTTGATCCCTTTCAAAGAGAGCAGGAAGCCGACTCATCCATGTCACAGGCGCTCCCGTCGTGCATGCTCGCCAGAACTGTCTCCTTGCCACGTCCCACGTGCAATGGCCAGCGTGAGAGCTCTACCATGCAGCATGGCCATGACCTCCAGTGGCCTCTTGCCATCCACATCGATGATGTAGGCGCACACAAGCTACTACGGTTTTGTTTGGATATGAGCACTTCATTTGACGTGCTTTCATGCACCTTTTTGTAATGTGGTTTACATTAATCACTAGAAATATATTATCATCAAAATGAAATTCTCCAAGCATTAGCAATATTCAGTTTCATTTTTTTCTTTTTTGGCTTCATTTACACCTAGGGTGTAGAAAAAAATTACCCTACTACATCTATAATAGATTTATTTTGAGAAAATCCCGCAGCAACGTCGCGGGGTATTCTCCTAGTTTCCCTTATGATGAAAGGGAGAGTTCAGTTTTTCTCTCCGAGAGTAACTTTGGGGCAAATAGAATGGAGATATCTTTTAAAAAATGTACTTTAGTCTTTTACAGCATGTTAGTATAAGCATAGGCAGCATGGTAACATAAGATGGTGGAAGTTGTTAAACACGTGTACGTGGGTTTGGATTCGGGGCATAACATCATGAGCGAAGTAGTGGAGATTAGGATAAAAGCTACCTTTATTTTCCCAGGATTTAATTTCACGACTGTCATGATTACGAGATAATCCCAGCTCTACCTCGCACTGGGAGTAGCTAGCAAGCACTCAGCACTGTCTGCAATTTGATCGCTTACGACTCGTCAAGTGCAGAAATGCATGTTCATCGGTTCTAGTTGGGCTTAATTTGCAGCTTTTATGTGTATCCATTAACAGGCTTGTCTTTTTGTTGAGTTGCCTCTAATCTGGGTACAATTGTATTATCTGTTCATATATACGCATGGACGCACGGTGTCCGCACCATCGTCGGCATTCACTCTTTCCTGTCCCTGATTGGCTTTTGGCTGATTGTTGGCACCACACGGACGCACGGTGAGTGATCTACAGATTGATTTGATTGCAGTTCAGTGTACAACAGTTTGTCAATTACAGGCTTACAGCTTAGTGTCGGTTTGGGACACAGGAATGCAAAAAAGGGCAGACAAAAAAAACATAGAAATAGGATAGAGTGGAAAGTGTAAAACTACATAATTCTAGAACGCAGGAATAAATACTTTGAGATATTTGGATTGCAGGAATAGACTTGATCATGAATGCATTCCTTTGAAATTCCTTTAGAATTCCCTCAGTCAAAACAGGCCCTTAAACGGATTAGGGACCTTAGTGATAGCGCTTGGCAGTTCAGGGATTTGATTTCTAACTCAATATATATGTATTTTTAACATGTAGTCATGTAGATGCTGCCACAAGAAATATTTATCTGGTGTTCAGAAAAGAAAAAAAAAATCAAATCAAAGAATGGCATAAGTTTTTCCAACATCAAGGAATGTCGAAGTCAGTCAAAATTAGGGGTAGAAACATGATCAATCAGGCGTAGGACCATGAACAAGTATGTGTTCATTTTTATTGATTTTAATTCTTTTTCCATCTGCAACTGCTAGCTGCGGGCCATGTAGTGTCTACAGCATGTCGAATAACTGTCTGGTGTATCTCCTTTCGGTAAACGACCGCCGACGCGTTACTACTCAGAGAATCCACTGTCGTCCATCGATGGATGTGAATTCGCGATGCCGCTGTCGACGATGTCAATTAGATCTTTCTCCAGTCCAAGGGCGACTGCCCATGTGGTAGAGGAGACAGCCAGCATCCCCGTTGTGTCCGATGACGTTCGGGAAGGCCCGGACGAATCCCGGCTTCGCGCAGACCCACACCACTTCTTGATCAGTCAGCCACGCAGAGAAGCCATGGACGAGGGTTTGGCAATGGCTGTGGGAACTGTAAGTGGTCTGCCGGCGGCGGTTTCTACACACGTCTTTGCATCCTTCTTGGGTTTGTTTATCTCCAATACTAGGAGGACTCTCCGCGCGTTGCCGCGGGTATAGGAAAAAAATATAAATGAGTTACGATGTCAATCACTAAGAATTAGGAAATGCATAGAGAATTGGCAATGATTATCTTAGTTTTAATATTAACTAATAATAAATAAACCACAGAAAATTTATGGATTTTTATTCTTTTTTATTTAATTTAATATTAGTTCCTAGGGCTATTCATCGTCTTGGGCGCATCAATCAATCAACAGATCATGGTATTTTTTTTCCTCATTGAGAGATGAAATGAACCCGATAACTTGGAAACAAAGTATCCGAATAACCAAGCAACGGGACTGGAGTACTGGACTCCACTCAAACTCACCACAAATTCGAACTACACTTTGCCAATCTAAGAACCAACCAATGCAACTTTATTGTGGTGCGGTGGCGACCGCAAGTTTTAATATTAAACAATGAACCACAAAAAGGTTATAGGTTCTATTTTGTTTCTTTTTATTTATTTTAATATTAGTTTCTAGGGTTCTTTGTTGTCTTGGTATAGATTTTTTTTTTTTCTCTAAGGCTAGTTTCAATGGGTGTTTAGTGACGTTGTTTCGACACATCAGCTTAAAAAGATACAATTGGTGAATGAATTTTGCAGTCTCAATGAACAATTTTTTTATCTCACGGTTTCATAGATTACTCACAACATTAAATCATCACATGGCGTTGTGATTAGATGTGTCATGAATTATTTTTTAAAAAAAAGATGTGTCATGAATTTTTGTAGCCACGCATGATGGATTTGCTGATGGATACACATTGCGTGTGTTATTGACTCTTACATGTGGGCCCATATCCTATGAACTCCCACGTCCCACACAAACTGCCCGGCAAGTCACCACGCCCGCAGATCTTATCGTTCTTTGCCGTCTTCATCCTTCCTTGCTCCGGACTTCCTTCCCTCTGCCTCTGCCTATATTAAATAAAAAACAAACAAAAAAAAAATCCTCCACGGGATGGCCTTGGATAGCAAGGATCTTTGCCGCAAGGGGTGCCCGGAGAGGGTACGGAGGGGAAGCCGACATCCGGCGAGGGCGGCGACCATCGCTGCGGCGCTTGCGGCAGCGCCTCTTCGTTCCAGCGGTGTTACGGCGGCGGCCTCGAGCTCGAGCGAGGCGGCGTGGCGGGATGGCGGCCATGACGGATTCGCCCGATTGGGCGAGGCGGGGTGGATGTCCACGGCGAGCCGGCGGCGGCGCCGTGTTCTTGAGCTTCGAGTTCGCTTCGCTGGTCGGTGGCGCTGTCGACCTCTTCCTCCACGCATATGAGGGCGGGCTCGGCGTGTCCCTAAGCCTGCTCCGCGCATCGCCGCTGCGTCTTTTGGAGGTCCGCCACGCCGGCGCCCGCGGCGCCGCCTACTTCAACCTCCCGAGCGCCCGATAACGGGCGGTACCTCTCCATCTGCACCAACCCCGCGCTGCCCGGCGCCCGGCGATCAGCGCCCGTGCTGGTGGAGAGCGACCTTCCGGCGTCGAGTGGAGCGCTGGTCGGCGGGTGACGGGCGGCAGCGGCGTCCCTCGTTCGACACCCGTCCATGGCTTCCTTTGCCCGCTGCGTTGCGCCGCCGGAGTGGGGGTCAGCCAGCGCGTGCACGGGCGGAGCCTGTCTATTTATTGATTACAGGGAGGAGGTGAGGGGGTCGTAGTGGAGGGAGGCGTGGGGTCGGGACTTGGGAGTGGCTCAGGGAGGAGGTGAGGGGATCATGGAGGGAGACGGGAGGCCGGGGCGGGAACGAATGCTGTAGGACGGGGTGGACTCGTCGGTTACTGATGAGGTGTCATAGCTGCATGTCAAGAGAATTCTTAAGTGGGGGTTTTCCATATAGAAGGTTTAGATCTCATCATATCTAGAGACTACAAATTGGATAGTACGTGGTGGGTTCGATTTTCCAAATGCACATATCACAGTAACGCACTGAGCTAGCAGTGGATATATAGTGGGACTTTATTGGCCATCGTGCTATCAAGACACGGTAAAGCACGTCTGTTTCGTTCTCAGTCACCTCGCAGGCGCAGGACGCATGATTAGTCTACCTTTGCAAGTGCATGATAAATGATCACCAACACTTTGCATACCTTCTATGTTTTTCAAAGCATATAGAACGCATGGAACTGTCATCCAAAACTAGGGGTGCTTGTTTTAGCAATACTCACATGCAGTTGTTGAATTGTTTTTTTTGACGCAAAGGACTGTGGGGAGTTCCCCACAGTAAGAAATTGAATTAAAAAGAATAAAGAGTACAGGTTACAAGTTACAAGTTACATGGTAACAAACCGTAATTAGCTGAATGCATCTAACCAAGAGCAGAAGGATGATCTAAGGTCAGTTTTGAATCTAATAGATTGCAGCAAACATTGGTTTTTGAAATTGGTGAGCCAAGTTGCAGGAGACGGCTGCCTTCTCTGGAAGATCTTATCATTTCTAAGTTTCCACAATTCCCAAGCTGCTATGATTGTTACTTCAGTGAAGAACTCAAGATTGAGCACATTGCTCGCCTCCATCAATCTTTCCATCAAGGGGAGATTCATATTCTAGTTGAAATTGATAAGATTCCAGCACTGTACAGCGAATGAACATTCAAAGAACAAGTGATCGATGTCTTCTTCCAAACCAGCATCACACATCACACACAGCTCATTGTCTTCTATAATTAAGTTTCTCCTTCGAATCATGGTTTTGGTATTTAGTCGATCCACTAAAACCAGCCAGGCAAAAAATTTTATCCTGGGTGTACATTTAGATTTCCATAGTAACTTAAAGATCGGATGGGCCTGTACTTCACTGAAAACATGGGCATAAAACCGGCGAGATGAGTAACTAGGGCCCCAGGTTGGTACCCATATGTCGAAGCATTTTCATCATAAGGGATATCATCCAATTGGTTCTGTAGTGCAATCAGTTCTTCATGTGCTTCAACTGAGAGTGGAAAATAGAAGACGTCCTCTAGGTTTTCCTCTGTCATAATGCTCTGAACTGAAATGTCTTTGTTGATTGCAAATGAGTAAAGCCTTGGATATTTGGTGGAGAGAGCTGATTCAGACCAAACATCGTTCCAAAAGGAAACAAAGGTGGATCCATCTCCTAGAGTGCATCTGGCAATTCTTCTATAAATAATATGGAGGCGCATAATATCACGCCACGAGAATGAGCCCAACTCTCTACACTCATGTGGCACTTTGTTGTCATAGTATTTGTTCCAAATTAAAGTCACCCATGGGATGTTGGCTTTGTTGTAAAATTTATGGAGTTGCTTCAAAAGGAGAGCGTCATTTTGCAATCTTAGATTAATGACACTAAGTCCCCCTTTCTCTTTAGGCTGCATAACAGTTTCCCAGGCTACTAAATTACCACTTTTTGTTGTGTCATCACTTCCTCTCCATAAGCACTTGCTTACGTCGTGCGCGATCAACATTTTCAATGAAACCCTTCGGCACCTTGATAGTACATAGAGTGTATGTGACAATGGGAGTAATTGCTGAATTAATCATCGCTAATCTTCCTGGAGGCGTTAGCCAAATTGAACAAGAGGATAGTCTTCGCTCAACTCTGTCCATGATTGGCGACGGATCATCAATTCTTGGTTTTGTGGTGCCCATTGGAAGGCCCAAAGGCGTGAAGCGACATAGTCCCAACTTGGCAACCAAAGGTACTTGCCAAGTGCTGCACTTTTTCTGAGCTTAGGTTGATCGGTATCATAAGAGATTTATTGTAATTAACTTTCAGTCCGATGCGTTTCATAAGCGTAGAAGAGCTTTTAGGAAGAACAGTTGATTTGCATCGGCTTGCAACATTAGCAAAGTATCATCGGCGTCTTTGGATTATGGGGAATTCATCATCATCATGCGGGAGGCGACTTGACATGTCACGACTTGCTTGCTTTGTTGACAAGGATTTGAAGCGGTTCAAGCGCAATGACGAAGAGTAGAGGTGACAATGGATCTCCCCTGTCTTACACCACGCTTGCATTTAAAAATTTTCCGGGAACTCCATTTAGGAGGATTGCCGATGAGCGGATGAGAGAATTGCACTGATCCAAGTTTGCCACCGAGGTGGAAAACCAAAAGCTCTGTAACATCTGAAGTATTGTTGTATGCTCAATAGTGTCAAATGCTTTTTCAAAATCAAGTTTTAGGATGATAGCTTTCCTTCTAGATTGATGACACTGATGAATGTACTCAAAGCTCCATGCTAGGCAATCTTGAATGGATCGAGAGCGAATTGTTATGAATGAGTCAAAAGTGCAATGATGACTGACTCAACACGGTGGCCAATTAAATGCAACTTTGGGGAGGAGAGATAATGGAGTAATGATTCATATTCTCCCAGCAAATTTGTATTCTTCCTAAGTGTCCCTCTATAAAAGAGGTCACTTCTCAGTTGATGTAAAGTGACAGAAAAGTGAATAAAGCTCCACTCTCCTCTCGTACACAGTGTGTCCATATTTCTATTCGGTTCTTGAGTGTTCTTACTATCCTGTGAATCCACGAAATAAGAGCTGATTTCTAACACGTTATCAGCACGAGTTCTACAAGGGCTAACAGGTAGAAGGTGAGAAATCAGTTCTTTACAAACTCAACCTTGTTTCTACTCTCTACCATGAACTATCTTTGGATGAAGCAAGGAAGGCTATGCCTTCGCTCATCACAAAATGGCCCCGAAGTGCCACATCCGACCATCCCGAAGATGAGCACGGACATCAAACCTTACGTGTAAGAAAGAACGCCGTCCCCGAAGACGGCGAGGCGAGAACAATGCAACCTCTAGCGGAGGCAAGCATACCACAGTGTGGTGGTGGCCCGGACGTCGAGCGTGGACAAGCGGGCCTTCATAGCCGCCAGCCATGAGCAACTCTTAGTGGATTCGTCCACATATCCAAACCGCCGGCCGTGAAATGCGGTACCATCGGGCAGCTGTCACTCCGCGGATCACTCGACCCATGGTCGCCGCCGCCGGGGCGCTCCGCCATGCTCGGCCTACGTGGGAGGACGCTGCCCCGAACCCCCGGCCACAGCGCGAACCGTGCTGCCGGCCGCCACCGGGCAGCCTCCGGGCCGTATGGGCCCTTGGCTCCGCCGCCGCTTCCCTCGCGGTGCCGCCCCGCGGGACCCGCCGCCGCCTTGGCCGCCGCGGCGAAGAAGCTCGGCGTGGGCGCCACCGCCCGCTCCATAACACGGGCGCCTCACGGCGACGCCTCGACGCTGGCCGATGCGCCATGGCCTCCCGGAACCGCCCAGCGCTTTCCTCCTCGCCGGCCGAGGCGCCGCGTCGCGGCGTAGTGCCCGGCGCGGCGTGCCCTCCCCGCAGCCCGCCAGCCACCGTTACGCCGTGCGCCGGTGCGCGACGCCGCCGACCTTAGCGCCCTCGCCTGCCGCCAGCGCTCCCCGCGCCCTCGCGGCTGCCTCTGCGCTGGGCCCGCCGTGGCTCGCGCCCCGCCCGAGCGAAAGCAAGCGCCTCGTCGCCGCCGACGGCGCCAGCTCAAATTATGGGCATGGGTAGGATCGCCGCTGGGCAACGAGGACAACCAGACCGCCGGCCGCTCTCTCTATCTCTTTTCCTGAAGCAAAGAGATAAGGTAGAGAGGAATAGAGGGGTAGAATGGGGAAAGGAGAAGGATAGTTAGGGTTGGGTTTTAACCCCTATATATATGTGAATCTTGGGCGATCTGAGTCGTCGATCTTGATGGACGGCCGAGAAATTGGGTCCCCGATGGGCCTATTCAGATGTCCCCCTGCAGACCCTGGCGAATGGGCTCCTTTGTGGCTTTGAAGCCACCATGGCAATTGCTTTGCCATTTTCATTTTGTTTGCGTAATTACCTTTGTTTAAATTACAGCAATTTAAATTTGGTATTTAAATTTCACAAATTTATTTACCGCAATTTATTTTCAGTATTTAAATTCCTGTGAATTTATTTACTGCAATTCATATTTCGTATTTAAATCCTATAGATTTATTTGTTGCGATTTATATTTATAGCATTACACTTGGGAAATTTTTGCATATGTCACGAAGACTATGCATCAGAATCTGAAGATTACATGTGACCGACAAATCACTAATCCTACACATTCGATGTGCGGGCATGTCGGACATTGCAAAGAGGGACTTTGAGAAGCTTCGCCGTGGGCGGCAAAGAACTACCTCACTTGGGCCATTGATGCCGAGAAACGGGGCTGAGGGCATGAAACTCGATCATACCATTACCCCATTTGAGGAGGGTAGAGATGGCGCACAAAATGTGATAAAGCAAATGCGTTGTATCTCATACGACATCATCTTGGCGCAGACACGAAGTCCGAGTACTTGACTGAGAAGGATCCGTTGGTGTTATGGCAATCCCTGAAAGATCGCTTTAGCCAACAACCGTCCATTATGCTCCCGAGAGCACAACAAGACTGGATCACTCTCCGCTTTCGGGACTTCAAGTATGTGACAAACGTATAATTCTGCTTTACACAAAATTGTGTCTAAATTAACGATTTGTGGCCGAGAAGATCATAGACACGGATATGATTGAGAAAACCTTGTCCACCTTCCACCCGGGAATATAGTTCTACAACAACAATATCGAACTCAAAGTACACCAAGTACTCGATCTCATAGAGGTGTTGATGTTTGCGAACGGCCAGAATGAAGTTCTTATGAACAACCATTACGCTTTCGACCCATTGCTCGATAGGCGTGCCCGAAAGCACATGCTAATATTGCTTTGAGTTCTCGCAACCAAAAGGAGAGCCGTGGGAAGAGGCAATGGAAGGGGAAGAAGGGAGCCATGTTCAAGGGCAAAGGCAAAGGGAAGCCCAAAGCGGGTATGCCCAAGAAGGAGCAAGGTGAAAATAGCGAGGAAGGGGCAAACCCGAATGCTTGGTGTGGAGGAAAGGGACATTGGTCTCGCAAATGCCGCACCCCCAAACACTGGTTGACCTTTATCGCCAAAGCAAGGGCAAAGCTAAAGGTCCCGAGTCTCACTTCACCATTGAGCCCGAAGCTCAAATGCGCGATAACATGATTATCGACGCTAATGGAAATGGTAAAACTACCTCCTTGATAGTGACATATTTGGGGACACTCGGTAAACCCCAAAGAGGTCAAGTCACCCAATGCAATGCCCACATGTACTAGTTTTAATTTCGTCTAGCTTGACCATGCATGCTCCAGGAGAGCATTTGTAATGTAGTAAATGGTCCAAACTCAAGTGAGATTTCCCAGGATTTGTGTAATGTTATCTTTTATAATGAATGCTTTATGCTTTATGTTAAATTCCTACTTATTATGGTATTTAACAGCATTTGTGGGGACCCATGGCTGAGAAGGAGATATGTCTTGTAGACAAATGGCACCACTAACACCATACTAAGGGAAACTAGATATTTCCAAACCTTGACTAAGAAAAATAGAAATATCATGACCATTGCCGGAAGCAATGCTCATATTGTAGGCACCGGAAGTGCTACACTTGTTCTCCCTATGGGTACACAAATATTTGTGAAAGATGCATTGTTGTACCACGACTCAAAAGCGAGCAGCTTTTGAGTTTCAAGGATATCCGTGCGAATGGTTTCCATGTTGAAACCGAGATTGAGAAAGGTAATGAATACCTCCTCGATCACTAAATTTGACGGTTATCGAAAATAAGTGGTAGAAAGGCTCCCTTCATCGCCATCGGGTTTGTACTACACGTACATAAAACCCACTTGAAGGATATGTTGCCATGCAAGCCATATTCAAAGACTTCGAGTCATTTTGAATGTGGCATGACCGTTTGGGTCATCTGGGTTGACTATGATGAGAAGAATCATCAACAATTCTATTGGCCATAGTGTTAAAAAGCTTCCCTAATCCTGAAGATTTTATGTGCACCGCATGTGCAAAGGGAAAGCTAATCTCTAGACCGTCCCCCCTGAAGATTAGGGATGAATCACCCGCATTCCTGCAAAGGATTCAAGGTGACATTTGTGGACCTATTCAGCCCCTGTCGGGCCCGTTTAGGTACTTTATGGTACTAATTGATGCATCCACTAGGTAGAGCCATGTGGACCTGTTGTCCACTAGAAACCATGCTTTCTCCAAACTTATTGCGCAAATAATCAGATTGAGAGCAAGTTTTTCCTAATAACCGCATCAATCCATTCGGATGGACAATCTTTGTGAATTCAGTCTAAAGCTTTTCGATAATTATTGCCTTGCAATGGGTATTAAAGTTGAGCATTCAGTACCACATGTCCACACACAAAATGGTCTAGCTGAATCCCTAATCAAGAGGATTAAGTGGATTGCAAGGCCATTATTGCAGAATTGTAAGCTACCAACCAGTTGTTGGGGCCATGCGGTATTACATTTGCAAAATTAATACAACTTCGGGCCAACCGCATATCATGAGACATCCCCTCACGGATGGCGCGTGGGAAAGAACCAAGTATTTCCCATCTGCGTATATTTGGCGATCTTTGTATACGTGCCAATACCACCACCTCGGCGTACATCAATGGGACCCCACCGAAGTTGGGGATATATGTTGGTTATGAGACTCCGTCCATAATTAAATATTTAGAGCCTATAACTGGGGATCTTCATACGGCTCGATGCGCTGATTGTGTCTTCGATGAAGACCATTTCCTGGCATTAGGGGAGATAGACATCCAATGGAATGCCGGAAATCGAATGGAATGCAACCGGAATGCCGGAATGCAATCCATCGATCCACGCACCAATGGCCCGAACTAGAAGTTCGGAGAATTATACATTTACAAAATCTTGCGAATGAGCTGCCCGATGCCTTCACGATCATAAAAGGGTGACAAGGTCGCATATACCAGCCGATAAATGCGCCGGAGAGAGTCCAAGTACCCCCGAAGGGCACTAACTCTAATGTCTCCACCAATCCTAGGAAAAGGGGAGACCTCCCGGTGCAAAGGATAAGGTTCCGTAGAGAGCGTCCGCATAAACAAGGTCCTAAGCCACCTACACCACTTAAGGAATCATTTGAAGAAGCTCTACCTGAAGTAGAGAATGCCCCCGAAGTGGCAAACCAACCCGGTTGGAGAGGTCCCCGAAGGACATCATCCTCGAAGATGAAAATCCCAATGCACCGTGCGCACAACATCGCATTGGATGGTTGGAACACCCCAACTCAATCGTTGTGGGAAATCACGATGAGTGGGAAGACGATCTTGAGGAGATCACCACAAATTATGTGGAATCAGGAGAATCATATAATAGAAAGACCACAATTGTCGACACATACTTTGCCTCCAAAATTGCTGACTCATTGGATCCGGACCCAGAACCAAAGTCCTTGATGGAGTGCCAGAAGCGCTCTGACTGGGAACAATGGAAATCAGCAATTGAGGCGAAACTGCGCTTGTTTTTGCCATAGGAAGGTTTTTGGACCTGTAGTCCTAACACCTTCAAAAGTTATCCCCGTAGGATGTAAATGGGTCTTCACTCAAAAAGAGGAATGAACATGGCCGTGGGTAAGATATAAAGCGAGGCTGGTGGCACAAGGGTTCACGCAGAGACCCGGCATCGATTTTGATGAAACATACTCTCTGTTATGAGTGGCATAATGTTCCGATATCTCATTTCTATGGCAGCTAATATGAATTTGAAAATGCAAGTTAATGGATGTCGTGACCGCATACTTGTATGGGTCACTTGATTCAGAAATTTATATGAGAGTTCTGAAGGACTCAAGGTCCCCGGACCGAATCAAAAAACGCAACATGTTTGGTGTTCGCCTGCGGCGATCATTATATGGCTTGAAACAATCGGAAGGATGTGGTTCAACCGTTTGAGTAACTACCTCCTCTGAAGAAGGGTTACGCAAACAACGATGATTGTCCTTGTGTGTTCATAAAGAAATCCAAGGATGGATTTTGCATCATCTCGTCTATATTGATGATTTGAACATCATTGGAACCACAAAGGATATTGAGGAAGCATCGACTTACCTCAAGACGGAGTTTGAGATGAAAGACTTGGGTAAAACCAAGTTACGTTTTTGGGCCTACAGCTCGAACACCTCCCTAAAGGAGTGTTTGTACACCAGTCTACCTACACTAAGAGGGTACTCGAAAGGTTTAATATGGCCAGAAGCCATCCCCTAAAAACCCCTATGGTCGTTCGGTCATTGGAAATGGATAAAGACCCATTCCGACCCAAGGATGAGGAAGAGGAAATATTGGGACCTGAAGTTTCATATCTCAATTGCCATAGGAGCACTAATGTACCTTGCAAATTGCACAAGGCCTGATATTGCATTTGCAGTAAACCTGTTGGCAAGGTACAGCGCCGCTCCCACCATAAGACATTGGGTTGGCATAAAAACTATCCTTAGGTATTTACAAGGTACCCAGGACCTTGGATTATGGTACCCGAAAGGAGGGGATTTCACTATGGTGGGTTATGTTGACGCAGGCTACATGTCTGACCCTCATAATGCCAAGTCACAAACTGGTTTTGTTTTTCTCTGTGGTGGTGCAGCCATTTCCTAGCGGTCTGTAAAGCAGACTTTGGTTGCAACATCTACCAACCACTCGAAAATAATCGCCTTATATGAAGCCTCACGTGAATGTGTTTTGGCTACGGCGAATGATTGATCACATCCAGAAGTCATGTGGCATGGAAACTATCAACACCCCCACCATTATCTATGAAGATAATGCGGCTTGTGTTGCCTGCAGATGCATATGGGCTATGTCAAGAGCAATCTCACGAAACATATTGCTCCTAAATACTTCTATCCTCATGAGCTCCAAGAGAGTGGGGAAGTGAATATCCTACAAGCTAGGTCGTGTGACAATCTGGCAGATTTGTTCACAAAATCTTTGCCTGCCTCTACCTTCCACAAGCACGTTCGTGGGATTGGCATGAGACGACTTAGAGAGTTTCAAGATTCAGGGGGAGAATTTCCCCGAAAGCATAAGCTCATAAACTTGACCCCGAAGGTCATGGGTCGATCCTCAAGATCCGACCAAAGTATCAACTGTTGTACTCTTTTTTTTCCCTTGATGAGTTTTATCCCAACGGGTTTTCTCATGCAAGGTTTTTAACGAGGCAACAGGTGCAATTCAAGTCGGTGCGTGTGATGTACTCTTTTCTCCTACTCTTTTTCCCAATTTGGTTTTGAGAGCAGTTTTTAACGAGGCATTGACGTAGCACTTAATTGGCCAAGGGGGAGTGTTATGAATGTGTCAAAAGTGCAATGATGACCTGACTCAACACAGTGGCCAATTAAATGCACTGCAGGAGGAGAGACAATGGAGTAATGATTCATATTCACTGTAGCAAATTTGTATTCTTCCTAAGTGTCCCTCTATAAAAAGAGGTCACTTCTCGGTTGATGTAAAGTGACGTAAAAAAGTGAATAAAGCTCCACTCTCCTCCTCGTACACAGCGTGTCCATATTTCTATTCTGGTTCTTGAGTGTTCTTACTATCCTGTGAATCCACGAAATAAGAGCTGATTTCTAACACGAATGAACATATTGCTTTTTCATGAAGTATTGTTGTTGAATTGTTGTCACCAAGTCTTTACCTGATAGCAAGATTTTCAAAAGACTCTTATGGTTTAGCAATAATCACATAAAACAGCTATTCAATTGTGAGTAAATACAGGATGTTATCTTTTGTATTAACATTTAATTATCCTATATTAAATATTTTACCCACTAATGATCTCAAATAAAAAATGGTTAAAAATGAATCTTGTCAAGCACTACATGTTGTGGTCCATGATGTGTCTCCATCCGAGTGTGTTTCAAAAATTTCAAGACTTTGAATAACAAAAAATAATAAATTAAAATAACATTTGAGAAATCAGAACTTAACGGTTTACAACATGTGTATCTTATTATTAAAGAATTATTTTTTATAGACACCTCTTATCACTTTCAAGAGCAGTTTACTTATTAGCACCTAGCTTATGAACTGTCCCTAGAAATACATTTTAGGGTGGTTCTATTTAAGTAAAACGTTATTATAGATATATGTATTCTTGAGGACAATTTGTTCAAATGAATCGCTTATGAGAATACGATTTTCAGGGACAGTTACTTATGTCAACCGCGTCTAGATAAAGAGGTGATTTGTATGGACAATTGACCTAATAAATTGTCACTAAAAATCAATTTTCAAATGCATTCCTCAGTTCTATCTAGATCAGAACTGATTAATTTGCATAACATTTTAATTTATTGGAAGAAAAAGACAAAAAGAAGGTACCGGCGATGGAGCTATGGTTCACCACAACAGCAATAGCCAAATACTAATAAAGAAAAGGAAAAAGTAAAGATACTCTCGTCAAGTCCAAGTCAACCTTAACTTTGACAAAGACACTCATACTACTATATATGGGGTGGGTAATCTCCGGCGGTGGTGAGGTCAACGACCAACTATGCTGTGGATCGAGTGGCCAAGTGGCAGCAACGGACGAACGAGAGCACGCGGTGGCTGACCGTCCGGCGACGGGCTCGATCGACAGCGAGATGGCATCAGCGGCAGCACTCACGCACTGATCGATCGATCGATCGATGCTCATGCACAGCGTAATATAACGCGGCCACACACCCACACACGTGAGACACGAGAGAGGCATGTCAAGCACTTGTTATCGACCGGTCTTGGTCGAATGGGCAGGAGCGGCTAGCACTAAGGAGATCGAATGAAGCTAAAAAGCAACGATCCGTGATATTAGAGGCCAGATTGATGCAGTAGTGGCAATCTTAGCTAGTGGATGTTCGCCTGGTAACTGGTGAGCTTGCTAGCGACAGCTAGCTAGCGAGCAGAGGTACAGTCATCAGTCACTACGCTAGCTGCAGAGAGACGACCTATCGTGAGGTACGAGCAGTGGTAATGCATGATCACTGCTACAGATTCGCTCATCACTACCGCCGGCATCACTGCCGGAATTTAATGAAGACTCGGATCACCACCGGGTTGAATCGTTTCCGGCAGCGGTATTGATGGACACAGATCACTCGCGGGTTTGAATTAGAACCGAAAGTGATTTGAAGATTGACACAACCTGGTTGAATTAGAACCGATAGCGATTTGGGAGGGGAAGCAAAGGAACCGATAGCTCGCGGGGTTGAATGAAGAAGGAACAGTAAAAACAAACGATAGAAACAGAAGATTGCACACGGAGACGAATTAAAAACGACTGGGTCATTATATATTAGTAGATAATATATTTACAAAACAGAAAAATAAAAAGAAAGGCGGCCGCCATCATCGCCGCCTCCACCGCCGCCGCCTAGGCCTCGTCCTCGCCGCCGCTGCGTTCCGCCGCCGCCGCGCGTTCCGCCGCCGGCTGCCTGGAGCGCCAGCGTTCAGCTCCGCCAGGCCTCGCCGGTATCGCCCTAGCGAGGATGTCGGCGATGGCATCGACCTTGAAGGCGTAGAAGTTGGCCTTCTCCACCAACGGCCAAGGCACCGCTGGCAAGCCAACTTCTTCGGCCGGGTGGGTGAGCTTCTAGAGGGCATCATGGAGGCGCCGCGACGGTGAACTGAAGCTCCTCATTGGTGTAGACGCCGGCCAACGTCGATGAAGAAGCTAGCTGCCTGGGGTTTATGGAAAGAGAGAGGTTAATTAGCGATGGAGATGGTACCAAATCGTAGCGTTACGTGGTACAATTATATAGTAACAAGTCATGTAATGCATGCGATCGATTGTCATTCCCCAAGACGCGGGCGCCATGAAAATGATCAACAGCGATCGGCTCATCCAATGGCCGTCGCGATCGGCCCGCCTCCCCACGAAGGCCGGCCGGGCGGCTGTGCGCACGCGTTTTGATCTCAATCCCCACGCTTTAGGCGGCAACCAAGGGCGATCTGGCTACGCTGCGTTCTTGTAGCGTTTCAATGGCCACTTCCTCGGCTGCCACGGGCGTTTCCCAACACCCAATCCCGAAATCCCCGTTCGATCCCCAACAAGCCGCTTTTGACCATTTTTTCAAGAACGATGCTCGAGTTTAATTAGGATTACCATTGCTATAGATGTTGCTCACGAAATCTAATGATATTGATTTGATAGCATAGATATAGATACTTATCTAAATACACCATTGTTATTTTAAAACAAGGAATGCATGCTTTACATTGTTTACCATTGCTACAAGATCAACCACACGTACCTTCGATGCCGACGGGTGAGGGAGCAGGCCAGGGAGGGAGACGAGAGACTTCTGCTGGCTGGAGCACGAACAAATGACACTCAACTAAGCTGTAGCACGTACACAACACTGCCGGGCTATTTAAAGAATCAAACTTGTACCGCCCAACGGATAGCCATCACTGCCGAGCTAGCTGTCACGTTCACTTAGCGTGTTCACAGAGGCCTGTGCTGCATGCATGCCGCTCGCTTGGAGAACCGCTTTTCCGGTAGTATTCACTGCCGGTTAGGAAACCGGCCGGTGTCTCCGAATCGATGAGAAAAGCCCCGTGGCACCACCGCAGGCGTCGACGGGTTAAATCAATATCGGTTAAAACAACGCCGGGTATAGTTTTACACCCGGCAGTGATGTGTAGATCACTGTCGGGTGTAGTTTTACACCCGGCCGGTGCAGATCTTTCTGGCAGTGGTATTCGATATCACTACCGGGTGAAAACTTAGACCCGGCAGTGATTTCGCAAAATTCAACGGCCGCACAGTTCTCAACTCTGACTGGCTGACCACTGCACCAATGTTGGCGCACTACTGCCACGTCCTCCGTACAACGGCAGTCGACTCAACCACGACATCTCGCCTATTTAAAACGGCAAGGGGACGCTATGTTTTGCACCTAGTTTCTCCTATCTGTTCTTGCATTCTTGGTTCGTCCAAGGTTTCCTACTCTCTCCTCAAAATACAGAGGGCTTAGTTTTGAATTTTAGTGTCATGGGTTTTGGATCTAGGAAATCTTTTCTCCTTATTTTCCTTGTTCTTCGCCCTCGATCTTCTTTGCTAGCAAAGACTTTCCAGTTGCACATACATATGGCCTTTCTTTGGGAGAAAGCCCTCCACATACAGATATGCCTAGTCCAAGAAAATGGTTTATAGAAAAGGTGCTAGAAGAGTCTTACTGATGATAGAGAGACACCGGAGCTTGCAGCTTCTGTGGGTGCCATGATTCAAGATCGAACTCTGGACTCATATTAAGAGTCCGAGTCCTTATGCTTTGAAGTGGAAATGTCCAACCAAAACCCCCCGTGCACATATGCATATAGTATCTTAATCATATGGTGCATCCATGGAAAAACAATCCCCATTGGACCAAGTTATCAGTAATTTCATCCTCGGTCCAATGCTCAAGTTTGGGCTAAGATGAAGCTCCCGTGAATCTCATCCTCCAACCTCCTCGGTCAGGTGCATGTAGCAGCCTCGCCAGTTCTTCGATCCCGAGAGGTGCTACAAGAGACTTACTGAGGTGGTTAAATTTTAATGTGTTTGTACACTTTGATTGTAGCATTGACCTATTTGTGAATTGGTCTTTGTTACCGTATATTTAGTTTTATGTAAGGTCTTTGTTATGGAAATATATGTAATGTAAGGTCTTTGTTATGGAAATATATGTAATGAAATTTCTTATATGTTGTATTTCTGTTTGTTATGAATGTTGATTGTCTCTTCGATATCTTTGAGTTCCTATTTTTTACCCTTAATCGAACATAACAAAGACGGTTAAGTCAATAAAATATGCTTTGCATTGTGAGGAAAATACAATAGATATCCAAATCCAATGTGAATGAAATAAAGTTACATATGTAACAAAAAAAACAGATAATGAATTTTATTCACATCCATATCTCCTTAATATCACTAAAATCATTCAAAACAATATGCTTTGCATAGAACATGATATGGTATCCAGCTTGCGTGAAGCATCTACTCGTACATATGCAGAAGATCAGAACAATGCATGCATGCAAACCGAGTGAAGTGACAACACTATGAATTCACTGCGGATACATACAAACAACCAGTAGTGATATTGTATTCACCGCCGGCTCCATTCAAATAACCGATAGTCATGTTGTTATCACTACCCGGTATATCTTAATACCCAAAGAGTGATGTACCCGCGACCGATCAACCGCTATAAATCAAAGGCGCCCGCCGCATCCACACACATACCCAAGCATGCACCCACGAGCTCCGGTCACTCAAGCACGAAATCCACTCGGCTCTTTCACTCTCTCTCTCTCTTTTTAGGAGATTTGTTCATGCCTCCGTGATATTACATTGGTATGGATATTTTTTTCTTATCTAGAATTCCTATATATGCATATAAACAATACATATATATATACTATATATATTTATGAGCTTTGTCCTTTTTTCCTTTTTATCGCTTCTCATTGGTGGTATGAACGGTCCTCCGCCTTTGCCGCCACCACAACAACAACTGTGTTTCCACGCCGGGCGATGAGTCATTCGCCCTCGTGTGGACACAAGGCCATTCCCTTATCCGGTCATCGTATGCAATTTTTTCTAACATTTTTATTTCTTATTTTACTATAACAAATACATGGACAATTAGTTTAACTTAACATCATTTTGTTGCATTTATATGTGTCACGAGACTTTATCCTCGCATAATGGCTAGAAACAACACTTAGCCGGTTCTCTATCTCTGGTTTTTGTGGAGACCACGACATCTAGAGCGTCGTCACATGGTCATCAACTATATACGTGTGAAATAAGTTTTTTACATCCCTTCAAGGATGCCAGGGACACAACAGACCACCTAATCCATGAGAGGGGAAACGAGAGAACGTCCATGCAAAACGCCGAGTACCATGCCGTTTCCTTGTGCTTAGATGCACTTCGACGTGTTTGCTACATTGTGCCCGATTTCTCGCACTTCAAGATATTTGCTTTGTCTTCTCGAATATCCCCCATGGCAATATAGCGAATATGTTGGGAGTTACAACCATGATGATGTGGTAATAAATTAAATTCATCATTTTGGCAATGCATATTAGATAGATTCACATCATCCTCATGCATTTTGATTCTCCCACTTACAGATTTTGCTCCACGATCTTACTTATGCTTGCATGTGGCTTGGCGGCCGTTCTCGACCAAGCTACAAACCGACTTCGAACGATTGGGACTTCGTGCACACCTCGGCCAAAGAAACTACGGAAGGGCGACAATACCGCATAAGGTTTACTAACTTAGACACTGGCCATTCAGTAGGGTTATATCTATGGTCGAGCATTTTTACGGCCTTGCGGAGGGACGAGAGAGTGCAATCATAAGGGCATTGACCTTCATCGACTCAAGCGGATACTTAATCCGTGACATCAATTACCTGATATTTTTTACAATCCTACATTCGTGTGCATGGATCACAAGCTAGACCCAATATTGATCCCGATGACGACGATGATGATTAGTGTGTTTACTATGTTAATTATTTGTAAGGTTGTATGGTTCCTAATTAATTTGTAATGTTCTTGTGGCCCATGTGGTCTCAAACTTTTTCTCGAGCCTTTCACATGCAAATGGGGAAGCACCCACAAAGTTTGAGATTTTTTTCGGAGTTGGTTTGGTACTTTTCCCGCTTTATTTGAATTTGTACGCGACGCCACCGTGTAATTATAGTTTGAACTGAAAGCGTACCCTAAAAGAGCCGGAATGCTTTGCTAGACTTTTGCATAGGGTCTCATGTGCCCTAGGAGGCAAATCACCGTGGAGGTCCAAGAAAAATTCTTGTGTTTCCATGGTTTAATTAGCCTTCTTGTCGCCAGTTAGCTCAAGAAAATCATAGTAATTAAAATATTTATCGAAAAACCCTCGAGAACATGTGTGGGGTCATATTTTGGGTGTACATGACTGAAAAAAAAAAATTCAAGCCATTTCCACCAAGGAGGATTACATATCCTTCACAGAGGCACATGATCCCTACCATCGAACCAGGACTATACAAAGTGTAGTTCTTGTGCTCCATATGGTTCATATGTTTGCCTGTTGTAGTGGTCTCAAACTTTTTTTTCTGAGCCTTTCACATGCAAATGGGGAAGCACCCATGAAGTTTGAGATTTTTTGGAGTTGGTTTGGTACTTTTTCCAGTTTATTTGAATTTCTCGCGCGACACCACCTTGTAATTATAGTTTGAACTGAAAGGTACCCACGAAAAGAGCCGTAATGCTGCTAGACTTCTCCACGTGGTCTCATGTGCCCTAGGAGGCAAATCACCGTGGAGGTCCAAGAAAAATTCTTGTGTTTCCATGGTTTAATTAGCCTTCTTGTCGCCAGTTTAGCTCGAAGAAAATCATAGTAATTGAAATATTTATCGAAAAACCTCGAGAACATGTGTGGGGTCATATTTTGGGTGTACATGACCGAAAAAAAATTCAAGTCATTTCCACCAAGGAGGATTACACATCCTTCACAGAGGCACATGATCCCTACCATCAAAACCAGACTATACAAAGTGTAGTTCTTATGCTCCATGTGGTTCATATGTTTGCCGGTGTTGTAGTGGTCTCAAACTTTTTTCTCGAGCCTTTCACATGCAAATGGGGAAGCAATCGACGAAGTTTGAGATTTTTCGGAGTTGGTTTGGTACTTTTTCCAGTTTATTTGAATTTCTCGCGCGACGCCACCTTGTAATTATAGTTTGAACTGAGCGTACCCACAAAAAGAGCCGAATGTTGCTAGACTTTTCCACGTGGTCTCATGTGCCCTAGGAGGCAAATCACTGTGGTGGTCCAAGACAAATTCTTGTGTTTCCATGGTTTAATTAGCCTTCTTGCCGCCGCTTAGCTCAAGAAAATCATAGTAATTAACATATTTGTCGAAAAACCTAAGATCTTGTGTGGGGGTCATATTTTGGGTGTACATGACTCGCAAAAAAAATTCAAGCCACTTCCACCAAGGAAGATTACACATCCTTCACAAAGGTACATGATCATCCATGAAGTGGCAAAGATTTCTATTTCACGCCGGGTTATGGTAATAATCGGCAGTGAATATGATTGGGGTGAAATTTTCCAAATCTATCTCGAACCTCCCGCCATTTCGTTTCCCCACCGCGCCCAAACCAGCCTTTGCTATATATATATAGGTGAGTGGCTCGAGCGAAATTTTGGCAAGCCATTTGAACACCACACCATTCTCGTTCCCCCACCAAAAGAGCACCGATTCGCCGACGGAGCACCACCAACTCCAACGCCGCCGTTCGTCGTCCCCTACGCCGCCCGGCCGTCCAATCACGCATCCCCGGCCGCTTCCGCTCCCAGCGGAATCGAGGCTTGACGACGTTCTCCCACGCCGCGCTCCTCCACTCCGACGTCCCCAATGCCGCGCCGGCATCCTCTGCCCTTCGGCCCCTTCCACGGTGAGAACTAATTATCACTTTAAGTGTTTGAGTTTTTACCTATGAGAATGAGAACTAATTCGCCGCTGTCCTAGCCTCGCGTCGCCCGCTGGTCTTCCTCCACGCCGACGGAGGACTCCGCAACACCTCTCTCTAGCGTCCGCAGACCTCACGCCTGTCTTCCTCTTCACCGCCCGACGCCAGACCCGTCCGCGACCTTGTCCTCCTAAAATCCTCCAAGACAAGATAGGAGCGCACGAGGCGCATGAAAGCTTGGTGAGTGTGTCGGTCACGCCCTTGAGATGTTCGTTGAAATGCCCGCCTCGGTCCACGCAACCTCGTGCTCAAATTGTAAATGAAATTCATGAGTTAGTGTTGTTCAAATCCAGTTTGGATATTTTAAATATATGTCTCGTGCTTACCGCACAACATTTATAAATAACATAGCATTATGATCCTATTTTGGTTACATGTATAGGCAAGCATGGCGTGGTACGTAGTGTTTGTTGGTCACCGCCGGGGATCTATCTAACTCGAAGATTGCTATGCTCAAGTCCAAGGCTACACTAATTGCCGCTTAATTGAAGAGAAGCCACCGTTGATGTTTTACGACCGAGAGCCCGCCACGGGGTGAACCGGCAGGTTGTTCGGCCTCGACGAACCTGGAGCCCGGGGCGTTTGTTGCGCAGGTGACATTGAGAGCGGGGTTTTTATATTGGTTCGGGCCCTCGATCAAGGATCGAAAAAAGACCTTTACGCCCGCCGGCGGAGCCTATTTTTGATTAATGGGGTTAGCCGAGAATCGGGCCGCGGAAGCTTTTTACGGCCGCTTTGGTCGCGGCCAAGCTTGTGTTCTCAGAATCGCGCTATGCATTCGTGCTCTCCTCTATGAGGTGTTCCTTGGCCGCCTTTTATAGTCTAAGGAGCCAAGGAACTCGCTACGATCCTAGTCAGATACAGAGAGGGTTGTCCGTAGAGGAACCGAACACCCGAACTCTAAACAAGGTAACCTGACTAGTGTTCTATCCTAATTACAAATGTAGTCACCGTAGCTATGCTTTCATTGCCTTCTCGGGAGTTGTTTGTGGCCGCAGGCTAGGGATAGAACCCTGCGAACAGCTCGGTAGAGTTCTTTGGTGATCCTGTATCCACAAGCCCCCGAGCATCTCAAGGTCGAGTCATGAGAGTTGCCTTTGCTCTTCTCGGGTGACGCCTTGATATGGTCTTCAAGATCATCTTTACGGAGCGCAATTTTGAAAAAAGTACACCCGTAGGGTGTAGCCCCCGAGCTTCTTGCTTTTTGGCACAAAGAGCTGGAAGGTCTTTGAAGTTCTTCTCCTCCGTCTTTGAGTTCTTCTCGCCGTCGGAGCTCTTCCTTCTTGAAAAGAGCTTTGTCCCGCTAGCCCCGAGCATCTCAGGTTTGAGTCGTGAGAGCTTCCTGCTCTTCTCGGATGCGGTCTTAATGCGGTCCTTGCTGTCTTCGTGTGGTGTGCACTTTTGTTGAAAAAGTGCACCCGTAGGGTGTAGCCCCCGATCTTCTTGCTTTTTGGTACAAAGAGCTGGAAGGTCTTTGAGTTCTTCTCCTCCGTCTTTGAGTTCTTCTCGTTGTCGGAGCTCTTTTGAAAAAATCGTGCCCCGGGTATCCTGTAGCCCCCGAGCGCCTAAGAGTTTTTTTTTTTGTAGATAGAGCTCTTAGGGGTTCTTCATTTTCCCCGGATTTTTCACTAGTAGAAATATGATCATCCGTGACGATTTGCTCATGACGCTACACACTTTCGTCACAAAAGGATATGTCTTCAATGACGAAATGTCTATTTTCGTCATAAGTATGCGGTGACGGTTTTAGCTTGAATATTAGTGACGATACCGAAAATAAGGTCACATAACAGTTAAAGGAGGTCGTCATAGATTATGTTTTGCTATGTCAACTCGTTTGGGACACCTAATGATCAAACAACTTGGTCACGAGATCAGTTTTGGTAATCGTTATTAGGTAACCTGTCTGCTTTTCCCCCGACGGCGTTTTTCGGCGCCACAAATGCTTCCCCGCTTCGCTTCACACTTTTTTTAGAGCCACCGACGGCATTTTTTTTTTTTTTTTACGCCACAAATGCTTCCCCGCTTTTGCCACAAAATGCATTTTTATTTACAAAGTGGAAAGCAGAAATTTGTTTTGGCAAAAAATGTTTCTTTTGCAAAGAGAGAACGTGGGACGATGTTGGGTCCCACCCGAGGGTTGCACCTTGCGAAGTTAATTTGTTTTGGCAAAAAATCTGCTCCCATGAAGCATTGAACCCACGACCATATGTTGCACAGGTAGGAGTGTTACCACTGGACTAGTCAACATTTCTTATCAAAGTGATGTAATTTTTTTATTTCTAACCTTTCAACATGATAATTGGATGGTGGCTCATTTAGTTCAGTCGATTAGAGATGATGGCTCTAAACCCATAATCGCTCATTCTTGGCTTACGGACCTGATTGCTTGGACGAGGCGGCAAAGCAGAGGCCTCTCATGGGTGATCTGTGTCATCGTAATTGTCCCTGTGTGTGTGGCGGTGGCAGAGCAGCAAAGGGCGAGGTATAGTACAAGGCTTGATTTTTTCTGAATTAATGCTACATATATGGATGTGTTTGATTTAGAAAAAAATCAAAGTTTGTTAAACTCAAAATAAAAATCTCTACAAAGTGGAGAGATAAAACACCCTATTTGCTGCAACTGTTAAACTAGAGTTTACTGTAATTAATTAATTAAACTAGTTTTGTGTTCCAAAAATTATGAAATTTGTATGGTAGCTCACTTTTTGGCGTGTAGGATTTATGATAAAAATTTATAATCATTGGATATGGTATTAGTGAGTTATCAATTTATCTTACAAAAATGCAATAAAAATCGCTTCATTTAAACTTTGAACCCAAGACATCAAGCATCACAACAAACCACCTCCCATTGAGCTACGACTAGTTTTGATATAGTTGATGCACTTTAACGTATATATAATCTTTTCTCACACGTGAGTTTAATTTTCCTTCATAAATCAAAACTATTTTTCCCGAAAGCATCACGCCCTCTAGTCACGTGTTTTAGATGTCGCCCGCCCACTCCAAGAAAAAAAAAAACTCAATCTAGATGAATAAAAAAAAAAAAATAAAACATAAGTGAGGAATTGAACTTACAACCTTTCAATTAGGAGCAACCAAACTTAGCCACTAAGCTGGAAGAATGCTTTGTTTACTATCATCATCTTGCCTTACATAAACAATGCAGTATGTGTTCGAGGAGGGGAAACTAGCAGGCATGAAGTTCATCATAAGAGTTTTAGAACTGATTAGGATCTATTATTAGACAAAATAGTACTATTCATCCTTCATAACCACGAACATCTCTAATCTCAAAAAAAAAAAAAAAAAACGAACATCTCTAATCCTTTGTGAGTGATGTACAACAATACTTTGTCAAAATCAGTTGAATTTTTTATATGATGTTTCTACGCCAAAAATCACATGGCTATGAAAGTTTTAGATTTTTCTAGCCACTTTATGGAATTTCAACGTTTATTATTTAGTAATTTAACAAATAATTACGGTGAATCGGTAAACTTGGTCTGAAAGAATCAAACTTCACACAACATCATTGTTTGGATCCACCAGCATCCCAACAAATTTTTAAATGATTTGGAGAAATTGGTAACACAGGGATGAACATCTATCACTAAGTGATAAGGGCATGTATGAAACATGTATCCTTTTGTGGGGATGTGCATCACCACTTCTCGTAATCAATTGAAACTTTTTGACAACATAATATACCAAAAGGAGGAGCCCATGCCAGTTTTTAGATTTTTTTAAACTAGATTAGATGATTTTAACATTTATTCTTTATTAAATCAACAAATAATTACAGTAATAGGTCAACTTAGTCTAAAAATTCTAAACCTTCACACAACATCATAGTTTGCATCCACAAGCATCCCAAAAAAATTAAAATGATTTAGAGAAGCCAATACTACACATCCCACACAGGGATGATCATCTCCCACTAAGTGAGAAGGGCATGTGTGAGACATGTATGCTTTTGTGGGGATGTGCATTACCACTTTCTCGTAATCAATTGAAACTTTTTGGACAATATAATACAACAAAAGGAAGAGCCCATGCAAGTTTTTAGATTTTTTTTTAAGCTAGATAAAATGATTTTAACATTTATTCTTTATTAAATCAACAAATAATTACAATATTACGTAATCTTGGTCTCGCAAATTCCAAAAGTTCACACAATATTATAGTTTGGATCCACAAATATCCCAAATTTTTTGAAATGATTTAGAGAAACTGGTACTATACATCCCACACAACTTTAATAGGCATAGATACATTTTAGACAACAAATATAAAATAAATAAAAATAGCCAAAACAACTTTCCAACCTATATTTGGAACAGCCCACCGTCTCCCCTACGCATTGCTAACTGGGCTTGATTGGCCCAGTCAGCACACCGGCTCTTGTTGCCGTCCGATCAGATCGACGCTCACGTTACTCCCTTCCCTTTAAACTGGTGCCGGCTGCCTTTCCGCGTACCCTAACTTCTTTCTTCCTCTCTATTCTCCTTCTTCCACTCGAACACAGCGGCGGCGACCACCACCGTGTGCTCCTGCTGTGGCCGAGCCTATCCACCCTCCCACCTCCCTCTCCTCCCCAACTGTCGTCATCTACACCCCATTGAGAGATATGGAAAGGAGCCGACGAAGACGAGGTCCATGGCATCGATGGTGGATGGATCTGACCTCGTGATCCCCAACTTCCAGATTTCCCAACGCCTACCTCTCAATCTCTATCTCCTTGCTCGCGGTTGGATCTGACCTCGTCGCTCTCCCTCGTAGGCGTTGGACCTCCAGGACAAGGTCGAGGTAGTTGGAGGCGGGGACACCTGGGTCTCACGGGTGCTCAACGGCTGGTCGTCCTCGTCAGCTCTACGGAGGCAGATCGTGCGTGGCATCACACTGCTACCAAGGGGAGGTCGACATCAACCGCGGCCACCCTCCCAGCATTATCTGGTACCTGATAGCAAGGTGCGTGATTTGTTTTCTAGCCACTGCTCTAGGCACCCGGGAGCCTCTCAGATACTAGTACGTATATATATATAGCACATGTACATCTATTATCTATTATGTATTATTAGTTGCTAGTATAAAAGAAAACAAGTCCATGAATTAATACAGTTATAGAGCGTATCAAATGATAAACTCTTGAATTGGTGATAATTGTTGCTAATTTAGATAACTATCCGTGTTGAAGACATTGTTTATTGGTGATACATTGCAATGTTGCATCGAAGAACATTAGAAGACAATTCTAAAGTAATTTAATATTTATCTTTTATCTGATATGAATATTAAATTTGCTATCATACTACCCTTTACTTCCACCAGCTCGTACTAGTACAGGTACAGATCGTTCTTTTAATACTGGGATCTTGTACAGGTACAGATGTTATGAAATCTGCGACCCATTTCTTTGTCAAATATGCAGGGTAGTTTTCTGACCGAGCACTACAGCAGGTTTTGGTTAGTTTTCATTGTGTCTCTGTGTGAGCTAAGTTCTCAAATGCTATGCACCATTGTTTTCCTCTCCTGATTATAATTAGAATAATATAATAGGTAGCTAAAAGACTGGAAATTAGGGGAACTTTCGCTGAACATCAGCTATACATGACTAGACTTTTTGATGTTTATACTCCAAAATGGAACAACTGAAGACCACAACGTGATTCCTATTGGTAGGAGCTAGTCACAAGTAGCAAGCTCTGCTAGTTTAAGGGAAAAAAAGTCTGCTTTAAGTAAAGACTAGTATCTTCCTTTACCTGTTAATAACTTAAACTATAATGTTTGATCTTGATTTCTGTTTATAAGAGGCGCTGATCTGCGACCATTATGAATGAATCCTTTTTCGTCTTTATTCCTGATTCACCTTCTTTTGGGCTGGCATGATTGTTGTTTATAGTTGCTTGTAGCTAGTAGATGCAGTAATTATTTTGTTGTAGAATTAATTCAAAGGGATGTATTGATTTAATGGGCATGTATATTATTATTTTTTGCATAGCCTGGACAAAGGGATGCACCAATGCACTCTTTTATCCGGAGGAACAAAAATAAGTCATCCTTTTTCTCTCTATCTCAGCTTAACACACGTGAGTAAGCATGTGTATCTTCTTATTCTGCCATGCTTTTGATTTCATGGTATCATCAATATGGTTCACTTGTTGGATTCAGATAGGGGTCAGATCTATTTTAACTTGAGTAGGTAGTGCCAAGTAAGCAACTAAAAAGGAATTTTTGTTTTCTGTGTGCACTATTACCATATTTAAAATAGTTGCTTGGATCTTGTGATTTTTATTGCTGCAATATGCTAATCCTCAATTCTATTGGTAATCTCATCTTGATTTTTTTCTACTACTCAAATCGTGCTGCACAAGTTGCTCTTATTGACCTTGTTATATTTTTTTATTGCTTTATTTTTCGCGGGGTAAAGATCTACGTCTGCCCTCTGATGATCACGGAGTAACTTTATCACAGAAGTCAAGTAGTGCCATGATACAAGTGCTATCGTTAGAACCCCATAATTCTTAGTGTATGTATATGGGTTGTAATAGTACATACTTGTAATACTGGATCTATTTATTTATGGAATTGTTTGATCATATCAATATTATTTGCAAATACTAATGAATTATGTTAAATCCATGACCATTTCATATCAAAGTATGATGATGAAAAAAGAGAATTCTGTGATGACTACAAAATGTATTCTCGTGACGATTTCTAATCAATGGAATTGGTGACCAAAACATGGCGCCATAGGATGAATGACGCCGTTAACGGCACCGCCAAGACGCCTATCGGGCGAATGATGGTGACGAACACGGGGCATAAACATGACCAAAACAGATCGTCAAAGAATGATTGCACATCTTTGACGATGGACTTATTGTCATTGAATGGAACAACATCTATGACCAAATTTGGTATTTCACACATTAACAAATGTGACGCCGACCCCCGTGGACGATATGATTTTTTCGTCACAAGTTCGCCACAGTGAAACTATGTGACGTTTCGACACATACAAAGTGACCAAAGGTGAACGTCATCCATTCGCCGCCGCCGTCGGGTTCTTTGAGCTCCGTGTGTTTATGGACTTGGGCGCAAGGGTCTTGACTTCGGTAGCCCCGAAGTTGTTGAGACTCGTGCTCTTGGGGTTCGGGATACTGTGCGGGCGCTCCGTCTTCTTCGCCGTTGGATGCCGCTCCTCCTCCCGCCGTGGTGTTGTACTCTTTAGGATTGTAGGGCCCTGTGTCTTCTTTATATCTTGTACGTGGGAGTTTTTGTTGTGGTCCCCGTGCATCCGAAGTCTTCTTTGTATCTTGTAGGGAGTTGTTTCCCATGTGACTTGTAATCTTCAAGGTGTTGAATAAAGAGATCTGTCCCTTATCCATCTTGTATTTGTACTTCTTGTATGGTTCTGATCTGCCTTCGTGGAGACTTGTTGCAGTTTGTTCTCTGCTTGCTCTTGATGTGGTCTTACGGGCTGTTTTCCTCAAATGACTTGTTTAGATTGTGCCTTTAGAGTCCTTTCTTGGGCTTCCTAGCTCTTGTCTCCTTCTTGTAGACTCGTGCCGAAGTTGTTTGGAGTCCTGCTCCATGACATTAGTGTTGTTCCTTCTGATGATTCGGCTCGCCTTTCTGTAGACTAGCTGAAGATTGGTTTGAAGTCTTGCTTCGAGTTGCCAGGGTTGTTTCCCTGACTTGTCAGCTTGTCTTCTCGTAGATCCGTGAAGATGGTATAGGATCTCGCCCTTGTGCGCTTTCGGGTTGTTTCTTCCTTAGCGCGCCGGTCTGGCCTGTTTATGGGTCTTGCCGTAGTAGATTGGAGTCTTGCTTCGATTAGCGAGTTTTTTTCTTCTGAATGATTAGCTTGTCTTTTCTGTAGACTTGGTGAAGGTCGCTTCAAGTTTTTCCTCCCGAAGTTTCGGGGGTTATTTTCTCTGGAGAATCAGCCCGTCCTCTCTATAGACTTGACTGAAGATGGTTGTAGAGCCTTGCTTCGATTTGTCGTGGTTGTTTTCCTCCGACAAATGACTTTTGTCTTCTTCTTGAGACTTGTCGTGATGAGTGGAAGCTTGCTCTTTGATTCCGAGTTGTTCTTTTCGGAATATCAGCTCATCGGACTAGCCGATGTTGGTGGAGTCTTTCTCGGTCTTCGTGGTTGTTCTTCTGAAGTTTCAGACTAGCTGATGTTGGTGGAGTCTTGCTCCTGGTCTTCAGGGTTGTTCTTCTGAAGTTTCAGACTCGCCTTTTCGTAGACTAGCCGATGTTGGTGGAGTCTTGCTCCCGGTCTTCGTGGGTTGTTTCTTCCTCGAAGATTCAGCTTGTCCCTTCGTGGACTTAATGACGGTGGTTGGGGCGTCCCCCCCAAAGTTGCCGGGGTTGTTTTCTTACGGCATGTGACTTGTGTCTTCACTTGAGACTTGTCACGATTGTTCGGAGGGTTTCTCCAGGCCGTTCGGTTTCTCCTTTTAGGCCCTCTAGCGTTGTCTTTTCTTAGACATGCTAGTGTAATTTGGTGGAGTCGTGCTCCCGAAAGAGTTGTTCTAACTCAGGGTTGCCGCTTCAGGGCTAGGGCTCTCCCATGCTGTCCAGTGGACTATCACATGACGTCCCTTGTAAGGTTCTCAGTCCGGGCCCATTTAAGTGCACTGATCAAGGTTAAGATGGTTGGGTTCCTATTTCATAACACTACAATCCACCTTGCCCGGTTTGGGCTGCTCGCTTTTCTTTTCGAGAGACTTGTGTGAGACGATGGGTTTCTATTTCACAACACTACACCGTTCACGCCCGATTCGAAGGCCGTCCGCCCGTCATTGGACATAGTGGCACTTTCTCGACCCTCGATGGCCTCTCGCGACCTAGACGGGCCGATCCCAACGCCCTCTTTCTTCAAGAGTCGAAGTTCACGATATTCCGCTAGGATTTAAGGTGTGGACGCTATTCCGTAGCTAGGGCGCCGCGCGGGTTCCACCCTTGGAATTTGACCTCCGTTACGGTGGTCGGGGTGCCTTCTTTTTTGTCGACTTCTTCTCGTGAAGCGCCAATTCGGGCTGTTTGTTCATCTCCCTTGAGAGGCATGCGGCTTCAATATGGGCGACTTGCTTTTTGCTGAAGTGCCCGGTAGCCGTGGATTTGGTGACCTCTTTGTTGGATGGTCTAGAGTTCTTCTCGGCTTGGTCTTCTTCTTGAAGTGTCGAGAGTTGTTTTTTTTGTTCGCTTATTCTCTATTGCCTTGAGTTCCTCTCGATTATGGATAGAACCTTCCGAGTTGGCTTATGTGCCAAGAGTTTCGATTTCTTCTCCTTGCATGGTCATCGGTTTGTAGGTTCCTAGTCCTAGTACTCTTTTGACGATGTATGGTCCTTCCCATGGGCCGAGAGCAATTTGTGCTTGCCTTCCGTCTTTTGATTTCTCTTGAGTACTTGATCTCCCGGGTTGAGGTTTTCTTGGGCGTGTGCTCTTGTCATAATGCCTTCTTAGTCCTTGCATATATCTTGCGTTTCGGAGGATTGCATTCGATCCGACTTCTTCGCACAAATCGATTTCTAGTCTTCTTGTCTCGTTCTCCTTCTCCTTCTTCAAATTGCTCGATCCTTGGAGAGCTCCATATGAGGTCTCGCCGGTAGAGAACGCTTCGATCCATAGGTTAGGAAGAAGGGTGAGTAGCCCGTTGCTCTGGCGATTTGAGTTCTTAGGCCCCGCATCGACTTTTGGAAGTTCTTCGATCCATTTGGCTCCGTAGTCTTTGAGTTCTTCATATAGCCTTGGCTTTAGTCCGGCAAGGATGAGTCTGTTTGCTCTTTCGACTTGTTCATTAGCCCGAGGGTGTGCCACGTAAACATAGTCTATCCGTATGCCACAATCTTGTGCCCAATCTTCGACTTCCGCCGCGTGAATGGTGATCCGAGGTCGGTGATGATCCCGTTGGGCATCCCGAATCTTTGCATTATCTCTTAGATGAACTCGGCCGCTTTGGTGGAGCTGAAGGTGACCAATGGCTTGTATTCTATCCATTTGGTGAATTTGTCGATGGCGACATAGATGTATTCAGTATCCTCCCTTGGCTCTTTGAGTGGTCCGACTTGATCCAAATCCCGGCCGCGAAAAAGGCCATGATGGTGGTATGCGATTAAGTTGTGAGTCGGCACATGCGCTTGTCTTGCGAACATCCGGCATCCTTTGCATCTCCCCGACGAGTTCTTCTCGTCTTTGAGGGTCGTTGGGACGGTAGTATCCGGTTCTCAATGCTTTTTCTACGAGGGTTCTTGACGCCGCGTTGTTTCCACAAAGATCCGAGTGGATTTCTTGTAGGATGTCCTTTCCTTCTTCGAGCTTATGCATTTGAGTTGTACTCCTGATGATGCTGCTTTCTTGTAGAGCTTGTCTCCGATGAGCACGTAGTTCTTGCTTCTTCTCAAGATCCTTGTTGCTTCAGCTTTGTCATCGGGTAGTGTCTTGTTCTTGATGAAGTTTATGATGTCTTCGATCCAGGGGAGTTGTTCTGCGACACGGAGAGATTATCATTACTCCGTTTAGGGCTGATTGCTCCATGCTTGTCTTCTTTCCGGGTTCTCCTTGATAGATGGTTTCAAGAGCTCTTCGACGAATACTCCTGGTGGGACTTGTGCTCTGTCAGATCCGAGTTTAGCTAGCACGCCTGGCGCCACGTTCGCATCCCCGAGCACGTGTAGGATTTCTAGGCCTTGGGGAGTTCTTTTTTTCCAAATTGCGTACTTCTACGCAATAGAGGCCCATGTTGTCCTTTGTGCAGTCCCCGTCTTTGTTGACTTGATTGATGACAACAAATGAGTCGCCATATACTTGTAGTCTCTTGATTCCTAGAGTTCTTGCTATCTTGAGGCCATGGATGAGTGCTTCATATTCTCGCCTCGTTGTTTGTAGCTTGCCACATGATTTATAGCACGTACTTGAGTTGTCTTCCTTCGAGATATGAATAAAATCCCGCTCCTGCTCCCCTAGCTTCAACGATCCATCAAGTACATGTTCTAATGTTTCTTGATGTCGCCGGATATGGGTTGTTGGAGCTCATCCATTCTCGCTATAAAATCCGAAAGTGCCCGGGATTTGATTGCTCTTCTTGGGGTGAACTCTAGATTCGATGCTCGAAGTTCTACTGGCCCATTTTGATATGCGGCCTGTTAAATCTCTCGCTCCTCGTGATATCGCCTAGTGGTGAGTCAGATTACCACCGTGGATCTTGTGGTCGCCGGCAGTGTCGTAGCTTCCTTGATGTGATCGCATGGAATAGAGTAGTTTTTGTACGTGAGGGTATCGAGCCCTAGACTCGGATAGAACCTCGCTCATGTAGTAAACTGCCTCTAAACTTTGCAGAGTTGCCCGGGCTCTTCTCTTTCCACGATGATTGCTGAACTGACCACTGTATTTGTTGCTGCTATGTAGAGCAGGAGTTCTTCTTGATCCTTTGGAGGTGTTAGGACTGGAGCTGACGTTAGGTATTGTTTGAGTTCTTCAAACGCCTTGTCCGCATCATCTGTCCATCCGAACTCTCCCCTTGGTCTTGATGAGTTTGAAGAAGGGTAGCCATCGGTAGAAAGATACGGGTAGTGTGGAATAGCCATGAATTTTGCGATAGCGTGTCTTCCCATGATGGCGTGATATGGTGACTCGAGATCTCGCTACCTCTAGTAGAAATATGATCTTCTATGACGATTTCCTCGTGACGATTTGAAATTTCGTCATGGAACAAAAAGTTTACAAAGGATTTAATTTAGTGACTTCGTCACGGATCACGAGTGCGAAGGATAAGGTTCTGGGGGCGCGTTTGCCCCCCAACGCTGCCCACGCCTTATCGCGGCGGGAGGCCAATGGGCCTCATGGGCCTTGACGGGCCGGCCCAGACGACGCACGTTTTTTTTTTCAAACTTCAATTCAAATTTTTTATACCAAACGAACTCAAATTTGAAAAATTTTTACACCGCTGGCTTCTATAAATCACGAACTATTTTACGTAATTTTTTTCAACGATTTTTTTTTTCAAATTTTACATTTTGAATTTGGCTTTTTTATACCGCCGGTCCGTGAACCGGACCGGACCGGTTTTAATCGAATCGGCGGTTTTCCGCGATAAACCGCCGAGAAAAAAAACGCAGTGACGGGCAAAGCCACTAAAAAATAATGACGAATAGGATCGAGCATCAAAAACAATAAACCTATTCGCCACGTATGACCATAGCGCATCTAACCCGAAGGGTAATCAATGATGAATGCAAACTTTCGTCACAAAACATCACATTGATCGTCACAAAATATAATATCCATACTTTAGCACCATGATGGGTCCCACATGTAAGTGGGTCCGACCCTAGGTCCACCACTAGGGACGATGAGATGAAGTGGGCCCCACCACGGTGGTCCCACACAACAAAGTCTAGACCGACCCACCACCACGTCCCACACCGTCAGGTCCCGACCGCCCCACCACGTCCCACACATCAGTATAGCCCGGCCCAAGCCCGTGCAGGCCCAACCTTTTTTAGCGGAAGCAAAAGGGCCCAACAACGTAGATGGCCCAAGCCGCCAGCGAGCCTTGCCTCCACTCAGCCAAGAAAGGCCCGCCTAGTTTTTTTAGGCAAACCAAATAGCCCATTCCCGCCGAATGCCGAGCCCAACACGGGAAGCCGGTCCGGCCCCCAACAGCGCTACCGTCTATATTTTTTTAGGCCAGCCTACGACCTTGGCCCAATCGCCCAACACTGCCGCTTTGAATTTTTGCCGAACCGCAAAAATGGTGCGATGGATCGAATCGAACCGCAATTCACGTACCATAGGGGAAAGCCTTACCACTACACCAATCAATATCTTCTCGTTAGTGTCTTACTATATAATCTATTTGTTCTATATCCGTGGCATGTATTTAAAAAAAATAAACCGTGGATATTTTGGTGTTTAACTGCAGTAAGTGAATCATATGTATGCTATATTTTGACAACTTGGAATTAACGACTTGTCAGTAGTATTAAAAACATAGCACATGACTCACATCACACATGGCGTATTAGATAATATATACTTTGCATTAATCTAGTAATAGCCCAAGTTCTTACATCTAGATAATAGCGGGGACTAGATAACAACAGTGCTTCATCTAGAAGACTAGATTGAGGGTCATAACAAAGAGCCAGTGCTAAGACTAGATAATAGCCAAGTTCATAACAGAAGTGCTTCACCACTTCTCATAGATCCTAGAAGACTAGGGAACATCCAAAACATAGACAAAAGCCACCAGTGTCAGCTGTAGTCTGCATCATATATATATATATATACTATTATAAGTAGTTAGCCAGTTTCTTCCTTGCCGGTTTCCACCAGTCCTACTTCCTTGCCAGTTTCCACCAGTCCTACTTCCTTGCCAGTTTCTTCTTCAGCTTCTGGATCTTCTTGTCCTTGTTCTTGATCATCTCGTTGAAGTGTTGGATGAGAATAGGAAGGCGTTGGAGGAGAACAACACAATTCTTCTACTTTTCATGTTCAACACTTTGCTGGTAACTTATCCGGTCCTTCAAATTGATGAGGCGGGTTTGTGTTGCCGGAACCTCGTGAATTGGTAACAATCGATGAAGTCTTTTGTTGTCTGTTCTTTTGCTGGAACCTGTGAACTTGACTCTGTGAGTTGTGAGTTGCTGGAAACTCAGCTGGAACCTGTGAACTATGGTAGTGCCTAGAGTCTATGAGTTGTGAACCTGTGGGTTGTGCTGGAATGTTAGAGCTCTGTGAATGCTCTGGGAAGTGCTATGTGAATTTGAGTTAATATGTCTGAATTTGAGTTTATATATCTATGTGAATTTGTGCTATATGAAATGGCTCTTTCTGTGAATTTGAGTCAAATTGTTCTCTTTGAACTTGTGTAATGTGTGCTCGGGGATATTTAATTATGGTCGGGCGGAGGTGACCACGTGCCGCGACCAGAACCAACCACGTGGACACACCCGGAAGCCACCGCGTGTAACCATAGAAATTCACCATGTGCCAACCGTAAAACGACCACGTGTCGCCTTAGGAAGATGCAACGTGTCGCTGTTCGTAAATAAAACGTGGCTTCATGGGAAGTCGACACGCGGCTTCACCTAAGCGGAAACGTGGTTTCACAAGAAGTCGACACGCGGCTTAACGCGAAGCGGACACATGGTCGCGCGGAGCGGACACGTGCCTTCACCGATTTGGACACGCGTGGCTTCACCGTAAGACGACACGTGGCCTCACCGGAAGCCGACACGTGGCCTAACCGGAAACGCCTCTCGCGGGCCTCCACGTGGCCTCACCTCACCAAGGCGGCACGCGTGGCCTCACGCGGAAGGCGGCGACGCGGCGCCACCGAAGCCGACACGTGTCCTCACGGGAAGCCACACGCGGCCTCCGCGGGAAGCCGACACGCGGGCCTCACACGAAGCCGGCACGTGGCTTCACGGGAAGCGACACGCGGCTTCACCGAAGTCGACACGTGGCTTCACCGCCGGCACGTGGGCGCGTGTGGTATGCCTCGTGGGGGTGGCGCCACGCCACCGCCACGTGGCGGACACTTCCGCGACGAAATCTATGATGTTTGGCCTTGGTCATAGAAAGAAAGCGGATACATGACGAATACCTGTTCGTCATGGAAAAAAATCACTTCTGTGACGAAATTTAGTGATTTCGTCACGGATGATCAAATGTGACGCCGGCTTATGACGATTTCAAAATCGTCACTAATTCGTCACAAAACATTATCTATGACGAATTTGGCATCTTGCGTGACGAAAAGGGTTTTGTCATAAAAGACCACATTCCTACTAGTGTACTTCAAACTTGATGTACTCGTCCGGTAGTTGGATGGGGATCCAAATGTAACCGGGCGGGGGTGACTTGTCCGATTGGTATGGCTGCTCTTCCGGTACTATCCCATAAAAAGGAGTGTTGGATGGAGCGATCAATCCGTAGAGGGTCTAGTCCCATCTTGTTCGGTGTTTACGAGAAAATGATGTTCGATCCCCGCTCCTCCGGCGATCAACACCTTGGTAAATGCAAGCTTACTCCGGCTATCGTGGGTTCTAGTACCAAGGGATACAGTGCCGACGTTGCCCACACTTGTCCATTGATCCTCCCTCGTGAATTGAATCGGGTATTGGGACCGGTTGAGATAGCGCGGCGCTATGGGCTCTGCTGCCATGATTGATCGGAGTGCTAGCTTATCTTGTCTCTTGCTCTTTGATCCCGGGTACTCCGGAGAATATGACGCTCGAGATCTTGTTGCTTTAAAATCTCCGCCTTTTGGCTCTTCACCGCTCCTTCTCTGCTTTTTCTTGATTGTCCCCTTCCGAAAGCGAGTTGTTTCCTCCCTTGTACTTCTCCCGGAATGTGGAACGGCTTCCGAAGCGTGTGCTGAGCTCCGTGGTGATAGATGCAAGGTAGGTCTTCTAGCTTGATATTGCTTCGCTCTGTCGCCGTTGTTGTTGTTGTTGTTGTTAAACCTTTGTTTGTAGGGCTTCTTTGACTTTTCCGCCATTGCGACATGTGTTTGTCCGGTCCTCGCTTCTTTTCTTTGTTGAGAGTTGTTACGCTCCTTCTTCTGGCCTTCGAAGTTCTTTCTTTTTCGAAAGCGATCTCGGTTCTTTCTTCGGCTCCGATCATCTTCTCAACGATCGGAACTCCCCTTTGTTTGTCCTTGGGTTGTCTTTGTAAAAATCCGAGAACCGCCATCTTGAGAAAATTACATTGCCGAAGACGTCTATCACTTCCCTTTCGGTGATATCATGCACTTGGGATCTCATCTCTCCAAATCTTCGATAGTAATCTCTTAATAATTCTCCCCGCTTCGCTTGAGGCTCTTCGGCTCTGCTGAGTGATAGGATGGGTAATGATTTCTGCGAAGTTGCCGCAATGCTTTCTCGCAAGTCCTCCTAGTATCCGATTGAGCCCTCTTCGATCTTGTCGAACCATTGGAGCGTAGAGCCTCTAGGGCCATGGGAAAGGAGACGACCTTTGCGTCATCATCTCCTCCAGCCAGCTCAATGGATTGTGAGTAGACTCGAGCCATTGTGCGGGCTCTGTTTCCCCATCATATTTTGAGTGGTTTGAAGGTTTGAACTTTGGGGGTAGCTTGACCTCTTGCAATCTTTTCTGCCGAAGCAAGGAAATCTGTCATAACTTCCCGCCGTTCTTTCTTCAAGTCTTCCCGAGGTTCTCCCTCCTCTTGGATGAGTTCCGATGGTTGATATGTTGATTCTCGCGACTTCTTCTTGTCGGCTTGGTCTTGGAGCGGGGCTCTCCCTCGGGGTCTCGGTATTGTCTACCATCCCTCGGTGGCCTCGGAGTTATTGGAACCCTCGGCTGCCCGACCTTTTCGAAGACGTTGGACCGGCTTCTTGGTGCATGAGAGTCGTTTGCCTTTGATGACGTTCTAGGATCTCTTTCACGGGTAGCCTTTTGTAAGGCTTCCTTGATGAGCCTCTCTCGCCGTTTAGATGCGTAGCAGTCTTGCCGGTCGATCAACCCTTGTAGCCTTTCTCAAGTTACACGTTGATCGTCCTCAGCTTCTCTTTCGGATTTTAGCCTCTCGTATTCATGTAGATCAGCTTGATATTTGTTCGGGGCTTGCGGCGTCGCGTTTGCCCCGATTAAATCGCCCCTCCCTTCACTTATTCCTTTTTCAGCCTTTCTTGACGTTGGTGTTCTCCTTCGTCTTCAAGGGTTCTTTCGTCGCCGAGATGTTGGATAGGCCTTCGTCAATGGACCTCGATGTCGGGGGCATCCGGGCCGGTTAAGCGCGAGCTGCTCCGCCACCATAAAGATTTCCTTAGCGGACGTAGCCTTGGGCCGCCACTCCTTCCGTCCGGGATAGAGCTTGCGATGTTGGTCTTTCCCGATCACCGCGTTGCGACAATTGGCTCCGTCGAGGGTTCTTGGCGATGGATGATGCATTCCTCTGGGGTTCTTGTCAAGATGAGCCCTCTTTGCGCGCCCTCCAAAGGAATCTCGATCTTCTCTTCGAGTTGTCGTGGCGCTCCTTGAATACGAATCTTTGAGTTGTAGTAGTCACCAGGAACCGAAAAGGTAATCCGGACTGGTGTCCGCGGTTATTTCGAATTAGCCTTCTTTCTCCGAGTCGAGGTAGCTTTGGTCGAAAAAAGTTTCGAGTTGGAGAAGTTTCCCTATCTGAGTCGGAGTAGGAGTTGTGCCGAGTCGCTCTTGGAGTCCGCACTTGAGCCTCCGAGCGGGTTTTAGGTTTGGGTCCTTCTGTGTGAGACTCGGGCGAGCTTTCAAACTTGTTCTCCGTCTTGAGGCGCTTTTGATAGCGTCGATTCTTTGAAGCTTCTCAACGAGTTCTGGTTCTTCGATTTTGGGTTCCTCGATGGTGCAGCCTCGAGTCTTGCCGCCATCGTCGATCTCAAGCCCATGTCCCGAAGATGATCGTCCTCCTCGCCGATGAACTCATGATGTCGTGGTCCGCCCGGACTCTCGTGTTGAAATTCGACAAGAGCCCCTACCTGGCGCGCCCGGTATGTCGATGTTTTACGACCGAGAGCCTGCCACGGGTGAACCGGCGTTGTTCGGGCCTCGGCGAACCAGGGGCCCGGCGGTTTATTCTTGCGGTGACATTGAGAGAGCGGGGTTTTTATATTGGTTCGGGCCCTCGATCAAAGATCGAGTAAAGACCTTTACGTCCGGTCGGGCGTGAGCCTGTTTTTGATTAATGGGGTTAGCCGAGAATCGGCCGTGGAAGCTTACGGCGCTTTGGTCGTAGCCAAGCTTGTGTTCTATGTCGGCGCTATGTGTTCGTGCTCTCCTCTCTCGAGGTGTTCCTTGGCCGCCTTTTATAGCCTAAGGAGCCAAGGAACTCGCCTACGATCCTAGTCGGATACGAGAGAGGGTTGTCCGTAGAGGAACCGAACACCCGAACTCTAAACAAGGTAACCCGACTAGTGTTCTCTCCTAATTACAAATGAAGTCACCGTAGCTATGCTTCCATTGCCTTCGGGAGTTGTTTGTGGTCGCAGACTAGGATAGAACCCTGCGAACAACTCGGTAGAGTTCTTTGGTGATCCTGTATCCACACCACCCCACATACTTGTGAAGATTGAAGAGAAGCCACTCCACATACTTATGAAGATTAAGAGAATTGCTGCTTAATTAGTTTTGGAAAGATGTCATGCTTTTATTTATGTCTATGACTCTATGGTCATTGGTCTTTTTATTTTAGAAGTTGATGTAGGCTTAGTTTCTAGAACATTAGGTGGATTTTGTTGTATGTAACCATTAAATCCTCGTAATGTTTTGACGATATTAATGTATGATGATTTTTCGGATTTAAAAAGAGCTGAATTCCACGAATAAATTCAAAAATTTTAAACAAAAATGCCGGGTGGCATGGGCCCGACAGTGAATAACATACAAACCGGTAGTGTAACTACACGAACACTATCGGTTTGAATTACAAACCGTCTTCTATGACGAAACATCACCGTCGGCTGCATTAATCAACCGATAGTCTCCACTCTAATAACGCTTTTCGGGTTGAAATCAGCCGATAGTGTTCACGTAAAAATACAATACACCGGGTCCAAAGTAAGCCGCCATTGTTAGCTCTTCGATACACCGTCGGCTCAATCTAACCCGATAGTGTTATCCTTACGCTTACGTCGTTCGTTAAAGCCCGACGGTGCTCCCAATATCAACTCGCGGCTGACTTTTCGAACCTACATTGCTTGGATCAAAAATGCTTGCCGGTCCGTGGAACACCGGCGGTGTTGACACGATCTTGGCCGGTTCGATATCAAACCGGCAGTCTCTCCTCGCATCACCGCCGGGTGTTTTGACCCGTAGTGTTTCAAACCCAACATCACTACCGCTATGGTTCTGCGGTTCAGTTTTCGATATCAAACCGGGTAGTCTCTCTCCTATCACCGCCGGTGTTGGGGCCCGGCAGTGATGGACAATTCTGTAGTAGTGGATAGATGGGATGCAAAGGTAGGCGCAAAGGAAAGGCGTCACTGGTAACTGTGGCTGGGAAGAGTGACGTGTTCAATAAAACGGTCACATACGTACCTAAGCCATCGGACCAGGAAAAAATATGAAGATTGGTTCTCTTTTTTTATTTTTTTTAGAACCGAGGGCATATCCCCATTTCCACTAAAAGATAACGGAAATACATGTATCTGATCAACCATACAAGGAACCTGCAGGAAAGCAAAGACTAAGACCAGCTAGAGTAAGGAGGTAGCAACATTTGGGGCGCACATGCGCATTACAGACTGATAACGTAGCAACCAAAAGACAGCATGGTATCACATAGCTAGCACACAAGGTAGTTCAGAAGAAATCCTGATATATGAGCCAAAGACAAAAAGGGGTGTTCCTCACATCAAACACCACTGAAAGAAATTGAAGCCAGCTTCGGTCTTTGTCGGCAGATGTAGTCAGAGATCACAGCCTTGTCGTACCTCATGTTGATGTAGTTGGAGATCACAACCTTGTCGGAGTCGTCCTCGAATTTGAGCGCGCCAAGTGCCTCCATGATCATCTCCGGGTAGAACGGCAGCGGAGCGGCCACCGAATCTTGACGGTCGTGGTCGGAAGCCATCGGTGGTGAGAAGCGTCTTGGTCTCCGGATACCGGCTGTCACAGCCGCGGCGGGCGCGGGGCGGGCGGCGCTGTGGGTAGCAGGGGCGACGCGTGTAGAGGGCCGGGCAGCGGCTAGGGTTAGGGTGCGAGAGCGAGAGAGCCTGAGCTTTCGGGTGTTACCTCTTTAATTTTTTGATTAGTTCCAAACGATTACAACTCCCTTGTATTTATAGTTCGGGAAAGACTTGCACGCTAAGCAATCCCTAGGAGGTTTCCTTATAGATTGGAATACCTTTTTACAAGCAAACCTCAATTTATTTCCTATTATGACTCAATTATTTATCTTGGGGTGTGACATGGAGCCATGCCAAACACCCCCTTAGTCTCTATGAAACTAAACGAGAGACTCTTTTAGGACTTTTACTAAAGTTTCCTAAAAGCTCCTGCTTGAGAGTTTTTTTTTAATAATAAACATGTCCTTTTAATAAATCGCATACTAATAGTACTATTTGTGCATTTCAAGTTATATTATTAGTGTTCCTTTAGAATAGTTTACGGATAAATTCAAAAGGCAACAAACAAAGGATAAGCAGGTTAGTAAATAACATCTCCCCATCCCAATAAAAGCCCTTGTCAGGAAGGATAACTGTGGAGCAAAAAGAATGGAGATATCTTTTAAAAAACTGTACTTACAATTTTGAAACATGTTAGTATACAAATTGCTGCTGGACTTTTACAGCACGGGCATATTATACTCGAGGCACCATGGTATCATGCATAAGATGGCGCAAGTTGTTAAACATGTGCGTGGGTTTGGATTCGAGGCATAACATCATGAGCGAAGTAGTGGAGATTAGGATAAAAGCTACCTTCTGCCAGGATTTAATTTCCGGACTGTCATGATTCCGAGATAACCCCAGCTCTACCTCGCACTGGGAGCTAGCTAGTCGCATGAACATGATGCTCAAACGTACTGAAAAGCAAGTTGACCGAGCACCTATCTTGGATTCATGAACAAGTATGTGTTGCACTCTTATTGATAACATCATGATGCTTAAGTTACAGCTTTATGTGGATCCATGAACAAGTATGTGTTGCATTCTTATTGACTTTAGTTATTTTTATTTTCCATATGCAAGTGTGATGCGGGCCATGCTGTATCCGCAGCCATTCCTCCTGTGACCTGTCTGTCCGTGAGCACGCTTGGGAGCAAACACTACGAACACTACAGCCATTGGCCGGTAGGAGAGCACACTTCAGAGCAAACACTATGAACACTAAAGCCATTGGCCGATAGGAGTAGTCGTATGTGTATGTACATTACAGCATCAAATTTGGAAACTAGGCGCCTTTTGATTCATTGACAATTGGAACAAACACTACAGCCATATGCCCCCAGAGGAGCAGGGTGACATAGCCACAGAGAGTAACACCAATGTCCTCGTCGGAGGCCGCTCCAATGGCGACCATGGACACCATGGCGAGGAGGATGCGCTCTTGCAACATGTGTTGTTATTAATTGTGTACGGTCTCTTTGAAGAGGGGATGCTGAAGCTGAGGTGTCCTTCCATGATGCGAAGATGTATGAGTTTTATAGGGTTGGTGGGACACAAGAGTAAAATTGTTGCGCGGCTAGCATCAATTAACATCAAAGAGTTTGTTTCGGGGATTGAAGAGGGTGATCTCTAATGTCTCAATCTCACACAAAGATTTCAATCGATGAAATCGGAGGCCTTTCCATGTGGCCGAGTGGCAAGTCAATCTAGCATAGTGGCATCTAAGCAATGTGGGTGAAAGATTGCGTCACGTTAAGCTAGGTGAGTAGCAGTTGGCCGAGCCGTTTGTCGGAGGGAGAGAACTCGGACAAGTGCGAGAGCAACACAAAGACGATATTCGTTTCAAATTGTAGAGAGCTGTTGTGTAAATTCGCAGATTTGCCGATGGATGTGTGGGAAGTGGAATTAGGCTGCCGGCGGCAGTTTCTACACATATCTTTGCATCCATCTTGGGTTTGTTTATCTCCAACATCTCATGATATATGTGGCACTCTCGCTACAAATTGGGATGTATGTGGTGGGTTCGATTTTGCAAATGCAAATATTACAGTAGATCGAGCTAGCTTTGGATATATAGAGGGACTTTATTGGCCATCATGCCATATATCCAAGACACGGTAAAGCACCCCCTATTTCATTCTCAGTCATCACCTCACAGGGCAGGACGCATGATTAGATTTGGAAGTAGTTGATAGATGATCACCAACACTTTGCATACCTTCTACATTTTTCAAAGCATATAGAACACATGGAACTATCATGCAAAACTACGGGTGCTTGTTTTAGCAATACACTCACATACATTTGTTGAATAGTTGTCACCTGATTCAAGATTTTCAAAAGACTCTTATGGTTTAGCAATAATCATATAAAACAGCTATTAAATTGGGAGTAAATATAGGATGTTATCTTTTGTATTGACATTTATTCTCCTATAGTATTAAATATTTTAGCCACTAAACAGTCTCAAATAAAAAAAAATGGTAAAAAATTAAATGTTGCCAAGCACTACAACTTTGGTCCATGATGTGTCTCCATCCGAGAGTGTTTAAAAAATTTAAAGACTTTGAATAAAAAAATGAATTAAAATAATATTTGAGATAACCGAACTTAACAGTTTACAAACTTGTATATCGCATAAGTACAGAAATAATTTTTAAAGACACCTCTTATCACTTTGAACGATGGTTTACTTGTCACCACAGCTTATAAACTAGGCAGTTCTATTAAGTAAACGGTTATTATTGAAGATATATTTCTTAAGGACGTTTTGTTCAAATAAATAGCTTATGAAAATATGTTTTTCAGCCACAGTTGCTTATGCAGCTCTGACCATCAGTGCTCCATAGCCTTTGCATAGTTGCCTAGGAAGTAATGATCGATAAAAAAAAATTGGAATTTTGAATTTGGAATATTCGAACTAAAAGTAGAAAAGTAGAAAATGGTCGAACTCGGTTGAAAAACTCCTCAACCATTTTCTACTTTTACATTTGAAATACATAAACAGAAATGGAAAAGTCGGACAACAAAATATGAATTCGATCGGATTAAATACAGAAAACGACGGTTCGGTTCGAATATTTCTGTTCAGTTTTCATCCTTACTTATGTCAACCACCTCTAGAGAAATAGGACGGTTGACTTACATTGTCACTAAAAATCAATTTCCAACTGTGTTCCCCACTTCTAGCTAGATCAGAACTAATTAATTTCTATAACGTTTTAATCTATAGGACGAAAAAAGACAAAAGAAAATACGGGCGATTGAGCTGTGGTTCACCACAACAGCATATGCCAAATATATAAAAATGAAAACTAATTAAAGATTACGATCCGAGCGCCCATGACATTGATATAGACATCGCCATGGCCTCTTTTGGAGGCAAGAAGCACGGAAGGTTGGGCATCGCCGACGGCATCATCAACAACTCATCCGCCTCGGACTAGCCGATGTCCGAGCACGAAGGGTGGACACGGACCCGCCGATACGCCCCCGACCGAAAGCATGGCGATGGGCCGCTTCGGGCCCTTTGAGGTTTGCACTACTCGACGTACATTCGTCTTTACACGCCTAATAACATTTGCATTACTAAAATGGCGACGGCTAAATGTTGTAGTCCTAGGTAGAAGAGAAAAGGTGGCTACGTCAGGAGCAAGCCCAGCAGCTAGCAGAGGAAAGGAGGCACCGTGAGGAGGTGGAGGCCACGCAAGCGCAATGGCAGCCAAGTTCGAGGAACTCACTAGGTTCCTTTCCATGATAGGTGGTTTGACTCTGCCACCTGGGCTCCTAGCCCGGCGCTCCCACGCCTACGCGCACTCAGGCCGCACTCGGTACTCCTGTGAGTATGATTGCAAAGAGTTCCATTTTTCGTTTTCATGTATCAAGTAATCATGTCTAACACTTGCAACCTTGTCTTCTTTGCGCAGCCTGCATCAGCGGATTCGAATCAGTCGGCTCAAGGTGGTGAGCAAGTCTTCCCGTCGCCGGCAGCTCAGTATCAACCTTTCCCACCCTTCCCGCCTCAAGAATGAACTTGTGGACTTGTTAGACTTGTGAACTTGTCTGGACAAATTGTGGACATGATGTAGTGTAGTGATGCACTTGATTTAGTGATGCTACATGCTTAATATATGTGTCCTGTGATGTATCGATGTGTTTTATGTGCCGGATGTGTGGAAATGTGGCATATATATGTGTTATGTAATTGAATGAATGTGATATATATACATGTGTTTGTTTGTCAAGATGGAAAGCAAAAACAGAAAAAATTGACAATTTTTCTATGGAGCTCTCCGAGCACATTTGCAATTGTGCTCCGAAAACCTGGGAGAAAGGTTGACCCCCGGTTCAATGGGATTCAATGGGAACTTGAATGACGTCGAGAGTTCTGGGTGTTGAGGTGGCTGCGGCAGCCGGCAGGCATCCATCACTCAGCTGCCAGGAGGCCAATGATGGGGCAGGGTACATACTACTGACCACCGACAAAACCATAACCTGCACTGTAGCAAATCTGACAAACTGAATGTACACCACCAGCTACTATGCATAAGACACTGCTTCTTTACTTTACATGACCTGTTCGTTTGCTGACACAGGCCCTCGGCAAAGATGATGTCTTTGCCGAGAGGCCACATAATGAGCGCTTGGCATAGAATTTTCTAAAAAAAAGATTATTTTCTGTGCCGAGAGGGCACCTAATGAGTGCTCGGCATAGATTTTTCCAAAAAAGAATTATTTTCTTTGCCAAGAGCTAGCCTGGTGGGTACTCGGCGAAGAATTCCAAATTACAAAATAATGCAAATTATTTGCCGAGAGCTACCCTGAGAGGTGCCCGGCGAAGAATTCAATTTTTTTTTAAAAAAAAGGCAAACTCTTTGCCAACGGCTCACCCGACAGTGCTCGGCGAAGACGGGTGTAACTGCCGCCGCCAGTTACAACGGCAGTTAACTACTACTTTTCTTCGCTGATGGCGGCTAACGGTGTCGGGCGAAGGCTTCGCGAGAGCTGGTTGTTACAAAGAAAATCGGCATAGGACCTATGCCGTGAAAAAAATTCTCCGTCAGTCCTATGCCGAGCATAGTGCTCGGTGAAGGCGTCGCCGACGGCTAAACGGCCTTTGCCGGCAAAGCACCTGTTTCCTGTAGTGATGGGTGGGTGCTTTCCGGCGGTGGTGAGGTCAACGACCAACTATGCTGTGAAGTGACCAAGTGGACATAAGGCCATGACCAGCAACGGAGTCGGACGAACGAGAGCACGCGGTGGCTGACCGGCCGGCGACGGGCTCAATCGATAGCGAGGTGGCATCAACGGCAGCACTCACGCGACCGATCGATCGATCGATGCACATGGACAGCATCAGTGGCGGAGGCAGGAATTATTTTTAGGTGTAGCGGGTCTGTAAAGGGCAATTAAACAGCTATACATACACACCCTAGAACATTTATGTGTATATAAATATATTATTTTGTGAGGAGCAAATATAATAGAAATCCAAAAATAAAGCATTGATACTTAAAATACCTTACAAAATGAAGATTCTTTGTACATACCTATTATTAAGCTTTATTTGGGTACAGGCTTTTGGCAAAGCCATTCTTCTATTTTTCTTTTGAAATTCTTTCTTAATTTCAGCAATATGTCCTTCCTCTTACAACGTTGTTGATCAATCAATATGTCCTTCCTCTTACATGATGAACCAACCGAGTTCACAATCAAGGTCACATATTCAAAGAAATCCTCAATAGAAGAACAACATCTTGAGACAAAGAACAACTACCAACCGCAACCGATGAGCGAAACAATGCATATAGAAGGCATATGGATTTTCATCTCGAATCAGCTTTTGAAGCCCATCAAATTCTCCTTCTCATATTAGAATCCCCATCATACCCTTGCCCTCGTAATTTTGCAATAAGTAGACCATGCTTATTAAGCATCTCAACCATGCTTTCTTTAGTGCTTCAGATGTTGTTTCTTTGACATGCTTGATACCCAAAAATCTTTCAATTACTTCTCCCTTGTTTACATACCTACGAAGAAATGGGGAAAATATTTTAGCTTAAGTATAACAATCAAATTATCTATCACATAATGGAAATAGTCAAGTAATTACCTCACAACAACAGCCATTTGTTCTTTTGACTGATATGTCACGAAATTCATCAATCAGGATAGAAAAGAGGCCATCGCCCATCTCTTTCTTTTTATTGCTCTACTAACCCCTTCTACTAATTCCTTTGCAATATCTTTTTGAATTGTTGGAGAAGTCATTTGGGCATTTTTAGGACATAACTCATCAAATGCAATCTTTACTTCATGGTTCCTTTCTTTATACCAATCAAGCATCTCTAGAAAATTACCTTTATTCATGGAACAAACAGATTCATCATGTCCACAAAATGGCTCACCTTGGAGTGTAAGATAACTAACAATTCCCAAAGATGTGTCCAAACGGGTTTCATACTTGACTAGTGATTCGCTAAGCGATGGGTTGTAACCTTATGTGTTACACTTGACCTTTAATCTTGGAAATCTTCATATGCTGTCCTTGCTTGATTGTGGATACTTCCTAAGACCACCAACATGAAGAGGAAATGCTTTGTATGCATTCTTCCAACTAGTATACCCATCTTTGGTGAAGGTAGTATAACCAAATTTTTCATCCACAGGATCTTGCCTAAAAAGAAAGCAATAGAAGAAATAAGTCGCATCTTTCTCCACACTATATTCCAAACAAGGATGTTTTTTGTACCATGTTGGGGGTCACTATCACACATTTTATACCGCCAACTTTGCTCTAAATAAGAGGGAAAAGCACACTTATGTCATATAAACCTTTACTACTCACCTAGTTCCACTTGTATTCGAAGAAAATCTATTTTGCAGAAACAAACATGGAAACAAAAAAAAGTACGCCAAATAAAGGAGTGAAACACAACTCAAGGAATGCGCTTTGCCAAGGGGAGCACCACCGTGCCAAATCCGATGCAAACCAGGCCAAAAGCACCCCCAAGGACGCGACCTACAATGGGCCACAAGCCCACTCGCTGAAGGCGCGACACCAGCGGGCCAAACCCGGCCGGCCATCGTAGGCGAGCGGGCGCCCGGCCGCCGGCCCGCCTTCCGCCTCCCACCGTGCCTTGTCTCGTTAGCTGTCCCGAATAGCGAGGCGGTTGCATGCGGTGCTTTTCGATGGTGCCAAGGATTCCCGCCAAACTTCCCGAAACTTCCCATGAATAAGGAGAGAGCCTCCATTCTCCTTCCTCTTTTCCTATATAAAGAAGGCCACCCCTCTCTTTTAGAACACACACACCTTGGAGCCATTCCTCTTCTACACGCCACACTTTAGACTTAGGATTAGTTTGTGAATAGGCAAAGCTTCATTGAAAGCTTGTACTTTGGAGAAGAATCTCAAAGATGAATACAAATATGATTTATTCCAAAGTCTTGCTTTTCATCTTATTATTATAGTTGTGCTACAACGATACCCGAATACTCCCGTGAAATGCTACAATGATAATTCCGTGCGCTATGACTTGTTCTCAGAACGCTCGTAACTATCGTTAAGGTATTCTTGGGCAAAGATTGCTAATACTAGCATTGATGCTAAGAAATGCCAACAAGCATTTCTCGGCGCCGCTGTTGGGGAAGGCATTGGTTAAAAGAAACCAGTTGGATATGTTCATGATGATATGCGTGTATAGTAGCCATTACTCATGCATTCTAATCTTTTCATGTTTTCTCCTATTGTGGATGAAAACAGATAGTGTACGATTGGTTTGTCCCTCGTTGAACAACTACACCACTAATCCCGAGGCACTCCTAAGGAAGAACCGATCTCGCATCACTTCTTCTCCTCGCTACTCCACCGACAAACACACCAATCACCCCCGCACCATCTCGCTACTTCACTCATGGCCAAATCAATCCGCGACTCTGTCCCTCTATTGCCAACGTGCCCATTGGGCCCGCCGTCAATATAGGCATGGAGAACTTCGAGATCCGACCGGCCTAATCAAGATGGTGCGTGCAAACCTATTTAGTGGTTTGCCAAGTGAGGACGCAAGCGCCGCATCTTCAACACTTCCTCGAGCTCGCGACAACCGCTTGTCCTCAAAGATGTTGCACCGCACGCAATTAGACTCCGTCTGCTTCCCTTCTCCATCGCTGGGAAGGCAAAACAAAGGGTTCTATAAAGACACGGAAGCCGCCAACACGCGGGAGTAAATGTTCCACGGCGCTCCCTCACCAAGTTCTTCCCTTGAGCAAAACCAATACCCTAAGGGGAAGGATTGCCAATTTCCAGCAGAATTCCATGGAGCCCATCTGTGAGGCGTGGGACAGGCTACAAGAGTACATTCAAGCATGCCCGCACCACGGGATGGAAAACTGGCTCGTGCTGCAGAACTTCTACAATGGGTTAACACCCATGTCAAAGGATCACATCGATGCCATCGCCGGAGGTGCCTTCCTCTCCTCACCATTGATAGAGCTACGGCTCTTATCGAGAAAATGATATCCAATCGTGGTTGGGGGGAGGAAAACAAACAACAAGAAGGCATGCATACCATGGAGGAGATGGATGAGCATGCTACAAAAATAGGTCTCCTATTGAAGAGGCTTGACGAATGCGCTGCTAAAAAAGGAATGTATGGCACTGCCAAGGCCATAGACTCGCATTCGACATGTGAAGTTTGTGGCAATGTTGGCCATTCGGGACGACCGCCCCAAAACTCGTGGATACACCAAAATTCAATAACAACGAAGTTTCGCCAACAAGGAGGCCATAATGGGTGGAATAACCAGTCGCACCTACACAACCAAGAAGGTAATTCAAATTCCAACTCAAGTTATAATTCAAATTACCTTTCATTGAAAAACTTGGTTTTGAGACAAGCAAACATAATTGAAAATCTAAATAAGAAGTTAATGCTTAATGATGGAATAATTAAAGATATGAATTCTAAAATAGAAATTTTAACTTCTTGTGTGAAAAAACCAAAACGACCTTTAATCAAATGGTAGAAACTTCGGTTAGCTCGGATGTCTGCCGGCCGCTTTTACCTGTTATGAAGTTCGGATTATGGGACAACCAAAAACTTCTCTTGAATATGTTAATATGATCTCAATGGGGTCCGGTAAACCTCTATGTCGGAAAACAATGAGCCAAGCTACTGAGCCACCATTCATCGCCAAGAAAGAAGACCCCGGCCGCCCAACGATCACATGCTCAATTGGCCCACATGTCTTCAAGGACGCCTTCTCGCGATCTTGGATCAAGCGTCAACATCATGTCCAAGGTAATGTATGATAAAATATTAGGTGAACCTTTGTCCATTGCCGATTTTTAAATTACAAATGGTAGATCAATCACTAAGAACGCCAGAAGGTTTAGCCAAGAACATTTTGGTGAACATTCGAGGCACATTAATTCCCTCGGACTTTGTTGTTCTAGACATGGGCCACAATAGGGAAGTTCCACCAATCCTAGGGAGACCATTTCTTAAAACTACAAATGCAAATCCCTACACGTAGGAACTGGGAATGCCGGGCCATATGGAAGGACAAACAATAAGGTTTCATTAATGGGTTCAACATGCCTAAACATACTAAAAACAAACAACCCAAAAGCAACCACAAATATGTGTTAAGCGTGTATGGCGGTGTAGAAGGATCAACATCTACATCAACTTCGAAACACGGATGTACCCCCATCATGAAAATGAAAGGAGAAGAGTCCCGCCAATGGACATTAAAAGGGTAAGCCATTGCCGAAGGTAAATCTACAATTATCATTTGTTTTTGTCATAATAATATCTTCGTGTTAATAAAATTTTTGATAATAAAAATAAATAAAAAAATATATTGTTTACCTTTCAATATCTTAACCTCTATTGAATGAATCTTGTTAATCTTTGCATACTTCCTTTCTCTACATTGGTATACTTGGGTTTGGAGGTTGGTCATACATTCCCTAAATTAAGCATGGTGCTTAGTTTAGATGTAATGATCATATTTTCATAAACTTTTTGAATTAAGCATGGTGCTTAGGTCATAAAGTTTGCCTTGATCAAATTAGGCATGGCGTCTAGTCCGATTATTGAACCAAAAATTACTAGTATAGAGTTAGGATGATCATATGGACTAACCCCCACAGAACCTATCAAACCTCACGAGGGTAAGTTTTGAAGATATCAATAGAGATAAAAAAATTCTGGTAAAATTGATTAAATATATATATATATATATATATATATATATATAGATAACAATGATAAAATAAACCTTTCAATCCCGAGTATGTTTGTCTCGTTATTTTGATATCATTGAAAGACAAGTGGGGGAAAGTCTCCTAGCACGCTCAAAGGCAGCCATGAACGACAAATCGGCCATGGCGTGCACCAACTATAGCAAATCACAAGAGGTAAGTTAAAAGCTAGCTTGGGGAGTACTCCCACGAGGGTAACTAGTATCTCATATTTCTTTTATCCAATCTCTTATCTTATAGAATAATGAGATATAAAAAAAATTATATATATATTTAATAATAAACATAAATAATTTATTCCACTCCTTTATGTGACTTAGGATTGTGTAAATCTCTCTTAAGTTGAAATGATGTATAGTTGCTCTATTTATAAATCAGTTTGCACCCAGGTTTATAACTTGGAACTCCTCAATGTTTAAGTTTGTTCGCTAAAATTGTCTTGTCCTAAAAACTTGATAAATTGTGGGTTGCAAGTGCATGATCCTTTCTAAGTTGTTGCCGATATGATATGGTACAAAAAAGATTCTACCATAATTTTGTTCTTAGAGAAACTTGACATCCGGGAATCCGAATCTAAAAAAAAAAGGAGAGAGAAAAGGGAATGAAAATGGACAAGTGTCCGAGGGCGAGTAGAGCCCACATCTCTAAAAAAAAAAAAAGAGAGGAAATAAAGGACACAAGCCCAGGGCGAGTAGAGCCCACCTCTCAAACAAAAAAAAAAAAAAAAAAAAAAGAAAAAGAAAACCCATACTCTCGAAAGTATTAAAAAAAAAAGAGAGAAATATATCCCCTGATGAATAGTTGATCCAAAGAATGGATAAGTAGTGTTTCTATAAAACCGTTCTATCTTGCATCTACCCAAGAAGGTGGAAAATGTCATAAGCCCCATATGATTCAAGTAATAAGGATAGATGAAAATGCCAACTTATTTAAACAATGAGTAACACTTTGTTATAAACATGGTACATCTTGATTTATATCGGCATTAAAGCAACTCCCGATCAACAACCAAACACTTAGTCATTTGCTTGCTCGGACGAGCAAAGGTTGCTTGGGGAGTTGTTGGCGATCACTATCACACATTTTATACCGCCAACTTAGCTCTAAATAAGAGGAAAAGCACACTTATGTCATATAAACCTTTACTACTCACCTAGTTCCACTTGTATTCGAAGAAAATCTATTTTATGGGAACAAACACGAAACAAAAAAAAGTACGCCAAATAAAGGAGTGAAACACAACTCAAGGAATGCGCTTTGCCAAGGGGAGCACCACCGGGCCAAATCCGATGCAAACCAGGCCAAAGCACCCCCCAAGGACGCGAGCTACAATGGGCCACAAGCCCACCTATGAAGGCGCCGACACCAGGCGGGCCAAACCTCCGGGCCGGCCGCCGCAGAGCGGCGCCCGCCGCCGGCCCGGCTCGCGTTCCCGCCGCCTTGTCTCGTGAGCTGCCCCGAATAGCAGGGCGCTTGCATGCGGTGGCTTTTCGGATGGCGCCAAGGATTCCCGCCAAACTTCCCCGAAACTTCCCATGAATAAGGAGAGCCCTCCATTCTCCTTCCTCTTTTCCTATATAAAGAAGGCCACCCCCTCTCTTTTAGAACACACACACCTTGGAGCCATTCCTCTTCTACACGCTCACACTTTAGACTTAGGATTAGTTTGTGAATAGGCAAAGCTTCATTGGAAAGCTTGTACTTTGGAGAAGAATCTCTGTATGAATACAAATATGATTTATTCCAAAGTCTTGCTTTCATCTTATTATTATAGTTGTGCTATAGAACTAGAGCAAGGTTTTCATGTTATAATCTTGACATATGAGCTTGCATATAGTTTATATGTTATTGTCATAACATGTTGTTCCTGTGACATAATCATGGCATGCGAACTAGGCTATAGTTCCTACGTTATGATTTCGTCATATAGAACTTTATGCTTAATCATTCATGCAATATATATCATGAGGTCTAGATGGCGGTGCCCGTCGTACCTTCGGGTTTGCCCATATTCTTGCTCGTTAATCCGTAGGGTTAGAGTCCATGGGGATATGGGTAGTTCCTTAGTGCACGCGGCATGGAGCCCGGGTGCACGGGAGCCTTCGGGATATGTCGGTGTCCCACACTGTAGTGAGGTAGGCGGCAGGTGTGACAGCCCTGTCCGTCCCCTAGCACTCCTCCACGCTCGGGTATTGAGTAGGAGTTCGAAAGTGTCCATCGGCCGCGCACCAGGTACCGCGGGCATCTCCCCGACCATCTCACTTTGTCTATATACCTTGTATGATCATTAACTTGTTCTTAGCACAATTATACTAGAACATGCCTACTTCACTTAGGACATTCTTTTTATTCTTTGTTTTCTCTTTTTATTCTTAACCTTTGGCTCAAGTGTGTGTCACACTATCTTAAAACCTATTAGGACTTACCCCCCTGTATTGAGTATTGGTTTATTATGCCAACATGTTATCTTGACATATCCAAGCTAGAGTCTTTTACCATGCCTTCCCATGGGAAAATATAAATGAACGATACCCGAATACTCCCGGGTGAAATGCTACAATGATAATTCCGCGCGCTTGTGGACTTGTTCTCAGAACGCTCAGAACTATCGTTAAGGTATTCTTGGGCAGCATTGCTAATACTAGCAATGATGCTAAGAAATGCCAACATACCATGATTCACAAAATTTTCGTCAAAATAATCATGAGGAAAATCATGACCAACCGGGTTGAGTTGGACCCTTTGCCACATAAGCCAATCTAACTTCATCTCTGATGTTGGGATGAAAATCACTAATTGGAATCCGAAGCCCTGCATCAGGCTCAATGTGGTCTGAGTTCATCACTTCACTCAGCCCATCCCTTTCCCCTTGACTAGCTATCAAATCATCAATAGTGGCCTGATCATCAGCGTTGTCCGGATCATCAACATGGATTTCCTCTTGATTCTCCGTCTCTTGCTAAGGAATCCCATTAGGATGTAATTTAAACATTCCCACCTCTTTTAATGTTGTACGTGTCAATGGTACGCTTTCAAAAAACAAAGAGATGTAGGCGCTCATATTTGTCAGGGCTACATCTCCCGCAAGCTTTTGTGAAGGCTAGCTGTTATTACAAATATGACACATTCATTATCCCTTCGCGCTCAGTAATCAAGAAGCGCCACTCGGGCGGTATGCTATTTATTGCTCTAATTATAAAATATCTTTGGCGTTCTTAATACATTATCTTAACTATGTATTTATCTATACATTATAACCCATGGAAAAGGATTATTTCAGATATGAGGAAGTTTATCGAGGGATTTGTGACCTATCCACAGCACCGCCAGCCCTGCAGCTCCCCTGAAGAGCGACTCCGCCGCCCCCTTCCTCTTGCCTCCGGCCTCCCCTGCTGGTGGTGAGGAGGAGCGGGGTCCGTCCAGATTTATTGTTTTCTTAGGTTTTTCTCAATTTATATTACTTTCCATCATAGTAATTTGGTTTAGCTTTTAGTTGACCGCTTCGATGTCTTTGATCTGATTTCCTGTTTTTGTATTGGATCGATGGTGGATGTGTCGTCTTCTTCGGTGATGGCATGCTGATCTTGAGATCGAGATATGTTAAGATAGTCCTTTTCGGGGAGGGATTGGATCTACTTTCCCCATCTTCGGGGTTGCCCGCTACTGGTGGTAGTGGATCTTTATTTTTTGGGCGTAAGACAGTCTTTTTATACCTGACTTAACACTGTTACATGCCCAAAATTGACGGAAGGCTATGAGGCTAAATAAATTTTATTTTGAAGCCATAGAACCAAATTCAAAAGAAAAAGGACCAAATACCTAAGATGAGTTTTTTTTTTTTTTGAGATTACATAGTACTACGCAGACGCTCAACACGCACGCACACTCACCCCTATGAACACACGTCACGCAAACCCTACCCCTATGAGCACCTTCAAGGACTGAGCCGGCAAATCTTGAAGTTCGAAGTCACCACCGGTGCCTCGCTATCGACGGGGACGCCGCCTACCACTTAGTGCATAGCGCCGAAAATCCTGAAATAAATCCAGGATGAAGTGTCGCACCCGTGATTTGAACTCGGGTGGGAGCCTCCCAACCAATGGCCTTTGCCTAATTTTTTCTAGACACTCGTTTCAGATAGAAATAGCTGCCGAGAAGATTGTCATGCCAAGTTAGTCGCTGAACAGCCGATACACCTTGAGGGCGTTGATAACGTCGGCGATGGATCCTGTTGCGGCTGCCACCGAGACGAGGAGACAGCTGACGCTGAGTGTCTTCAGATAGATCCACTTGATGCTGCACCGGGACACACGGCGCTGCTTGATGTACATCTCGATGGGGAAGTAGACGGTGAGCGAACAGAATGACACGGCGTTGATGAGGAACCCCACCATGTTGCTGAAGAACGGCAGCAGCACGGGCGACGATGGTGGTGATGCATACGAACGCCGATCGCCATGTCAGGCGGAAATACGCTGAGCGCGAAGGGACCCACGTGGAGCTTGCGGGAGATGTAGGCGCAATTCGGCCAGGCCACGGCCGCGCGGCGCTCTACGAAGGCGAAGATGGGCTGGCAGAACACCTGGTATGCGCCGACGAGGTGCACGACGATGGTGACGTTGGCGACATCGAGCAGCCAGAATGGCTCGTAGAAGCCAAAACCCGTCAGGATGTTGTCTGGTGATATGTCGCCGAACGCTGCGTACCCCATGCACCCGCACAGCATGTAGAAGATGGTCGTCGTCGCGACGCCAGACGCGTTGCCTTCTGCATCACCTTCGACTCCGACGGTGGTGGTGCCTTGATCGTGTCCTCAAGAAACAGAAGAACACTCATTAGGATTTAGGAACAAAGCAATCTCTATGTGAAGAAAACAGAGCAGAGCTGTGCAGGCTGTGCCCATCTAGATGATTAGCTAGGTGAAGAAAACAGAGCAGAGCCGAATGCCATGCATCCACATAGCATGCTTACTTGGATCTCGATGAGGATGTTGGAGAAGGAGTAGGCGAAGGCTATGTCGCCGAAGGCCTGCAGGGTGTGCCAGATCTTCTGCGTGGAGGTCACGTCGGCGCCGATGCTGATGCCGGTGAGGCTCCCCTTGAAGCCACCATTAGCTGCAATAACAGTTGAAGCAACCGGTTAGTAACTGAACTGAGCATCCAAATGACACCATGAATGAATATTTCTTGACAATTAGCCGGACTGAAGGAATGAAGGACTTACAGATGGTCTGCGCGATGCCAAGGGAGAGTACTATGGAAGAATAAGTGAAGGACATGGCGGCGGCGATAATGGACAGCCACCAAATCTGGTGAAAGTCTGGTATCTACGAGAAGAAAAATCTGCAGAACGCCGAAGAGGATCATGTATGGGATGCTGGAGCTATTACAAGTGTTGATGATAAAATCGGTAACACACCAAATAAAGAGCTAGATCGCTCTACGAAGGGCAAGCCGAAACCGGGGATCGGCAAGCGCCTAGGGATGTCCACACCTGGACCGTGTGCCTCCAACGATGAGCGATCATACGCAAGACACGCCGTCGGAGGAGCCTCGCCGGGGCGCTGGTACGCAAGATACGCCCGGCGAAGTCTCTTGAAACCCGAAACCCCACACGCCGGGACGGACCCCGTGAGGGCGTGCAGCAGCTAGGGCTGCCCTAGCCGGCCTGACCGCTCTAGGGCATTGTTGTCGCCGATATTCCGCTTCATGGCATCGGCGGCGAAGAAGAAGGAGAGGAAGTTGACCTAAAAAAAAGAGATGGTAGTAGATGTGTTTGTCGATTGGATGTAGATGGGATCAAATCGGCCATGAACCTCTTATTATATATAGGAGGGTGGTCTTATCCTTTTAGGAAAACGTCCCAAAACGTTCCCAAACATCAGGACTCTCCAAAAACCAACCCGAAATAAAAATCGGTTCGAATTAGGAAAATCTCGGGCGCAGATCGCGAACCGCGGGCGACGCCCGAAATAGCAGCGCCGGGACGCCGTCCGAGAGCCATGCAATCGGGCCGTATTTTTGAACGGCGCCGACGCACGCCGACGCCTTCAGATGCATCGCCGGACGCCAGCGCCCTTGGCGTCGACAGGCGCTACGCGGACGCCGTCCAAAGAGCCATGCATCAATGCCACGCGCGCGAACGGCCGCCGCTGGCCGCCGTCGGGTCCGGACGCTGCTCCATGCAATGCCAGCGTCGGGTGCTGTGTTATTTGTGGTTGCATGCCTCTTTTGCTGATTTCTTTGACTTTGGTGCCTCGCATTCCTTCTTGGCTATGTTTAGGACATCTTTGACATGTGTTCTTCATATAAAATAACACCGTCCATGCATCCATTCATTCTCTTAATACATTGTTCATGCATAGGACTATTTTGGGTGTCAACATATGCCCCCTGTTTTCAGGAGAGAGGTGCACGAACCTGAAAACAAGACAAAGAAAACCAAACAATGCGAATGCCCATCATATCGGTTGTCTGGCAACTAAGGGCGATACTATGTATCGCCATTTTTGTTCTAAGGACGATGCATGCATCGGCCATTGTTTGGAGAGCACTAGGCCTCTTGCCAAACACTAGATAAATATTTTTTCAAATACCTCCCGTTAATCGCCTTTGCTTGGTGTTCTTCATTCATAGGCTCAAGCATATAGGGAGTTCCCGAATATCACTTTAACCATCTTGAAAGAACCTTTCCAATTAGGTGACCACTTGCCAAATTAATTGCTCTTTGTCTGTATCGGTAATATAGTTCACACCAAGTCACCGATTTGGAACGACTTGCTCCTCTAAACAAGAATTCATGCCACCTCCTTGGATGCTCTTCTATTTTCTTCTTGATAAGCTTGATCAAAGTCTTGTTGGTTGATTCCGCTTGACCATTGGCTTGAGCATAATATGGAGATGAATTGAGCATCTTAATCTTATATGATTCGGCAAAATTCTTTAACTCCTTCGCCATAAATGACGTTCCTTGATCCGTAGTTAATATTTAAGGAATGCCGAATCTATGAATAATGTGCTCGCTGATGAACTCAATTACCTCCTTGTGTGTCATGTTCTTCAATGAAACCGCTTCCGACCATTTAATAAAGTAGTCGGTAGCAACCAAGATGAACTTATGCCCCTTCGAAGATGGAGGATGAATCGCCCAATGAAATCCAAACCCCAACCACGGAAAGGCCACGGTTTGATGATAGGATGAAGCATGGTAGCCGGCAAAGAGCTGAATATTTCCAAACCACCGACACTCTTCACAACCTTTGTAGTAACGAAAGCAATCGGCCATCATAGTGGGTCAATAAAAACCAACCCTTCTCAATAGCCACTTCATCTTCTGAGCGGATTGATGCGTACTACAAATGCCTTCATGCACTTCTCCCATTGCCACTCTTGCTTGATCAGCCCCTAGACACTTTAGCAACAAGTCTTCTGGCAGCCCTCCTATAAAAGCTCACCATTATGCAATGTATACTTGAAAGCAAGCCGCCGAATATTCTTGTCAACTTTAGCACTAGGATCCTGCAAGAAAGACAAGAGAGGAGTTCTCCAATCCTCTAAATCGGTACTACCATTGTCCAGAACAGAAATAGACCGATTTAAAAGAATTTTACATTGCTGCCCCAAATTACTAATGACATCGGTTTGTCCAATTAACTTGGTTGAACCGAATTTTCACTAGAATCTGAAACAAGCAAACTTTCATACATCGGCAAATGTGGTAAATGAAATTATTTATCTTTTACCTCAAAGCCGGATGCATATTGAGCAAGCAAGTTTGCTCTTTGCACACATTTTATATGCAAATATCTAGAAGCACGATTAACACCATCAATCGGCCAAACTTGACAAAAAGTAAGGCACGATTGAAAAAAGCGCCTATAATCGGCTCAAATATGACCGAACATTAGCTACGATTTAAACATGCATAAATTCAATCGGTTGAACTTGATAAACAAATAAAAACCATGATTAAATATACATGTGATCGGCTAAGTTTGTCAATCATATACGTACCTTCTTCTTGCCCCCGGCCTTAAGTTGCCAAAGTAAAATTTCCTAGGGGCTTCTTCAAATAGCACGATGGTTTAAATCATTCATCGGCTACGTTGTCGTGAATCGGCTTGGCCGACAGGTTCGATCGGGTTGAGTCGATTTTGCACGTTCCGCATAGAAAAAATAATATTTTTGCGGAAGTCTTTCAAATAGCACGATGCATGCATCGGCTATTTATACTCAGACGATAACAAAGTATCGGCCATTCGTCCACATAACGAGCATGCATGACCGAAATAGAATATTTCGGCTCTTGATCATTGATAAGCGTAATAATGCGGCGACCCTCCATAATATAAAGACCCATACCAAGGATCAACATAAGAATATGAGGGATAACCATGCATACCTTGAGGTGAATTCGCGCATATGCACGAGAGAAAATGGATGATGCCATGACCAATGATTCGATGATTTGGTGCAAACCTCCAACTTGGCAATTTTGTCTTGCATCTTTTCCTTCTATTATTTGTTTGTGATGCACCACTTGCCCGATCATCATCCCTTTTAACTTCAATGCTTCTTTTTGGAACCCATGCTAGGCCCCTTTCTTTTTAGCTTCTCTCAAGACCGAAGCTTCGCAATTCATTTTCCTCAAGCATCTTGGTAAACCGATTGAGCATATCGGTTTAGTCTCTCGCTTGTGGACAGCAGCAATTCTCTTTTATTTTTAGGCACTTGCACCTTCTTTTGTTCAGATTTGACACCTACAACATCAATAGATGGTTTCCCCACTTCTTTGCTATTGATAGCCGGATTTTTCAACAAAGTAATCGGCTTTTCAATAGTTGAATTCAGATCTGAACTTTTCTTTTTCCGTCCATCATACTTCACGCGGTAAACTTGCTTTACCACCTTCCCTTTTGGTATAGGCTCCGCACCGATTTTGATCAAATCGGTCTTTTGTAAGATGATGACTCTTTCAAGCATTTTAGAGCTGCATACTCCACATGTTGTGGCTCGAAATATGACGGAACATAAACCTTCCTTTGCCAATGTTGATTTTGAGGTTTATGTTTTGGAGGCAACTTTGATGCTTAGGTTTTCTTTAATCGATTCGCTTCCCCTATCTTCGTATATTTAGCTAGAAGCTCTTCGACGTTAAGCTTCGGTCTTCTATTGCCTCTTTCTTTGTCATGCTCCTTGCCTCCACTAGCTTTATGAGCATCCTCCTTTCCTTCATCTTGATGGACAGGCTCCAAAGAAGGACCTCCACCCGATTCCCCTTGCTCAATGGAATTAATCGGCTTTGACAGAGATGGAAAGATTTTATTTGCCCCCAAGTGTTTCCTAACATCAGAGCAATATTGCTATCCTTTTGAAACATCTTCAATTTTAATTTCATGGACAACAATTCTGTCTTCACTTGAGGGTCTTCCATCTCTCTCTTGAGCGTTAGAGCCTTGATCTTCAAGTGAATCGGCTAGTAGTGCAAGCCGATTCAAAACTGTTTGCCATCGGGCCCGATTGAATCTAATCGGTCCACTTGTTGAGCCTCAAAAACCTCAATCGGTCATTATCAATGTCCGATTGGATCTCATGATGAAATACATTGCAACTATGAGTATTATGATCAAATGAATTACACAACTTGCAATATATAAGCTCTTCCAAGTTCTGAATTGATGGCAAAGCATTGTGATCAATATGCCTAATAAATTTACTTTTCAAAGACATGTTAAAAACACATGATCACAAATGATAGAACCAAAGGTGTGCATTAAATTTGTAAGCCGATTTTCTTGTAGAATCGGCTTCAATGCTTGGCAAGCGAAAAGATTAACTTTAACACCAATCCATTCGGCCGCACCTTTACAATCATCTTTCATGCCGAATTAAATGTAGAACAAACATCGGCATGAGCAATATTCTTCAATCTTAGCCCCGAATCATACAACCCAAAGTAATTACATAACTTATATCTCATTCGGGACCAAGTATGAATTGAATTTAAAGTAAGTAAAGCAATCCACATATATGTATAATTCACATTAAGCATTGGGAAAAACTTTAACTTTAATAAAACATTATCACCGGCCTTCCAATTGAAGACAACATGTAGGCCGATGCAATCTTGTACCTGAAAGTGACGAAAGATGTAGCAACCAAGGTTTTGCTCTCACCATTAGCAATACCTTTGGAAAGAGTATGTGTGCTCTTTCTAACATCACTAATTTCCTCCTCAAGCTCTTCTCGTGTCTCGACGCCCACCATAGTAGTGACAAAACTTTACAAGTGCCTCGTGGAAAAGTCTACAACAATAGGAATCGACTTAGCCGACTCGAAGTCGTCAATGCCGATTCATGCTCAATGGCGACAACTTTAGCCAGCTCGGTTTCCTCCGGGGTTGGCTTGGCTAACTTGATTGGTTCTTTCTCATTGAAGCACGATTGGCCATTGCTCAATCGGCTATGAGGTAAGCTTTCGCCCCATTTTGAGTTTCACTTGCACACACTCTCCTTTGTTGAAGATTTTGACATATTAATGGGTGAGGAACCAATACTTCACCTCTATGTGTGTGTTTGCACCTTTTCTTATAAATAGCTTGACCGATTTGAGCAATCGGTCTTGCTGATTTTTTCTATTCACTAGTCCCAAGAATTGATTCCAGAAATCCTTTTTGGACAATAACACTAGTGTTTGACCTCTCGCTATGAATGGGAACATGAGCTTGCCCCCCGAGCCCGAAGACTTGATGGTGATCTTGAGGCTTTCCCGATTATCATTAGATTTTTGTAGCACCACCTCACGATCCGAGATTTTGCTTTCTCTTCTTAGGCTCTCTAGGCTCGCCGATTATGACATTTTTTCCAATAGCGTAATCGGCTTGCCCTAGTCGAATTAAGATGGCCGGATTATTTTTCTCTAGAATTTCTGCCATCGAAGGTGTCTTCTTGCAAGTTGGCTGGATAGGTTTTGCATCATAGAACCGCCCTCTCTAGCACTTTTCTCGATTCTTTTCTCTCATTGCAATCTCAACCACAAGAAAGCGCTTTCCCCGCACATTATAGAAAATCGAATCTTCAAAATTGGCTTTATCGGCTTTGGGTGCGAAGAGACCAATTTGGTTTGATTATGAGATGCAATCGGTTTATCCGACCGACAAGTCGGTTTGACCGATTCAACGTGGGTGTTAGGAGTAGTATGCTCTCGATTTTTCTCACACTTTTCTCGTAGTGAGGTATGCCTTTTGATAATCGATTAGCCATCCTGCCTCAACCATTGTCCAAATTTTGATTGGCCTTTTCTCGGTGTTTCTCCCAAAGAATTCATAGAACAACTTCTCTAGTATAGACCATGACCAAACACTTTTTAGGTAAAGATGTAAACCATGCAAAGGCAATACCAAAGTGAGAGATAAAGGAAAATTCCGTATCTTCATGTAGTCTTCTTTACTAGCGTAACCCAATTGTGAGAGATATACATCAATATGCTCCATGGCAGTTCTACCACTTTCTCCACAGAATATATGAAATTTAGGTACCCGCCAATCATTAGGATACTCCAAGTAATCATAATATAGCATATAAGGTCCGGTATATGCGGGCACTCTCCATTTAGAAGATCTAGGTGGATTTCCGGGCATGACCCCGACCGTTGATTAGCAAAGTTTGCTTTGAGGAAGTCAAATACGGGCTGAATGATAATCAACATCTTCCTCGTATCTTGTTGGATTTTCATTAATTCGGCTAGAATTAATTGAAGCCGAATTACGAAATAATCACTATCATAGGGCGCTAAATTTTTATTGATTCGCTATGGTTATTACGCGTAGCCGAATCATGAGTATCAATACCGCATAAGATGTTGATTTTGGAGAGCAATTTTAATTTGTCATAAATCGGCATGTCACATTGTGAACTTATAGCCGATGAACGCATATGTGGCATGTTGCTAGAAGAATTAAAACTCAATAAATTCTTAGCATACATCGCCTCTTTGTTAACAGAAATTGCCGATGGAACATATCTATCATCATTATAACTAGCAAACACTATCATGGGAATTTATATCACTTGCAAAATAATTACTAAAATTATCATATGAATTTGCAAGTTTTACCTTAGACGTGGAGTAATGATAGTGAGATGTAGTGTCTTGATACGCCTCCATGTATTCTTGTAATCTTCTTGGAGCCGCAGAAACACAACACAACACCACTGAATTTCCTTCACTGCATGCGAGATGAACACTGTTTGCGACAAATTGATAAATCAATGAAGAATTAGGGCTAGGGTAAAGATATATTCGCCAAAGTAGAGCCGAAAACAATTCTCATCCCCAAGGAGTCGCCAAAAAGTGTGTTGATGATAAAATCGGTAACACACCAAATAAAGAGCTAGATCGCTTCTACGAAGGGCAAGCCGAAACCGGGGATCGGCAGCGCCTAGGGATGTCCACACTGACCGTGTGCCTCAACGATGAGCGCGATACGCAAGACACGCCGGAGGAGGAGCCTCGTCGAGAGCGCGGTATGCAAGACACGCCGGCGGTCTCTTGAAACCCGAAACCCCACACGCCGGACGGACCCTCGTGAGGGCGTGCAAAGAAGCTATGGGCTGCCCTAGCCTACCGACCGCCTCTAGGGCATTGTTGTCGTCGATATTCCGTTCATGGCATCGGGCGCGAAGAAGAAGGAGAGGAAGTTGACCTACGTGCAAGACGGTAGTAGATGTGTTTGTCGATTGGATGTAGATGGGATCAAATCGCCATGAACCTCTTATTATATAGAGGAGGGTGGTCTTATCCTTTTAGGAAAACGTCCAAAACGATCCCAAACATCAGGACTCTCCAAAACCAACCCGAAATAAAATCGGTTCGAATTAGGAAAATCTCGGGCGCGATCGCGAATCGGCGCGGACGCCCGAATAGCGCCCGGACGCTGCGCCGCGCGCGCGGACGGACGCGTCCGTCGAGAGCCATGCAATCGGGCCGTATTTTTGAACGGCCCGCGACGCGACGCCGACGCCGCGCATGCATGCGCCGGACAATGCCACGCATGCGAACGGCGCCGACGCTCGGCGCGCGGTCGCGGGACGCTGTCAGCGCTTCGTCGCCGGACGCCGGCTCCATGCAATGCCGTCGGGCGCCGTGTTATTTGTGGTTGCATGCCTCTTTTTTGCTGATTTCTTTGACTTTGGTGCCTCGCATTCCTTCTTGGCTATGTTTAGGACATCTTTGACACGTGTTCTTCATATAAAAATAACACCGCTCATGCATCCATTCATTCTCTTAATACATTGTTCATGCATAGGACTATTTTGGGTGTCAACAACAAGGGACAGCATGCCCATGGGTATGGAAACACCAGGCCCTCCTGACTGCCTGCATGTTGTTGGACGACGCGATGGTGTAGCCGATGGCGACGCTGACGAGGTTGGCGTCTTGGATCACACCGCGAAAGGCAACCTTTGGCGCCGAGGTTGGATCGCACGGCGTCCATGTAGGTGTAGTTGCGCTTGCCCGTTTCGGGTCGCCGATCCGATAGCACTCGGGCGAGCGGCGTGGCGGTGTAGTAGGTGATGAAGGCGAAGAGCAAGATGGTTGCCGGGCCACCAACCCAGCCGAACCGCGATGGCCTGTAAGCTCAACTCCGGTGCTGTCCCTCGGCGAGAGAGCACCCTGCAGCCGATGACGGCGGTGATGATGTGTACGCTGGCCGCCCAGGGCGTGCCCGTCCGGTGAGGGCGACCATCATCGTCCGAGCCTCTCGGCAGCACCAACCCCAAAGGTCCCGCCTCCACCGACACCACCGTCGGCGCAACACGGTGCTTGTTTCTGACGTTGTGCGCTCCAGCCTCGAAGAGGTACCGAGCTATATAGCTGGAAATAATCGAGCTCTCTTCAACTGATCGATGTGCTGCGAGTGTAGTTTAGTTTCTAGACCCAACATGTCATATCCCTATCACGTTGAGTTAGGTATTGTAAAAATATGGAAGTCGACCACGTCGCGAATACTCCTCAACGGGTATCTAGGAAGGGCCATCACAACAGAGGCGTCCGGCAGGGTGCATGATTCCTTTGATGATCTCCACCAGTTGGCCAGCCCTTGACTCGTAACCTGATCGGGGATGCCCAGCCCAATAGACGGCTGGTGGCCCCCTGTCGCACAACGCCATAAATAAGAGGTGGAGGCCATGGCACATAGTACGAGGTTCACTGCTACAGCCGCCACCCCACCGTCCTAACCCAGACCGATCGAGAGGGTGGTGCTGCCAGCGATAGGAAGCTCTCCACCGGCTCTTCACGACGCGTCCATGCTTCACGGAGTTCATCTAGTAAGGAATCAATGAGCTCCTATTCCAAGATGACGGATAGTCTTATCCACTCCTCTCTCTTACTGTTTCTCGAGTTCGTGTTCACTATGCACTTGTTTATACGATGACTGAGAGATGTTCCCCACTGATCTACACCTAGTGAATCTCTAATAGTTCTGACAATGGTATCAGGAGCCTGGTGATGGAACAATGCTAGTCTCCCAGTCACCAAGAATGCTGGCCCTGCTGCTCCTGGCATTGGGGGCTTGTCTGGTTCTTCTGCCATGCACGTCGATACTTGGAGGTCACTGGCAACATTAGAGTGCACGCCTAAATGGCTATGTCCCAGTTTCTATACTAACTAGCAGGAACCCCCGCGCAGGTGCGCGGGCTAGCAATGTATGACATATAAGTTTGTTCATCAAAACAACAGAATATAGAATTGATTAATACTGGCAAGTAATGCAAAAATATGTTTTGGTGTTATAGTGTGTGGTCATACATTTAACTGGTTAACTGGTATATCACAATTGAGTCATCGATGAACACTGAAAGTGATGTTGTGTTCTGGCACAATGTATACAGTATAGTGTGTATAATATGCTCCTGAACTGCCATCTGGCATGAACTGCAAGATGGACAGGCTTGCTGTGGGAAAATTTGTAATGTAATAAAAATTTTACATGAACTATAAGCAACCTACATGAATGTGTAATCAAAGCTTCAAAATTCTTAAATTTTTTGGAATATACCTACAATAAAAAGTAGGCACATATTTTGGTATATAGGGAACTAAAAACAGAATCTGGAAAATAAAAGCAAAGAAATTGGATATCTGGTAATTTTTTTTCTGTCTCCCCAAACTGTGCCACAGGGAGGCCAGGCCGGGTACTCTAGTCGTAAGCAGGATATTTACATGACTCTTTTACATATGAAGGTGGCAGTTACTATAAAGTAAAGCATTAGGTAAGCCTTACCTGGGTTAATGTCACATTATGCTTCGCTATTTCAGTGGAGCATACTGTCAGCTATGTTTCCTTTATCCTTGGAGCACACCATCGTTATGTTGATGTAGGGAAGCTCTGATTAGAGTTACAAACCAGGTCTGAGATGTTCCATCACTGGAAGAAACAACCATAGGTGTTGAATGGTGAGTCTTCATTCATTAGAATCAATGGCACGTGAAAATGAGAGAACTGAAACTACGAAGTCAGATGGGCAAGCATTATGTTACTGGGAAAAAATGTGAAGGCTGCATTCTTGGTGGCACTTATGCAGCGTCCACTTAAATTTATGGTACAAATTTGTCACACAGTACAACATTTGAACAAACAACTGACGTGCGTAAGAGGAGTCCATATACCTTCTGTAACTGGAGTCCAGGAAATTGATTGCCGAAGAAGCAAGACCATAATCGTCTTCACCCGATTAAACAATGCGGCTGGGGATCAAGGTGAGGCGACGACGTAACGACGCAGAAACAGAGGTTCGAGGAAGGAAGAAACGCTGGTACCTTCATACTGTTGCCGGAGGTGTCGCACGCACCGGCAGCATGGCTGCGGCTCTAGGGTTTGGCCATAGTGAGGGCGGAGGTGCGGTCCGATGGTGGTGGCGCTGGTGCAACCTCAGGTGAGGTGGGCGAGGGGCGGGCGGCGGTGGGCAGTGCCCCGTGTCCGCGAGATGCACAACTGACTGTGATGGTTTGGCCGGCATACGTCGACGTACTGACGGGGAGAGGGAAGCGGAAGTGCCAAAGTGGAGCAGGAAGAGGGCGTGGGTGGGAGAGGGCCCTCCGGCAGTGGCGGCGTTGCGCACAGATTGAGCGGGGCGGTGGACGGCAAGAGCGTTCGGGAGTTGGGGACGGTGAGGGAGAGGAGCTCTGTCCTGAGGACGCGGGCAGGGTGGGGCGGCGTCCGCGAGAAGGTTCGCGAGGGAGCGGAGGGCCGACGGTTGCGATTTTGCGTTGTTTCATCGAACGGCTGGGGAGTGCTACTTTTGTAAGAACAGTGAATTGAGTCTTGTGACGGACCCGCAGGCGTCTACGAAAATTATAGGTATAGGTAGATTCAATATATATATTTTTAACATGTAGTCATGTAGATTTTTTTTTTTTTTTTGCCGAGTAATAGTTATGTGTAGATGTTGCCAAAAGAAATATTTATCTAGTCTCAAGAAAAGAAAAAAAATCAAATCATAGAATGGCATAAGTTTTCCAACATCAAGGAATGTGGAAGTCAGTCAAAATCAGTGTTGGAACATGATCAATCAGGGCCGTGAACAAGTATGTGTTAAGTTAAAAAAACAAGTATGTGTTGCAGTCTTATTGATTTTAATTCTTTTTCCGTCTGCAACTGTTAGCTGCAGCCTTGCGGTGTGGTTGTGGACGGTCGAGAACGAGAACGTCTACCTCCAACGTTGCCCGCGCCAGCGACGACGAGAACGTCGACCTACATGGCGTCGAAGCTTGCCACGGCTACAAATTTTTAGCACCGATCAAGTTTTTGTTGCGTTTGATGGCATTGTCGCAGGAGCCTCTCCACCGCTGTGGTGGCTGCAAACAAACGCAATGTAGGTCATGTAGACTTACATCGCACCTCTAGTGTGTTGGAGCCCGAACCCTAATTTGTGTCAACAACGCCAAATCTTGATATAAATTGTCCTAATGAAATATAAATACTTCGAAATATAGCGAAAGGAGAGACTTCAAAAGTCAATTTCTGTTTTCTTACAAATAAAATTATATCTTGTACCTATGACGGGCGGGCCACATTATAAACTTGCCGCTCTTCACCGCGAAAGTGTGTTGGTTATTTTGTTGTATTCTTCGGTCCGTTCTGAGCTGGGCGTCTAAGACCCTCTAGTGTGTTAGTGTGAACCCTAATTTTTGTCAACAACACCAAATCTTGATATAAATTGTCCTAATGAAATATAAATACTTCAAAATATAGAAAAAGGAGAGACTTCAAAAGTGCAATTTCTGTTTTTTTACAAATAAAAATTTTATCCTATACCTATGACGGGCGGGCCACAGTCGGTGGACCACCCAGACCACACTATGACTTCACCCCTGGCCCGCGGGCAGCCACAACGAAACGTCGACCTACATTGCGTGTGAAGCCTGCCACAGCTACAAATTCTTGGCACCGATCAATGTCAATTAGATCTTCCTCCAGTCCAAGGGCGACTACCCTTGTGGTAGGGGAGGCCGAGGAAGACAAATCCCAGCTTTGCACAGACCCACACGAGCTCTTGATCATTAAGCCGCGCAGAGAAGCCATGGACGAGAGGGTTTGGTAATGGCTATGTGAACTGTAATTTGGGCTGCCGCTAGCGGTTTCTACACACGTCTTTGCACCCACCTTGGGTTTGTTTATCTCCAATATCTCATCATATCTAGAGACCACACTCTCGCTACAAATTGAGATAGTCGTGGTGGATTCGATTTTCCAAATGCACATATCACAGTAGACGCACTGAGCTAGCAGTGGATATATAGAGGGACTTTATTGGCAATCATGCTATCCAAGACACGGTAAAGCACGCTTGTTTCGTTCTCAGTCACCTCGCAGGGGCAGGCCGCATGATTAGTCTACCTTTTGAAGTAGTTGATAAATGATCACCAACACTTAGCATACCTTCTATAGTTTTCAAAGCATATAGAACGCATGGAACTGTCATGCAAAACTAGGGGTGCGTTTGTTTTAGCAATACTGACATATAGTTGTTGAATAGTTGTCACCAAGTCTTTACTTGATAGCAAGATTTTCAAAAGACTAGCAATGGTTTAAAACAGTTATTCCATTGTGAGTAAATATATGTGAATTGGCTTGTTTTCAATGGTAACATTTAATTTTCCACTGTGTTAAAAATTTTTTGCAACTTTTGATTTACCAACGTTATGCATTGTTGTAAGCAATGTTCATGTTGTGGTCCATGAGGTGTCTATGGTGACCGAGAATCTGTTTTTGTCGGGTGCTTCCAAAACTTTGCTAACAAAAAATAATAAATTAAAATAATGTTCAGAGCCGTGGAACTTACCGGTTTACAACATGTGTAAAAAAAAAATTGTGAGTAAATAAATATATAGGATGTTATCTTGTGTAGTAACATTTATTATCCTATATTAAATATTTTAGCCACGGACTCAAATAAAAAAATGGTAAAAAAATTTAAATCTTGCCAAGCACTACAATTTTGGTCCATGATGCGTCTCCATCCGAGACTGTTTCAAAAATTTTGAAACTTTGAATAATAAAAATAAAATAATAAATCAAAAATAATATTTGAGAAATCGGAATTTAACGGTTTAGAAACTTGTATATCTTGTATATAGCATTAGTACAAAACATTTTTTACGGACACCTCTTATCACTTTCAAGGACACGGTTTACTTAGCTTAGCACCGTAGCTTATATACTGTCCCTAGAAATACATTTGTAGGGTGGTTCTATTAAGTAGACCATTATTGAAGATGTATCTATTCTTAAGAACGGTTTGTTCAAATGAATTGCTTATGAAAATATGATTTTCCGGGACAGTTACTTATGTCACCCATCTCTAGAGAAATATGTGATTTGTACGGACGGTTGACCTAAACTGCCACCAAAAATCAATTTCCAAGTGCGTTCTGCACTTCTATCTAGTACTAGTAGATCGGAACTAATTAGTTTGCATAATGTTTTAATTTGTTGGAAGAAAAACAAAATAAAATACCGGCGATGGAGCTATGGTCGACCACAACAGCAATAGCCAAATACTAATAAAGAAAAGGAAAAGTAAAGATACTATCGTCAAGTCCAAGTCAACCTTGACTTTGACAATGGGGTGGGTCATCTCCGGCGGTGGTGAGGTCAACGACCAACTATGCTGTGGATCGAGTGGCCAAGTGGGCATAAGGCCATGAGCGGCAACGGACGATCGAAATGCACGCGGTGGCTGACCGGCCGGCGACGGGCTTGATCGACAACGAGGTGGCAACAGCCATCAGCGGCAGCACTTAACGCACTGATCGATCGATCGATCGATCGAAAATATGCGCAGCGTAATATAACGCGGCCAACACCCAGATACACACGTGAGACACGAGAGAGGCATGCATTGCAGTGGTCAAATAACTTTATTTAAATCGACCGGTCTTGGTCATCGAATTATGCCCAGGAGCGGCTTAGCACTACTGAAGGAGAGCGAAGCTAAAAAGCAACGAGCCGTGATTTAGAGGCCCGACTGATGCAGTAGTGGCAATCTTAGCTAATAGTGGATGTTCGCCTGGTAACTGGTGAGCTTGCTTTAGCGACAGCTAAAGAGCGAAACAGTCATCAGTCACTAAGCTGGCTGCAGAGAGACGACCTAGCATGAGCAGTGGTAATGCATGATATGGGATGCAAAGGTAGGCGCAAAGGAAAGGCGTCACTGGTAACCGTGGCTGGGAAGAGTGACGCGTTCCAATAAAACGCGGGCATACCTAAGTCATCGGACCCGGAAATATTATGAAGATTGGTTCTCTGACCCTGCGGTACACTAAAATACTCGACTAGATATACTAGGGTAGCTACCTTAACCATATGCATAAAGACTCAAGATGAGCCTCCTGCGTGCTGCATGACTCACGTAGTTAATATATTAACGCGGCCACACTATTAAAAAACCTCCACGGTTAATTGATTAACCGTGGTGGTCATGAAACTCAAAATAATTACCCGATTAACCGTGACTCTAGCTCCAATAATCGCCACCGTTTAATAAAAAAAACCGCCATGGAAAAAATCTATATAGTGTACGGATGCGTTATTGGCATTTTTTATAAAAATGAACTTTTATTAATAATCAACGAGTATCATTACAAAACAAAAACATGACAAAAACAGGAAAATGAACTAGAATAGACCTGATTACTTCCCAGCCTAATAGAAAAATGAGCAAGTTCACAAGCTACACTATCCTGACATCTACTAATATTAACCCACCTTGTATACTAGCTAGATAGGTTCTCCATATCACGACGGATGAGTTATTGGTATTTGGACCTGATTGCAATCAGGTTTACACCTGTGTGGTTTGTACATGGAGGCACCTACCATACCCCTGTTTTATAGACCGAATCACCTTTGTCTCGTGTTTGATTGCAAGAAATGGGACTGCCTTATCCCATGTTTAGCTCTAGGGCATCAAAATTCAAGAAAAAACATATAACATGTGGGCCCTAATTGTCACTCTCTCGCCGTCCCTTGCCGCCATCTTGATTTTTAAGGTTGGAGGATGTCCTCCTGTATTAAGAAATATTCCATGGATATTCCTCAAATGGAGATGGATCTTATCCTAGTTGTCCACACACTATCAAAAGAAAGGAGGATTGTTATGTCCCATCACGTCCCCTTCATCCCCTAACCCAAACACACAATAAGTTCCACATCTATCAGTAATTTAGCTCTAACCCCCGCTGCACTCACAACTTTAGTGTGCGAATCCGAAGCCACGTGTTTAACTAACCACTTTTGCTATCTTTTATGTGTTATCCGATTCAGTATAAAGTACTAGCAATTATTAGCAAACAAAATAAATATTCCGCAACCAAGGTGTGGATAATAATAATAATATATATAGACTACCAGTTCACGTGTTGTAAAAGCGTAAAGAGACAATTGTTTACTACCATGTCTATCTTTTGGTCCTCTCGATCGGCTCCTCTGGTGACAATATACACATAACCGTGTCATGAATGACAACGATGGGTGACGTTGCTAACTAAAGTGACGAGGTGCGTTATAGGGATAAGAAAGAATGCGACTGCCTCATTGTAAAAAAAAAAAAAAACTAAAACAATTGGTAAATAAAGTAGTAGTTAATCTACAAGTACTATGCAGATTAAGAAGATTTGATTACTATCATGAAAATGGAGGTCGACAACGTGTGCGTAGAGCAGTGATAAAAACGATATGTTACACATGGCCTACAGTTGAATCCATGTTCTTAAAAAAAGCACTCACTATGCTATTTTTATATTACTTGGTGTGTTTTAAATTATGAGACGTTTTGGCTTTCTTACATACATTTTAAATTATAAACATTTTTGGCTTTCTTACATACATTTTAAATTATAAAACATTTTGTCTTTCTTACCTACATGTTTTTATTATATTTATCTAAATGTAGTTTATCTAAGTACATGGTATGTGGCCATTAAGGTAACTGTGAGGTGGTTATTGTCTGTGGGTGCTGTCCACATCTGTGGTCGGCTAGGGCTATGTGAAAGTGCATAGTTGGTATGTGAGAGTGCATAGTTGGCAGCAAAGAAGCCCTAGCGTGGTGGTGTGGTTGTCATGCTTGTTGTATGCAATTTTCGGTGTGGATGTGGTGGCATGTTGGTGGCTAAGTGTTGGATAGGTGCAAATTTTAATTGTTGTTGTGATGGCGTTTTTATTGGTGGCTCAGCATTATGTGGGATTAACAAGAATGGTGTTTGCAATTGTGAGCATCACATTTCTTCCTTAGGGCACGTTGATGAGGCCCCACCATCCTAAGGGAGGTTCTCCACATGAAAACCTTGCTAGTGTACTATTTGCTTCAACTTATCAGCCCGATTGGTGCAATGTTTTTCTCTCAACAAAACAGCATCAGTTAGCTTATTAGCCACATTCTCATTTTGGACAACTTTTCACCTTGACAGTTGTGCATCCATGATGAACATGATGATTCATACTGTCTTGGTGACCATAGGTTCATGTTAGAGTGGAGTGGATCCTTCTCTCTACCTCCGCCGATGCAGTCCGCACACCTTACCTACACTAGCATGCGAGAATAATCCATGTCGAGGCCTCCTAGTAATGTAGTTGCCTGCATACAGGCATGTTGTTAGTTGTTTGTTTCTTTTTGGTTGTTCATCTTCCAGGGTTATAATTTTGTATTTCTTTTTGTCTTTTATAAATCAATAGAATCACACGACGTGTGTTGTTTGTTTAGAAAAAATTCCAAAGCTAATCATTTATAGGCTAAGATATTTGATCATTAATTCAAAAGCGGTGAAAAAAATTCACACTTTTATCTTTTTACAAAAGAAGTGAGGCCTTTTGGTGTTTAATATGCACACTAGATTAATGTGACTCAGTTGTATCTTGTACTCTGTTTATTTTTTTGTTAACAGAATTTTACACTCCTCCTGATTCCTTAAAATAACGCTATAGCAGCCATTATAGCTTGTAGTGGCTCTTTTTTTATTGAGAATTACATAGTACAATGCAAATGCCCACAACACGCACACACACTCATCTCTATGAATACACATACACAAACCATACTCCTATGAGCACCTCTGAAGGACTGAGGCAACAGATCTGCAAATTCCTGAAATTATCATTGGCGCGTCGTTGTCGACGGGAATGTCGCTTACCAATTAAAGTGTAATGCTGGAAATCCTGAAATAAATCTAGAAAAATGCGAGCACTCATGCCAAGTCGAGGACTTGAACCCAAAGGCTCTAGTATTTGTGCCTACATCCAATTTGGTTATGTTAGCCTACTATAGTTTGTTATTAGCTATGAAAGAACCCGTAGATCTCCATATATTGTGACCACAGGGGCGAAGAGGTGCAACTGCAAACCCACACAAAAAGAAAAGAAAAAACATTGAATTTGATTAAAATTTCACGAAATACATTCAAGCCGGAGATATGTCTATGCACCTAGAAGGCGTCTAATGATGGAGTTCTGAGTAATCTCAATGCTATGAGGCTCTAACTTCAAACCCAGTTCTTTATGGAAGCTCTCATCTTAATGTGTTGGATCATCTGGACTGCTAGAAATGCCTTAATCTTTGAAGCAAACCAACTTAGCCTCTAGGAATGCAGAAGAAGATTCTTAAAAGGGTTGGAACTCGTTGCCATAAGAGTCAATCCCAGCTCCTCTTTTATCTTTGATCAATGGCGTCAATCCTTAGAAATGATTTAGTCCTAGTTTTCTCCCTCCTTTTCTTTGTTTCTTTCTTTGTCTTTGAAATTTGCCTTGCCAGTCCTGACATGTAAATGTTTTTTACTCTTGTTTTTAATAAATTTCCAGTAGGGCCTCTGCCCCTCCAGTTTCTTCAAAAAGAAATGTCTATGCACCTATAAGGCGTGTGTACCACTCAAATTTACTCCAGCTTTGTCACTGGATGATGACTTGTTACACTCACAAGTCTGCATGTGAACACACCGGTGGAAAAATATGACATAGTATTCCCTATGCATAGCTACAAACACTATCTTCGGTGGTTTTTGCAAAGTCATGCGGGCCTGTGGTACGCTAGGACATATTGACGCCAATCGTGGGAGCTCAACACGGTGACAGTTATACTAACATCCATCGTCGTCTCTTACACTTGTCACTCATCAGGTACAACATAAGACCAGAGACCAAGGACGTGTTTGACATGGGCCTTTTGGGTGGCCCAAGCCCCAAATGCAATTGGTTTGTGTTTGATTTCGTTTCACGGTTCCTCAGCCTATCTCTAGGGATGCAAAAGACATTCTCTCTCCTACATAAAAAAAACGCTCTGGAGCTCCATTTTTTGGGAGCGAGGCTTGTTCGGTGCTCGCGGGCCACTGGCAACGATAGCGATACCTCCCTCTCACCCACTGCCCCTTAACTTCTACACCGCCGCGCGCTCTGGCCGTGCGTTCACTGTCGCCGTAGCCCACCGGGCGTGCTCCGCTCGACTGCTGCCTCGGATTGACGACGAGAAGCGGTGGGGCAACTGTGTCACATCCTTGCGGTGCCAGCGCAGGAAACGGGGAGGAGGATGGGTGCGTGTGCGTGGAGATCGATGAGTTGAGCTCGTCCATGGCGGCAATGGATTTTAGCTCTGGAGGGAGAAAGAGGGCTCGGGGATAGGTGGGATGAACACGACATGGAGATGCGGTGCCGATGCCTCCACTTGGGCAGAGAGGAGGAGAGCCGGGTTGCGGAGAGCTCGAGCATGCCGGTCGTGGCGGCCATGACTCGGTGCGCGTGCGGGAGAGCGAACCAACAACTTGCGTCGCGTGCCGAGGCGCAGCGACAGGAGCACGAGGTCATTGAGCTCTTGTCAGCACCCTCAGCCTGCTCCACGTCCACGGCAGCGGTGCTCCGGGGGCAGCACCAGCAAGCTCCGACCGGTGGTCGCGCCGCGAACTCCCACCGGTGCCGCGTGAACTCCATCGGTGCTAGCTCATGTTGCTAGTGTCGCAAAGCAGCTTGGAAGCCGTGCAGCAGGGGGCTGGGAAAAGCAGGTGGAGATGTTGGCTCGTGCTGCTGGTGGAAAACCAGGGATGAGGCCTTTGCCATTGACGCCAGTGGAGCTAATCGTGCCATTGGAGTGTTTGATGAAATGGCCACAACAAGAGTAGGGAAAGGGTGAGGTGGTAATGTTACCAGATTCTCAGTGCAAGGTGTCTATATGCATTTGTGCAACCAAACAAGCACAATCTCTATTTGGCTCGGCTCATTTTGGTCTACAAAATCGAACACGAGAGGGGGTACCATGGGAGCCGGGCTCGAGCTGGCCACAACCTGGCTGACGGGCTGAGCCACCCTTTTGGCCCATATCAAATACACCCCAAGAGATCAGATAGCCGATCCAAAAACTGTTGACCGCTGAATCGGCCGACACCATCAATTCCTACCTCCCAGCATGGCAGCTTAAAGGAGGCGCTAGATCCGGCACCATCAATTTCGGCCGGTTTACAACCCTAACTCGTCAGAGTTGGCCAGAGTTGAGGAGGGTAGAGAGGTGGGGTGGAGAGAAGATGGGAAGGGAGGGTGACTGCGGACATCACCCTTTTTTCAGGGCTGCCCTCTGGCCACTACCGCCGCACGCCAGAGCTCACAGGCAGCGACTCATTATTGTACTAGCTCCGTTGTTCTCAGCCTATATTTTGCTATCAACAACCAGCCATTTGAACCAATCCATGGAAACCGTTTATTTGCATTATTAAGCTAACTGCGTCTAAGTAGTACAGTGTGTACAACAAGCAGAAAACGAAATGAAAAAGTACAAGAAAATTGCCACCTTTGATTGACTCCTGAAACATTTAGCTGCATACAATGCGTTCATGTACGATTGAGGACGGTGGTCAAAGTTTGAGAAATGTTAGCCGCACGAACCGTACAGTAATCTAACCCTTTGAAATTAACGATGGGTTATTGTTTTTGCTCCCGGGCGTTGTTCATGATTTTTCTAGCACACCAGGGCCGCACCATGGAGCTTGGAGACCAGAAACCAACGCCCAAAACGGCAACGCAAAAACTCCAACGAGAAACATAGAAAATGATGGACTAAATCAGTGGATTTTAAATTTCCCACAAGAACTTCCACAGATGGAGAAAAAGAAACCCACGACGCGGGCACCAGCGCTGACCGATCGAACGCGTCCTCTCCATTCTTTCCTCTATAATATATACTCCCTCTGTCCCAAGGAGTTCTCACAGTCGTTTCCAGCTTTTTAAACTTTATGTTTGACCATCCGTCTTATTTAAAATATTTATGCAAATTATAAAATAAATTAATCAAGATTCAAGTATCTTCATTGATAAAATAAGTCGTAACAAAATAAATTATATTTGTACAAAAAAATTTGAATAAGAATGACGGCACCGAATAAGATGGCGCCGAATCCGGGGTGACCGTGGAGGCAGGGGACGGAGGGAGTAGCCACCTTCTCCCCTCCGTTCCAAGCACCACACCTCACAGTCACAGCTTGCCAGCCTCCTCAAGCTCGCTCTCGTCTCGAGGCAGCCCCCCGGCAGCAACGAGCAGTGCCAAGCTTCGAGTGCTTGCCGCACGCTCGATCGGATACTTCAGGTCTACAACAAGAACCAAGGAGCTGAGAGAGAGTGAGCTCCATCGACCGGTAGCGGGTGATCCATGGCGGCACATGAACAGTGGCACCAACCGCGTGGCACCGATGGAGGTCACCGTGGAGGCCGGGAACGCCGGGGATGCCGCGTGGCTGGACGACGACGGCCGGCCCCGCCGCAGTGGCACGTTCTGGACGGCGAGCGCGCACATCATCACCGCCGTGATCGGCTCCGGCGTGCTCTCGCTCGCCTGGGCCATCGCACAGCTCGGCTGGGTGGCCGGCCCCGCCGCCATGCTCCTCTTCGCCTTCGTCACCTACTACACCGCCACGCTGCTCGCCGAGTGCTACCGGACCGGCGACCCGGAGACGGGGAAGCGAAACTACACCTACATGGACGCCGTCCGCTCCAACCTCGGCGGTGCAAAGGTCGCCTTCTGCGGCGTCATCCAGTACGCCAACCTCGTCGGCATCGCGATTGGCTACACCATCGCGTCGTCGATCAGCATGCAGGCTATCTTCAGGGCTGGGTGCTTTCACAAGAAGGGCCATGCTGTGCCCTGCAAGAGCTCCAGTAATCCTTACATGATCCTCTTCGGAGTCGTGCAGATTCTCTTCTCGCAGATTCCGGATTTCGATCAGATTTGGTGGCTCTCTATTGTTGCTGCTGTTATGTCCTTCACCTACTCTAGCATCGGGTTGGCACTCGGCCTCGCACAGACTGTTGGTATGTCCTCGTTTCCCTGTGATCGATTCTACTTGTTCATGATTTGATGGATGATGAATTCTTGGTAACTGATGAGTGTGGTCGATCAAACCTGTGATGATGAATTGCAGAAAACGGTGGGTTCAAGGGCAGCCTCACTGGCATCAGCATCGGCGCCGATGTCACCTCCACACAGAAGGTCTGGCACAGCTTACAGGCCTTCGGCGACATCGCCTTCGCCTACTCCTTCTCCAACATCCTCATCGAAATCCAAGTAAGCATCGAAGACCTAGAGATAGCTCTGCTCTGGTCTAATTTCTTCACCAAGAGATTGCTCTGTTCCTCATCAATTTCGCTCTGTTTCTTCTCCGTCCACAGGACACGATCAAGGCGCCGCCGCCATCGGAGTCGAAGGTGATGCAGAAGGCGACGCGTCTGAGCGTCGCAACCACCACCATCTTCTACATGCTGTGCGGATGCATGGGGTACGCGGCGTTCGGCGACAAAGCCCCGGACAACCTTCTCACCGGCTTCGGCTTCTTCGAGCCGTTATGGCTGATCGACATCGCCAACATCGCCATCGTCGTGCACCTCGTCGGCGCGTACCAGGTGTTCTGCCAGCCCATCTTTGCCTTCGTGGGCGCCGGGCGGCGGCGGCGTGGCGGACAGCGGCTTCATCACCGGGGAGCTCCGCGTGGGCCGTTCGCGCTCGGCGTGTTCGGATGACGTGGCGGTCGGCGTTCGTGTGCGTCACCACCGTCGTCGCCATGCTCCTCCCCTTCTTCAGCAACGCCGTCGGGTTCCTCGGCGCCGTCTCGTTCTGGCCGCTCACCGTCTACTTCCCGTCGAGATGTACATCAAGCAGCGCCCCGCGTGCGAGGGGAGCACCAAGTGGATCTGCCTCCGGGCGCTCAGCGTGGGATGCCTCTTTGTCTCCGTCGCCGCCGCCCCGCTGGCTCCATTGCCCGGCGTCATCGCCGCTCAAGGTCTACCACCCGTTCAGCAGTTAATGGATTGTTATGTAGTATATGTACTGCATGGAGCATTCAATGCGGTCAACTTTGGTCAATGGTAAAAATGCAAGTGTGAGATGTTTGCATGGAGGCCCTTATAGAACAGTGATATTAAAGTGGGAGGTTTAGGCGCCCTTGGTCACATGCATTCCACCCTTGGAAGATAGTAAGGGGTGGTGGGGCCAGAATGGCAGGAGGTGACTATTTGTGATGAGGTGTCCGTCTACTGTAGGTGAATGGAGCCAAAAACAAATGTCCCTTTCTAACTTTTTTTTTTTACAATTTTCTTTGTATGTTTTCACCTAAGGTTCTGTTTGTTTCTATAGTTCGTAGTTTTACCGTGCAATCCGTTGTACCGGGAAAAGAATATGAAGAGAATAGAAAATGTCATATAAGCCCTGTTCTTTCTTTTTTTTTTTTTTTTTTAATTTCATATAAGGTTTGTCGCTCTTTTTCTTTTTTTTGACAACAACGACACCCCGGCCTCTACCCACCGACCACAAAAATAAAAAGTGAGGTTTTGTTTGAGGAGAAGCCAAAAATCTTAAAAACTGAGGGAGGAATAATGAAATATATCATGGCATCTCTGCATTCATTTCGAAGAGAAATAGACAATTCAATATCCTGCAGGTACATGCATATAGTTTATTAAAGAAAAGAAAATAAGGGTGCATTCCATGTGCATTTCTATTCAAAAAAAAACAATATCTTTGTACAAATAGTTTATATATAAAACTGAAAGATGATAAGTGCAAAATATTTCAGTCTATCACTTATGGAAGGTCCAAAAACAAAAGTTGGGCATCATCAATGAGTGCTCCTCAATTACTCTATCTCGAGGAATTATTCCTTTTCAGAAAAAAAAATTTGGTAATTATTCCTGAAGCAACTTGTCCAGGGTACAAATCCCTCGCATCAAAACACATACCACCTTTACGAGCTAGTACAAATCTCTGCTTTTTTTTCAACAAAGACGACATAACATTTTTTTTTTTTCGTTTCATTTCGACAAAAGATGTAGTACGACTCTATGCTATAACATGCAATGCATGTTTAATCTTACAGACTGCAAAAGTACTTGTTCATCCCAAATTTTAAGTCATTTCAAGATTTTTGGTCAAATTTGAGATGTTTTGACTCTTCAAGATTCTTAGAACGAGTACACAATCATGCATAGCTATCTAGCAGTCTAGCACGGTACATGGAGTAGCATCCGAGAGAAACTTGTGCTTGTTGTACAAATTATGTTCCTGATACTAACATGCATGGATCCTCCTTACCCCTGATGTCAACTCGGTAAGAAAAGGAAAGGTAGCTACTATAGACAACTAAGGTAGGCATCAGGCAGCTAAAGAGCCCAAGAGGTGTGGAAGAAATCATGCATGCAATCTCTGGTTAGTGTGCACATCTCGGAGCATGCATGCTGGTCGATGGAAAGTGGAGAATCTTAGGTAGACAGATGGATAGATCATGATAAGCTCCACAAAGAGGAAACGGATGGCCAGACGTACAAGCCGGACGGGAAAGACCTGCAGGCACTCACTCAATCACTTGCATCGCATCGCACTGTCGTCACTGTACGTGTAGCTAGATAGATAGATAGCTAGTCAGGGACGGAACAGACGGGTTCCAATGATCGCACAATAATCTATCTTCATTCTGGACCATTTGTGTTGCTTTCGTTTCGGTCCGGCCGTCGATCACCTTTAGTTTTGGGTCCAGAGAAAGATCATGTTCCCTTTTGTTTCTCTCCTCTTTCTCCGGCGGCTTAAAAAGGCATGGAGGAGAATTCACCAAGGAGAGCGGCTCGAGAAGGATTGGAATCCGGCCGGCCGGCCGTGTGGACGACGTACTGATGACCGGCCGGCCGCCGTGGCCGCGCGCGTCTCAGATCGATCTTCCGGCCGGCTGGCCATGCATGTTCTGTCGATGTCGATCCGTTGTCTACTTGTTCTTGTGCAGCTCGATCTTTGGGCTTTGGATGTTGCATTGGAACTAACTTGATTGGAGATTGATGCTTCTAGGGGTTGTTTTGTTTACCAAGTACGTGCACAGTACAATTGCTCTAGCTTTTGATGATAAGTATTATTCCATTTTGATTTGACTTGGCAAGGTGAATTGCCTCTGGGGGTCCCGTTTGTTTCAGCCTCATCATGGATTCCATCTAACTTCTATTAGCACTAGCCGACACTACCTGAATCTACGGAACTCTCTAATGCCACAAACACTTGAGAGCATCAAACTTACACTCAACAAATGACAAACTTTCTCGAGGGTAGACACTTGGCAAACATCAATCGGGGACTTCAGGTCTGAAATTTTCTATTCCCTAATGTTTCAGGCAGAATCCCGGGTTAGGTTTGAGCCCCGGGTGGCGCTCTCGTTGGGAGTGAGGGATGTCATTGGCCAGATTAGAATCTGGAACCCCAATTTAAGCTAGCTTACAAAATGAATCTAGAGGGCACCCCAACATTTGTCCTTCTGCAGCTCTTAGGCTTTGGATGTTGCATTGGAACTAATTTGATTGGAGATTGATGCTTGTAGGGGTTGTTTTGATTGCCAGGTGCACAGTACTACAGCTCTAGCTTATTTGATAATAGTATTATTCCATTTTGATTTGACTTACCAAGGTGAATTGCCTCTGGCGGTTCCGTTTGTTTCAGCCTCTCATCATGGATTCGATCTAACTTCTATTAGCACTAGCCGACGACACTACCAGAAGCTACAGAACTCTCTAATGCCACAAACACTTGAGAGCATCAAACATACACTCAAAGGACAGACTTTCTCGAGGGTAGACACTCGGACAAACAACAATCGATGACTTCGGGTCTGAATTTTGTTGGGAGTGAGGGATGTCATCGACCAGATTCAGGGATGTCATCGACCAGATTCAGGGATGTCATCGAGCAGACTAGAATTTGGAACACCAATTCAAGGTAGCCTACAAAATGAATTTGAATGGCACCCCACCCTTTGGCCTCTAAATACCTGAGAAAAATATGGTTGTCTTACTATTACTAATTGGAGATTCAAACTTGTTAACGTATGCATGACACTCTACAAAAAGGGATTGTAGACATTCTCACAGAAAACAAAAAAATTGGCACCTGAATTTAGTACACTCTAATCACAATTGATGATAATAACCATTGAATCTATGTTGTTCTCTAAAAGATTGCCACCTCTACCATTGTGAGGCTGGTGAACACTGAACAGAAAAATAATCCTCTCACTCTACATCTAAAGTTCCCATTTATGCCATTATATATAGAACATAATCGTCCAAAGTAACCCCTAAATACATGTTATGATTATTGGCTCTGCCATTGCGATGTATAATCGAATCAAGTAACACCTTAAATTAGCATCTAAATGACCACTCGAATAACATGTTAAGGTATCATGTAGAAAAAGTAAAGTTTAGAGAACCGATACAAACATATAGAATAATTCATAGGTTTACGTTTATGACAACCCAATAAGATCAAATATATATGCATATTGTGTTAAAAAAATGAACACACAGAAGAGTACGCACATACTAAATCCGTTTCAAATTATATTTCGTTTGACTTTTTATCCCCAAGTTTGACCACTCGTCTTATTCAAAAATTTATGCAAAATATCACTTCTTTTGTTGTAACATGTTTTATTAACAAAACATCCTTAAAAATGACTTAAATTTGAGTATGTTTGCATAATTTTTTTGGATAAGACGAGTGGTCAAATTTAGGGTTGAAAAAGTCAAACGAATTATAATTTGAAATGGAGGTAGTAAAAATTATAGATAATTTTTTTTGGTCAAATATATTCAGCTGTAGTAATTTTTAAAATCCCAGCCTTGGAAGTGTTGGTGGACTAGTAGCTAAAGCTAAGACACTTGTGAGAATCTCTAGTTAGAACATATGACACACACTACGACTTGTGTTGTGCACGCGACTCATCATGCGTGGTAGTCGGCATCCATCTACCCCACGGCTAATAAGACGTGCATCAACACTGTAAGGAAAAGGCACACGGCACGCGCGCGCGCGCAAGTGCCTGTGATTCCTATTCTAGCTAACTGGTGGACGAGTGGAACAAACAGAGGGACAGTACAAGAGGGAAATAAAAGGAGCTGATGCTGATCGGCTGACAGTGATGATTATTCCCTCCTTTTGGCTGAAGGTGGTGTTGACAGTGGGCAATGCTCACAACCGCGTGCGATCAGTTGTCGGGTGGGCTTCGGTAACCACAGGTTGCCGTCCCCTGCTTCCTGTATTCAAAAACTTGTTTCTGCTTAATGAAAAACGCGTTTTGGCGTAGTCGCAAAAAAGACAGTGGGCAATGCAACACGGCCAACACCCATATTTCCACAAACTTTCCCGTAGGTTAGCTATGTAGCGAGGTTAACGCTCGTCGTCCTCTCGTTGTCATCTAGGACTAGTCCCTACAGATACCTAGTTTAGTTGGTTGATGAGTAGGGTTCGTAGGCAGACCGTAGTGGGAGGACCGTTGCACGTGCCGGCACACAGTGGATCACTCGAGTGGTTCATTCACTGGCTGGCAAAAAGAGCGGAAACGTCTCGTAACAACTATGGGTTGCAACCCATGTTATCGCTCGCCGCTTCGCTTTTAAGATTCGAACCAGTTAAACGTCTATTCCACGCTCCCTTTCCCGACTCCGTTTCCCAGCTTTCTCTGTGCACTTTTCATTCCCCACTCCCTCTCATTCTATTCCCAACTGTATCTCCAGGTCCACCAGCACCGCGGGGAGGGCGGCGGTGCCTCAAACCCTAGCCACGTCCCCTTCCGTCCCCGGATCTCGATGGGTGTCGGACGACTCGGACCCGAACATCGACGAGGACCTGCCGGGGGACCTCGACGGGCTGCATCGCTCCCTGCATCCTCTCCGGGCCGACCGGGACGCCGCTGTCGCGCAGGTGTCCGCCGCCTCCGTCCTCCTCGCGGGCCCGGAGAGGGGCGCCCTCGCCCGGCGCCGCCCGGGCGGCGGCGGCGGCTAACCATGCCCTCCTCCTTGGATGACGACGAGGAGGACAAGGACTTAAGGTACGAATCTAATGGTTTTATTTTGAATGCACAATTAGATTTCTTGACCTCTTGGCGCTGGCCCCTGAATGCCAAAGTCTCCTTACGGGAGTTTTTATTCTGACTGAAATGTTTGTTCATTCTAATCTGAAATGTCTAACTGCAAATCTATTAATTGTACTACGGTAGTATTTAAGTACTTCATACAAAATGCAAGATGATAATGCTCATGTTATCATTTAATTCTTTTAATCTTATACCAATGTTACTGTTGTAGTTACTGGCAGGTCACCTAGAGTCTCTTACTGATCAGCAGCTTGTTGGTATATCCAACCTGCAACAGTCCTCCCAACAAGCTGAAGATGCTCTTTCTCAAGGGATGGAAGCATTACAACAGTCACTTGCAGAAACTTTAGCATCTGGATCCCTGGGCCCTGCTGGACCTTCTGGCAATGTTGCAAATTACATGGGACAAATGGCGATGGCTATGGAAAACTTGGGACCCTTGAGAACTTTCTACGACAGGTTTGTCATGCAAATTCATGGTCTTGCTCATTTCATAACACTGTATTATATTTATTTTCCTTAATTTGCTGGCTACTCTTTGAGATCTTTAATGTAGACTATTATATCAGCTACATGATATTCTTAAATACATATCTTTAGAATAAAATTGCTGAGCAGCTTATACAAGCTTAATCTGAAATGACAAATGAATTGTTGGAAATGTTTATGATTATCAAAAGACTGTCGATAGATAATGGCGTACAAAATCAGTGGCACAACTTTTAATTTGAAGTGATCTACAGGCTGATTATCAGAAGACTGTCGACAGATATCCTTATCAAAAGAACTTTAGCAGATTTTAATTTGTTAACAATGTCATCTGCAGGCTGATAATCTACGGCTGCAAACACTTCAACAAATGCAACGCGTCTTAACCACCCGACAATCAGCACGAGCCCTACTTGCAATAAGCGACTACTTCTCTCGGCTGCGTGCTATGAGTTCTCTTTGGCTTGCCTGTCCAAGGGAATAAATTCAATTAATTCATAAATAGGATAATTTTTTGTACTGTCTCTAGTATGTCCATTAGTTTCTTCACATTGCTCATGTGTTAATGTGATATTTGGATCTAAGATCTTATGAAGAGATGACATGTATGTGTTCAAGTGAACGTCAGTTCATATTGGCCATCATGGGTTATTGGACTAGTTTGTAACAGTTTTGGAGACAAAACAGAGTTGTAAATACATTTGGAATAATATGAGATCTTATGAAGGGATGATATTGGAGGATATGACCGTACTGTGTAAATCCTTCATGAACAACCAGCAATCGTGTTCTTTTAGCATCTATATTGGGGATAACTCATGATGAATATGAAGGGTTTAATTAACATTACAATAAGTGAACATCCTTTTTTTAACATATATACTAAGTGAACATCCATAGATATCATATCATCTTTCACACATGAAGAATCATGGAAAGCTGCAGTCGTGTCTCTGGCGGCCTTGTAGGCTGTTTGTGTCTTTAACATTGTTTTGAATAAGTCAATGGGAGCATTTTGACTTAGTTGTTTAATTGATCGATAAGAAGCCAAAGATTGTTTCTCCTTAATTTAAAATTTACTGAATGTCACAAATGGGATATCACAGATTCACATGTCTCAGCTTTGCTTCAGCTTCTGAAATCAAAATTGCGTCAGTACGCTTGCCCTTTTTGCACCCGTCTCGTCTAAATTCTAAAGTTGAATTTGTAAATGCAATTCTAATTACCCAACGAATTGAAAGTGATTTTCTGTCAGACAGGTGAACCGGAGAATCGTGGATGTCCTTGCAAAGGCGCTAAGCCATGGATCACAGATGTTGGTGGCTGAGGCTGCTGAAGTTGGCCCTGGAGTACTGTACTGTCGGGATCCTTGTGATAAGAACGTACATAATTATTTTTGCTAGTACGAATACCAATTTATAAAGCAAAAATTGTTACGGCACTACGGAGTACTTCGGTTCTCTTATTTTTGCAGAATTGATAGATATTTTTGCTAATTTATTTTGTCGATTCACTCCCATTGCAAATATTATTAGGTCGTCACTAGAGTATCATTTTCCATGATCTCTCTCAATAATCCTAGTATAATTTTCTATGTTTATTTTATAGACATGCATGTATGCGAACTAATATTATCACGGTATTTATTCAAATGTACCTTATCGTGAATAAAATTTCCACACTACAAAACTAGTTTGAACCCATTTTCGTGCAATTCTGATGTTCTTTCTTTGGTTTATTTTTAGCAATATGTTTTGGAGATACTTCTAAAAGTATCTAAGTCCCTAATTTAGCTTTGGGGATTGATGACAATGATTTGAGCAACATGTCTTTGTGGACACATTGTGTACTAACTGAACAGTACGTTATCCATAGGGATCTTTAATTTCGGTGATGTTAGCTGATATTGGTCTTATGCATGTGGAGCCGGTGATTCTAACTTAGCTAGGTAGAAAAAGAAATGTGAGGCATCAGACAGGAAAAACAATCTGAGTCGAGAATAATTCAGGCGACAACACAGTGAAGTGGAGTGGTGGCGCGGCGAGGTGGACTAGCGTTGTGGATCGGCGGTGCGGCGAGGTGGAGCGTTAGGCGATGGCATCATGTCTTGGGAGAAGAAAAGGCAACGAAGAAAAAGTGGAACAATGACAAAGATTGGGGATCTAGGGTTGACACGAACTAAGAGAGCACCTTTGGCATTTTGGTCGTATGTATGTGGAGCTAGTGATTCTAACTTTGCTAGGCAGAAAAAGAAATGTTAGGTTATATAAAGGCATTATTCAGGTAGTTGGAAGTTGACCAAAGTAGACCTCAATTCAATAAATAAAGATAAAAAATGTGGCCTTTAAGATAAAAGTTCAACCGTCCCATTGAGGTGTGGAGTTGTCTGGGTGAGAGAGCGGTAGTATGGCTAACTATGGATAGAAGCGCATGGAGGCTAGCTATCAGTGTGCCTGAACCGTGACCTTTGGTTCTTTTTATATCTACCATCTTTCCCTTTTGTCTTATGCCCTTTGTGTGTGGGGCGCGGCTTTTTTTATCGTGTTTAGTATGGTTTCATCTCTAGCCTACCCCAACTAGCTTGGGACTAAAGGCTATGATGATGATAAAACAAGATGTCTGAAAAAAAAACTAAAACAACTCTCTTTTTGGACAGATGGAGTACTTCTGACTCGTGAACACTTCACTTGCGATCATCACCATCAAGAGTGAATTTCAAAGGGCACATCAATCATGTCCTGGTTGACATAGCTTACAATACCCTGTAGTTCATATTTGGACAACGAAGTATGTTTAATGTGAATAATATACTTATCTCAATAGATAGATCAACACTGTGAGCAATGTCTTAAAAATATTATCATATCAGTATGCATGAGTATACAAATTGAACAAAAATATTGATATATTGCATATGGGATGGAGTCTTCAAGACAAGATTATAGTAAAATTCAAAAGGTCGTAGGCTCTGTGATGTTTCATATTGTATTAGATTAGTAATAAAACAATCAGGCAAACAGACTTCAAAGCATGCTAGCTTCTGATCTTGAGCCTTTTCTTCCAGCTACTCCATAGACTCATATAACCGCCAAAGAGAGCAAGCAAGCATTCATATGAGAACATGACATAGTAGACTTCACTTTCTCCTGCTTCAGCGCCCTCCAGCTGATGTCTTGCTGCCCCAACTCTTTTTTTTTTTTTTTTTTTTTTGAATTGGTCCCAGCTCATTTCTAAATATGAAAGGCATTTGCTCCATTAATCAAAGAGTCTTAACTGAAGGATTGAATTAAATTTCTTAAGTCTGAATTCATTGCTAGATATTGAGCAGTGCAATAAACTATGTTTAGTGGTGATTTCCATAACAACTTAGATACCTTTTTCTTGCTTTTGAGAATAGATGATCTGAACTTGAAGAAGTGTCTTCGTTCTTCAATCTGTAATTATCACACAAAAAAAAAAAAAAAAAAAATTTGAGGCGCCCAATTGTACCAAATTTTTTTGTTACATGAAACTCAAGTTCACATAACAATATACAACAAATCATCACATGGTATTGTTAGTGGTCAGCACAGGGAGGCTGTGAGCATGATTAAATAGTGTGCTCCAAGCAGAGGGAGGCCGTGAGCATGATTAAATAGTGTGGTCCAAGCAGAGGTAGGCTGTGAGCATTATTAAATAGCGTGGTTAAAGGGGACAATGAATCAGATTTAAAATCAAGTATTAATTAAAGTGTTCGCTTATCAGCTAGGGAATATAACAAATAAAAATAAGATGTAAACCTGAACCTTAATCTACATAAAAAAAAAAAAAAAATAGAGAGCGACTATAGGATAAAATGGTGAACCTAGAAGACTAAGATTCAATTTAAGATTTGTTCATGTAATCAGGAGATTTCACATTTGGTACATTTGAACTCAAGATTTTTTCTCTTTATAGTCAACAAAATAGTAACCAATTTTTTTGGGACCTGTACAAGATTACTATGCTTTCAAAGCCAAAAATTACTATTGATTAAAAGTGAAAGCTTAAACTAATCTAAATGCTAACTGTGATTAAAAGTTATAGGTTTTATAAAACTGAAAAATGGCAAGAAGTTGTAAAATGACAAGCTAGAGCAAATGCTTACTTGGAGCAGGTGTATATATAGAAAAAAATATACAGGATGTTATAGTAAAAAAAAAAATCTAGGCCTCATTACTATTTGCACTGTAGACATGTAATTAAGTTTAATCAAATGGCATTTTGCTTAATGTATTACCTAAAACATTTGTTAATAAAGGAAATCAAACTTCTACAGAGTGTAATGTTACAATAAAATAACTGACAATCGAAGCATCACATTTTCATAAAAATACAGTGATTGAAAACTTCTGGAGACAGAAGCCTTTTGCAGCATTAGGACAAGCTCCTCAGAGGTAACCAGCTTGGACTACTCGTGTGCCCCTCTAGGAAGCTGCATAAGTACAAAAAAGCTCAGAATGAGATATCAATCTGAATGTGATTTACCTCTAGGAAGCTGCATAAGTACAAAAACTTATAACAGAGTTAGTAGTTCCTAGTACTCACTAATCAACCTACAAGCCATTTTGGTAGTAGTTCCCATCATTTATACCTGTAGGTTGAACTATATATGAAAGGCAAGATAATTATTTTACTCCTGTAGATGGTCTGTACATCCAAATCACAAAAAGTCAAATAGCTATTTTACTCCTGCAAAGCAAAGAAATAGCCCAACCCAAAAGTATAACAGTTGCAAGTATTATATCAACATAATTACACAACAAACTAACATGTATGAGCATTCCAATGCTTGCTAGAAAGAATGCCAATTACCCCAGATAGCAGCAAGTCAAAATCAACAGAACCATAAAAAGCAATCCGACAGGTTTGCAATCTTAGCATGCCAAAATTACAGGCACATGATATGTCATGGATAACACAAACCTGCTTTGAAGCATTTGTGCACCAAAATAAAACAAGAGTATCAAAACACTCAAATTTTAGTATAGTCAAGATTTCAAGGGAAACTTTGAGTATGCAACAATTGAACTCATGTTTCCATATTTGTGCGTAGACAAAATGGTATAACTGAATTTAAGCTCATCGAAAAGAACAATCATCATTGCATATGTCCAGTCTCAGTTCTAATGTAGTATCTTAAAGTAATAATAACCATCATCACATTTGTCCAATGTCTCAGATCAAGAGCAGGAAACAATAAACATCATTGCATATGTCCGTAAACATAGAGATATTAAAGAAAGAAATAAAAAATCAACGTGCACACAAAGAGACATGCTAAAATTCTGCACTTCATCATAGACATGGACAAATGCTCATTAAAATTGCAATCATCATAGACATGGGCAAATGCTAAGATTAAATTTGCAATAATCTTAGCTTCAACATATGCCCAGATTAAATTTGGCAGCATCATAGACTTGGACAGATGCTCAGATTAAAGGGGGGATGAGAGAGGGGATTAGATATCTCATACACTGAGGGACCCCGAGCAAAAGCACAAGAACAATCGAGGGAGGGTGATCTAGGGTCAGCAGTGGAGTGGGCCTCAGATGCTCAGATTAAATTTTCAACAGGCAGGGGCAGTTAGCGGTGGAGTGGGGCTCCACTGGAGAGGGACGAGTGGGTATTATGTGTTGCAACTTGCAACCCATAGTTGTTGAAAACACCCCTATTCTAGCCGTTGGAGCACCAACTATTTTCATGTGGCCTGCTAAAAAATACAACAGATGTAACAGTTTTGAGAGCCTTAAAAAGTATCAGTGGCAATCATTATGGTGTGTCTTAAAACATTTTACAAACTACGTGGAACTAAGATTTATTTAGTATGAACTTCTTACATTTCTTGGCACCAGTGGCAACCAACTAGGAAATGCAAGAAGGCATCTCGTCTACGAACTAAACCCACACACTTGTACTTAACACTATTATAAGAACATAAAATCAACTATTAGTAGTTAAAGTGATCGCTCATCACCTAGGGAATAACTAAGAGAAATAAACAATTATGTACATTAACGATCCAAAAGAAAAGCAACATCTACACATAAAGGAAAAAAAATGACATTCTGGACCTGGGCCACGCACCATCTATACCCCACATAACAAACTGATGTGCAAAGTCAGATCTAGGAGCATATAAGACTACAAGACAGATCTATGAGCATATAAGAATTAATTAAAGAATAATGCCTAAACAAATAAAACAAATATAAAATTCCATAATATCTAATCATTTGGGAAGTACTAATTTTAGAGAATCGAGAAACCAAAAGTACGTTATACATAGACATACACACCACCAACTGAAACCACTTAACCACATATATATAAACTAAACACAATAGCTGTTGTTCCCAGGACACGCAATGGCTTGAGCCGTCGAGTTGTCAGATCTTTTTTTCTTCTCAAATAAGCTCGTGAATAGGATCATACAAGAACAAATCTGATTCGTGGCACATATAAAGACTAAAAAAACAATCCACTTGCAGCTTTGAATATAATAACTAAAAAGCAGCAACCACACTGCCCCATTTTATAATGAACAAAGAACCATCGGTAATAGATTGGAAGTATCTAAGAACATACATAAATCAAGCATGTTTTAAGGACATTATTATCAAAAGAAAAAACAAAAACTACAGGGGACACAAGACTCGATACTTATATTATCTAAAAAGGAAGTATATGGATGACTAATGACAGGCCAAGTGCATCCATCAAACAAGTTGACCAGATCTAAAAAAACTAATCAAAAGCACCAGACGTATGAACTCATAGCAGCATCCAGATCCAGTACAACAAACCTAAAATTTTGAAACCAAATACCAATGAACCAATGAGATCTAGGACTGCATGTACAAATGAATCAAATAAAAACTAAAATAAACAAGATGTACGCAACATGAGGTAATAATCCTACAAATGTAACTGGTTATAAATAGTAACAAATTCAGATCTATCTTGAACAATAAGTGTTAGAGAGGAAGAGAGAGGAGGGAGAGAGACTGGATAGAGAGAGGGAGAGGGAGGGAGAGAGATAGAGGGCACCTGCAGGAACCACGAAGAGAGTCGATGAGACGGCGGCGTCTACGGTGAAGGGAGGCAGAGAGAGGCATGGCGGTGGGAGAGAGAGAGAGAGAGAGAGAGAGAGAGAGAGAGAGAGAGGAAGAGGGTGGCGGCGGCGGTGGGAAAGTGGGCGTCGGCGGCCGGCGCTCGCGCGTGAGAGAGAGAGACCGGGCGAGGGAGAGAGAAGCAGCGGCAGCGGAGGAGGGAAGTTGAGAGGGGGAGGGAGACGGAGGGAGATCCAGAATAAAAACAGAGGAAAGCATGTAATTGAATTGAAACCGAAGCCGGGAATAGAGGAAGCCGGAATCAAAAAAGACATGAGAGGCGGGAATGGCTAGCGCGCATCTCGATGAAGCTCGGGCCGTTGGATAATATGGGTTGCAACCCATAGTTGTTGAAAGTAGCCCTTGGGTGGACGGTGGCGGAAGTGAGATAGGGAGTTTGGGAAAGTGACACGCGACGTAACCCTAAGGGTCGGGTCCGGTCCGGTTATAGCAACTGGTCCAACCAGACCAGGTTGGGTCGGACCCAAGTGTGGGCTCACGGGCACCCGAGGTCAATTGTGAAAGTTTCTGTCACCTTGACCTGTTGAAATCGGGGCGCGTTGTCTAGTGGTCAATTTTCAACGAACCAAAGTGTCTTATGGCAAATGGTTCCATTTCATATGTCGTCCCAGTAAATGATCGCCATTTTAGATGTACCACAACCAATTCATTGAAAAAAAAAAGAATCATCATCCCAATTCGTACCTTGAGCCCATATATTAGCGGTTTCCACGCCATTGCCTCTATTAGCCGGCCGCTACACAGCAGACTACCATATGAGCTCACGCCACAAATCAGCCGTTAATTATTGGTGGTTTCTAAATGGTTCCAGATCAGCAGATGGACAAAAAATTTGTTATAATGCAACAACAAATGCAGTCTGAAGGGTGGACACAAGCAAGTAATATAAAAGTAGAATCTCATGGATGCCTACAGAAATAATCAATATTACAAGTCTCAAAAGGTCAAATTCGACAACGGCAGCATACTTCAAAACAAAGAATTGCTGCGGTTGCTTTCGGCTCTCTTTCAATTGCCCATACCATATATTTATCTTGATTTGATGATCTTGGTCTCCCCTGTGAGTCCAAATTCTATGCATCTCGATCGTTACCGTTACGCAAGTAAATGTTACTTTTTTTTAATAAAACAATAGACTCAGTTTGATTCGCTGCTACATATCGATCCTGCAAGTTACTGAAAACTAGCTTCAATGTTTTGACCATTTTACGGTGCAACCAACTGAAGAACGGAGAACCAACAGCGCGTACCCGTTGCTGCGCATGCATGTCACGGTCGTCTCGGCTTGTGTTGCGACCCGACCAGGGCCAGGCTTCCAGAAAGGCCGGCCGCGGCATTACTGCTGCCGGCCGGCTGGTAAGCCAGCCGACGGTGATGGTGTGATCGATGGGAACCCCCTAGACATGAGACCGGCCGGTGATGGAGCCGTGCATGGCAGGGAAGGCAAGAGGAGCTAGCGAGCAGCACGTCATGACAGTGCCAGCCAGTGTTGAAATCCACACATATACGCGCGATGACCCAGGCCAGCGATACGCGTATGTGTGTACGCGTGGCTGGCTGTAGTACCCTGTCTTCTGAATGGAAGAAGTAATGGATCCAAGCGCGGCAGCCACGCATGGGAAACAAAAACAGAGTGCTGAATGGCACGATCTACCGGCGAATCAAAGAACACGCTATATATACAACAGATCGACCGATCATATAAAAGTACGTACGCACAATCCGCTAGGATAATTTGTGGTGCCTGTATTATATATATTGCATGAAAAACCTGCATGTGATGTGAGGTGTACTCGGCCTACAAGCTAGTCCACAAATGTATATCATGTATCATAGAGTACTCCGTATGTGGCTCTGTATAATACGTTCGCCTGCTATCTATCTATCCCACGTGTGTAGTGACTGCCACCCGTGAAACCGATGGATCTCTGTCTAATTCCAAGACCCATCAACATTTTCTTTTAATTTGGTTCTTGTCATCAAGGTGTACGTCATCCATGTGCATGCGAGATCGTCTGGCTCGCACAGCTGCCGAGTTGTGGCTTTGGAGAACACACGATATAGCGCGCTGTATGTGCTTAACCAGAACACAGTCCAAATTAAAAGATAAGCAGCGATATGATGCATAGATTGAATCTTTATATGGGACAGGCTATTTTTTCCAACACCGCTGAATTATTAGTTTGAAGTCCATGTATGCACTTTTTTTTTTATTAAATGATACTAGTTAATATGTGGTTTCATTTATATAATGTAGAATCAGACCATTATTACATAGTTGTTGCAGCACCTGAACACACGGCGGAGTTCTTACAGGGCACACAAAAATTTAGACTAATAATGACCAATCCGACTAGTAGATAGCCATATGTCTAGTCCGACTCCTAGATAGTTATCCATCAGGGCACTCACAAAGAGACTACGATAGAGTCTATAGATGCGAATTAACTGCCACGTAGGCAAACTATGTGGCGGGTCATTTATTGAGGAAAGAGGGAAGAAAACCGATAAATAAGGCGTCTAGTCCGACTAGCTATGGAGATGTTTCTTCCCGCAGCACCATGAACACGAAGAACTGCAAGAGGGTTCCATCAAGGTGGCCCCGTCCTCGCACATGGTGCGGCTGTACGCCCCCACCTACGGGGCGGCATCGGCATCGTCTCCGTGAGTCCGAGTCCAAGGACTTCTACGCTTCCTGCTTTTGTGTGGTGTTGTGATGCTTACCCATGCCGTAACTGTATAGAACCTTCAGATTTTGTTAATTCTTGTTAATTCAACCTCTGTATATTTTTGTTGTTTTACTACGATGATGGACATGGAGTTTGTGTGGATAATGACGATGGATGGCTTCTAGCTTATTCACCGTATATAGGGTGTATGTAGGGTGGATCACAGAGTGATATTCCACAGCTGATAACCCTTTATTGTGTTGAGTAATAAATGACTTTATCTATGGAAACTACTACTATAAACTGTGCATTGGGGACTATGATTTCTTGTGATAGAGTCTTCGATGTTAAGACTCTATGGGTAGAGTGCGAAGAACTGCAATACCACAGCTCGTTGACAAATCCCCTCATGCGCATTAAATGGTTTCATGTGGCCCCACCCAAACGTGTGCAACAGGCCTTCAAAGGAAAAGGGCATTTAGTGGTTCAACTTCCACCACGTTAGCTAGTTTCCAATACGTCGATGGCAATTGCGTTGCCCATAATCCCTTGTTGCCCCCACGTTAGCTAATTTCCAACACATCGATGGCAATTGCGTTGCCCATGTCCCTTTTTTTCTATTAAAAACTGCTCATTACACCGAAAAGGCCCTCCATAATATTGGTGGTGCTTGTTCAATGGCCAGAGTTAATTATTATTGATATCTGCTCTTTTTCTCTCCATATAAATCGAGTTTTATAGTTGCCTTCAATCAAACTTCTACAAATTTGATCTAAAGCCTTGTTTCGCCCATCTTCGCCAGCTTTATGAACTGTTTGAAGCAATTTTGTTCCAAAAAAGTTCCCTTTTTTTTTTTTTTTTTTTTTTTTTGCAAACAGCTTCATACCTAAAAGCTTGTGAAAATCAAATGCTCTCACAGAGTATAGACGGGTGATAAGCTAAAAATATGGCTTCGCCCAACCCACACTCGCATCTGCAACATTCCTTGTTAGCGGAAGTCGGATTTCCCCCAATGCAACCTATATATGGGGGTGCAGGACAACACAGATTGTGGGAAGGAGACGTGGAAAAGGTATAGAAGAAAAGAAAACGAAAAGGGTATTATGGTTATTTATTTATTTATTTATTTTCTAACATAAGTGTAGTTCTGACAAATGGGTCATTAAAACAGTTTGAGCTTTACCGGTTAGCTACCGGTGGAGCTTCAGCTGAAGAAAGAAAAATGCTTCAGTAGTGAAGTTAAGTTGTGTTTATCGTGGCCGAATATGTCTGTGCATATTACAACGGAAAATAAAACTATTATCCAGCGTCCTTAGCAAATTTTAGGATTCAAACATTTATTCAACGACCATATATAACTGCTTTCAAATTCATTTTGGAATCAAGCTCTGTAGTGTGTACTTGGACCATTACTGCTCTAACTTGTTGTGTGCATAGAAGGTGAAGGACCAAAACGGCGATCAGAGAGGGTGAATGGGAGCCTCGAAAAATTCTTTCAAATTATCAACCTTGTAGCTCACACGACCCCTCAAAAGCAAACCAAGCGAAACACGGTAAGATTACGACCTTGATTGCAAGGTGGATGACCTAGAGATTGCCCTAAAGTTACAGCGGATCAACCGGAAAGAAATCGATACGAGATCGAGCGGAACCAAGAAAAAGATAGCACAACACGCAAGTCGACAATTGTTCCCAACCTCGGATTGTCCGCGATATGGATCTGGACTGTCCGCCGGTCAGAAAACCGAAAAAACAGATGATTCGGGAACCTCGCTGGAAATGTTGGACCGATGAACGTCGAACAGTCCGGGATGAGGGTGCGGACTGTCCGGCGGTCAGAATCCGAAAACTGAACAGAAACGCTGAGCTGCAGGACACCCGTGAAGTTTGAACGTCGGACTGTCCGCGCTCAGGACCGGACTGTCCGCCGTACAACTTTGGAAAAACAGACTTCTCGGCAAGGTTGCTGGACGCAGGGACCTACAGGGTCGGACAGTCCGTGGGCCAGGTGCGGACTGTCCGTGCGGGCCGAACTGTCCGCCATAGGCCGGACTGTCCGGGCTTAAAAGCCGGACTGTCCGTGATCCCCTGGACAGCAAGAACAAACACACGACTCAAAAGGCGATTTCCGAACTCCCACTCACAAAATCGACAAGAACTCGATCAAAACAAGGGCTCAGGTCACAAAATTAAGTCTAGGTAATCTAGACATGTGGGTGACCATTTCCCCACAGGAAATTTTGGATCTCGCGGAGCAAATCGAGAGAAAACTCAGATCACGTGCAAACCCTACCCAAAAACGATCCGAACACAAAATCGCTTGAATATGTGGACTCAAGAGGATTCAACCAAACTCCTTTGGTGAATCTCTTAGGTTCTTGGTTGTGAATGAATTGCAGCAACAAGAATCGAAAGAAACGGACCACAGACGACGTGTCGAGCACTAGAAGAGGGAAGGAGAAAAAGCTGCGAAAATAGGACACAAGAACACAAAAGCACGAGCAAAATCACAAAGACACGTGTGAACCGATCTGACCCCAAAAGCCTAGAGGGCAAGCACACATTGAGGGGTGTGCTTTCTACGAACAGATTCACAAAATAGTTGTCTGGATCTCTCTCACTCAGAACAACTATAGACTGGGAAACCCTAACTGAAATTGGAAACTGGAGAGGCAACCTAAGATGGAGGGCTGCCCTCTCTATTTATACTCTTGGTCACAATGACCATCCTACCCCTACTGATACAATTGTCGAAACCACTTAGCCAGGGGCATAATGGTCAGACTTGGATATCTTCTGATCCGACGGCCACCGCACCTCCTCATCTATAGCATTGCTCCACACAATCTCCCAGAAGCCGCCACGTGTCATCCTTCCGTCCACCGGAACATCCACCCCGGGTTTTGATGCCCAAACCCGAAAACCCACCACTGATGGTTTTGAGGCCCAAACCACGAAACCCACGCCCGTGGTTTTGAGGACAAACCACCAAACCTCCTCGACATGTTTCATCATTGTCTTGACCGCCCGAAGTCGCCAAGTCATCTGGTCGCCCTCTCTCGCTTGCACGCCGCCGCCGTCTTGACGCGATCGATACGGTCCCGCCACGTCCCCTTGCATTCGTCGATGTCCTAGATATCAGCCACCATGGCTAGCCACCCAAATGATCCGGTCCCTCGGTCCAAGCCTCACATCCGTGCTTCACCTCTGCGGTCCGTCGGCCCGGCACGTCCTCCTTGGCCCCTTCACCTTGTCGTCAACTACCATCACCGAGCTCCACACATGTACACCACAAACCAAGAGATATGTCTTCGACACACTCCACATGTGCCGGTGAACATAGCCAAAGCAAAAAGATAAAGGAAAATAGAAGTAAACCCAATGATTCTATTTCATTGGGATCGAATTGAAAAGTGTTCCTACGATCGTGTGCGCTTCATTTCGTCTTAGGATATTAAACACACTACTATAACATTAACTCATACAGTCTGAGAAGAGAGAGAAGGACCATAGAAAATGATGTCTCTTTGATATTATTAGAAACAATATACCTGTCTTTTAATCTAATGTATAAAAAGCATAAATATTTATATAAAATTAGGTATCACTTTTAGAGTATTAATTGTCGCGGCCGATACATGTCGGCGTTAACTCATCTTGCAAGTAGATTTTATCCCGGGTAGAAATTGCTATTAAATTACGGTAGAACTAGCACCCGAACGTGCGGACACGCCGTCCTTCCGAATGCCACCGCTTTTGTACGAAGGGTGTCTGCGCCCCTAACACTAGTAGAGAATGGACTTTCGGTACAGAGCTTTAGTCTCGGTCATTTTTGCCCCCGGACTAAAGAATCTAGTCGTCTCTATTGATGCCTCTAACCAGGACTAAAGTCCCTTTCCCAACGGCTACACCAGCATTTTTCCGGGGGGGGGGGGGGGAGGTCTTTATTCTCGGTTAGTTGGTCAAATCGGGACTAGGGTCATCCTCTAGTCCCGGCTGTAGCTGCTAGACTAGACCCAAGTTTCTAATCCCGGCGGGTGGCTCCGACCGGTACTCGGGTTGAAAGTACAAACCAAGACTACAGGTCCCGGGATAAATACCACCCTTCTTCCCCAGCCAAGCCATTTGCAACTCTCTTTCTCGTCGACTGCTCTACTGCTGTTGTCGTCTCCGTCCATCTCCGATTTCTTCGACTCCTACATCCATTATTCGGTTCTAAAGGTTAACATGGACGCAGTATTCACAAAGTACTCTACCGAGACTGTGGGTTCTATCCTGACCCACGACCTGACCAACTAGAGAAGGCAACATAAGCAAAGCTATGATGACTTCGATTGTAATCAGGATAGAACTTAGTCAAATCGCTACAAAATTTAGTAGTTCGAGTCCTCCTCGGACAACTCTCTTTGTATCCGACTAGGAGCATAGCTAAACCACTTGGTCCCTTTCTTGATATAAAAGGCGACGGAGGGACACCTCTTGAAAATAGACACAATTTACACCAATCAATAGCTTTTACTCTATCAAATATCGATGGCTTGAACTAGTATAAAAACTGATTGTCAGTTGTGTAACAAACCGCTAGGTTCCGTGTTCTTCGAAACCCGAACTAACTGCCCGGGTAACCCCGTGGCAGGCTCTCGGTCGTGAAACACCGACAGCTACCAACTTCGTCCCGTCATGTTTCATCACTAGCATTTCTCATTCCAATTGGATGAAGGAAGCTTATAGTAGTTCACAAAACTCGATTTCGCCTTTGCATGCTAATATATATGCATAGCTATAATAGAGAAATTTAGGTTTTTTATATAGTTCATTTCAATTTTGTGGCTTAGAAAATGAGAAATTTATTGTAGTTGATGAAAAATAAGTATAGTGATCAAGTATGACGAGCTCTTTGGATTCCTCGGGATCCCCACAATCGTTGCTCCATCCCTCTACTCCCCTTCCCCACGGGACAGCAGGAGACCTGCTCCCCCCCCTCCCCCCCCCCCCCACGTTATTTGCTCCCTCTTCTCCACAAGATACATAGTTATTTGTGCCTTCTCCACAAATACAAGTGCCAAAAAACAACAAATCCACATTCGCTGCTCCATCCCTCTGCTCCCCCCTTCCTCAAAGCTACACGTTGCAAAAAAAAAAAAAAAAAAAAAAAAAAAAAAAAAAAAACAGCAGGAGGAGGCGGTGATTAGGCAGGGTGAGTCACATGTATCGTTCTCCACTGTAACAACATAAAAATTTAGTGCTTATGTACTGCAACATTGAAAAATATGTAGTGCAACATTGAAAAAATATGTATTGCAACAATTGGAAAATATGTTGTGCAACATTGAAAAAAAATATGTACCGCAACATTGAAAAATATACAATGCAACATCGAAAAAACATGTAGTGCAACATTAAAAAAATACGCATTGCAACATCGAGAAAACATGTGCAGCAACATCCAAAATTGTGATGAAACATAAAAATTATGTGCTGAAACATCTTATATTGTAGTACTACAAAGATTTGCAAAAAAACACATGAAACATGAACACGGAAAATATTCAAAAATCTTCGTTTCGACAACCCAAAATCTCATTGCAACATTCGAAATCATCAATACAACATAAAAAAAGCTCATTACAACATGGAGAAGGATGTGCATAGGAATGCAGCTGTAGACCGTCGATGCCCGTCGGAGGAGGCATGCCGGCGATGGTAGAGTGGCGGGGGAGAAGCAGGTGGCCTGCATGTATCCGCAGGAAATCACCGCTCGGGCAGGACCACCCTGGAGCGGCCCAGCCGTGCAGATAGGTGGCTCCAGCCGAAGGCGCCCACTTGCTGCAATGCTCTCTAGCGACCGCAAGGGTCAGGAAAGGGGCGCGGAAGGGGCAGTGTGGCTCGAGGAAGATGGCATTGCGGTCGATTTGGGCGGAGGGATGCCAGAACAACGAGAACACACCGTGGTCGGAGGTTGCTCCGTCGGCCATGGTGGCGGCTCTGCGCGGCACGAGGGGTGAGCAGGGAAGGACAAGGAGGGGAGCAGAGAGGACGACGACTGTGAGGGCTATGAAAGGGGAGAGGAAAGGGCAACACGACTCGAGGAAGGTGGCCCTGTGGTCAATTTGGGTGGAGGGAGGCTGCAACAATGAGAAGACAACATGGCCGGAGCTTGCTTCGTCAGCCATGGCGGTGGCTCCACATGGCACGAGTGGCGAGCGAGGAAGGGTGAGGAGGGGAGCGGAGAAGGACGGCGACACGAGGGCCAAGAAAGGGCAGCACGACTCGAGGAAGGTGGCCCCGTGGTCGATTTTGGTGGAGGGTGGTTGGAACAGCGAGATCCGCGTGGCGCGAGGGGCAAACAAGGAGGGTGAGGTGGGGAGCGGGGATGATTGGGAGAGGGTCGCAGGAATGTAGGGCAGTTACGGGATGGGATGTGGGAGTGGGGGTCATGGGCAGCGTCGGATAAGATTGATTTGGGAGCAGCAGGAGGCAAGTGAGCGGATGCCACGTCCGGAAATGGCCGAACATCTGAGTTAAACAATTACCAATTAAATTATTATTTTCTAATGTTATAATGTCCAAAAAGGGTGCCCTTTGAGAGTTAGATTTCCTAATTTGTTCCAAGTTGCTTCTGTTCCGGACATTGAGGTAGCCAAAAATCACACATAGGGGAATTGGAACATCCAATTCAGAAGACTGCTAAATGGGGTCCTTATGGAAGAATGGGTGATTCTTTGAGAAACGTTATCTGCAATCAGACCAGAGGTAGGCAGAGTTAAGACGAGATGGGCACCGGAACAATCTAAGAAATACACTACAAGATCCTTATACAAGTTCTGACAACAAGTGGTGTCAAGGACCAACAAATGATAAATATGTGGGAATGCAATATTCCTTTAAAAGTGAAGATTTTCATCTGGATGGCCACACATGATAGCATCCTTTAAAAGTGAAGATTTTCATCTGGATGGACACACATGATAGCATCCAAGCTGGGGTGCTTCTAAAAAAAGAAAAAAATGGACAGGATCAGATAACTGTTTCAGCTATGATATACCTAAAACTGTTGATCATATCATGTTCCAATGTCCTATTGTTGTTTACCTGTGGACCTTTCTTGGAGTCACTCTAGGATGGCAAAATTCACCAACTTGTTGTGCTAACTTTTTACTAGAGTTCTTGGAAAACTGCCATAGAGTTAGGCAAAAAAATGACGCTATTCATATGTGCAGGAGCATGTGGATCATATGGAAAATGTGCAATGATATGGCGATCAACAAGAAGGTTTTGGCATCGCGAGGAGGGATAATCAACAAGACTATGGTGCTTCTCAAGTCCTGGAGGCCAATGCCAAAGAAGAAGATGGAGCCAGCTGCGGAGGAGATACTTCAACTGTTGGTGGCGAACGTGCTGAGCAAAGTTCAAGAAATCTGCAGGATTGGGGTGATTTCTATATCTTTTGATACTCCACTTTATTTTGCTCTGGTTTGCCGAACTGTGCTGGGTGCTATCTCAGGAGGAGATAAAAAAAGTGTAATGATACCTAGTTGTTTTCCCTTTCGTTTAAAGTATGTTGAGTAGAAGTATGGCTGTGAAATGTGTTGCACTTAAGAGTGCTTCAGATTGTAAAACTGGCTTACACCAATGTCATGACCGAATTGGTGCTCATTAAGCTTTCTAATAAAGCCGAATGAATGCCTTTGGTCTAAAAGAATGATAGATTTTGATAAACAAGATCATTGACAGTGAATAAAATGGACTTGTAGCTCCGGAGGCGACGGCAACAATCGTGCACTAAATTCTACAACCAGTTTAGGTTGCTTGTAGCGAAATCTGTTCATCTGGATTCACGCCGATAACAGGGTATGTACGATAAATCACTTGGCTAATCTTGGGACATATCGTCTCAATTGTGCAGTGCAGCGCTCCGCGGGTTCAAGCCTCGGCGCACCCGTGCCTTGTTTTGAGAGATTTTTCTCCTAGGTGTATAGTAGTATATTATAATAATAACTTGAAAAAAAATACAATTGAGGAAATCAAAGCCCCTGCCCCAGCGTCCTATTTGACCACGCAAGGAAACACAAAAGGCATCGATCCCCTGCCTCTCTGCCACCCTCTGCCTATATAAACAGACCAGAGCAGGCCTGCGCCACTTGTCTCGCTCCCCAGCTCACCACGAGAGCCAAGAGCTCCATTCATTTCCTCCCTCCTCTCGCCCAAAAGTAAACCACTGCAGCAAGGGGCCGGAGAGAAGAGAACCAACAAGGCATCAATATAATCGATCGAAGACGCCATGGCGGCCAACGGCCACAGCAGCTTGACGAACGGCGCTTCTTCCACCCAGGGAAAGCCCATCAAATGCAAAGGTACACATATAGTATGGTGTATGTCGCCCTGCAGCAGCTTCGTTTTCTCCTTCCGATCCCACTCGCACGTCTTTCTTCCTTCTCCTTGCTCGCTCGATCCATGATCCATCCATCTTTCGCGCCGGTCGGCCATGGAAAGCATGAACAGCTGTCTGGTATGTTATGAACGCGTGCAGCGGCGGTGGCGTGGGGGCCCGGCGAGCCACTGGTGATGGAGGAGGTGGAGGTGGCGCCGCCGGGTCGCCTGGAGGTGCGCGTCAAGGTGCTCTTCACCTCCGTCTGCCACACCGATCTCAGTTTCTTCAAAGGAGAGGTACTGTATCCATATAGCTACAGACGTGTTGCATTCATGGCTTAATAGTAATTATTTATGGTCACTTTCAGAACAAAAAAAAATATATATTTATGGTCTTGTTGTCATGCCTCGTGAAGTCAACTGATTATATATATTTTTTTTTTTTTTTTGACGAAAACCAACCGTTTGTATTATCTGGTATCTACATGCATGCCTGTGTTCAGTAATTTGCTGCCGGGTGGATTCTTTACTTCATCCCTTCCCTAATAATCTATTGATTGATTTGTGTTTCCGGCCGGCCGCCCATGTGATGCTGTGGTTATGGACGTGATATGATATGGCAGAACGAGACGCAACGCAAGTTTCCTCGCATCCTCGGCCATGAGGCAGCCGGGTGCGTCTCTCTTTCATCTTTTTTTTTTCAGTGATTAGTAACCCCCGGATGGAGTCATTTCGTACCCAATATCTCTTGACCAGAGACGCAACTAGTGCTTTTGAGATTAAGAGACCCAATATATATATATATGTTTTCAACAACTTATGAAAAAAAAAAATTACACTATTTGTAACCAAAATCCAAATATTTTAATAAAAAATTGGTAAACTTGTTTTTTTTTTGTGCTAGAAATTCATATATTTATATAGGTAATTAAATGAATGTACTGTGCTTTGGGGAGAAGGGGGCTGTGGTAGTTCTGCTCTTGACTAGCTATAGTACGGAGTAATAATAATGCGACTCCAGTCTCATTTTTAGCTTTGAGGACTTTCGAAGCAGATAGCCATTGAGGTTTTTTTTTTTTTTTTTTAGAACTGGAGGGGTAGAAGCCCATATAAAAAAAAATTATAAAAACAACAAAGAAGTTGAGGATTATACCGGCTTGTATTTTAGTATGTAAACTGTAAAAGTTGCAATAAGATCAGCTCTGTCTCAAGATGCTGATTGCTGAACCAAGGCATGTGCCATAACGAGATATTATGGTGCGTCCAGAGAGTTAGCATGTTTGGGCCTTGTTTGGATGTCCATGTCCTAGGATTTCTTTTTTTATCTTGGACTGGTCGTAATAATCGCAAGAAATGAGTTTTTGACGCAAGTGAAGTGACGGTTCATCCGGTCAAGGTCTCCCACTTTCTACCTCACCGATAAGGCTTGCGGAAAACAATAAAAGAAACGCCGTGCACTACGTTTGCGTGTACCACGCACGCACGCACATGGACATCGATATCCAAGGCGGCTGCTTATTAGGGCCCGTACTGTTCGCTGGGCTTTTCAGCCAGCCAGTCAGCAGTATTTTCTCCCCACAGCATCAGCCCAGCCAACAGTATTTCTCTCACAGCATCAGCCAGCCGCACAGCCAGCGAGCAAAGCTCTTACTGAAAACATGTCTTCAGATGGACAGAGACTGCAAATCGCAGTCATCATACCGGCCGGACCTGTTTTTCTTCATCTTTTTTACCCGCAAACCTTAATCAATCGGCCATCATCCATTCTTTCATTCATATATATATATTAATAATTGTGGTCTCCCTTTGGCATCAACAGGAGTTGGGGCTGCATGGAACACTGCAAACGTTTCCAAAGGCTCCACCGTCGCAATATTCGGCCTTGGCACTGTTGGTCTCGCGGTCAGTAAATAAAATATAAATAAATACTACTGTTACAAAAAAAGAATATGATTTACCCCAGTACACAAATTGTTTTTTAACCACGTATAGTATTGTTTTTCCAGGTTGCTGAGGGTGCCAGGCTACGTGGGGCAGCTCGGATCATCGGTGTTGACATAAACCCTGAAAAGTTTGCCAAAGGTGCGTGCTGAGCCACGTCGTTAAGCTTCTCTATAAATTGCTGCCCATTTCCACGTCCTTGTCATAAAGCTACAGAACGAAAGTGTCATGTCATTTCATTATCACGTAACCGTACGTGCATGACCTGGCATTTTAATCCGCTGGTCAGCTTCAGCGCTCACCGCTCAGCTCCCAATGCAGCTGCATCTTATTTCAGCCATATCTTTTTTTTTTTTAAAATGAAGTCGTCCAATGGTTCACATGGTCATTTTTCTTGTAGATAAATAACTTTTGGACTAGTTATTTTCTTGTAGATAATTATATTTTAATTTTCATGAAGTAGACCTTATCAGGAGAGAACACAGCTTGAGACGAGCGTGTGCAGGTGATCCCACTATCAGGAGAGAACAGTCACAACGATTCAAGCATTGTCATCACTAAGTTGACAGCACAAATAGTATTATACATCGGTCCCAATCTCCATTTATCTGTTGATTTGTTTGTTAATCCAGCAAGCAAACAACTTATCGCGCCTACCAATCGATTGCATACTGCCCAATCACTCGCATGATAGTATTGTTTACCTTTTTAAAAGTAAAGAGTAGCTACACCACACAGGACCCCTGCTGTGTTTTAGCAGCTAATTGTTAGCTTCATGGGATCAAACAGGTCCTAGGCAGATGTAAGCACCACATAATTCTGAACTTGTGGGCCTGTTTTGATACAAAGACTAATCACTAGCTTGTTAAAAATTAGCTCTAATGCATCTAAACAGGAGGGCTAATTTTTTTTAGACAAGTCTTCAACACAGGGTACTTTGAACTAATTTTAGCCCAATTAGTAATCATCTCTAACTCATCTAAACATGCCCTAAGTCAAGTAGTCCCAATTTATTATTTTTTTTCTTTGAAATAAGGGAGAATCACCGAATTAATTACTCTGTTCAAAGTTCTCACTAACTTGCCGTGTGCTTGGCTCGTTTCTCTTCCGAGGTCAATGGGTGTCCCATATGCGCACTGCCTTTCCTGTTGACAATATTTCTCTGTCATTGGGTATAATATCTCTGTCTAAAAGATCATAGTACGTGACTTATGCGAATTGTTTACGAAAAAGATCATAGTACGTGGGGAGATGGGAGAAAATGTTTCCTTGAGACTCGTACAATTTGGCCTCACCTGTTCTTCTAAATTTCGATGAGACTAGTACAATTTGGCCTGACCTTTTCTTCTAAATTTCGGTTCCTGCTTTGAACAAATGACTAAGGACAAATCCGTATGCCATTTGGTTAGGAGGGTCAACGAGTGTCCTGTGCATTGTTCTCTGGACCTAAATGGAATGAGAATTGTATGCCATTTTTTTTTTTTTTTGCGAAAGAGAATTGTATGCCATTTGGTTAGGAGGGTCAACGAGTGTCCTGTGCATCTACTGCATTTTGATGTTTATGTTTATCAAATCAACTTGTGGTACATTTCAATGTCAAAGGTTTAATTAAATGCAGTGGATACAAGAAGAAAAAAAAAAAATGAAGCTATAACTACATAAAGAAGCTGACAAGCCATGGAAAAAGACGTCTTATTCTTTTGGAAATTATAATAAATAATGACAATTTGTGACGTATACGCATCACAGCTTCAGAGCGCCACTAAATAACTTGCTAGTAAAACCAAATAATACTGAACACATATACGTACTCCATGTGTTATGGTGATGAGTCATGGGCTTGAAATATGTGTTCAGGTAAAGAGATGGGCGTCACCGACTTCATCGACTCCAAAGCCTGTGACAAACCGGTGCATGAGGTAACTGTATATATTTATATGCATCGAAACTGTATATATTTTGCAGGACTCGACTGATGATGAGGAGTTTGTTGATGTGCAGGTGATCAGGAGATGACTGCCGGAGCTGGTGTCGACTACAGCTTTGAGTGTACCGGGATCAACAATGTGCTGAGAGAGGCCTTCGTGTCCACGCATGATGTATGTATTACAATACTACGTTGTGCTTAGTTTGCTTTGCTGAAATGGATACACGAAGCAAGCCATGCGCATAATACGTACTTGTATATATGCAGGGTTGGGGCCTGACGGTGGTGCTGGGGATCCACGCGACGCCCAAGATGATGCCGCTACACCCAATGGAGCTCTTCGACGGCCGTCGGATCACCGGCTGCGTCTTTGGTGACCTCAAGGGCAAGTCCCAGCTGCCTGGCATCGTCGACAAGTGCATCGACGGGGTGCGTGCCTTAATTTCTGCCGTAATAAAATCACTAACACACCATGCATCTTTAATCAGTGCTCCTCCTACTTTGCCACCACAGGACCTGGATATAAACTTCGATGGGTTCATAACACACAACATGCCCTTCTCGGACATCAACAAGGCCATCCAGTTGCTGGAGGAAGGCAAGTCCCTTAGGTGCGTGCTCCATCTCTGATGGACCAAACACGGAGATTACTACTACCCTTGTTTAATGTGGTTGTTATTACAAAAAATAAATATAGAATCCAGTGTTGAGTTGTACAGTTCACATGTGCATGAGTGCTCTTTTCTTGTAAACAAGGGTGTGATTATTGAAGAGTGTAGGAAACTGAGTGATTCATGTGTGCACCAGTGCTATTTCATTCTTGTGTGTTCGCGCCATAATCTCAAGTTATCTCTAATTAGGCCTTGTTTGAATGTAGCTAGATTGTCATCAATCCACGTGTATTAGGCTGGATTATTGCAGTGGAACTAGACACTACCCCAGAATACGACTTCACCGCCGGGTCAAAAGGCCTTTTACTGCCAGATTTCCATCCGGCACCGGCAAGTCGGCAGTGATGACCTTGGCTTACCGCTACCGGTTTCCCACCCGGCAGTGATAAAAAAAAAAAAAAAAGGCCACAAGCATGCTCCATGCCTCGTTGGAGCATGCTCGCTACCCCTACCGCTGCCTTGCTCACTGGCTATCGCAGCTATCGCCATCAATACACTTCGTTCAAGAAATAATTCAAGAAGAGATTCAACGCATCACGAATTCACTCATTCATAAATTGATTCGTAAATCACAGACAAAGGAGCGAGCTCAACACATCACAGATTCACATATCGATTTGTAAATCACGCACAAAAGGAGCAGAGCTCAACACATCGTACATTCACATAGGAGAGAAGAGCCGAGACAAGAGAGAACATCATGGGTCTTGAAGAAGAAGCCTCCAGTGTGACAGTCCTCTGAATGGATCAGATTCGAGTAAATCTGCAACAAAAAGAAAAGGTATTCGAAATTTTGGGGTCTCGATCTGGGAACCCGTAGTGAGAGAGAGAATGAACGAGATCCAGATCCAACTAAGGAGTGAGAGAGAGAGAGAACGAATGAGATCCAGATCCAACTGAGGAGTGGAGCAACACCTACCGGAACGAGATAGAGGAGTGGAGCAACGACATATATGGGTGGGACCGGCCAGTCCCACCGGCAGATTCTGGGCTCCCCATTGTTATGGTGTCTTCAACGGTCTTACGGTGTGATTTGCTCGGAGTTATTCCATGATTTCTTTTGATAATTAATTTTATTTTGGATGTTTTGTGGAATAATCCATGCAAAAGATACATTTCACCAAAACTCGTGAAAATTATCAGTAATAACCTTCTACTTTATGTTATTTGTTCATTTTATTCATTTATGAGAGGAAAGTTGAAGGTTCATGATATACTTACTAACGTCAACACTAGTTGATGAGATCCACCCACAGATGACTAGAAGGGGAGAGGGTGCCCGTTGTTGGTGGATGGGAAGGGGTGGGCGTGGCCTCTCCACGTGCGTGCCATGGTGGACGGCGGCCATGACTAAGGATAAGTGCGGCTTGTGGCTATGGTGTACGACCTGTGGCGGGCGTGGTTATGGTGTACAACGGCGCACAGTCGGACTTGAAACGACGCGGTGAAAAGCTTGTGGAAGAAATAGGAAAGGAAAAGAAACGAACCGGGATGAGGGTGTGTGACTGGCAATGGTGGGTAATTTTCCCAACTCCACCAAACTTGAGTAGGTGGAGCATCCCCATGAGGAGCTCCACCAAAATGGTGAATCTGGCCCTTAAATCCACCACTAGTGTTTGGGGAAAAAAATTGGTGGAGTCAAGCTAGTTTTGGTGAATCTAGCCCTTAAATCCACCACTAGTGTTTGGGAAAAAATTGGTGGAGTCAAGCTAGTTTTGGTGAATCTAACCCTTAAATCCACCACTAGTGTTTGGAAAAAATTGGTGGAGCCAAGCTGGTTTTGGTGAAACTAGAGCTGGTGAATCTCTACCAAATAGTACTCTTAAATTTGGTGGAGTCAAGCTGGTTTTGGTGAATCTAGAGCTGGTGAATCTCTACCAAATAGACTCTTATTTGATCGAGCCATTTTGGTAAATTGATCAGCTATTAAATGGTGTAAGCTAGGCTTGCCGGCTGATAAGATCATTGTTAGCTTAGGTGCTCAGCTAACAATTGGCTAGCACATTACCCGTGCTTGTATTTAGATCTACTCCAGAGAATGTTAGCTATATAAATGCTAGCTATATATGTTAATTACATGGATCCAGCTAAACGTTTTAGAAGCACACATTAAAGGCCCACCGCTCTTTTGACCATAACCATACGTATAATAGAACAACACGACAAAAAGATCATCTACGCCTGCAGGGCTGGCTGTAGCAGCATAAATAGCTGGACACTGCCGTCTGGCCACCTCGCTAGAGCCGCAGGCAGAAGCCGATTTCCTGTCTCTGAAAGGAAAGAAAACAACCATCACATCCGGGGAGAATCAGAAGGAAGACGACGCCATGACGACGGACGGGAACGGCGGCGCCGGCGGCACCCGTGGGAAGCCCATCAAATGCAAAGGTGCATTCGGCCCGAAATTCCCGAAATTCGGCGATTTTCGTTTGTATCGGCCTGGCCCGATAAAAGCCCACATCGGTCAAAAATTTCGGCCTTTTTGAATTTTTCTTTAGCCCAATACGCACACAACAGCCCAGTGATTACAGCAGCCCAGTACAAGATGTGAACCAAAACCCTACACGGTCACAATTTTATTTCTCTCTCCTCACCCCGTGAAACCGCCGCCGCCGCCAGGAACCTCCCTCGTGCGCTCGCCGCCGCCTGGCACCAGGACGCGGAACCAGGAGCCGCCAGCCCCGGCCTGTACGCGACCTCGACAGGTTACTATCTTCATCTCACTGATTGAACTGTCCCATAGCAACAAGTTGGCGTAGTGGAACTTCATGCTGTGGAGTGTGGATCGTCGACAGGTTACTATCTGATTGGAACTACGTGTGCAGGTACATGGATGATAGGAGGGGGGAAGAGATGATGATGGCGCATCAAGAGGACCAGCCACCAGGGAAGCTCCTGTAGGAAAGGGGAACGATGGCCACAACAATGGTACGATGTGTTTCAGACTTTCAGTAACCTGTTCCTTTTATCTCTGCCTGTGATGTGCACCTCAGCAATTTGCGGTAGGAGGAATGGATTGAACCATTGTGTTAGCTTTGTAGTCCCATGTCTTGCTGTTGATGTGCCCACTATGATAAAGTCAGGCTCATTGCATGCTTGGCGCAGGTTACAGGTTTCAGGTTGCGTCATGCATAACTGACTATACTTAGGTGCAACTAACCCATGCATGGTTTGTAAGTTATATAATGACATTATCAAGGATGCTGCCTTTCTCTTTTCTTTTTCATGCACACATTTTCTGGCCACAGATGTAAGTTATATAATGGCACAATCTCAATATGACATTTTAACCAGCAATGTTTGTACAACTATTAGCTCCTGTTTTTATGTTCATTTTTCAATTCAGTACTAGACTGGTAGGCGCTTAAAGCACCGTGCTTTGAAGGCAATTCAGTGCAACGGATATTTACTTGATACATGAGAATTTAGCTCCTGTTTTTATGTTTTAGATAAACTGTTCTCTTGGTCAGCCTTTTGGTTTTGAGCAAAGCATTAATCGCTTTTGTCTGTACAGCATTAATATTTGTGTCAAACATGAGTATCGAAAGCAGCAACAACCAAGTTAAAGATGAGCCGCTCTGTATCGGCTGGAAAGAAGTGACTAATGCGAACAATTGTCGACAAATATATGTCCATGTGGTAGTCATAAATCTGAGATATGCTTATAGACTTAGATTTAGTCACTTAGCTAATTTGGAACTGTTATTTTGTGCAGCCATTGATAATGTATGGACACATGGTGTACCTTTTTTGATCTGATTCAAATGCCACTACTGCAATAGGACATTCCAGAGTGGAGGTGCAACCCGATTCAGGGAACACTTGGCGGGGATCATTGGGAATGTAGCACCGTGCCAGAAGGTGCCAAAAGGATGTGTGGAAGTGTTTGGAGGAAAGCAGAACAGAAGGGAAGAGAGCAAGGGTGATGAACAAGGCTAAAAAGAAAAGGATTGATGATGAAATCGCATGGTCTGTTGGAGTAGATGTTACAACCAATGATTATGGAGATGATATTACTAATGATGAGGAAGGACAGTTGCAGTATGTTCTGAGAAGATCAGTTTATGAAACCAACATAAGGAATGTTGCTACCAGCTCAAGATGTGGCGGTGGCAACCAAAGAAGAATTGACACTCTCTTTCACAAGCAGTCTGCATCCAAGGGCCAAGTGGGGTTTGACATAGACCTGGCACGCAGCAGAGCTCCTGTCCAACCAAAAATTAATGTTGCCTTAAATCCTAGCCTTATGGATAAACTAACCAAAGCATGGTCCAAGTTTTTTCAAGCAAATGCTGTGGCCGGAAGGAAAGCAGACTGTCCTTATTTTAAGGCTGCATTTAAGCTGACTCAACAACTTGGTGAAGGGGTTGTCTTCTGTTATTGTACGATGACATAAATTTGCCTTGCCCTGCATTTAAGCTCCGTGAGGGATGGCATAACTTAGTGACAGTTGTGTTGATTAGCTTGATATATTGATCTGTTATTGTAGCTGATTGAACTAGAAAGGGGTTTGTGAAATCCTTTTGTACCGTAAGAATGTTGAGAACATATATGCTGACATATGTATATTTGTTTCACTTGCACAAGTGATGATCTTCCACCAACCTCTTTGAGGAACTCGCCAGATTATAGCCAATATGTAGAACTTTGTGTTAGTTATCGAACTATGTAGAACTTTTGTGTTAGTTATCCGAACTGAATGACTGTCAAATGGTTAAATTTTTGTTGTATTTTAATATGTACCGGCCCCTGGATATTGATATTTTGTGCTTGTTTGCTGCTTGCTAGTACTTTTTAAATAAACCGGTGGAAAAATGGCTTTCTTCTATGATTTCGTGTCGTTTTGGATGAGTTTAAGCTAGTTTTTGTGATTTTTGTTTATTATTTTAAATTTAAGCATGTTTTACACCGATATATACCGAAAATCGCCGAAAATCCCGATTTTCGTTTCTTTCCTGGGCACCGTGCTGTTGCCTGCGCGCGGCTTCTGATCTTTTTCATTTCCGCTCTTCCCACGGCGGCGCGGCTCGGTCAGAGTTTTCGCTGATGCAGCGGCGGTGGCGTGGGGTCCCGGAGTGCCGCTGTCGCTGGAAGAGGTGGAGGTGGCGCCGCCTGGGCCCCTGGAGGTCCGCGTCATGGTGCTCTTCACCTCCATCTGCCACACCGACCTCAGCGCCTGGAAGGGAGAGGTGCATTTTGTCCATCTATCCGTTCGTTCATGCGTGTTCTTGGATTGGGATTTGATTTCTTTACTTGATCACTCCACTAACCTACGTATTTTGTTATTATTTATATATGCTGCCATGTCACAGAACGAGATGCAGCGCAAGTACCCCTCGCATCTTGGGCCATGAGGCAGCCGGGTGCGTAATTTTGATCCTCTTCTCCACTCATGCTCTTTGCGGTTCTTTTCTTTCATTTTTCTTTTGGCTCTTTAGCCGCCCCCCTCTCGGTCCTCCCTCTCATGGCGTGTGTTCTTCTTACAAATTAAATGGTTCGACTTCACAAACTGAGCTTGACCGGAGTTTTGAGTCCTAGAGTTTCTTGTGAGCAACGCCCATGTATTTCTTGTGAGCACTTTGTTTCCAAAATTTTTTGTATGCATACCCATTGAAAAAATGTGTAGGGTCCCACAGTTTCTTGTGTGCACTTTGCGGGTCCAATGGTCGTCAGCGCCCGCATGCACACGCTACTCGAATTGTGTACCTGACAGACTTGCACATAAATGACCAAGCTTTGACATTATCACAGTTATAGTAGTAGGGGTATTAGCTTATTTAACTTTTTTAGCAAAGCTTCTGCAAATAAGTTGTGACTTTTCTACATATTCTTGAAGAAATGTTTTTAAGAATGTTTTTTTTTTCTCATAGAATCGAGTTATTTTGGGGAACTCGGCCTGTCTTGGACTACATACTCAAGTTTTATATCAGAATATTTATATAATAACAAACCGTGCTTTTTAATAATGTGTTCATTAGGTGTCATAAACATCGTTGTCCTTTTTAATAAAAATTCGATCAATTTTATAGTTTGATTTATTCAGAGACGGGGTAGTATATATCTATTTAAAACAGAAAATATCAACGAGCTAAGAAAGATCTGTTTCTAATAATGCCTGTGGATCGATCGAAATATGCATGCCGATTGACAAAACCACCAATGCATACAGAGCTAATTAATAATTTATATGGGCAATCAGTTGGGCGTTGGCAGATGGAGACAAGCAACGCCAACGATTATATGTGAGCAGAAAAGCACGAGGCCCGGTGGCACGGCACGAGGCACGAAATTTTAGCCCGACACGAAACACGACACGGCACGGTTGGATTCCGGGCCTGGGCCGACACGAAGCCCGCTTCCAGGCGGGCCTGGGCCGACCCTAGCACGTGGGCCGGCACGGCACGGCCCGAAAATTAGAGGAGGCACGGTGCAGGCCCGGTACTGAGATTGCCTACTAAAGGCCTGTAGTCCTAGCAAAATAGCATGGCCTGCTATACTCCCGGCCTGCTCCAGCAAAAGGCCCAGCACCCAACGGAGGCCTTACTTCAACCATAACATACACCACGACAATCTGGGTCCGGAGTCAAGACTTCCCTCCGTCGCGCCACCGTTCTCTCTCGCAAGCTCGCTATTTCTCGCGTACGGCACAGACAACTCCTCCCCACGCCGCCCAATCCTGCCCTACCCAACGCCACTCCAATCTGGCCCCCCCTGCATCCCGTCCCCGCTGCCGCCGTGTGCCGCAATCCGCGCGACTTGCGCGAGCGCTCGCGTCCGCCGTCCGCCAGAGGCAGCGACGGGCGACTTCCTCCCCTGTCTGTCCTCTCTGTCTCGGTTCGAGCAGAGCACCGTCGTCGCGGAGGCCGGGCAGCAGCAGCTTCTTCTTCTTGCTCGCCCTCCTCCGCGCCGCCTCGATTCTTGCCCGAGCTTGTCCGGGGGTCCCCGACGAACAGCGGCGGCGGCGGCCTCGTCTCCGACGACGGCCTCCCCTTCCGTCTACAGGCTTCGGGCCGGCCTGGTCAGCTACTGGGCTTCGTGTTTTTCGGGCCGCCCGCACGGAAGTCGGCCACACGTGCCGTGCCCCGCCGTCGTCCAGGCCCGGTATCCCGTGAAGGCACGGCCCGGTAGCACGCGGGCTGAACAGGTCCGCGTTCCTAGCGGGCCGTGCCGAGCATCGGCCCGCCGCAGCCGGGCCGCCCGTTGCTCATCTATACCAACGATGACCAGATCTCACACACATGCTTGCCGCCATCAAAGGGAGATCTGATCCTCTGGCTCTTGCTTTGCCCCGGCAAGCTATCTTGTCATTTATTCGGCCGAAAAATAAAAAATTTATTGGAAATTCTCAAGAGTGACGTATTATAGTTTGAAGTAATGAATCAGTGGATTCAGCTCCATCCACACATTATTGTTACTTGTTGTTTTGTATAGCAAAAAGTACAATTACTTGTAGCAGCACATGACTTGACCCCATATATCACAGAGTGGTGGAGAGCGTGGGCGAAGGAGTGGAAGGTTTGGCCCCCTGGAGACCACGTGGTTCCCATCTTCACCGGGGAGTGCGGGGAATGCGTCTACTGCAAGTCTGATAGGACAAACCTGTGTGGAACCTACCGTGTGGATCCCCTCTCAAGACCAGCATGGTGTATGACAAGGGCACGAGGTTTTCCGTGGTGGACCGGCGGTCAGGCTCATCAGGCGTGCGGCAGCCGGTGTACCACTTCTCAACACCTCCACCTTCATCGGAAACGTCTCGTA